>ML769344.1:1200000-1800000 GCA_009732865.1 Stipitochalara longipes BDJ | reverse complement strand
CATCATCCCCATCATACGGCGGTAGATCTAACTCAATGATCCCATTAGCCTCGAGAATCCGACCCGTGTTAGTCTGCTTTGCATGGATAATACTCGCAACCACAGTGACAACTTGGGAGTTGACTCCGGAGGGTTTGCATTTCATCAAGCAAGCAGCCAATTCTCGAGGAAGCCTCGACGCGATACAGAAGTCTCGGGCACCCTCATCCACAGGAACGTAGATTTCCAGCCCATTCTTATCGCCTGGCTTTATATGAAGCTCGCTATTGCCGATAGGTGTGACCGTCACCTCGCTATCCTGGGTAACAATCAAAGTTGACGTGATAGTTTCGGCGATAAAAACTTTAGTACCGTGAAGGGCAGAGTGCAAGATCTCTGGTGAGGGCCTTGCAAGTGGACTATCAAAATGTGCTGCAATGCTGTCATATTGCGTTAGTCTAATAAGGGGTCTGCAGAATAGTCTCATAGCTTACCTCACAAACGCGCCAGTCTTACGAGCAAGATCTCGGGTCAAGTATCTATCTTCCATACAAAAATCATCGTCAACAACGGCATTTTCGACAACCGACCTAGAGAAGTAACGCCCTGTAAGATCCGCCCATTTGATTAATGGCTTGAGACGCCGCACTTCATCCAGGGTGAAGTCAAGAATTTTGATCTTGTTTTTGAGCACATCAGCGTAGTTCTGACGGTCAATAATGGCAAAGTCTTGACCTGCAGTAAGTGGTTGTACACTGCCGTCCGGCATCCTGACTGGGAAAAGGCGACATGAAGATAACTCATCCGTAAATGCAGGTATAGTGTCCGTTCCAAGAGGTAGAATGGCTTTGAGTGACCACAGCAAATTTTTCACGTGGGAAATTTCCGGGGTACTATCACCGATATTGAGGAGTTCTCGATAGACCAGTTCGAAACTGAGCTTTGGGATGCCGAGATAGTCCACAAAGAGGCCAGTAAGTTCTGGGTAAATCAGTTCCAGACACACTTTGCCAGGTATGGCTCCTTCGCCCGACCACAGACATTCGGAGGCTTTGAGCCACTGGTTAGGCTGATTTGATGGGACATGTATGAGTAGTTGATGTTCAAATTTCTCCCTAAGAAGAGGTTAGTCGCTGCCGGATCGCGAGGAGAGAGGGCGCAAGCGACTATAATAAAGACAGGAAACCTACTTAATAGCCCTTAGATTTGACCCGTCCATTCCCTTCCTCAGATCATCTAACCTCTGGTACATCTCATGGACGAGCTCTATATCTAGGGCGTGCGCTGGATTATCTCGGCAGGACTTAGAGAGAGCTGCAAGCTCCTCCAAGATGTCGTCAGCAGTTATATCTCCGATCAGCAGGGTATGGCGGAAGAACTGCTGCAGATTTTCCTGATTCTGGAGCCCGAGCCTGGCTCCAATGGGCTCCCAGATAGACTTGAGGGGAACCTTAGCAGACATGCGAGCAGGCCCATCCCAGAGACACTTGCTTCGGACTTGCCAATTCGACCCTGTGGAGGTGTCCCCACCAGTAGAATCTAGATGTAGAGGAGAGCAGAGAACGCCGCGAATCTTGTCAAAGACCTCCCTGAGAAAGATCAGTTTAGTTACATAAGTGGTCACACGTATGGACCATGAAACTAACCTGATTTTGTTTTGTGCAGCATTTCTATCGTCCGACGCAAGGCATTGCACGTGAATCCGCAAATAAAGTTCTACAATAGTTTGAGTAAGCGGACCATTTGTGCTTGAATCGCCGGAGACGATCGCCTGCAGCACAGCGAGGGAAAAGTTTAAATCATCGACTACGCCAATGCCGAAATGGCTCCCAAAATCTGCCCATGAGTGGAAATCATTTTCTTCAAGTGAAGAATCAAGCTTGAGAAATGGAATAGCGCTGACATTGACCAGCAAGCTTTGACATTGGGTCATTAGACCGGGTAGAGGAAGAAAAGTGGTTTGCAATGGATGTCTCGCGTCATCCATACAGAGGAACCCGAGCTCGCGGGCAAGGTTTGTGCCATATACGTCCTTTTTCCAAAGCTCTCTAACTCCGGGCTCCTGCCACTTTAGCTGCATACGTTTAACCGCTTTACCCGGCCAGTTCTCGACAACGAAGAGCCATTCTTTCGAAAATGGGTTTCCCTCGCCAGGGTCGAGGTCACGCTTCATAAACATCTTGACTTGCTTCTCGAGGAAGGCAAATGAATACAGCCAGTCGGTCCAGGTCTTGTCAGAGCCAGTCGGCTGGGAAGGCGGATCCTGGAGATATGCTGGATGGATGAAAGACACATCGAGTTCCTCAGAGTCTATCGTGTGAGAACACTGCAACAATTTTCTAGGTGACCAGTCATCCTCTCCTGGGAGGTACACGTACTCATTTGTCGGGTGCTTAGCTCGGTCTTTGTGGTCAAACACAACAAGCGCATCTTGATCATCAGCGCAAATTGACTCTTGAGGATACCTCTGATACAGGTACCGAAGATGGTTGTTCGACATCGTGACATCTAGCCCTTCTTGCTTCCAGGAAGAATGTTTATCCACGATCTGCTTGACGATAAGTTTGTGGTCGGCTTGCCTGACACCTAGGACTTTGTAAAAGTTCCGACAATCCAGATTGGCTGCTGCAGCAGGCGTAATCATACGAAGGTCAATGTCCTGGGGGATTGGGATGCTATCAATATCCGGAAAGAAGACATTCGGCCCATTCGAAGTTAGTAATTGAAAAGGGTTCGAATTAAGAGGTAAGAATGGAGTTCTTCTGAGCCTGCTCTTCCAATCAACTTCCTCGTTCCCCCATGCGAGCATCACCAGCTTCGCTACTCGCGAATGCCAATCTTCATCACGATCTTGGTAGAACTTCAATATCCAACTAGATTGCAAGGCGAAAGTGCGTAGTCTTGGCATGATATCGGCCATTTGGAGATGCTGTAAACCATACTCGCTGAGAATGTCAAGGTCCTTTGGGTCATATCTTTCAGATAGATATCTTTCGGCTACCAGATCAGGGAAGAGTGGGTTTCCATCCTTATCGAGCTGGCCTCGCCTAAATCGCCCAAGTTCGGTGATTTTGTACAGTCTCTCGGGATTACCGCTTCGAGAGTAGAGAATGGGTTTCTGGCGAAGGGTTCCAATAAGGTAGGAGACCAGGTCTTTCCAGAAAGGTTCTAAAGGGAGATTTTCTCTGCGCGGGAGGTAGCGCATCCATCTGTACTGAAGATTGGGGTACATACACAGCTGCTGAACTCCTCTGACGAAGGCATCTCCAATTGCTTGACGTAGTGCAATATTTCTCTCAGACGTGGCAACGACGTCTTGTCGGTTGGCCTGCGTGACAAAGTCTGAATGAATCAAGAACTGTATTGACATTAGCAGCTGTCGTATATACTATCTAAGATTGATGCCAGTTCACATTAAAGCCAATCCTCCGGATAGGCATGAAAGCAAAAAGCTCTTGTGCCTCAATTACGGGATCATTATTATCGTTCAACGGAAATGCAAGAACTACTTGTGCCGTCGAGTATGCTTTGGCTTTCACTTCTGCTTCGGCGTAACTTCGATTCTCATTCTTTGGCAAATTCAGCGCTAGGTGTCGTGTGACGTAGAATCGATGGCTTATGTTCTTAGAGGGCATACCCTCTCGACGTTCAACAGTATTCAGCCGCACTGAGCTACCAAGGGCGTCTTGCTCTATCTCTGTTCGTCTTGACCACGTGAGCTTTCCGGATTGGTTGTAGACTGTGATATGGATGACCCGCAAATTTTTCAAAAACAGTAAGACCGTGCTTTGTAAATCGGAGAGCTGCTTGATGATGTCGTCCCGTCGACGCTGCAAATTTTCTGTTTGCCCGTTGTTGTTGTCGTGGAAATGCAGGGCGATCCTAGTGCGAGGCCTGACTAAATCTGTCTGAGGTTCAAACCAGATGGGTGTGATCATGCCCATACCGGAATCGCCATGTCGATGCTGAAAGTAAAATGAAAATGACCCTGACTGTATTTCAACCTTCCAAGCAGCCATGAAAGTGGACTTGAACCCGATGCCTTTCTCGCCGATATAGCCCTGTGCACCCTGCTTAGAACTCTTGCCGATGGCGCAGATGGCCCTGATATTCTCCTCGGTGAAGCCATCCTCGTTGCACTCCACAACAAGCATGTTATGATACACTCGGAATGAGATAAACGGAGCGTCACCTGTGGCTAAAGCTTGCGTGTAATGATTGTCGTCTGCATTTTGGAGCAGTTCAAAGATGAAGCGCGCATTACTTGAATACAGGTTATGAGCCAGCCTGAAAACAATGATTAGCTAAGTGCACGCGCCATAATGGGGGTAGGTAGTGTCCTACGTGACAACAGAGGAGGCGGCAATACCGCCTAAATTCCGCATCGCGTCCATGACCTCGAGTCGCGCCTGGGGGTCCATCTTCGTAAGGGTTTCTGCCCGGATGTAACCATGGCTACTGGCGATCTCCTCCACCAACTCGCGCGCTTGATCGCGATCCAGGTTGATGCCATGAGCCATAATTGGCGGCACCATGGGTAATTCCATCGTCAGTTCTAGTGAAGCTTAGAACTGCGACTCGAGCCATACTTAAGGGGACCGCCTGCTCTATCCACGTTACTCTCGTGCACGCCTGTTCAGGGGTTGTTAGGGGTATTTGCTAGGTTAGGGAAAGCGCTTAGGAGGCGCGGGGGTCAGGCGGTTGGGATGAGCAAATGCGGAAAATATTAGCGGGCCATGTCGGCGGAAGGAATCTCAAATAGGACACTCCCAAAACTACCTCGTTCGTAGACGCGAGCAGTCATTTTTGTATTATTATCGCAGTGGCTAGCACAATGCGACTACGTTAATCTTGACGTTTCTTTAAAGATATCTTCTTCTAAGGTGACGGTTTCAACCTCTGCCTGGTAGAGTCGTCACGTGCAAGCCATAGGCACAACCGTTCTCACGTGACAATTTCATGCTATATATCACCTCCTCTCTCTCTCCCTCCTCTCGCCTTCTCCTCCGTAGCTTTAGATTCTAAATGGTCAAGGCTCTCATGCTTTACTTGATGCCTCAGTGACGTCTTCTGGCCCCGCGCGGTCACATTCAGGGTGAAAGGGGTCTATCTCATCCAGCTCCTGACTGCTACGTAAAGGGGACCTTCTGCATGGCAGTTGAGAGCTAGATGAGATAGTAATTAATTTGATAACATATGTCCAATCGGAGTTATGTGTTTACTATTCCTCGCTATTTGCCCATTTGGTGTCCCACTTTCATTTTCGCAAGGGAGCTGAGCAAGAGTGAGCAGCTGATGCAGGTTTAACAGGGTCTGAAGGCTTCACTGCGCTGAAACCTAACTTCGTGGCACTAGTTGCCAAAGGTACTAGGATAGCGATTAGGAGGTTTGCCATAATCTTTCCTAGTTGAGATGGTACCTTTTCCACTTTGATTAGCTGCATTGGCGGTATTTTAGAGATTAGTGACTTTAGATCGAAGTTGCGTATTCCCAGTCTTTATATTACTAGATTTATCTCGCGAGATAACAAGATCGTGCTCTACTTGCTGGGCAGGAATTTTGAGACGCCGAGGGGGAATTGAGAAGCCATTCCGTTGAGTGCTTTTACGACCCCGAGGAGACCTCGCATGTAAATATTGTAAGCTACCCGATGAAGATGTGATACAGGGGTTCAGACCATCGCATTTGAGATGCTTGGATCGACCCTAGACGCATGCGTAGGTGACTGTAGCTTTTTCTTTGGGCGAAAGACAAGGATCAATCGCAGGAGTGCTACTATTTGACTTCGTAGATTTGTCTACATCAGTGTCAGTAAGGTTCAATCATTATCAACGTCTAGTATCTCAAAGATATTTGTAAAACCCTTAGCTGAGTAATATGTAGAATCGAGATCGCAATGCTGTTTGGGGTGTATTGAGAACTTCGGCGAGTCCTGAAGCGAGCTTCTCACTGTGCTTTGGAGAAATTATTACGATTGATACTGCAATTTAAAGGTCGGGAAAGAGACTCGCGCATTTTTATAGTGCAATTAAGGGTTGTTGTATTCGACCAAATCGTTGTTTCCAGCTTTTTATGAGACCTGCTTGCCTATATCCCTATAGGAAACAAGGTCGTCAAACTCACCAAGAAACGCCAGGTCAGGAAGGACAAGAAGATTCAACCCTTTCGGATGCAATTTACTGAGCAAGGCATCTACATGACCTATATTACCCTCGACATTATCTAAAGGCCGAGAGAATTCAAAATGACCCCCGCAAATGGGAATCAACATGCATCTGGATCAGGTGACTTTTGATAGCCTTGAAGATTTGAGAGGACCAGATCCTACGAATCGTATTAAGTAAAGACATAAAGTTAAACCTTTTATTTTTATTTTATTTTTACAAAAGGTTAATGGCTATTTTCTAATGCAAGTGTAATGGCAGTCCACAGTTATTGATCTCCGCCTCTTGATATCGTTCAAGAATGATACTACTCTAAAAAGCAAGTTGTCGCGATGTAGATTATGTGCGATGCACAGATAAAAAGTCTGATCTTCCGAAGCCACCTTTGTTAACTTCATTTATTCAAACTCGAAATCAGTCCTCTGTCTGGGTATTGACATGTTGTTGAGTTTCCGAAGCACTTCAACAATCTGAATCGGGGTTATTTCCTGTAAATAAGGAGGTCTGGAACTGCTCACCTGATCCCGATACGCCTCTTGAGTACTCGCCTCGTCATTCACACCATCAAGAGCAAATTGGCTTGTGAGACATTTTGCAACTACCTCTGAGTACTGTTTTCCTATCATGAAAGGAAGGGTGTCTTTCGCTTAGCAATGAAAAGTTTCTTCACGTCTTCTCTTTCGTCGAAAGTAGTTGTCCTAAACCCATACCTTTCAAATGCCGAAACTGGCTTGCATAGTCCGATTTCGAGGAGCACAATGCCGAGGGAGTACAGATCGTGTATCTTCTGAAATTTGCCTGTTGGCTCACCCCACATGTCTGGATGTCGGTAGATATCCTTGCTGGTGTCAATGGTTCTGATTTTTTCCGAAAAGCCCTGAGATTCCCTTGCGTAATCAAATCCAACCAACCAAGCTTCTGATATGAACGCTTCAGTCGAGTCATCTTCTGGGAAGAAATTATGTTGCTGCTTCGAAAGGATTTATGAACCCAGCCTGCACCGTGGAACTCAAAGAGCGCGACAGCTATCATAAGAGCTAAGCCAATACGGTCCTCTAGGGCAGGGCTGTTGGGCTGAGATCTGTTCGGCATGCACGCAAGGACTAGGCTTGTTGGGTCGACCAGGCGGAATATCGAAGACAAATCCAAATCTTGGAATTTGAGGATCGCGATAGTATCCACGACAGGGCAACAACCGAGACCTTATAGAATGTTGTAGATGGAGTAGAGTAGCAAGTTGACGAAGCCGGTTGAAAATCTCAGGGGATGGTTCTGCTCTGACAAAGTTGTCGCAGCCTGTAGCAGATGCATAACAGACGTCTCGAAGTATTTGAAGTCAAGTACAACCTGTTGACCTGAAGTATCTCCGCATTTGATGTTTTCCAACGAGTCGACCCCCTCTTTGATTCTTATCCCATCTGAAAGTTCTAGTGATTCCCAGTTTTGACCACTATCTAAAGAGACAAGAGCCATGTCGAGATCATCGTTCAATCTCAAGCGTCGGATATCTTTGTTTCGTCTGAGTTCAGAAAGTGACCGGATTGCTGCTGATTCCGTATCAAGAATAGAGGGTAGCAGAATGTGAATTCGAATAATGGCGAACAAGCGCTTATTCCAAGCCTGACATTCATCTACGACAGCTTTTACTTTTTTTTCCCCCCACAGTATCCACGAAACTTGAAACCGATTCTGTTGAGTCTGGGTCCCCGATCCTAGTGAATATGCGGCTTCGAGACCTTGATATCTAAGACTCAAGATATTATGGAATTCCTGGATAATATCCGTGACATTTGTCTTCGATCGATGGTTCAGTCGGTTGTACAGCAGTAATGGACTTGTTGATTGTCTTTCGTTGGTTTGCCGGACAAGGGGGAGAGGATCATTACAGCACAAGAGGTTGCTGATAGCAAGGGTCTGTTCCATCTCAGCTGACATTCTCAAGGCAAGAATTCTGGCATCGTCGTTCCAATGTTTGATGCTATGGATAAAGGATTCTCCGATTTCACAAATCTCAGTCAACAGCTTAGCTGTTGCGGCGACGCTGAGAACCAAGCCAGTTACCTCCATCTTGTGCATCCAAGACTCGGAAGAGAATTAGAAGAGGTTTGGGTAGCCACTTGCTTGGAACAGGTGGAGAATCACAATGACGCGCGATGAATGAAATGGTGCGGCTGATGAGTGCGGGGAGGAAATGTTTCAGGCAGCCACGAAAAAGCAAATAACGTTGGTTACACCAAGTAAGCGAACTTCTCCAACATCATAAAAAGCTCTTCAGCCGATGTCTACTAATCTCTG
Organism: Stipitochalara longipes BDJ; assembly: GCA_009732865.1. Taxonomy (NCBI): domain Eukaryota; kingdom Fungi; phylum Ascomycota; class Leotiomycetes; order Helotiales; family Hamatocanthoscyphaceae; genus Stipitochalara; species Stipitochalara longipes. The sequence continues at coordinate 1,791,562 of ML769344.1, read as the reverse complement.
CTGTACCTTTTCTCAAAACACTGGATACCATGCCCGTAAACCCAGTTCTGTACTCGGAGCTGACTGGTTCCGCCAGCTACCTCCCCATCATTGGAGACAGCCAGCTCAAATTCACATTTTGGCAAGCATCTCAACGATCGAACGCCCTGAAACGGTTTTGCGGACTTGTATACCAGAAGAACTTAGGCGAAGGTGCTAGCTTCACTGTCGACTTATACCGGAATGAAGCAGGAGACCCCAAATTCCCTCGTGAAGTAGCCGTCAAGACACTGAAATTAAACCCAACTCTTACTCGCGATCTATTGAACGAGGACGTCAACCTGTATTGCCTCTTACTGGAACTACAAATCTTACTTCATGAGCCACTATCACGACATAGAAACATCATAAATGTTCTTGGAATTGACTGGAATAGCTCTACGTACGGATCTCCAATACCACTGCTGATAGTTGAATACTCAACACTTGGTCCTTTGACGATCTTTCTCCGCTCACACCCTGGTCTTTCAATAACAATCAAGGGCAAATTATGCCTTGATATCGCACAGAGATTGAAGATGATACACGATTATGGTATTGTGCATGGAGATGTGAAGCTGGACAACGTCTTGATATTTGGGGACGAGAAGGATGGCTTCGTGGCCAAGATAACCGATTTTGGATGTTCCATCACTGGTTTTGAGCCACAAGAGCGAGGAATATATCGAGGCACCAAGTCATATTGGGCACCAGAGCTGAAGGATACTGAAAGTTCCACGCTACCAGACCTTCAGAGATGTGACGTTTACTCATTCGGCCTTTGCGTTTTGGAGATGTTGAACGATGGTGAGCGATCTGATGGAAGACCCGAAGGGTTTGAAGAATATGCCCACACCAGAGATGAGCCTCTCCTGGAAGCACTTAAAATTTTCCAACATCAAGAAGATACGATGATAGGTGACGATCATGCCAAAAACAGCCTTAAAAACTACGGCCCCCGCCCATGAAGAAGCGAAAGCAATGTTTCGGTATCTCTTGCGCGGTATTCTTCAACCGAACCCAGTCCTGCGTTTCAAAATGAGGGAAGTTGTGGACTTACTCTGTAATACGTATGCAACCCTTAATAATTTCAGAGCTGCCCACCTAAATTTTCGACAGGTTCATACCAAAACATCGAGATCTAAAAACAGAACTGCCGTCAATGCCTTTCCAGCGGACTGCTATGGGTGTCTGGGTACGCTTGTGTTTCTACTCATGACTTTGTATTCCCGCTAATGAAACTATGGCAGAACGTTTCAGCCCCTAATAACAAGATACCTCGAGATGCTCAGTAACAGTCAGTTGCTGATCTACAAAAATCCTACCCAAGTCTTGAAATTATGGATCGGGGTCATGCCTTACTCTTGCTCGGTGATTATTACGCTCATGGCTACGGCGTCTCCGTGCAATTTCAAGAAGCCTTGAAATATCTTCAACTTACAGCCTCTATTAGTTTAGTATCGGCAGAAGCTATACTTCCTAGAGTCACAAAGGCCATCGCACATTCCAGTAAAACTTCTATATAAGTTATACTTAACTTTTTTTTTCGCTGAATCTGTTTTAGTATTTAGACGTAAGTAGCTATTACTTTAACCTGAGCCGAGGGTAAATATTCTTAAGTATACTTAAATATATCCTAAGCTCAGCTTAAGCTCGGCTTAAGTAACCTAAGTATATAATAAAGTTAGCTTAAGTATATACTAAGGGGTTATTTTAGCTCTTTTATAATTAAGATTCTTTAAATTATTTTTAGATTTATATTTACTTATATATATATATATATAATAAATATATTAACTTTATTATTTTATAATATTTTATTAATATTTATAAAAGTAATTTTATATAATATAAATTTTAATAATAAATTTTTTTTATTATATTTCTTTTATTTTTTTTATTTTCTTAATTTTTATTTTATTTATAAAAAATAAAAAATTAAATATTTTAATAATAAGTTTAATTCTTATATTATTTATATATATATATATATATAATATTACTTTTAAAAAAAGACTTATATTAATTTTATTTTAATAAATAATTAAAATAAATAATTAATTAATAATTATAAAATAATTTTATTAAAAAAATTATATATATAATATAAAAAATAATTATATTAATTTAATAATAAAAATAAATTTATATAAATTTTAATAAAATAAAATTAAAATAAAATTTATAAAATATAATTATAAAATATTTAATAATAAAATATTTAAAGACTTTATTTAATTTTTTATAATATTTAAATAAATACTTATATTAATAAGTAATTAAAATATTAAATAAAAAAGAATTTATTAATTTATATATATATATTAATAATTTTAATTCTTTTTTATTTAAATAATAAATTTTCTTTTATTTTATATTTTTAAAATTTTAAATTATAATTTTAATATTTAAAATAAAGTAAAAAATAATAATTAAAATTATAATAATATTTATTTTTATATATAAAATATACTTTATAATAAAATTAAATATAAATATTTTAAGTTTAAGTAATTAAAATTATTATTATATTATTATTATTCTTTTTAAATTTATAAAGAGTTTCTTTTTATATTATATTAAGACTTATTAATTTATAATATTATTATTAAGTTTTTATTTATTATATTTATAAATTAATTAAATATTATAAAAGGGGAAATATATATAAAATATAATAAGATAATAACTTAATACTTTAAATAATTATTTAAAAGGTAAAAAGAGTAAAAAAGAGGAGAAGAGGGTTATATATAATGGAAATAAGGCACGTGACCGGATACTAGGTATTACTAGTTTCTTTATTATATAGCTCCTTAGCTTTTTAAGTATTTACCCCGAGTATTTATAATTAAAAGTTAATTAATTAAAGTATATAAAATAATTAGAGAGAAAATACTGAAAATAACTAAAAATAATACTTAAAATAACTCTTAAAATAATTACTTAATTAGCTTAAAAGTAGTTTAATAACTAGTTATTATATATTTATAAATTATAAGTAATTAATTAAAGAGAAGCTTAGAAACTAGCCTAAAAACTATTATTAAAGAATTAATACTAAAATAACTCAGAAATAATATTCTAAGAAATTATATATTATACTTAGAAATTACCTTTAAATACCCTTTTACTAGTATTAAAAATCACTAGATTAAAATATTATTTCTTTATATTCTTATCTTATTTTATATTATTTATATAATACTTAATTTACTCCCCTTAAGCCACGTTAAAACTCTAGAAAAGTAAAGGTTTTACTAAGCCCTTATTATACTTAGGTCTTAAGTAAAGTTCCCCTTTTTTATTTAAATAATACGTGCTTATAATTAAGTAATAATAGAATTAAGGGTAGTAATTCTAGTGCGCGTGAGGTAAGCTAAAAAGGTACTTATTATAATAATAAAAGTAACCCTTAGAAACCTTAATTATATATATAAGTAGAGAATAAACTAAGCTTTCTAGAAGAAAGAATAAAATAAGTGAAAATAATAAAATTAAGGCCTAGTAATATATATATAAAAGGATATATAATAATAGAGAGAATAAAGAAATAAGGACTAAAATAAGTATTAAAAGAGAAAAAGATAAGAGGTTCTTATCTAGTACTCCTAGAGATATTAAGAGCCTGAATAATACTAGTATAACTAGTAAGCCTAATTCTTTTAGAAGCTTCTAGTTAATTAAAGTAATAGTCTTATTATTTACTAGTAATAATAATTAAGAGCTTAGTAAATAAGATAAAGGTAAAGGAAAGGAAAGCGGCTAAGAAGATAATAATTAAGAGAACTCTTAAAATAACTTAACCGGCTTAATTAAGAGAACTAATAGTGAGACTAGGCTAAAAGGATAAAGAGAAGATTAAAGAGAAGACCGAGGAAGAGAAGACGAGACTAAAGGAGGAGCTAGAACTAGAAGAGAAGAAGATAAATAAGGAGACTAAGGGAGAGAGGACTAAGGGAGAGAAGATAAAGGAGGAGATAATTTTAATAATAATTTATTAATAAAAGACTTAAGAACTATTAACCGTGAAGTAATTAATAACTTAAGTAATAAAGATAATAATTCTAATAATAATAATTATATAAATAGTTATATAATACTAGAAGACTCTAGAAGTAATAAAACTAATAAAGGACTATAAGAAGAAGCCGGAAGAGAAGATAAAATAAGAGAGAATAAAAGACTAAAAGATATAATTATATAAGCTTCTTAAGCCGGGCTTAGGAAAGACTCTATATAACCCACGTGACTAAAATAATTACTCTTATTACTAATTACCCTTTACAGGAATTATATAATCCCAAGGGCCAGAAATAAGATAATAAGTATAAGCTTAAGTATAAGTAAGAGTAACTTAAAAAGTATTTAATTTACTTATTTTTATATAAGCTCTTATTATAATATTATCACCGCTAGACTTATTATAATATTAGTTCTAGGGGGGGTAATAAAAGCCGAAATTAGGTAATATATAAGCCCTATTCTTAGGGAGTTTATAATGCCTTAAAGAGAAGAAAATAAAGGTAAAGATTTATAAGGAGAGGAAGATAAAAGTAACTTAATAAAGGGATTAAAGGATAAGAAAATAAGTTATTCCACTAAGGAGATAATTAAATATATTTCCTTATATTACTCACTAATATAAAAGGGGAAATATATATAAAATATAATAAGATAATAACTTAATACTCTAAATAATTATTTAAAAGGTAAGAAGAGTAAAAGGGAAGAGAAGAGGGCTATATATAGTGGAAATAAGGCACGTGACTAGATACTAGGTATTACTAGTTTCTTTACTATAATATAAATATTAAAGTTTATTATAAAGTTAATACTTTTATTAATTAAGTAATTAAAGATCTAGTTAATAATAATATAATTATATTAATCTTAGTAAAATTATATCTATAGCTATTAAATATATAATTATAATATTTATAACTACGTGTACTTACCAGAAAATTCTTATTTTTAGACATCCTCTAATTAGAGTAAAAAGTAATTATATATACAGTTAATAATACTTTTATTATAATAAACTTCCGGCTTTTCCACTTCCGGCTTTCACCTCTAAGTATATATGAGAAAGGGTATAATATTTGCGTGACTAAATCATGAAGATACTATCTATTTATTGACCCAACGAGGCTGCCTAGCCTTACCTGGGTAGGAATACATAATTTACTATGCATTCGGATTTTGACTAATGGCTTAGCCATTGCGGGCCTTGACCACTAGGACCACCAGATGATAAAGCGGAGAAGTAGCCTCAATGGACAGCGTAGCGTAGCGTAGCTCAGCTTAACTTTAGTTTCTCACCCCTAAATTCCTATCTAGAGTCGCCTAATGCTTGAATGCAAATTTTAATTAACCTAACCCGAAGTTGGTTGCACGAGGATTGGGACATCAGATTACTATAGGCGGAAACGCGGAAGTCTAAAACCAAACTCTAGCTTACTTATCCGTTTCCCTTGCAGTGGTCTCGGGACAATCTGATCTCGGAATATCGACTGCACCCCTCTACTATCAGGAATCCGCGTCCATGTTTGTTAATATGTAATGATCTGACAATGGCTGGTACGTCGGAATGAAGGTGGAACCTGACCTACTAGCTACTGTGCAGGTTTCCAAGCCGAATATTTTCTCAGTTAACTGCACACGCAACAATAATTGATCGGCAACGAATATTGATCCATATATAAGGGGCTGACACTGATCAACAATGAGTCACTAGGAAGCTAACTATAAGAACTAATTGAACACAATCATGTTATTTAAACCTAAACTCCTGGTCTATAGATCGGCTTCAGTAGTATGGCTAATGAGTATTCTTACACGGGTTCAATTATTCCCTTTCACGATCTCGAAGTAGATATAATGTTTGTACTTCTCACTCTAATAATAAAACTGCCGGCCTGCTATCTGAATAATGAATATTCCATCGATCCTTTCGAATTTTTGGGAATATAATAGCGGCTTATCCTTTCAACGTCCGCTATCTCCCATATAACAAAGAGAATAGAATAACGACGACTCCTATCCCGTTTATCACAAGAGCGGCAGTCGTTATATTGGTTTGCGACTCACCTCAAGGCCTCATATAACGAGTCAGTAAAATTCGAGCCATCTCTCCCGAAAAGTCGACAGTGGTTCTTGCGATTTATCCACCAAGCTCCCAACCAATCAGAGTCTCACATACACACACTATATACGTCAATAAATACAGCGAAGAAAGTCTTGGAGTTGTAGCTTCTGCTTTATTCGCGCGTGTGAGAGGTCATAGTAATTAGCATTAAAATTATTGGAGATATTATTCCGTCAATGCAAGGCTCACTCCTAGTGTGCGAGTAATTTCCACTGCCTTCCAAAATCAAAAATTGCCTTGTAATTGAAATATAGAGCTAAAACCCTGTCATTTTCTTTTTCCATCTAATATAAGTCTTCCTTATAACGTTCCTTTACCCAGTGATGCTCTCACAGCCATGCCTTTACAGCATCTATTACCTCGTCGAGGTTCTCTTTCATATTCAAGCAACTTAGTTGGCTAGCTGATAGGTGTTCCCGCAATATCTGCTTCCTTTAGGAACTTTCCACCATATTGTCTTGAAACCCGATCGTTGAACCCAGAGTCCGAGTACGGGAACTATTAGCATCTGCAAGAAAAGACCAATACCGACGGTCCAGGGGTAGATATTATAATTGTTGTGAGGGTATAGCGAAACTGGGTTAAGATCAACGAAGGCATTGATCTTTCCTCGAAATATGGCTCCACTGACACAATAGCAGCTGTTGAAGAAACCGGCTGCTGACAGTAAGATAAACAGTAGAATAGGTATGCCGATCAAGATGTCTTTGGCAAAGATGAAAAACCAGCAATAATCTCTGTGTAGGTAGCTGGTGGCGATGCTTGTGAAAATCCAGCTAGATAGCCACCCGCCGAAAGAGCATAGGACCGTGACTGTGCGGCAGCTAAACCATGAAGGTGCAGTATAGTCAACTCGGAAAGCGGTGGCACATGAAAGAGCAATTGGGAAGACGGCAATGAGTCTGAGAACAAATTTCCGGCTTGAAGAGGTTGAATGATCGTGGCGCATAGAGCCTGAACAAGCCAGCTCAGTAAAGTGGCTTGTGAAGCTTCGCCAACTAGACCTTCCCGAGGCTGGCCTTGGAGGTAATAACGGGTCCCGCACAGGTAAGGGGACAGTATTATATACCTTCTTCAACAACCTAAGGATCGTACCTTGAGAATGTTCCCATGAGCCATAGTCACCGATGGCATTGCTTAGCAACACCACCGGCAGAAACCAGGAGAGCATCATCGCAGGCGATACTCTACCTCCTGAGGGATTTGGTGATCCTCCAATTCGGTAGACAAATACCACGACAAACTGGAAGAGATAGAGAAAGATCGCAAAGCCAGTTCTTCTAATATCGTGAAGTCGCAGGTGCCTGAGCGCGACGGCAGCTTCCGTAAGATCAGCATAACGAGTTTTTAACTCCGGATTATTGCCCATGGTCAACCAGTTGGCGACCGTTGTGGGCAAATTGGACAAGTCTCGAGGTTCTAGTAGTCTGCCAGCGGCTGAAAGAATTGTTGCAAGAATCTTGGATCGTTCCAAATATCCAAATCCTGGCGGATCTCCTAGCGAGTCTAGGATTATGCTCTCAGCTTGTCGCAGATTTGCGACCCAATCTTCTACCAAGTAAAGAAGACAAAGCATAGTATCTATAGGGTCGCCTAGGAAGTGCGCAAGCACAGTATATCTCTTCCATCCAATTGGTACAAAGTGTAAGTTTGCAATCAATAGGATGCCAGGCACGATCCAGTCCAGTAATCGAGGACCGACGTCCGGATATGGACCCCATCTATTGCCACATAAGGATTCACATCCAAGAAGTGTTAGGAAAGGCCTCGAGACATTGGAACCTGGACTGAAGTATTCTGGGTTTCGCGAGTACAGGCCCTCGTAAGTTGCGTTAACAGCGGTCAAACAGACAGGACCATCGTACGGTTGATCGAGACATGTGACAGATGGGACGATTATGAACAGCACGATTGAGGCAACGTGCAAGTAGAAAGACATCACGAGCTTGGTTAACGAAGGAGGTCAATTAATAGTGTGATCCTAGACCATGACAAAAGCTTGTATCAACGGATGAGAGGCAACCCATATAGGGGACGGACTCTGGACTCTGGAAGCAAGACATCTTCGATTATAATGCGTGGAAGCCTTGTGGGAAGCCTTGCATAGGCGTGCGCGTTGTGCACGCGGACACCGTCACGCTTCCCTTGCACGGCAGTAGTTGTGGAGGGCAGTGGTAAGCCATTATTAATCTAGTACAGTAGTTCTTCCAAAGGAACTGGTGTCAATGGGGCTGTGCATGCAAGCCACATTTGCTGCAACCACCACATTTGCTGCAACCACCACATTTGCTGCAACCACTACATTTGCTGCAACCACCACATATGCATTGAATCATCCCCACCAAAATGAGTGAACATTGCGATCTATAGACCGCCTTCTGTTCCTTAACGCAGCCTCAATGTCAAATTTGAGTATGCACTGAGCTGAAGGAGAAACACTTGTTCCTTATCTTCACTCTCTAGAAAGGATATATAATCTAATCTAGTTTAAAGCGAAGGATATTATAAAATTACATATAAAAGGGGGTCATAAGAAAATCAAGAATACCCCGCTAATAAGTAAGAATTTATAAAATAATAACTAGAATTCTATAACTTTAATTAGCTTAAGTATTTCACTGCCTTTTAAGGGGTATTTATAACTTCTTATAACTTCCCTTTTTATATTTTATAAGTGAGTCTTATATTTACTCTTATACTCAGAATTTTTAATATATTATATATAATATCTTCTTTATATAATTTAAGGTATTATTAATTTTAAGCCTTTACTTTTATTAAGAGTTATTTATAAATATAATAATAAAGTATAAAATAAGAAATATTATTATAATTTAAAAATATTAAGAAATATACTTTATATTATAAAAGGGGAGATATATATAAATAATATAATTATAAAATAAGATAAGAAAGAAGGGTTTAGCTATATAAACTAGTAAGATATTATATTTAAGAAAGTTATATTATTTATTTTTCTCTCTTTAAAAGAGAACTAAAGACTAAATACTAAGAAAAGTAAAAAAGAGTTATAAAATATATAATATAAAGTATTATAGCTTTCTTTATTATAATATTAATATTTAATTAATTTTATTTATATTATTTTATTATTATAATAATAATATTTTATATAATAATATATTATTATTTATTAATAATATATTTAAAAACTTATTTCTTATATTATATATATAATTAAATATAAAAATTATAATTAAATAAAATATAATAAACTTAAATATAATTTTAAATCTTTAAAAAAAACTTAAAAATATTAAAATATATAATTTTTTTATTTATAATAATAAAACTTTTAAATTATATTTTTTATTATTTTTATTTTTTAAATATTTAAAATTATATTTCTTTATTTTAAAACTTTTTTTTAATAATTATAATTAATTTAATAATTAATATTATATTTTTAAAAAGAAATTAATTAAATATAATTTTTTTTATTAATAAAATAATCTTTAAAGAAAAATAATTAATAAAAATAATATTAATAATAATTTTATAAAAATAATTTAAAACTTTTAAATAATAAAATCTTTTTAATATATAATAATAAATATATAATAAAAATAATATAATATAAAATATTAATATTAATAAAAATTAAAAAATTTTAAAATATATATATATAATTTAAATTTTAATATTATAAAAGTAATAATAATAAATTTCTTTTTAAATAAAACTTTTATATTTTATTATTATATATAATTATTTATAATATTAAATTAATTTAAATTTTTTAAAGATTATTATTAAAATTTAATAAAAATAAAATAAATAAATAAATAAATTAAAAGTAATTAATATTTAAAGAAAAAAAGAAAAAATAATAATTAATAATATATATTTAATCTTTTAAATTATATAAAAATAATAAATATACTTAAAATTAAAATAATTATAAATTTTAATAATAATATTTCTTTTAAATATTATTTACTTTAATTCTTTATTATTAAGGGATTTTTAAACTTATTTAATATTACTTAAATTAAGTTCTTTAATATTTAATTTAATTATACTTTAATAAAATACTTTAATACTAAGTATTAAGAGCTTTATTTTAATAATATTTTATTATAATTAAATTAATATATTATATTATTTAATTTACTTTAGAGTTTTAATTATTATATATATAAGTAATATAGGCTTAGTATTAATACTTAATAGTTTATACTACTTATAAATATTTATTAATAAGGATATTAAAGAAGTAGCCCAGCTCTTAATTAAAGAAGGGTTAGACTTAAACTTGTCTTCGAATATCGCATTTCCTCTCACCTCTATATCTCTTAATTTTCCTTTAAAAGTAAGCGGGCTACCACTGGACGTCGCTGTCTCTGCTGGGGACTTATGAGCAGTACGAATTCTCTTACAACTTGGTACTGATCCACTACTCTCAAGTGGACCCACTGTTGGAAAACAGGAGTATACCTGTCTGGGGCTTGCAATCGCGTTGCACAACTACGAGATTGTTGAGATTATTCTTGAACACCTGTACAAGATTCAAAAGAAACCTATACCCACCGTTACGACTTCAGCGTCTCGTGTAGCTCCTTTGGTCCACATATCGGGATTCGTGATCTGTGGGAAGGGTGTGTTCTGGAGATGGCTGCTGCACGCATTGAACTACAAGGAAGCCTGCTCAAGAACCATAGCAATATGTCTCAAATATGGAATATCTCCTGATGTTTCTTATAAAGACGGGTTAGTGGATGGATTTACTGCTATGGATATGGCTGCTCATATGAATCCATGCCAGAACTACGTACTTGAAGCACTTCTGGAATCTGGAGCCAATGTAAACTGCAGAGATGCATTGGGTCGGACCCCTCTTTATTACAGCGAAGCTGCAGTTTGGGATCCCAAAGACAATTAAAAGACTACTATGCTTCTTACAAGATATGGGGCCAATGTCAACGTCCAGGATGCGAAGGGGGGGACTCCTGCTCATGATCATGCATTTCAAAACTCTTATCTCAGTTTACTATATCTCATCAAGCAAGGCGCCTTTTTAGACGTAAGAGACATGGATGGGGGAACACCATTGTATCACGCCATACGCAATGGGTCTTATGAGGCCACTAAAGTCCTACTCGAAAATGGTGCCGTTGGCTGTGACGTTTTTCGTAGTACTCCGGCAGTAACTATTGCTGAAGCAAGAAAGCCGAGACTTCGACATATTTTTCCCACCAAACAAAAAGAGAAATATCAAGAACAGTTAGGCCAAACAGCTTTGCACGTTATGGCTTCAGTTTTGGGCTCAAAATATCGACCAGAAATCATGCGCCTCCTAGTTTATGACTATGCAGACTATTTCAAGAAGCCCCAGATTCTGAACCGCCTGGACCAGAATGGATACACAGCTCTTCAATGGGCAGCATCTCGCTCGTTGCTTGCTGCTCGAGAACTAGTTCTAGCTGGAGCTGATCTTGAGATTCGTAATCCTACTTCCAGGATATCTGGAACGCCGTTGGCCGCCTCGGTTCAGGCTGGCCGCCTCGATATTGCAAAGTTCTTGCTGGAAAATGGGGCAAATATATTTTGCCGTGGGCCACCAGAGCAGGAGCTATACTCATTCCTAAATGAAGCTGTTTACTGCATGGGATCAAAGCCCGAGCAACGGGATCAGTTCCGTCCACTTTTAGAGATGACTAAAAAGTGGATCGACGAATTCAACCTGTTGAAAGTTCGAGACTTTGCAGGACGAATTATCCTTCAATATGCCATCTTCTCTGGCGAGGTTGAAGCCGTAAAAGCTCTCTTAGATATTGGTGCTTCACAGGAAGACCTAGTCTTGAGCGGATGGGACCTTCCAGCGAATGCTTGGGGCTGGCGTAATGAACATCTATGGCATGCTGCGCAGGGATTTAGAGGTCTCAATATTTTGGACTATGCCAAGAAACTCCGAGATAAATGCTCTGTCGACAAAACTCCCTGGCACAATTTTGCTTCGCGCGAAGTCGGGATAAGGACATGACAGCTATCATCGACCTTCTTGAACGTTTAGGATTGAGCTCAAAATCTCAAAAGTGGAGTTTCTCAGCCAAAGCTTTGGGGATTTTCAAATAGCGTTTTCCAAACCTGCCAGCCCCTGTTAGCGGCGGATATAGGTAATTTCGGAGAAAGCCTAAACCATAACTACAAATAATAAGTAGAATTATTTCTCAAACCCGGAGAAATTTTTGCTCTTGGTGAGACAACTTGTTTCAAAATTTAAGGGCCGTCTAAGCCTGCTCTCTACTATCAACACTAACAGCATCATTATTCTCCACCTCGACCGCCTCATCATCAAGCCGTTCAGATTCAGTAACATCAGGTTCTGGTTTTGCCTGCACAACCATAATTGGCTTCAATGCCGAAGCAGGCTTCACAACGTCGCTTGAAAGATCAACCAACAGTGCACCCTTCTTTTCACTCCATTCTTTACTTTTAAGCATGAAAGTGTCTCCTTCCGGGTACAGGAATGCTGTAAAGATCCGCCCAGGCGAAACTCGCCATAAATGAACTCTTAGCCTCTCCATCCGTTTCCCTAAGACCGCGAGAACAATCCCCCCCACCGACAACGCAAGCAATATAAATGCGGCAATGAACGCTGGTATTGCAAACGGGTAATGGTATCTGATTTTTTGGACGATTGGCGTGACTTGTATCGGAACGACGCTCGTCTTTGCTGCGTTCATGGGACCGAGAACGCCTTTCGTGCCAACAACAGCAGAGGCCGCATTGTCGGTGAAGATCAGATTAGGAATCAGAGAGACTGTCTCCGCGGACAGAGAGAGGTTTTGCCATCGAGCCCAGACTGCAATGTTGCTGCTACCACTGTAGTCTATGCCCGATCCCAAACTTGATCCCGGCACAGTCCAAGTCGTATCCATCGACCCAGCATAGAACTCGCTACCAGGCAAGTTATCCTCAAATATCGGTAGCTGTGTGGTGACGGGAGAGAAGTAGAAGCCGGGCAAGTAGAGTGATTCCTGTCGTACAGTGGAGACGTTGGGGTTGTTCTCGTATTCGGGAGAGACAAGACCCCAAATGAGATTGATTCCCGAATTCTCGTATCTACCATCGGTATTTTCAACGCCCCAGAGCGGCATCGACTCTTTGTCTGCGTAAATCTTTTCTTTGATGTCTGGGATGACGAGATTGGTGAGAACATCTTCGGTTCCGTTATAGGTGAAAGATACTGTCTTAATGGTAGCTTTCACTGCGCTCGCACACGAGTAAATTGGTTGCGACCATGTGCTACCGCTATCCGGAAGCAGTTGGTTTCCACCATCTTGCCGCCTTCATGAACAAGGTCAGTACGGGATGCATGAATGTACTCCGGCAACGATCTATAATTCCCTGAAATTAAGATTGCTTGAGAACTCACTGTGGCACACCGTATATCTGACCACAAGCCATGTAAAGGTTGGTGATGTTTGCAGGATCCTTTTTTCCTGACGTCTGGCATGCTATGTCTGATCTAGATGTGAGATCTTGGAGAGTCGAAGAGACTGCGAGGACGACACTTACTGATACTCCCGAACATGCTTCTACTGACGTTAAATGGGTTTGTAGGAACCCCGGAATCAGAGGGCGCTGGTTGTGAAGCATTACCCGATGGCGCATCTTCATATAACTCTCCAAGATAAAACCCAAAATCAGGATTGATAGTCAAAGTATTTGGGCTGGTAGAGAAGTATGTTATACCGCTAATTGAGTAGGTCTTGCCAACGAATGAGTTAACGGCAGACAGTGGCTTCATGCTATCCGTATAATTGAATGGTTCAACAACATTGTAATACAGAGCTGTAAGTGCGTTACTCTGCCAAGCTGCCTGATATGCTCTTCCGTATAAATCTGGATTTTTCTGTGGGTCGCTGCGGTCAAAAGTTGGGACAGCGGGGTTCAGCTTGGCAAAGCCTCCGCGATCCGTAAGTACAAGGTCGCTGATGAATATGTCTTTGCTGGGATCGTTGTTTATGGAAAAGTCTAGGGTGAGATTGGTGTCGACACAAACAGTCTCCGGTCCGATGAAAAGAATATCCTCTTGCCAGGTGACTCCATTCGGAAAGCCATCCGGAATAGTGTGGCTTCTGAACCCGATGCTCCCTTTCACAGTATCCACTATCAGGCCTTCGATAGGTTCATACTTATTGTCTAATAGGACGCTGTCCATGTTTCGAAATGTTCCGACCGTATAAAGACTATTATTGTTGTAATCGGTGTTGTTCACTGTCAAATACTGGCGCCATTGGATGTCAAAGTAGTTTGAGACCGTTGTCACATCTTCCGTGCCACTGGAATAAATATCTGTGATGACCTGTGGGATATTCAAATCATAGCTGGATGGGTACTTATAGCTAACGTTCGTTGGACTCCATACGACAACCTCCTCTGTTGAAGTGAAAGGGCAAGGTCGGGGAACGAGATTAGAGGTGTCAGGATAAGCATCCAAGGCGTTGCTACATACGCGGGAAAAGGTCGCATTGCCTCGAGGTGGCGTGGCGTAACCAAATGGAGATTTATCTTTGATAGATTTGAATGATGCTGAAGTTACCTTTCCAGGAGCCAAGGTTTGATACAAGCCAAGAGGGGTGAGAACTGCAGCGATTGAAATCAACCCGCCTAAAAGCATCATCAATCGCGAGAGAAATAAGATTCTCCGAGGAACGCCATTATTGTACGAAGTGTCGTCTTGTAGAATCCATGGCCAGTAAGATTTCTGGAAAAGTCGACCAGCAACGGTCCTGATAAATCTCAGTCAAAGTGAAGATCAATGCGAATCCGTTGTGTTCTCACCATGTTGCAGCAGAATTTTTATCACCAAGCAGTCCAGACAAAATGAAGGTGATTATGTTCGGGCTCCAGAGCCGAGCTAAGTTGGTAAGCTTTCGTTCTTCCGTTGAATATCTAGTCGTTGCTCCAAAGCAAGTAAAGCAAAGGAGAAACTCACCTATGAACATGCCCGCTGCTATGAAACCTGCAACATAACCTACAGTAAGTTGAACCATGACGTCTAATTTATCGCATTGAGTACTGGAATAGGCTGCTTTTCATCACCTGGATGCTTGAAACGCAGAACAATATCAGGAGAGGCACATACTTGGACGTGGAGAGTGTGTCAAGCTGTTTGTTTGCCCTCGTGCTAATCCTTGGGTCAAGCAAGGAAATTGCCTCGGAACTGTATGGTATGCTATTCTTATCTTTGGTTCTTGGCAACGGGCTCATATTTGCCCGCTTATTTTCCCGCTACCAACCTCACTGGCTTGGCAGCTTGGCAACGGTTGGGGCCCCCCTCTTGCAAACCTATCTGATAGGGTGATTGTGTTACCCTATGAAAGGTACCTGCAAATAATTGGTTCGCCAAAGTATGGCAGCCCGCTCAAGGATTTGGATCCTAGTCACCTGCACATCAATTTCTGGGAATGGAACCATCAGAGTGCCCCACACCCAAAAGAGCACCAATTGAAAACGTTGGCAATTAAGCATAACTCAACATCATTTTATTACGGGGCAACCAAACCGGATATCACCCCGAAAGCTTGCATTATTGATTCCTTGGCAGCCTTTCTGGGGGGAAGATATCATTTTCAATAGCCCAAGGCTTTTTTACAATTGCTAAGGACCGCCCAACAGCATTCAGAGACCCTAACAACATGTTTATTCGCGTGTTTATATCATGGCTTATCCTGTTGCAGACTACTGCAACCGCAATTCTAGATCCCATGATCACGCCTGCTCCAATTCTGCCAATGCATGAGAATCTTAGAAGGCTAGCGCATGAGCGGAGACTTGAAAAAAAGGCTGCAACTACGAGTGGCTCTTCACTCGATATTAATAATGAGATGATCTCATATTGCTACGGCGTAGGAGCCATCTGCGATCTAGAGCTTTCCATATACCGTGGATGCCGAGCAGCAAACGGTCCATCGACGCAACCGATCGACTTTGACACCTTGGAAGTCTGCGAATGCCAAAACGGCTATTGGGCAGCAGACCAGGCGTGAGTCCTCTGTTCGCCCTTCCGCGCCTGCTATAGCATGCTTACAATCACCGTGACAGATGTGGCTGGTGCCAATTTGCATTCAACAGCTCCGATACAATCATATTAGACGCCAGTACCTTCGGGATATCGGTATGCTCCAAGCATAGCATCCCTTTGGCTCCGATCCCAGCCAGCATCGAGGCCGAGCTTTCATCCTGGAATGCTAGTTACACGGGCGTTAAATCAGCGGGAGGTACTAGCGGGGCAGCATCATCAACTCCTAGTCCGAGAACTTCGAGCACAGATCTCTCCGGATTTGGAACTGGTACTACAACAAGCACATTCTGTAACTAGCCTATTTCTTCGTCTCCTATCTGGAGCTCCAATTTTCTCTCTCTTTTTTTTTTCTTCAGAAGCTGGGAGCATATTTCAGCTCCAGGCTCGCCGCCGGCTGTCTTTCTCTAAAGTGAATATATTGCTAACTCGTTGCAGTTGGTGGCGGTGGTGGGCAAACCACTGCCCCTCCATTGGCCTCACATACTGGAGCTACGCAGTCGAGCTCTACTCCGAACGGCTCGTCAAAAGAAAAATGTTTACAGCCCCGAGGAGTTATTCTATTCCTCGTTCTAGGGACTGTTATGACTTGGCTGCAATAATTTGTGCAATCGAATTCTTGAGTCCACTATCTGTTAGATACCAAGACATATATAAAGATTTCCTTGAAGTCAGTATTACAGACACTCTGCATATTTCTTTGCTTCAAAAAATATCAATATGATTAAATATACCAACCATTCTCTGCGTTGTTCTTTGCTCCTTACCTATGTACATTTTGCCCCATACAAGCACCCTCATGTCTCCACCAAATGGAATTCATGCCAAATCTCCTTAGCAATATGGCAAATCTTGATAAATTGTAGTCATTAGCTCGAAATCTTATATCTAAACATTTTAAGTACTAGTTCTCTTCAAAGTACTTGTTTTCATTCGTTGTGGCCGAATGTACAACAAATTATATGCTGATCACGTGTCAAAACGCACAGCTAACAAGGAGAAATTATCAGTATTTTCTACATTAACGGAAACAGAACTCACTACAATTATCGTTCAATTTTTGGGCAAATAATCGGAAGTGGAGAAGGGAATCGCGATTAATACGGAGTCGGCGGGATCGAACGGGCCACTTTTTCAGGCACCGGTAACATCCCCGCGTTTCACTTCACCGCTACTTTCATTGGCGATCGCCCCTCTCACAACCTCAAGTCTCTGGTACTTCAACGTCTTTCCAGCAGCAATGCATGCAATTGTTTATTGACAAATGGTCCTGGTTATATTAATCCATAATGAGTCCCGAAATAAATCCCCGACTGCGACAGAAAGATGTCGTTCTATCGGCCAGGGAGATTGAAGGCCTGATCGCTGACGGCAGATATATCTTCATCCTGGACAAGAAAGTAATCAAAGCTGATGCATGGCTCAATTACCATCCGGGCGGTCTGAAAGCGATTCAGCATATGGTTGGGAGGGATGCGACCGATGAAGTGACTGCGTATGCCTCCCACCTCAGTGCACACGAGCCCTGCTGACAGTCCAAAGACTGCATTCGGCGGAGACCCGATTGAAGATGACTCGGTATCAGATCGGGATGATTAAGGGTTCTTGGAGAAATTTTGTCCCACCCATTCAGGGTGGCACCTTTCGGAAGCTGTACATGGAAGAGGACGAGGAGTCAGAGTTTTCAGACGAGAGTGCTCGAACCAGCTCAGAATCGACGCGAGCAGAATCACCTGTATTCGA
Source organism: Stipitochalara longipes BDJ (assembly GCA_009732865.1). Taxonomy (NCBI): domain Eukaryota; kingdom Fungi; phylum Ascomycota; class Leotiomycetes; order Helotiales; family Hamatocanthoscyphaceae; genus Stipitochalara; species Stipitochalara longipes. The sequence goes on along the minus strand of ML769344.1, from coordinate 1,773,602 downwards.
CAGCGATCATTTGGGCGCACGAAGACGGCGAGGTCTTGAAGAAACTGACGGTACATCTATTACATCAATGTCATCCGTCTCAAGCTCAGCAACCCCCGACGATCTGGCATTCCTCGATAGCCAGACCAGACAAGAGATTAACCTTGATCTCTCCAAATATCCCGCCCTTGAACCCGAAGTGCAGAACGAGATCATCCAGAAGTACAGATTCCTCAGTCAACGGATCCAAGCCGAAGGTCTCTATGAATGTAACTACACAGCATACGCCTGGGAAGCAGCTCGCTGGTCATTCTTGTTCACCACGATGCTCTTCTTCCTACGCATCGGTTGGTACTGCACCAGTGGTGCCTTTCTTGGCATGTTCTGGTCTCAGCTGGTATTTGCTGCTCACGATGCTGGTCATATTGCCATCACACACAACTTCACAATCGACACACTCATTGGCATGATCATCGCGGCTCCAATTGGAGGTCTCTCACTCGGCTGGTGGAAACGCACCCACAACTTTCACCACATAGTCACCAATTCTCCCGAGCATGATCCAGATAACCAACACCTGCCCGTCTTCGCCGTCAACCACCGTTTCCTAGGCAACATCTGGTCCACCTACCACGAGCGACTCCTCCCCTACGACGCAGCTGCAAAATTCCTAGTTCCATTCCAAGCATACATGTACTACCCTGTCCTCGCACTAGGACGCTTCAACCTGTACGTCCAGTCTTGGAAGTTCCTCTTCCAAGGCCAAGGTCCAAGAAAAGGTCTAGCCTGGTGGCATCGCTACTTCGAGCTCGCAGGAAATGTGGTCTTCTGGTACTGGTTTGGATACCTCCTCGTCTACAAATCCATTCCCACGCCTTGGTCGAGATTTGGGTTCGTAATGATAAGCCATATGATCAATATGCCCCTGCACGTCCAGCTTACAATTTCCCATTTCGCGATGTCGACTACGGATCTGGGTCCAAATGAGAGCTTTCCGATGAAGATGCTGAGGACGACGATGGATGTTGATTGCCCGCCCTGGCTGGACTTCTTTCATGGGGGACTGCAGTTCCAGGCTGTGCATCATCTATTTCCGAGAGTGCCGAGGCATAATTTGAGGAGGACGCAGAAATTAGTAATGGAGTTCTGCGAGGATGTCAAGATCCCGTATGCGTTGTATGGGTTCGTAGATGGTAATAGAGAGGTGATTGGGAAGTTGGCGGAAGTTAGTAGGCAAGCTGCTATTCTGGCAAAGTGTCAGAGGACAGTGGCAGAAAGGGGAGATATCTTTCATGGCCATTGAGATAAGTTCACACGGGGAGAAAATGGAGAAAGCAGCTGTACTGTAAGATACAGATTCTAGGATCTACGTCCAGATCTTACAATCCATCCAAGAAGCTCCCTATCTACATCCATCGATAGGCGCAAAACTTGAAGGCATCATAGTTATCGAGGATTAAGATTCCTCTGCAACCGTCCCCGGCTTCCTCCCATACGCAAAATAGACAATCCCATAAGCATGCACGTGTTTATCCTGCAAATTAGCTCTCACGCCCTCCAGCAACTCCTCCAACCTCTCTGGCGACCATCCAAGTACCCTCGTAAAAGCCGCCTTACTCATGGATTCCACTCCCTCCAGCAAATTCTGCTGCGAGATCGCACCGAGCAGCTTGTTCTTCTTTCCACGCGCCCAGGGATTGACAGGCACGTAGATACGGTGCTCGACAACGTCCTCGAAACCCGCGTCACGCATGTACTGGCCCCAGTTCTGCCCGTCTCTTAGGTTCCGCCCGATGCGGGACATGGATTCTACGAGTTTCTCATTCCATCTAATACTATTTAGCCCTTCACAAGCTCGACAGTGCAAAAGAGAAAGGAACTCACTCATTCAACGGCGTCCCCTCTAACGTCCCGTCATCACACCTCATCGGGAGACATGGATCCTGCAACTCGAAATACCCACCCGGCGCCAGGTTCTCAAAGATCTTCTGCACAATAGCGGGGTTATTTTTGAAGCATGTCACGATGGCACGGGCGTGGATATAGTCGAATGGTTGGCTGAAGTTCCACTCTTCTTCTGCGTCGTTGATCTCAAATTGACAATTTGCTGGGACGCTTTGTTTTGTTAGAGGGGAGAGAGGGGTGAGGTGGGGGAAGAGCTTACAAGTCTGGCTGGATGGGACTGAGATCGGTGCCTGTGACGGAGGATTCGGGGTGTTCTTGGGCTGAAGGGTGTAAGAATGAGCAGAGATGAGAAGGGGGAACAAACCGAATTCGATGGCCCAGATACCGGTCCCTGTTGCTAGATCAAGAACACGGTGAGGGTTTGTGACTGGTGCGAGATTCAAGTTGCCGTCCAGCATGATCTTGAAGGAATGATGCTGGAGGTCTAAGCATAAGCTGTGAGTATATGAATTCTCTTTCCGAAGAATAACAACGCGTACCGAGTCTATCTTGCTCTCGGATATCATTTGGCAGCATATACTCTACTACGGTCAACAAAGGGGTTCTTTTTTATTGCGACAATATTGGTTCTTACTGCCAGAATTGAAAGCATGGTAGGTCCGCCCATTCTCTTCCAGATAATCATAGATGCTCGATCGTAGTGACGAAGTGGAACCTCTGTCCTCTCTATCAGCCCTTCCATACCTTGACTAATCCGAACAAGTGTTGCAATTGCCCCTTACAGAACAGATCCGCCCAGAGCAGAATCATCGTCTCGGCTACCGCTCTGCGAGACGTCAGACTCACTTCATCCACGAAGCGAACGTGAACTCACATCAGACGAATCCGTTCCAATTTCCAACTCGCTCGGGAACGCAGCGTAAGCTGGCGCTACAGGTTCATGCAGTGCAGGGTGAGACTCCGTAGCGGGCGCACCGGCGCTGACGATCTCCATGGGTTGCGCCATTTTCAATGTTGGGGTTGAGAGTAGTGCCGGGTCCGCGGTCCCTTGGGTATGACTTGTCATACGGTAGCGTCAGACTACTCGGAACGCCCACACCACGCCGTGTTCTGTTCCCAGGACGGAAAAGCTCTTTGGCACCAGGAGATGAAGATGGAATAAGGTTTGTATTGATTCTCCAATTGTGGGAATTCCCATAAATGAAGCTTTTGGCTAGCGGCCGCTAGCTCTTCATCCCGCTTTGCTTGAAAAGCCGAGGCTTGATTTCCTTTCCGGGGGCACTCGTGGGGCTGCTGCAAGGGTTTCGGCGAAGGGTTTAGGGCTGTGCTTCGACTTCCAGGGATGTGGGTGGCTAGTTTTATAGGGGCATTGCCCTGAAAGTAGTTTTGTGCTTGCCAATTCCAAAACTGTTACACTTTATTACATTACAATACACTCGATCTTCTACTTAATGTATGTACACCTTTTCTACTATCTACAACATCTTCTGAGCCCGATTGCTCTATAACATAAGACCCAACACGGACAAAACAAACAAAGCCCCAGTTTCATAAGAAACCCGCATCCTGGGACCTGCTCTTGACGGTTTTGGTGAGGAGGTCGGTGTGGCAGTTGAGCCAGAAGACTTTGACCCAACCGAGCCTGTCGTCTTCGTTGCTGTCGACCCCGTAGCAGTAGGCGATGCTTTACCCGAGGTCGTAAGAACCGCCGTCCGAATCGAGCCCCAATAATCCTGCGTTTCCGTCGTCACAACTCCATTATCATGAGTAACAGTCTCGGTACTATCCGGATAACTCCAAGTCGTCGCAATAACCCCAGGTTTCGTGTCCACCGATGAAGACTCTCCCCACCCTAGCGGATAGCAATCCCAATCCATCTGACTCCAATCGAAATTTGCGGCCATTGAGTCGGCGAGGCAGTTTCCAAACATCACGGTATCGAAAGGCGTCGTGATGTTACTGTAGATATCGCAGTCGTCGTCGGTGACGAAGAAGTTTTTGGGTCCTCCGCAGGTTTTGAATGCGTCTTGTGTCATTTTCCAGGAGGTTTCATTGAAATTGTTGGTAGCGACGCAGACATCGTTGAAAACTGATGGGTCCAGCTTGTCGACGCCGATGCAACTTCCTCCGTATGACATGATTTGATGCAAAAATATGCTGATGTGTTGGCTGACACCTTTGCTTGAAAATCTCAAGCATGCGGTGATGGTTGAAAACCTAGCTATTGCGCGAAGTTTGAGGGTACAATTGAGAGGAGAACCAGATGCGGAACGTGAGATCTTTATCTAAGATCGTGAGATATCATCTTCAGAGATAAACAATTTTAAGATTACTCACTCCCTGAATGGAGTCACTGTGGCGCAGACGCGATAGGGGAATACTGGGGGCTTCGGAGGCTCTTACCTTAACTGCATAGTAGCCGACGGCACTGATCGTATTTACCCGCAGAAGAGGCAGCTGCGATTAATTTGTTGCGGCGGCGCAGCACTGGATTTGATTTATGCATCTTTAGCCACAATTATCGAGACCGATTCCTAGATGCAAATTTCAGAAATGATGAAGAATTGGGATGGACCAAGCATTTAAAAGTTCTGTGAAATAGATCAAAAGGTAGGATTGACATGAGCTTGGGGGGAGACACTCGCTAGATTTTCAGGGGTTCTTCTAGAAATAGGGGTATATTTACCGAATTTCAGGAAAACCCTCGCGATTCTCATTCTTAGCCTCTTCGTTGTGATCTCCCTTATCCTTTATTGAAGAAGCTTTATACATTCAGCTTTAGATACTATTTTCGAGAACATCTTACTTATTTGTTATTGCCAAATTGTCTAGCATTGTCAAGATAGTTGAATGTCCGTCCGATACATAGGACGAACTCTCTATAAGAAATGATATTAGGCAGGTAACAGCTTTAGAACCCCAAGAGGCAATTCCAGTTCATTGCGAAACACAGAACTAGTTGATGCACAATCATGTGACTCTAAGCGCATTTACTTGCCAAAACAGCGACATGCAAGGAGCGCATCTTCTTTCACATCCACTTGCTTTGCAACCCGGTAATGATATAGCTTTTATCGTGTACTCGCTTCACGTTAAGTTTGAAGGAAATCTAGTCTGGAAGTGCCGAAGATAAAGATTTCATTCATTAACATTCATTGTTATTTTCCAATTAATGGTCGTGAAATGCTGCTAAGAAGCATAATGCTATAGGCAGAAGCACCACCTTATAAAATTTGGAAAGAGAGATCCCAGGATAACTTTATGCCAGAGCACTCCATCTATAACAGCTTCATACTTACAAAGGCCAACGTATATCGAAAGCAATGAGATACTCACGGAAATTATCGAAACGTACGATACTCAACGATGAAACTTGCGCCCCAGCATGAAGCCCTTCTTCAATGACACAAAGATGCCGACAGAGGAGGCACGAAGGCCTTGCTATCTTACTCAGTTTAGTCTGGGGTCTCATTGCTGTCATGAGTCCCGATATTGCTAGTTTGTAATTATCGTCCGATTGATACCAGCGTTCTGATGTTGACAACAACAGCATGTTCTTGACTAAAATTCAGCCTTCAATTAAGGGACGTAACGTCAAAAAGTGTGAGAAGTAGCGGAGTTTGACTCTGCGTCAGAGAACCAAGAGCAAAGAAAGCAGTTCGCCACTAGATAATCTTGCATCAATATCATAGAACCTAACGTGCTCCTCACACAAGGGATACAAATATGGTTTATATGATCTGTGCTTCCCTTTCACAGCACTACTACTTCATAATTAAAATCCTGAAATAGTGCAACCCAAACTTTTACCCCCACACCTCACTTGCTGTCTTCAGCATACTCATCCAACCCCACCCTCTTCAACCACTCCTCCATCAACCCGGCCACACTCTCATTATTCTCATCCGCAAACGCAATATGCGTATTCCCCTTCAATCCCGTGCCTTCCCCCGCAAGATGCAGCACCTCCGCCTGTCCTCCTATTCCATTAATAAGCCCCGCCACCAATCTACTCTGCATCACATACGGTCCAATCAAATTCGTATCATTTTCAGCCCGATGATCGCCCCAGATAAACTGCACCTTAACATCCTTCAACCTCGCGAATTGCTCATCCGGGACGACGAACGGGCCGAACCCGGGGAGTTTGACGACCCCGGCAGCAGTGAGGTTGAAGGAGGCGGGGAAGACATACCCGACACTCTCATACGCCACAATTCCCTTAATATTGCTTGAATTTGAGAGAACGACAGCTACTTGGGCTCTCAATCCCGCGGCCGAGTTCGTTATATAAACAATCTGGTTCCCAATCTTCCCGGAGTCCGCGGCCACGGCGGCGGTTTGTCCATGCAGGAGCACATTCTCATCAGTGTCCATCTCATCATAGCGCTTCCTAACCGCCTCTTTCCACGCTTTATCCCTGGCTTCCTGGTCCACGAGCGTAGTCCCGTTTTCGGTGGTCCCGAGAATGCCAGCGAACTGGCTCCCGTCCCACCACTCCAAGAACCGCGGGCCGAAATTCCACGCTACGAAGTTCCCGGCGTCGCGGTATCCGGGCATGTAGGTCTGGGGCACGCAACCCCAGTTTGCGCGCCCGACTCGCGGCCCGTCCCACAGGTAGACGGGGTAGTCGCGGGAGAGCCAGAGGTCTTTGTAGCCGCGACCGCCGGACCAGGTGTTTTGGAAGACTTGCGTTGAGGAGGAGTGCCACATTAGGAGGCTGGTTTTGCGCGGCGTGTAGGGGAGAAAGTATTCGACGTAGCCGTGGTCGCAGGATAAGGTTTGGTTGGGGTTTGTGCCGTTCATTATTACGCTGCCGCCGATTTCGAAACCACCCGTGGAGGAAAGGGTTATTGGTCCGCGACCTTTGGTCGCTGCGAGGGTGGGACATGTGGATGTGAGGAGGAGGAGGGAGGTGGTGAGGAGACGCTGCCAGATGGCTCCTAGAGACCGGTTTCTAGCGTTGGACTTCATGGCGAATGTCCAAGGAAACTTTTTGAATGAGTGAATTGAAGATAAAGACGAAGCAGAAAATGAGACGAAAGAAATACCCCGTCAGCAAGAATTTAAACGGTGCATGACGAGTACCAAGGTTCTCCAGATTCTCCACATGTAAGCCGACGCCCCACCCGTCTGGTGCCTCGTTTTCTCGAAGTCGGGATAGCCTATCATTCTCCAGCATCTTATAGTACATCGCATTCGTTCCCATGGTTGTTCGGGAATCATTACGTGCCTGCCAAGCTTTTATGCCAAGAAGTGCCGGGTTACGGAGTATGCAGAAATGAAATGCCGGCAGGGATACAGCCGCAATCAGGCCGGAAACGGATGGCTGCTGTTGAGCCTCGGAACGGTCGGGTGGGAGAATTTGGTAATGTTGGGTCGCTTTTGCCAAAATGGTGGCGAGGTGATATATTACGAGCCCGTGGCGGGTATATGAGGTTCGCTTACGGTGTTTGGATTTACCCCTTTCACGTGGGGTTGTGACTGTTGATTACTAATTCTCCAGTCCTCCAATCCATGCAGGAATTTTGTATAAATGGAGCCTGCAAGCCAAAAAGTTAGAGAGTTGTGATGCGGAACACTTGGCTAGAGAAGAAGATAATGAGAATTCGCAGCTACCATTATTTACTAGTGATTGTTTAAGGAAAAGTGAGTGAGCTTTTTCAGCACCTAAGATAGTAAGGAAAGATAAAGAAATCATGCAAGAAGCATGTTTTTAACAGACTTGTAAATGTGATAACAAGTGTGCCAACATAGCCGTGAAAGAACCTGTCAAAGAAGCGATTAAGTAAAAATGTTTAGGTCGGACGATAGCAGAGGTTTGCTATCCGGAAACATGTAACACTTAACATAAGTACTACTCTGACAAGTAAAATGTAAAGAAAAGCAGAGGATAGATTATAAACAACTGACCTATACTTGTTTGCCTTGCAGAGCAGTTTCTAGAATTATTTTCTTCCTCTAAGCCAGCTTGTGCAATTACATGAGAATATAACATGCACGAGCATTGAGGGGTTGGCTTGGAAGATTTCGGTCGCAGTGCATAGTTGCTGAAGGATGGAGACAAGCTTTTTATCATGCAGCATGCCGAAGTGCACGAGTCATGAAGAATATATCATCACGTGACCCTCCAGTAAATTCACTTTTCCAGTGTAAATTTTGATTGAAGCAGAGAACCCGTGCAGAAATAGGTATAAAAGCAAATTCCAACTAAACAAAGGTTTGAATATCAAAGGAGAAACAGCACAGAGGGGACATTCACCTAGAATTGCGACGTGAAAGGGTTTTCACAAGCTTAAAATATGCTGCCCATGCTCTGTGGCGCTATCACGCCCGGTCATGACTTCACTTGCAAACATCGCCACATTCGCGTAGCACAAGAAAATTTAGCTGCTAGTAACAGGTGGCTGGATTATGATTTCCTTTGGAATACGACATTGGAAAATGAACGAGATTAGATGTTGGAGCCAACAACCTTCCTCTTTGGGATGTTGACAGCAAAGAACGATACTGTCAGATCTTTGATGGTTGTACAAGTTTGCTAAATGAGCTTCATAGAGGTAAGTTGATGGTCCAAAGCTGTCTGGTATGTTGCTGATGAGCATAGAGCTTCAGTCGTGATTGCAAATACAAATTGTGATCCTAGAACTATCCTGAATATTGGTGGGACTACCAGCGATTGAATGGAAGTTTTGCAGGTATTGTAAATCTGGGAAATTTAGGAGTTGGGCAAACAGTCTTTGGAAGTTGAAATCTCCTCCTGGCAATTCTTTTGCCCAACCACTTGGTGAGTCACGATGTGCCAGACCTTGCTGGAACAATCAACTGACAATGTACCAAAGCAATGGATATTACGGACTTCATACTCGTGGTCATCGTGGTCTTTTTTCAACTCGGCCTTCGAGCTCTCTTCCTCTCTTTTTTCTCACTCCTCGGCACTCTCATCTGGAAGATCTTCATCTGCCTCGCCCTCGGTTTCGCTCGAATGATAAGCGCTTTCCTCTTCGTCCCCCTCTTCGCCATGATCTGGACATTCGAAAGATTCTTTGGCTACAACAGCCCTTCTCTCGAACCCAGCAGTCTCGTCCAAACCTCGAACAACTCTCTCGCCGTCCAAGCAAGCAAGGCAGGCATGAATGGCATCCCGAAGGATTGGGTGACAGTCAGGCTGTGTGGAACGGATGAGATCTCGGACTTTGAGCTAGAGGATAGGACGCTGGTTGTGACTAAGCCATTGGATGGGATGTTTGAGGGATGGATTGGGAGCTGGGAAAAGCGGCAACTGTTTGTAACAACCAGGGCCGAAATTGATGTGAAGGTCACCAGCTGGCTGGACTCGCTCGACGAAGGAATAAAGCAAATCCAATTAGAGCATGGTCACTATGTGTAGTGCTAAGAGAGATTGGAAGCAAGAATGAGAATCCTTCTGCTGGTGCGGCATCACATGATGACTTCAACACGTGATTGGGCGAAGAAGCAGGCTGAGGTTGCATCCATCATGAAATCGCCACTGTGAAATGCAGAGGCAGATCCAGTTTATCTTATCGAGAATGGCTGATTGGAGTTGGGGGCCTTGGACTTACCGCGTGCAGCTTCACATGCTTTTCTCTCTTCCAATGGGAGCGAATTGACGAAATGGGTTCGAGGTTCCGTGTTGGCATTGGGGGCTTCAGCTTGGTTTTCACCATACTGTAGAGGGAAGCAGGACCAACGTGAGCATATCGGTCTCGAACTCGAGCGTTATAATGAGGACTTTGATAGCGAAATCAATTGAGTCCAGAGTGAAGCAAGGAAGAAGAGAAGTTCAAGGTTCAAGAACCAGAAAGTCTCGAGACGCCCAATTGACTAGGGGCAGCTTTAAGCGGGGTAGACCATGCCATTTTCGGCTCGCGCGTCGGCGATCTGCTCGCATCCGCCGCTCTTGACAGGGGCTTGGCAGAAACATGTGAAGTCCTCATGACCAACGACTGCCAGAGCACCCATAGACACCAATCTCATGGCTGTATGCAGCAGCTGAACTGTGCGACCTTCTCCTCTCTCTTTTCAAAGCATCCTCTCTTCTTCTCTTTGCAACTTCACGTCCCTCATTCAGTAGAATTGCATACACTATTAAATTCTAGTCTCCTTGCACATACGAGGCACGCATTTTTTGTTGAATTTCAACTTAGCGCCGCATACAAACGACGAGCTCACGAGAACACCTCCTCCCCTCAGCTCAACACATACGAATCAATTCCACACCAAACCAATACCTAGTCACCAGCAAACCCCAACGAATTCCTTCATCCGCAGAAGCCGGAGCACTCGCCTCCATCCTCGAGATGTCCTCCTCTCCCAAAATCCTCCGTCCCAAACCGCGGCGTCCTTACGACACCAGCACCCCTCAATCCCCACCCTCTCCGCTACTTTCCCCAGGACTTGTAGACGATACGCCGTCCCGCACACACTCGATCTTAAACCTCACCTCGAGCACGCTGCTAGGGATTTACTCTCCAACAGGCTACCAATCTGACTTACAAGCCGATCTGCCTTCCACACCCTCGTCTCCTCCCACTTCCCTACCTGTCCGCCGAAGAGTCTCGACTTTACCACCGGTACATAAACCCACCACTCTCGAGCTGGGATGGAAGCTTGGTCTGCGAGGAATCCTGCTGTTTGGAATGGGCATGGGTTATGGCCTGCTGGTTAGACATCTACACGACGACAGACAGTTGGCTCCATTCCAAGTCGAGGGAATTATCAAGCCTCGAAACGATGCTGGGTATCTTCTATTCTGGGGAATCGCTGGTGTAGCATTGGGGAGTCTGCTACCTTGGGTTGACACGCTATTCGCGGTGCCGGAGCTGGATACACCTGTGTTCGAGAAGAAAAAGGAGGAGGAAGAAGAGAGTGAAAGTGGCATCTGGGGCGCGGATTGGACGCCGGTGGTGAGGAGCGTTGGGGCCTTTGTGGGGATTGCTTATGCTATTGTACGTTGCCCCCCCCTTCCTCCCCTCCCATCTTTCACTCTACCCCAATTGAAGTTTAATGCTTACGGAAAACGCAGAGAAAACTTCCCTGGACCTCAACCCTGCAAGCCTCCCTAACCCTTGCACTCGTCAATCCCGTCCTCTGGTACCTAATCGACCGCTCCAAGCCCGGCTTCATCCTCTCTACAGCCGTCGGTGCAACCGGCACCGCGCTGCTGCTGGTGTCGAACCCAGACATGATGCCCTCGCCCGCCTCGGCCTTCAACTCCACCTCCAAATACCCATACTTTGGAAAGGGCAACAACTGGGCCGGGGAATGGGCCGGAAGAGACAGCATCGAGGGCGCGGTGTGGATTTTGAGTGTGTTGTTTTGCAGCTGTGTTTGTTTTGGGAATATTGGGAGGCGCTTGGCGTTGAGCGGTGGTGCGAAGAAGGTCGTTACTGCGAGGGCGCTGAAGAGCGATCAGAAGGAGACGAGGAGGTGATAGAGAGAGAGAGCCATAGTTGTGGGTTGGGTTAATGTTCTGTTGGGTAAAAGTTTATATCTAATTTGTTGGATGCATGGATGGATAAAGGGGTGGATTGGCATGTTAGCATGATGGATATACCACTCGCAGCTTGGAGCAAGCTGTATGGAAATCTCTACACTTTATTTCAACCTAAGTGCTTACATTGAGAACAATTGGGAGCCTGAGGGCCGCTCATTCTGCTTAGTTCTCCTACTAAAGAAAGTATAGCTTTCACTTACAGTATTTTGTAGCAGTCGGGAAGCTGACTTATATACAAATAAGTAATTTTCAAGGACGTTCCAAAACCCACCAAACCTGTTCGCTCCTCACATCTCCCCCCTCTCCCCTAACATACCCACCATAAACCCTCTCTCTCTTCCGAAACCCCGCTTTCTGCACCACTCTCTCACTAGCCCCGTTCTCCGGATCAACACTCGCCACCAACGTCTTCTTCACATCCGTCCCTTCCCCTATCAAATATCAGCATCATCAGCAAGTCACCATTCAAACCCCAACTACATCTAAAAGCTCAAGGAAAGTAAGATCTCACGTCCAGCCGCCCAATACAACGCAACAAACATCCCCAAAGCTTCACTCGCATACCCTTTCCCCCAAAACTCGGAATGGATCCCATACGCAATCTCCGCCGCATCCACGAATTCCGCACCAGGAAGCCGCACAACGCCCACTGTGCCGACCATCCTCGTCTTCTCCCCCTCGTCATCTGCTGAGCGGAGGAGAATGGCGTAGTTATCGATCCAGGGTTTTTCGGGGGTGTGGATCCATTTTTCAAGTAAGATTTTGGTGGATTCGATGCTTGGTGAGGGTTTCCTTGTTCTGAATTCTTAGTGTTAGGCGCGAGGGGTGGCAGTCTGTGGAAGGAAGACTTGCGAGAATTTTAGTCCGGCGGCGTCGGTCATGATTGTGTGGAAGTCTTGTAGGTGAGTGAGGCTTAAAGGCTAGAGTCGGAGCCTTGAGGATTCTGTGGTGTAAGCTGCCATTTTGGATGTGTAGATGGAATGCAGGAATGGGAATGAATTTTTGTGTTAGAAGATCATATAATGGCTTGTGGTGAGTCATGGGTAAGAGCGGAAGCGAGTTATACCGGAGTCTGAATATTGGCTCTGAATTCTGGAGAAAGCAAAGGGCACTTGCCACCGCTGCTAATAGAAAAGTAGACTATAGTTGAGGTTTTCCTTTGAGCTGCAAGTGCCACACGATACCATTCTCAAATTTTCTCATTGAAACGTTGGCTTATACATCCTATGCACTCATACGAGTACCTCTAAAGTCAGGCATTGGAAATGGGGTACTCCTCAAGATAGCTCCCTGACCATCTCAGTCGAGTTTTGAAGCGTGCCAGACGTCGTTCCGATAGCCGTGGTCTTCTAGTCAAACATAGTGTCAACATCGAAGTACGTCATTGTCACATACGTCGCCACGCTCTGGCAGAAGAGAAAGTGCGGTGCATTTGTGCCCTGTCCCGTTTTCTGGGGACAACCGTAATTTGTGGAATAGTAGAAAGCCCCAGTTTCCCCGGACTTGGTGAGGATCGTTGTGGGGAAGCTTGCAAAAGGAGGTGTGGCGCAAAATAGACGGTGTCTGTTTTCTTTTCTTTTTGCTGCTCCTCCTTAAGCGGATCAGCCACTTTATTGAAGGCTGAGGGTCCAGACCTTCCACACGCTGTTATGTCTTGAAATTGGCACAGCGCATAAGTCCACCAGATTGGATATCGCCACAAAGATGTGATGGGATCTGGGCGAGACCCGAATAATGAGGATTGTGGGCTGGGTGTAGTGGACGGGCAGACCGAGCCAAGTTAAAGGGGCACGAAGTCTATTCGACAACGCGCATCTGTGAACTTGTGGTATCATCCTGTTTTCATTCACCATGTTTTAAGGTGTAGCACGATAGCACGATCTTTGCGCCTGGAACTTGGCAACGGCAGTTCTGGAATTTGGGATTTCATATGACCGCAAGACGAAGGGATTGTAGAGCTTAGGAACGAATTGGGACAATAGCTGTGTTTCATTGTGCATTCTATTCCTAAGCCAAGAATAAGCCAAGAACAGATAAACAAGCCCCAGCACTTTCCAAACTACGGGTTGGGGTAATGGGTTATATAGAGAGTGCGGGGAGGAAGCGAGAAGGGAAAATAAGGGGCATGTCTAGGTACTTGCGCCTCCCAATTATATTAGAGCTATAGCAAAGGCAAAGTCTTAGTACAGGCCGAGACCTACCGCTGTTGAACCCTCCTATCAATTCAACGAGAAGTCATATCGCTTATGCCTCGTGCCTAATCATTGGACGTTGAAAGACATCCATAACCAAAAGGGATGGTGGCGTATTAAAAAAGGACGCTTGTGGCAACGTCTTGTGTCTCACAACCGAACCACGTGGATTCGACAGTTGAGACAGCTGCTCAAAAGCTGAACTCTTTCCTTCGATTGCTTAATTCTCTTACATACTTATGGCACTCATTATACATAAGCTTGCGAAGAAAATCATGAAGAAATCTTGGGTAACGGAGCCGGAGGAATTGCAATCAGCAGCCCAGCGGAGAAGATACTCCAAAGCAATAGCCAGAGAAGAAGGCCAGGAGCCAGAATTAATCCTCGCGGCACGCCACAAGAATCACCAAGAGATCGAAAGACTCGTGGGCTCGGGAACGGACTTGGAAGTTCGTGACACGCAAGCGCAGCGAACGGCATTATCAGAGGCTGTAGCAAGTGGCTCGCTAGCTTCTGTAATGGTCCTGTTGTCACACGGAGCGGATATCCACGCTGTTGACAGAGACGGATATACGGCTCTTCACTGGGCGGCAAAATGTAGTCGGAATTGGCTCTTGGAGACCTTGTTGAAAAGGGGAGCGAAAATTGATTGCAAGGATAAGCAGGACCGTACGGCGTTGCATATTTCTGCCATTCTTGGGAACGCGTCTCTGGTGGGCGAGTTGTTGGCTCATGGCTCCGTGGCCGACGAACGCGATATGCTCTGGCGAACACCACTTCACTATGCTGCACAGCTTGATCTTGATGATGTTGCGAAGCGGCTGTTGGCTAGCGGAGCAGACATCAATGCCATAGATGATGACGGAAATACAGCACTTCATCTTGCTGCCTCACGACTTCCTCCTGGCTCCAGCGTTAAGGTTGTCAAGCTCCTCCTCGATAAAAAAGCCAGACCCTCGATTTGTAATAAACAAGATCGGACGCCGGCTTTCAATGCATTGGCGCACTGCTGTGTTGGAGGACACTACCATACTGAAGTATTATGTGTTTTACTTCAGGCAGGAGGACAGATATCCGGCGTTTGGGACGAAGACGAAGAATTTTATGACGAGGAGAAAATGTTGACGAAAGTAGCATCTTGGGGTAAGCTCACTGCCGACAACGGTTACGAGCAGGTGATGAAGCTTCTCATTGCTAGATGCAAGAAACTCGACAACAAAGATAAGGAAGGGAAAACTGCGCTTCATTGGGCTGTACTTTGTGATTGTGTTGGAGTTGTTCAGAGACTGCTTGAAAAGGGAGCGAGTGTCAAAGTAGAGGACGAGAAAGGCAGGACGCCACTGCATGTTGCAGTTACGGGAAAGATCCTTGATGATACGAAGAAAAAGGAGGCTATCGTGAAGATACTGTTAAAGCATGGTGCGGATTCTGATGCAAAAGATGCGGAAGGCAAGACGCCATTGCAGAAGATGCCGTGGTGGAGGTCGGGATATAGGATAAGGAGAGTTTTAGTGAAGCATAGCGTTAGATCTCGGTAGATCTAGCTCTTTGAAGTTTCGTACTTTTATTTAAAACGTTCCCAAGATATGAACTTGCAGGTATATTCTGTTCATCGGAATGTTTTGGTCTCTTGTTCAGTGTCTTTGGACTAGCAGCTCTA
Source organism: Stipitochalara longipes BDJ (assembly GCA_009732865.1). NCBI lineage: Eukaryota > Fungi > Ascomycota > Leotiomycetes > Helotiales > Hamatocanthoscyphaceae > Stipitochalara > Stipitochalara longipes. The sequence goes on along the minus strand of ML769344.1, from coordinate 1,758,349 downwards.
ACGACTATATGCCGGCTCCCCCCCTACCTGAGGTCATTCCTACGTGTACGGGAGCTTCCTTCATCGGAAAAGCTGAGGACTTTGAGATGACCTTGGAACTCTGCCTCGGGTACTATCCCAAGGAACTTGGGGGTTCTGACAAGGAGATGCTGCGCATCTACGCAAAATGACCCGCCTGCGGGTGCCCCGGAGTGCTCCCTGTCGACCGAAAACAACCACCCAGGTGTCCCTGTCACCTGGAAAAACATGGGTGATCGATCCAATTTCGTTCTCTATGTAACCATTAGTGAGTGATCAGTCTGCTGCTTGCATATAATAAGGCGAAGAAATGTACTTACATTGCACCAACTGACAAGAAAATTTGAGACCTTAATGGCATTTTGGCATGCTTATCTGGTTTACATTGTTCAAATGCTAGTTGTCGCTTAGCTTAATATAAATTGCAATTTTTGGCAAAGTTCCACCTACTGCCGGATGCGTTGATTTCTAATTGGCTGTATTTATTTGTTTGGTTGCTTCGTTGGTAGCTGGCCCGGTTGCTTTGTGGCTCTGTTATTAGCATTCCAACCATTCAAGAATGTCTAAAGTTGGTGTTGTGAAAGGAAGACGCCATTGTATGAATCATGGGCTTACAGCTTGGGAAAGTAAAGCTCCGCTGGGCTGTGCATTTCGGTTGTAGATACGGAACCTAAGTTTGCAGACACGAAGGTTGAATAGTGCCGGTATTATGAACAATAATTTCAGGTGGTAAATTAGTTGAACACTATCGCTTGTCCCTCAAATCAAATTTGAGAGCAATGCCGACTGATGAGCTGGACCCAGCAGTGGTACATTAGGGTTTGAAGCCTAAGCTAACCTAGCTCACTCATAAACCAGTCAAATTGTATTCTAGTTGGTGATGATGACGCGACACGGACCTTGTGCTACATTCGTATCTGCACGATAATTGCCTTGTACTACTGTACTCCTATCTGCATGATTGCAGTATCCATTTCATAGACAACGAGGCCGCAGAAGGAAGTTCTCAGCATTTAGCCGGTACGTCTATTCAAGGTAACCTGTTTATTCCTTCTGCCTTCTTCAGTCAATCCATTTTATGCTAGGATAGTCTATATGTAAATCAAAGAAAGAGCTCCTCTTGCGAGTTCTATATCATCTTACAGTCAAAGTAAGTTCGTACCTCACAAGAAACATTATTCAGAGTAATGTGTACTTTAAATCGAACCAAGCTTGTGCTTGGTCTCGTGGTTGATTCATTGATCATTGGAACCACATATGCTAAGTATGCTCTCCTCGTTCTTTCTACTTAATCAACCGCCAATTTTCATACAGTATCGACATAATACTTCTCGAAAATTCACCAAAGCCACCAGCGAGTATCAATATCGGCATTCTTCACGCATTCTCGACCTACGACCTTCGCTATAATCCTCCTGGGTCATCACTGCTTTCGACGGAACTACAGAACCCCATTGGGTACACCGCTCGTTTCTAAACCTCACTGAAGTAAATCGCTATGTTGGCATTCCAAAGCGAAGTCTCCCTCAACCCGCACTTCCTCTTTCGCTCAACGAACGAAGCACTCCCCCCTACGCAGCCTGGGATAACTATCCCAACAATGAGTTGGGAGGAGGTATCTATCGAGTGGGCTTAATCAATTCAGCTGCAAATCACCAGCCCTGTCTGACTGCAATTTCTCAACACGGTTCCCATAGACGATTGTCTCGAGTTTCACCCATCCGGGAGTTCAAGTTTTACGTTACAGGGCGAGTTTGATGGTGGTTGTGGGGAACAACCACAGATCAATTTTTACAATGCTCATGGGTGTAATGGTTATAGTTTCAATATTTATGGGGCTTCGGCATGTGTAACTAATTTGCATTTGTTGAGTGCTCTGCCCTTTTGTAATGAGCCTGATGTGTGCTAGGCGAGATACAGGATACGCGGGAAGGAGACAGTGATGACGAATCCGTAGATCGGCAGGGAGATTATTGTCTAATTAATTTGATTTTATTCTGTTTATTTATTCTCCTCGTTTTTAAGGAAGATAGTAGGGTTTTTACACCAAATTTCATTTCCATTATACCAAGCTCTCTGTGCTTGTCTGAACCGTCCCATTCGGATTGTCCTGCCACTTAACCTCGGTCTCCCTCGTCATCATGATATCGGTCTTATCATTCATGCCCTCTTCCTTCAGAATCCTCGCACTGAAGTCGTCCCCATTCGCATCTACACGGGTCATCGTCTGGGTGCCTCTCCAAGTTCTGCTTTCACTGAGTTTATAGACGGGGCGAGCTGACTTGCCAGTTGTCTTCGCAAAGCGACTGTTTCCGAAGACTTTGGGGGCGACCATGACAACGAGTGGCTTCATGTAGGGTGCACAAGCTGCAACGAAACCAAGGCCAACTTCTATGCTGGAGATGCAGAAGAGGATTGTGTATGTAAAGTCCCTTGGAGGGTGGGCGGCGAACTGTGCGAGAAGTACAACGCGAACCAAGCCCGAAACAACAGTACTTGACAACGTCAGCGGGGATCTCAACTCTAGAGACGCAACATATGTGAAGATGGACTTACATGAGCCCGAACGAGAGAATTCCAATCAGCATGAATTTCTGTCGTCTACCAATTTTTAGATCGTATACGATCCATGTTGGCAGAATCAGTGCCAAGATATCCGTGCCGACATTGATGGAAGAAAATGCTGTATTGATGGTTGAGATTGGTAAGCACTTTGCGTTTGGATACGCCTCCCTGTTCCAAAGTGCTACAATCGGCAGGCATTGAAACAACACGATGAACTGGTTTGTTATCGTTATTACTGTATTGAGTACTATGAGGCTAACGATAGCTCTTTTAACTGCTTTCTTCTGCCCAGAGATTCGGAATAGGAAGATCATGATGGATATCTTGATTAGTCCTAAAATGGGGACGTAGATCACCTCGGCCTGCATCATTAATTATCAACAGGAAAACTACGATAAGATAAAGCTTACAGCATAGACGAACTTCTGACTGAGTTGCTCGTCGACTGCGGCTAATGGGATATCATAGACATGATATCCTACGTATCCAACCATGATAACTTAATATTGTTAGTTTATACTTGTAGCAAATCCAAGATGTAAAGCTTACACTTGTATGTAACGAAAGTTTCAGCCCAAAACAACAACTAAAGCTGATTAGTGGGTGTTTACATGAATTATTGGAGCACTGACGGCTGCAACGCAAATGAGCAAGTCATCTGTAACTTGTAAGCGACAAATCAGTAGAAAGAGCTGCATGTTGTACTTGACGTACCATAACCAAATGTTCTTGTAATCGAGCGACTGTAAAGGCGGAGAGCAACAGCAATTGTCGCAAGAGCTGGAAAAGCGAAAGTGACAGCAAATGCCTCAGACTGCAAATTGCTGTGGTCCAATGAAGCGAAATCTGCTGGAGTAGGAAAGGCCATAGTGAGTGTGTATGAATGATTGAATCTCTTGCGTCCACCTCATAATTCAATGATGTGCGGTTGTTCAGTTATAGGCAAACTCCATTGTTTTCCCATGAATTGATCTCCAGATCTTGAGACAAAGTCTGCAATATGGCGTATTTTGCGTGGAATCTTTCTTCAACTGGAGAGAGTTATCCCTTGTACTTACCAAAATTACTTACTTATGGTAGCTTTGTTTTACTGGGATCAAGCATCATCTCTTGACTACATTGGATGATCGGGTCTGCGAGACAATTCCGTTACGATGTTGGGTTGGCTGTTGGTGGTTTCACCCCCACCCAGTGGGGTTTCATACCGGTTTTCGGATTATGCGGGGTAGCTGTCGTTCGACTACCAACGAAAAGTCTTTTCTTTTTTCCATCACTTTTATTCTTGCATAAGTATAACGCGAAAAAATTATACAGCCTTTGAATCCTCTCATTTTCTCGTAGAATTCTATTTGTGATGACGGACTCCAGACCTCGTAACCAACTAACATGACTGTTTCTGGCCTGAGCTGACCTCATCGCATCGAACGACAAGGCATCTGATGTTTAGTTGTGCCGCAAAGCTCAAGATCTACCTCCTGAGCGCAGGGTTCTGTTTATGCGTACCAGTTATCGACTTGCGAGTTTACAGTTTCCCAAGAGACAGTTTCTCTCCATCTCAGGTCATGAAACTCATGATGATTATCGTCCTCATGAGTGAATTCGTAAACTAAAATATAATCCTCACCATCTTCGATTCTTAGCAATGAAAAAAAATCAAATTCTCAGCGAGAAGGTCAAGTCTACTGTTCATTTAGTTGGAAGCTTAAAGTGATCTTCACTCGCTCGGACAACCTCCTTCCTGCGCATACATATGCTTTTCCATTTGATCCGACTTCCGAAGACTACTCTATTCAGCTCTCCAATCACAACCACTGATTTTGATTCTAGCTATGTGTTGGGAGGAGGAGATCGGGTACGAAATTAATGCACTGTGCCACCCCCACCAGGGCCACCCCCGGTTTCATGCCGATCTAGTTTTCGTGTCTCAAATTCCTGAGATGTCTATGCAAAGGGGCCCGAGTGCCGAATTTGAGGTTTCCAACAATTAAAAGATCTACAGAGGCTCGTTGGATCCGCGAGCCGAGCCGTGTTCGGTTCTGATGATTCGGGTGATGGGGCCGAGCTGACACCCACGTTCGCCAACACGAGCGATTGCCTAATCAGGGGACCGGTCTGGTGGGTTAATCAATTACTCGTATTGGTAAACGGGGATATCAGGCCCTAAGAGAAGGGATGATGACAAGCTCGGGATGGTAGCCCACTCGAAATTTATCAACAAAAATATTTTGATCATTATTCAAGTGTTCTTCTAACACTTGAGGTTGAATGCATCTATAAGGTATGGAGAAACCTCGTCCCATCAAAAATGCGTCCTTCTCTAGTGTACCAAGAAGAATCATCACTATCCGACCGCATTACACAACTCACACAAATTTCCCCTCTCTCAATATCCGCCGTTGTGTTCACCAAATGCACACGAGCTAATTCCGGGATATGACAGTCATCCTGCGACATACCCTCTTCCTCAACATCAATAACAAACTGGGCAACTTTCGCCGCGCTGGTGCTCTTCCATGCCCCTTCCTGGTGATGCATCAAACCAAGTAGTTCGACGGCTCGTCTGCGAGATTGTGGTTTCCGCAACTTGATCGCCACCCAGAAGAGCGGAAATATAACGCCGATGTCGAAGGAGAAAAATTGATTAGTGGAAGCCGAAGACAGAGTGGCTTGGCCACCGAGGAGCAGGCCCTCTGCCAACGTGAGAATCTCCTCATACTTGTCGATATAGTTATCGTGTAGTGTCTCTTGACCACTCACTCCAGTGACTATAATTATAGTCATGATGATTTGGTACATTTTGAGAAGAGCGATTGGGTTCGGGAGTTTGTCTTTTGTCCTTACATTGGGAATCAGGAAACAATGCTCGACTTCGATGTTCCAACTTTCCAAGGCTTTGTTGGCAGATTTGAGCTCCTCTGGTGATACGGGACAGATATTTGAATACGCCTCTCGGCGGAACATCCATCTGCAGAGGTGCAGGATGACATCGAGAGAGTCCTCAATGGAACCGAATCCTGTCGTTTGAGTGGTGAGGAGGTCTATATGTCCTTTGCATAACTCGTCCGGATAGGGGATCTTAGCATCGCCAAAGGTTATTGCTTGGAGGTCGAGGCGTTTGAAAACTTGGACGATGTCTTTCGGAACATGCCGGTAAAACTGTTTGCGAGATTCTCTCGTGATGATTTGCAATCCATTCTGGAGGTGCATGTGAGATATCTCGTAGTTGCCCATGAAGTTCTCATAGCAAACAAACAAGGCGCAGGTGACAAGGCCTTTGACAAGCTTCTCTTCTGATCCATCCGAGCTTTCTTCCAGTAGCGTCTGTGTACACTTGACAGCTTGGTTGTATTGCTGCAGAGCATAATGCCTTAGCCTTGGGCCACTTGATTGTGGATCCGTAGGTAGGTTCGTCGATATTCGGTGCAATGCGCTCAAAGAGCAGAGAGCATACAGAATAGAAGGCTCAGAGAGACTGAGCTGCAGAACACGACGCGCCCAGAAATTGGCGCCGAAGAAAAAGGTAGATGCATCTGTCGTACATGACACAAAAGAAGCGAACAACTCTCGTTGGAGGGGGTCATCGAAAGCTGGAAGCATTGGAAGGGCACTAGGGGCTCTCGGCCCTGGGGACTCTCTAGATGGGGTAGTACCCAGACGAGATTTCTGAGACATGTGATACCCATCACATCGGTGCCCGTCATTTTGACAACGAAAACATATAGGTCTTGTTTCGTCACATTTTAAATGTCTTATTCTGAATTCTCAGGATAAAATTAGCATCCATTCCTGAGCCTTGATGCTTCAGGGTCAGGTGAAGTGGGAAGCTCCTGGAGTCCCGAATTTGGGGGCTTACCTGCAAGTTTTACAAGCTCCTCTGGATTTTATGAGACCCCCTCGAAGTGGCATCGCGGTAGTTGAGGCAATCTAGATGATACTTGGAAACGAAAATGAACGTTAGGTGAGCGTGGTCGCAGATCAAGTTGGATGGAGCACGTAAGATAGGAACCAGGGGGCACCAGGGGTTAACGGTAAGGATGACTAAGATCCGGAGTAACCAATCAAGGCAGAGAGCATTTGAGCTGATCAGTGGGCGGGCCAATATTACGTACATGCAAGTCGGAAAGAGAGTTGCGCAGTAAGGTCGTACACGATGAGCTGCATGATTATGAGACAGACCTATACGTAACTCATAGCAGAGCTTGCGCGAAGTGCTCATCAATTACTGTGACTATGGCGTAGGAAATGTTGTGTATTCCTACCTAAACCTCATAGGCCACGCATCATCGCAGACAGTAATGCTGTTGAGGAAGTAATAAAATGATTATTAGATAGTAATGCCCACCTAGCAAATCTCACCAGGCAATATCTCTTGTGTCCGACAAAGAATATGTCGGGCGGATAGGGGCTCGCTAGCTGACTAAGATCCGGTAAAGCCAATCATAATGCACACTCGAATGATTATCATCTGACCCTCGGAATATTGCGAGGCCAGGCCCGAGAACCAGTGTCTTATCTTTTGTGTGAGGGCATCTTCGAGGGGCCGCCATTCTTGTATATATGTACTTCCTCCCTTCCTAAATTCCGTTGAGATTAGAGCAGAAGTTGCGTCAAAATGCCCGGAATAGACTATAGCCCCGAACCCAATCGACCAAAGGGATTGTATGTTCACAATCACCTTGTCATTACTTTCAAGGTTTCCTTTCTGACAAAGTTTTGTTCTAGAAATCCGGTGCTGTGTTGGGGTCACAACCGTAAGAATTCATTCCTTGCTCAATATGCCAGTGCCTCCTTGCTGAGCATTTCCCTTCAAGGACTCCCAAAGCAAAAGTACATAACAGTCTATACACTATGCGCAAATCGACAGCGCCCGCTTGCAGGCGCCATGCATAATGCAGTCTTCAACACAGCACGCCGTGTTCGTGGCCAGATCCTATATGTTGCGCCGCCTTTTGTCTTCGCTTATTTGTTGTTCTCTTGGATGGAAAAGAAGTATGAGTTCTATATAACGCCTCTATAACCTCCGAACTCCTGTTTTGTGGCTTCTGAGGTTACTAACTATGGGATTTCGATACTATAGAAACAAATTCTTGAACTCAAAGGAGGGAAGGCTGAAAGTAGACTTGGCCGAATAGGGGTGGTGCAAATTATAGCGCAAAGAGTTTGAACGTGAATTTGGAGCTTTATAGAATATGAGAATATGACAATGGGTGTGCAAGCCACAGGGTGAATAGGATCTCATAACTTGAAGTTCTCTTCTACGATAACTTTCCTCCTACGTTTGCATTTCATCGTCTCTCTTCAGTATGTTTTCATCTCACCGGAAATGATTGAAATGTGTGCCCTTTTGGAGCCGAACTCCACAAGCCCAATTAAATAAAGGGTATTGTTCTCAAAGTGCTTTTCTTGTGAATTCATCTGATAATTTGATGGTCCGGAAGAAGTTGCCCCTGCTTACGGGATCACGTGCTAGACGCGCACACCCTTGCATGATGTCCCAATCTGGAATACGAGAAGCCCGATTCGGACGTCGGCTGTTCCCGAGCCCTCTTCCTTAGCATTACCATAAACCGTTACCCACAATTCTTCTCGCAGAACGGATTTCTCAGCAGTTCATTCTCTCCACGCTTCTTCCCCAGCCTGCAGCATGGACACTCAAAGTCCCCAATCTTCCCATTTCGGCTGTTTCACTTTGCAGCAGAGGACTCCCGGAAATGTCTTCTTGTCTGATGTTGGACCAGACGGACAGCTGGCTCGTAAGCGCAAAGCTCATACGAAGTCTAGATCTGGTTGTGTCGGCTGTAAGACACGCAAGGTGAAGGTATGCATGTGATCACCGTGAAGTCATTCCGCAGAAGATTTCCACTAATCCGCCCCACAGTGCGATGAGGAGCAACCATGTCGGAATTGCATAAGACGAAAACAGGAATGTGTTCGTACATGTACCGCCCCTCGAAAATCAACTTCCCCGACCGCAAGTCTCAGCCATCCAGCTAAGGAGGAAGCCCCTAACATCACCCTGAGCCCTGGCCCTGAGCTATCTCCAATGAACACCGAACACTTGGTCTTGCTCCATCATTTCGAGGCTTTCACCTCTGGGACATTTATCATGGAACCTGAAATTTGGAAACATGAGATCATTAAGTTAGCTCTAAGGGTATGGCTTTAATCTTTCTTTCCTATCCATCCATCTGTTTTCATCCAACGTGCACAGCAAGTATCTGAATGACTTCATAAAACTCTAATCTAATCTCAATTAGAATGAGTATCTTATGCATGCGGTTTTCTTAGTCACAGCGACGCATCTGAAATGCCTCCAACCAAACGAGAAAAAATATCAAATTATAGCCTTACAGAATCTCTCCCAACTCCTGCCCGTCTTCCGCAACGCCATTAGTAGCATCTCAGATAACACAGAATACTCAACAGAAACGGCGGAATCATTAATCGCATGCTCCATGCTTCTTCTCCAATATAGTTGGGATATTGACAGCCAAGTGTGGAGTGACGGTGGCAGCTTAGCACTATACCGCGGCCTAGTCAGCATCACCCTATCATGTTTGCCTAAGGTCGTTGGTAGAAGTTTCTGCGGTATGCTATCCTGGAGCCCGAGGCTTCGCATCGAAAATTGCATGACTTATGCTGGAGCGAAATTCACCCCCTTCGATGGAGTTTTTGCACATATCCTCACCTGTACCAAGATCTCAGACCTTCAGCCAGAAAACCTAGGCGACCTCTCTGACGTCCTCCAGAGGCTAAGCACCATATTCTGGGCTCTCGATCAGGATCCTAGTGAATTTAAGGAATTTGATCTTGAGCTTGCTGTGGGGAGGTATTTGTTTACATTACCAACGGTGTTTTCGGATGGCTTTATAGGCCTTCTCAAACTCCAGGATATCAGGGCCCAAATTGTTATGATTTATTACTTGACTGCAATAAGCAAGTTAAAGTCTGAGAGATTCTGGTGGATGACGAAGAGAGCGATCTATGGGTGCAACCAGATTTCACGCATCATTGGGGATAAGTGTGCTGAATGTACTGGCCGTGCTCAGGAGATTTTGTCTTGCAAGAATTGATGTACACAAGCCGAGGGAAGAACTTGAAGCAAGATATAGGCGTATCGGTCTATTTCATACCCATGGCATTGTAGATGAGCCTTTGGCTAGTCAAAAGGATTGATTATTAGTAGTGGGTAGGGAAGCCGGGACAATGTGTGAAAGCAGGATTAGCCTCCACACTGGCTGAGCAGATTTCTGGGATGAAGTAAGAGCAAGTAGCCACGAAACTTATACGCCCTTCTGTACCTTATTTTCCAGCCCCAAATTATTCTCGAGATTGCGTTCAAAGGCCGAGATGCAAGAATCTTGGAATCTTCGCAATCGTGTGTGATTAGACTCCTGGGTCAGTGATAAGATATTACACTCTTCCTTGTAGATTTCTTCAGAAAATTTGTAGCTGGTATCAAGGATTGAATGTACAATTTACCCACTCTTAAATCTCCTTTCCCCTCTTCTATATACAAGAGCAAGCCGCTTGACCGACCTCCTATTTTTCCCACGAAAGCATTCTAAGCTTGATTAAGTAGCACTTGGTACCACCGCCGTACTCGCAACACTCACTGGCGCGGCCGTCGTCGCAACCGGGGCAGACACACTCGCGGTCATCGTCCCAATAGTAGCTACAAGCGCGGCATACGCCGGCTTCGTTGCATACGCAGCATTAAACAGCAGCGGGCTGCTCCCCGCTCTCCAGGAATCCGGGTCTCTTACACCCCAAACTGTAACACCAACGCAGTTCGGAATATCTACGCAAGCTTTGACAGCCGTTACGTAGTCGGCGGGAGCTGCATTCACGATATCCATCTCCGTGATGGCGCATTGAGGGGCCGCGGCACACAGGAGAGCGAGTGAAGCGGGCACATTCTTGGCTTCGCCGGCCATGAGATGGGTTTGCGCACCGATGCCGTCGATAGGGATGCCTGCTGCAATCCATTTCTTGACATAGGAGATCATTCCGGTTGTTTTGGCGTAGGTGGCTCCTTTTTCAACAGTGCTATTAAATAATTAGAAAGAGAAATGGTGGGTTCAAGGGGTAGGAAACATGCTTGTAGTCGTTGATGTAGAGCTTTGCAGCTGGATCGGCTGCCTTCGCTGCTTCGAAGGCAATTTTGACGAAGTCCTCACCCAGCACGGTGGAGAAAACTGAGACTCGGAGGCCTCCTTGCTCGTTGAACATTTCGTTCACGACGTCCTGGGGAAGTCAGCATCCATCATACTGAGCTTAGTTTGAATATACACACCCATTGCAAGATCTTCCCGGCATATCTCCCAATCTCCTTCGTTACATGATTTTGAATAACCGTTGTAAGAGTGTCTTTGGAAGTGATTGCCGAGACCCAGCTTGGCAATTGCGAGTACCAAACGGTGGTATGTCCACGGACGTACTTATTGTTCGTTGTTGCCCAATTCACAAGAGTATCGAGACCGGCAAAATTGAATTTTCCCTGCGAGGCTTCGATCGTGTCCCATTTCCCACTGTATCCGCTATATCAGCACTAATATAATCTGTCGCTGCACGTGAGTATGTACCTGTTTTCAGGAGTCACCTGCCCAAAGTCGGCCTTGATAACCGCAGCATTCGAAGCTTGGTTCAGAGAGCCTGAATCCGCGCAAGTACCGAAATAAAGCTTGCCGAGCTTCTTGAATATAGCATCCATGCTGGCCTCCGAACCTCGCTCTGCAAGAGGGCCCGGTGTGCTTCGCCCGAGAAGCTCCCTCTCCCAATCGATATTGAATATTTCATGTCGTTCGCCACGGTTGGAGCGGACTCGCTCCACATTTGGTGCGGCTAGAGAAAGGACAATGGGAGAGAGGAGGAATGAGGAGATGATTGAGCCTCGCATGATGCCTATTCGAGTTTTGGTTAGTTCTACTCCTCGACCAATTGATTGGAAAGAAATTTTCATCGTATCTTAATCAAAATGCCACTTACCGATTAAAGATCTGTCGCGAAGCAAACAATGGATAGGAGTAATCAAAGTTTACTCGCACGAGCTCACAAAGAAGGAGAAGTGCTGCCGTCCTTATATACTTATCCAAGGACGACTTTCCTTGCCACAAAGGCGCAGCTGGATCAGCCTGATGATCAAGTTCATGAAATTCAGCGGACACAAGACGAACCAATTCACCCGAACTCAGATGTGATGTAGACATAGATTGTCATTTGTGGGGCAAGACAGGGCAGGCTCAATGAAGACTTGATACTGGTCGAACGGATCATCTGACCGAGGTGCCAAGCATACCATCGATACTATTGATGTGGAGAATAGAAACGCGGACAAAAACCTACTCAGGAACATTAATATATACCGGATCAATTAGACGACGCTGACCAGACGGAGCCTCGGAATTATGGACGGTTCGGGGGAGTTTTCAAATGTTCCGTCAATGGCTGTCCACGAGGGATCCCATGGGGACCCCACAGGTAGAGATAGGCATTCGAATTTAGCCTAGCTGTTAGTGTCTAGATAAACGATGTTTGGCGTTGTGGGGAACCAAGCTGGCTGAAACAAGAGATAGATTAAATGTAGACTCTGTAAAAGTATGAAACAACGCGTACTTGACAGGGAATAGTTGCCAGTTGTCGATTGTTTGTATTAAGAAAATTGAAGAGCTTCGTAAGCGAACAGTATCTCTAGTGACATTGATTTGCGACAGTTGCAAGCTCGACAATTTTTGTTACGTCCCGCCCGCCGAGGATTATCGTGCAGGGGCAACGTCATTATTATATTGAAGCATTTAAGGGTATTACAAGCAGGGTTCAATTTCCGGCTTCCGAAGGACGAGTAAACTTCGGAGGTAAATGTAAAGCCTCAATACATACTTAGGCTGAAAAGAAAGCTGGTAGGACAAACCGATTGGATTAGAAGAATCAATGTAGAACCATTGACTTGGAATTAGGTTGAAAGCAACCTGAAATGAATGTATCAGCTGAAACAAAGATGCGGAACTGCTTGAAAACTCGAGATTGGCAGGTGAATTGGTCTTGCAATATCTAAGTCAGAAAATACGAGCAGGAGTGTTCAAAATCAGGGGAAATTCCACCGTCATGGTGCTTTGATAGATGGTGGCTTGGAATGTTAATCGTTCTTGAAGGGTTTCCAGCGATGCGATCTTTCAGAGATATAAAAATGTTATTAGAGCAGTCTCAAGGTCACGTCGTTATGTACCTAGAAAAGTGCAGGGCAAGTGCCCTACCATCCTTGACAGCCCCTGCCATTTGCAGACCTGCACTTGTAGAGAATATCACCAATATTGAACATACGACTTTCCCAAAAACCATAGTAATCATAAGATCCATATCGCCTCGAAAGCCGGATCGTTGCGTGCGAAAGGGAGTGAGGAAAGACGGAAAAAGAAGAGAACACTTGCATCTCTGCTACAATGAGTGGAGCATTACTCGAGAATGACTGTTTGACATGGTTGAGGACATCTCATAACAATTCATATTGATGAAGCTATTGTGAAGGTAGATGAGGGTCGACATCGAAAAAGTTTGAAAAATGGCTAGTGGGTATCTCACGTGACTGGCATCACCCCTGCAAAATTATTTCGAATTTGAACTTTCTTTCTTCAAGCTCTAAACACCAACTCGACACAACCACAAGAGATGGCTAAAAGAAAGCGGAACACGAACGGGGCATTTACCACAGCAGCGGCAGATGCTCCCAGCAAGAAAGTGAAGTCCACTTCATCCTCAACCCCAGAATATCCTATTACAATCCAGATCATCGCGGGGTCCTACGATCGAGTCCTCCACGGCGTCACAACTACCATCTCACCCAAGAACGAAGACAAAGTCGAATTCGCAGATACCTTTCTCTTCAATGCTCATGCTTCCGCCATCCGCTGCCTCGCACTCTCTCCACCATCCGCCCCAATTCCGAAGCAAACGCAAAAGATCATCCTCGCAAGCGGCAGCACCGACGAGCGAATAAATCTCTACCACCTCTCTGCTCACGCACCATCCAAGATCTCTGTACCAGTCACACCCAGTCTAAACTCAAAAGCAATTGTCGAGAATCCGCAGAACCGGGAGCTAGGAAGTCTACTCCATCATTCGAGCACGATTACAGCGTTGTACTTCCCGAATCGGAGTAAGCTTTTGAGCTCGGCGGAAGATAGCACAATTGCAGTGACGAGAACGAGAGATTGGAGTCTGCTGAGTACGATCAAGGCGCCAATACCGAAGCCGATTGGGAGACCGAGTGGGGATACGGCTCCGCTGGGTGGTGCACCCAGTGGAGTCAACGATTTTGCGGTGCATCCAAGCATGAAGCTCATGATCTCTGTGGGAAAGGGAGAAAAATCGATGCGTTTGTGGAACTTGGTGACTGGAAAGAAAGCTGGCGTGCTGAACTTCGAGAGGGGGATATTGGGTGAGGTTGGAGAGGGCAAGCACAGCAGTGGAGAAGGAAGGAAAGTTGCCTGGGGTGCTACGGACGTGGGAGAAGAGTTCTGTGTAGGATTTGAGAGGGGTGTATTGGTGTTTGGAATGGACAGCAAGCCGAAATGCAAAGTTGTCTCCGAGCCAAGAACGAAGATACACGAATTATGCTATGTACAAGTGGGAGACGAGGAGGATGTCCAAGTCTTAGCAATTTCGACCGAAGACGGTAGAATATTGTTCTATTCTACACGACCAGCAGATCTGGTCACATCACCTACAGTGGAAGGGAAGGACGCACCGCTGGCCTCGGCAAAACTGCTCGCACAACTTGGTGGAAAAGAGGTTGGACTCTCTGGACGTATCAAAGACTTCAGCATCTTTAATAACGGAGACGGAGCTACCAAAGACTTCATAGCCGTCGCAGGAGGTAGCGACGGCGCCTTGCGAGTCTGGAAACTGCCCGCCAAGGATCTCACATCTCACAAGGGGAAGCCCAAACAAGTTGGAGAACTACTTGGGACGTACGAGACCAATAACCGTATCACATGTTTGAAGTCTTTTGTCATGTTACCGAAAGTGGAAGGGGCCGAAGATGAAGAGATCGATGATTTTGAGGGATTTGAAGAAGAGGGCGAGGAGGGCAGTAGTTCTGATAGTGACTAATGATACCCAATATCTGGCTCCCACAACCAGTTCATCGTTAGCATCTCAAACACATCCCTTGGGCTTACCCTCCACAGCCCATGCCAGCAAACTCTGTGATCGAAAGTACGAACTCGACAACAGCACAATTCAGAACGAATGTTCCAAACAATCTAAGCATCCGTCTAATGCTGCTTATCAAATCATATTGTATCACATTTATCAAGACCACTTTCAATCTTCAACTCCATGTCAAATTCTTCGGCTACCATAGTCGTTGTCTCTTTCGCCTCCTCCCTTCGGCTTCTCTTCTTCCCCTTTCTTACAGCTGCAAATGTGCTCCATGCGGTCGCTGCGTCAATATCGTTAGCAGGATTTCCCGAGTGGAGAAAGAGGGCAATTTCTTACTCTCGTATGCCCATATTTGCCGCGGTATCTTCGTCGCAACCTATTCTTGGAAGATTCCGTTTTGAGATCTTGTGGTAGATTAATTAAATGCGTGAGCCACCAAAAGGCTGAATCTTTCCGAAGTTTTGGAAGATATTTGGGTTCTAGGTTGGGTGCCAGCGGCCTGAATTGAAGATACGATATGCGTGCCCAAGTGCCGAGTGCTGGTCATCGCATGCAGAGCTACGTCTTAACGAATGAGGGGGGACCACATATTTCGCATGTGAGAAGCCATCCAATCAGTAATTTGATTTGGGTTCAACGAGCAAAGGACGAAGAAGTTTCCTTGATACTGTGGAATCATCTAGGCCCTTACTGTACTTCAGCTCTTCTTTATATTGTGAAATGTGCAAGTGTAAGTAAGTGCGCATGTTAAGACTAGGATTCTGTGGTGCTACTCAAGAGCGTGGGCCACTCAACTAAGGTCACGACCAGACTTTCTTAATAGATTGGCCTTGCATCAGTCGTAGTAACAAGAGAGAGAGCTTGGAGTTTTCGATACCTGAGGTATTGATATTATATTAATATTTTTGAGATTCATATCGCCCAATAATATCCATACTTTGCCCACCCCCAGGCAAGAACACCATAAATTTACGATTTTTCCAAAGTGCTCAGAAAATTCCAAAACTTTCCAGGGTGACTAAAGTTGTGCAATGGATCACAAATATCGACTTATTTTCTTCGACTTATGGTGTTGTGGCAAAACATATTTTTGGGCCATGGCCAGTGAAACGTGGATTGCCCTAAAGATTTCGACTTGCTTCAGCCTTAAGGGAAAACACTACCTATGAGAATTCAACAAGCTTCAAGATTCTTCCAGGGGGCAAAATTGGTAAGCTATTTTATGATCATATAACAATACAAACCTAGAAGACATTTAACAAGCTGACAATGTACATAGACTAGTCTTCCATTCCAATTATCACAACGGCAATGTTACCGAAAGTGGAAGGGGCTGAAGATGAAGATATCGATGATTTTGAGGGATTTGAGGAAGAGGGCGAGGAGGGGAGTAGGTTCTGATAGCGACTAATGATACCCGAATATCTTGCTACCACGAACTAATTTTCTCTGAAGAATTTCCTAATTATAAGATAGTCCTCCCACTACTATCAGACTTTCTCGCGTTTTGAAAAAAGTTAGATTTGCAACAGGAACCACCTGTCGCCAGGAGTGGTGGCTTTCATGCTTTGAGCTGAGTTCTATCCCGCTAGTCACTCAAAAGGCTCTCACGTACTCAACTCAGATTTCAGAATTCGTCCTTTTCCAGCTACCAGCCGGAGCTGCCAGGGTCGGGTATTTCTAATTCGGATGTCTTGTTCGCCACAATCACGTGATTTTTCGCTAATTGTAAAGGCAGGCAGGGATTTTCTCTTTCCTTGAACCATCAAACTTCCTTCAAATATCATCCTCAAGTCGTGCCGGCCTTATAGGCTCTTCCTTTATCGTAGGTGCCTTCGATCCATCATACGCAACTTTTCCAACCTATGCACCACTTTATTTACTGGCACATTTAGCACCTCCCATTGAGGTAGAGTCCGCCCTCATTTCGGCATGTCGCTGCCTGATTCCTTGGTCCGCTCTCAAACCATACCTCGGATTGCAATTAGTAATTTAATGATGGACTTCGACCCATTTCAGCTTCATCGACCTGTGCCGTGGTACGCCGACTTTGTCCCAATTACCCCTGGCCTTCGATTGAATCAGGTTCCACACCAGGCATTTGACCCTGTCGTTCTGGCATCAATTCTCTGCTCTACTTGTGAATCACTTGGTGCTTGGGCCGAGTACCAAATGCTTAAAGAGAGATGGCATGAGCATGATGATTCGTTTGAACATCACCAGACTGGTTCAGCCCTTCTACGCTCTAGCAAGGACGGTTGTCATATGTGCACCTTGATCTGGCAGAGCTTCGTTCGACGCCACCCCGACTTCAAGCCTCCTGCCCATGGATTGGCCCCCAATTGGCTTCGAGAATCAGGCGGGATTCTTGTTAAATGGAGCTGGACATCTGATTCTGCTGGCAGCAGCGACTTTCGTATTCGTGTATTCGCTAAGATACCCTCAACAAGCTCGAGGTGTCCAGAAGATCAGTTTGCACTGTTCCGAGTAATAGTTCCTAGTTGGAAATCAAGCCCAGATACTGAAGCAAACCCTGAAACTATTCCCAACGCAGCAGGAACGACAACAAAAACTCGGTCGAGTGAGTCATCCTTGCTCAAGCCCTTAGAGCCAGGAGCAACAACAAATCGAAATTTCCCACTGCGGCCATTCTCCTACATGCTAGGACATAAAATCCAGTATGGAAATACTCCAACAAACAATGACACAACCAATCGATATCTCGAGGGAGAGTGCCTGCGGCTGCTGCATCGGCCTACAGACGTTACACGCACCAGCACAAATTCGAAGAGCCAACCATCGTACATCAATTCAATATATACCAACTCACAATCATTCTCAAAGTACTGGGACAGTCTATTCCAGGAGTGTCTAAACTTTCATCAATGTTCGGGTTCAGTCAGCTCCGCCATGCCCACAAGGTTAGTTGATATTGGGTCAGCAGCGGAGTCTGTTCCTCCACGACTCGTTGATACAGAATCGGAATTAATAAGTGCACCCTATGCTACATTAAGCTATTGCTGGGGTGGCACAAATCAACTTCAACTTACTGAGTCTTCTCTCGAGGAATTCAAGTTACAAATTCCTGCCTCGCAGCTATCCTTTACGATTTTGGATGCGGTACACGTAGTACGGCAACTTAAACTTCGATATCTATGGGTTGATTCGTTGTGCATCATCCAAGATAGTAAGTCCGACTGGGCTAAGGAAGTCATTACCATGGGCGAGGTATTTCGGAACTCCGCGATCACGATTAGTGCGCTAGGAGCCAAACACAGCAAGGAGGGTCTTTTTGCACGGCGGGACCCTTTAATTTATCTGCCTTGCAATCTTTTTCAAAGAGATGGAAGGGATTTTTTTGTAACTTCTCACGTTAGCGATTCCCAATTTTCAGATGACTGGTTTGAAAAAGGTCCACTTCATCAACGAGGCTGGGTAATGCAAGAGCGCGCACTTTCACCCAGGACTCTGAATTTCGGAGCCACGGTGGTCTGGGAATGCTCAAAGGGTGTGAAATACGAGCATGGAACGGGCTTCGAATTAGAAACTTCCTTTACAGACTCCCCAGATAATTCGACAATAAAGTCGAAGCTGCACGAGCCACTCAAGGTTGAAGTTACGCCAGATCAGTCAAGGTTTCTTCTCAATTTCTGGAAAGAAAAAATTCTGAAACCGTACACCATGACGATTCTCACTGTAAAAGAAGACAGATTAGCAGCCATTTCTGGTGTAATAGATTTGATTGGGAAGAGCAGCGGATGGGAAAGCGTTTACGGACTCTGGAAACCATTCCTTGCGGAAGAGCTTTTGTGGCACAAGTTCATTTTCGTACCCTGGCGCGGGGACTGGCGGCACCAGAACAATAAAGAAAAACTGGGGCAAAGCCGTCTCGGGATAGCTCCAACATGGTCTTGGGCCAGCTTGGACATCAAGATTGACTTTGACTTCAGCGTTGGAGAGCCACCAGTCCGTTTATTCACAGCCCAGGTAACAGTAGTCTCGAACGCACCTATTGCCAGCATGATTAAAGCCAGTCCATGGAACTCGAAAATCATTGTTAGAAGCAAATTGTATCCATCTGGCTTCGCAGTTAAAGGAAGGTCGGAATTATTCTGCTTCCTGGTCGACCAGGCTTCGTTCCAAGGCTCTATCCTTTTTGATATTGTACCTTCTGCTCCCCCGCCCTACTATTATCTTCCGTTGATCGTCGAGCATTTTCCAGACTGGTATCATGCCGGTGACGAAGGAAAAGTCAGATTTGCTGGAATTGTGTTAGTGAAGTCCACGGATATCCCAGGAGCTTATGAGAGAGTGGGATATTCTCACCCTTATGTTCCGAGGGTTGTTGCTGACAACTTACTTCAAAATGAGCTGATATCTGTCGAATTGGTTTGAACGTTCTGTACTCTGCTCAAGGGTTAGACGCCTATTGGATATACTTTGTGAATGCTGTAATTGCAGTCAACCCTTTGATTTCTTCCACATATCTTTGTCGTTCGCTAGGAAGATCTAGTTAGTGAAATACCATTTCCATATTATACTCCTTGCTAAATATCTCCTGGGACATTAAGCAGCATCTTTTCCAATATTAATGAAGGCTATGTATTTTACATTCATTTTCTAGATATTGACGGGTTTATTTTTAGTATATATGCCCAGATGTTTCTTTAAATGAGGACAATAGTCAAGCGAGATGTCTATTATTAGTAATTCCGCGGTCAGACCACCAGGACCTAGAAATCCATTCGCTGCAAACACAATGAGATCCATGTTACGTTAGGTAAGCAACACACGTAAGCAATAATCTTGGCGAAGCTATTTTATACAGGTCAGTTTAACAGCTCCAATCTACAGCATTTATTCCTTCTACTGTTTTCACACATCCTTCTATAACGCTTTTGCTATCCCAAACTCCTGTTTCAGATCGCTCTCAGCGTCAACATGACCCAGGAAATAGAGGGAGCTTTTGATGTGCCAGACCATCATGCCTTGTATACCAAGACTTGGACAGTAAGTCGTGCAAGATTATCATTGCTTGAGCACTGTGTTAATGCCGTTAAATACAGATAATCCGCCAAGAGCGAAACTAATATTCGTCCACAACTTCAACGATCATATCAACCGCTACTGGGAGCTCTTTCCTACTCTGGCATCACGTGGCATTGCCGTCTATGGTTTCGACCAGCGTGGATGGGGGAAATCGTACATCACTTCTTCATCACTTACCACAAAATTCCTAACATTTAGCCCCTTACAGTGCCAAAAATCCAGTGAGCGTGGCCTTGGAGGTCCAATGAAAATCACTCTCTCTGACCTCGCGACTTTCGTCAGAATCCAACTACCATCTCCTGTACCTGTCTTTTTGATGGGACACTCGTACAGCAGTACTGCAATTCTCACTCTAGCTTCTTCACCACAATATGAGGACTTAATCACACAAATCAAAGCCTTACTGCTCGCAAGCCCGTACTTTGCGTTCACCCCCAAAGCCCAACCTAGTCAACTGCTAGTTTCCATTATGCGGCCCGTTGCGAAACTATTCCCAAACAAGCAGATTACTGTCAAGGGAGATCATTCTCTTACAACCCACGACCCTGAAGTTGCTAAGTCAAGTTTCGAGGATAAGCTTTTGCATGCCACTGGGACGCTGGAGAGTATCATGGATTATATAGCGGCAGCGGAGGCACTTCGCCATGGCAAAGCGAAATTGAGTAAGAGTGTTCAGAGTGTATTATTTGCCTATGGCACAGGAGATATAAGTCTCGACCACAAAGTCAGCAAGGAGTGGTGAGAAAAGCAAGCCTTTGAGGATGGGAAGCTGATGGAATATGATGGATGGCGGTATCAACTTCAGTTGAGCATCGCAAACAATTTCAGAAAGACGTTGGAGACTGGATATTAGCAAGATCAGAGTAGATTTTTTAAGTCCCGTAAACTCGAAATAATGCATGGGTATTGTCCATCACTTTTCTCTCCTTTCTACTTCCTATACGGTTAGTAAGCTTGCCGCTCTGGAACAAGCGATAGAAAAGGATTAATCCTGAGTCTCACGCCCATCAATATGCACCAAGTCACTGCTCCACCTGATAACGCCAATGAGAGCTCATGACTTTCCAATAATATTAATATATTTATCAGAGCATGCTCCTCCCCTTTCGCGAGGTAGCCATCAAATCCCTCCCCTCTTGTGCAAATGCCAACTCGCTCAAGATCTCCTCACTACCGCCCCCCACAACCATAACCCTCACATCACGACTAATCTGCTCGATCCTCGCTCCCTTTCCAGTTCGGGAGTAGCCAAGTCCGCCCATGATCTGCTGCGCTTCGCGCACAGTTTGCTCGAGTGCCCTTCCGGCTGTGACTTTCAATAATGCTACCAGCCCGCCGATTTGTGCGTGTTCTGCAGCAGGAGCGATTCCCTTGTTCTGATTGTTAGTTTTGGTGGAAGGGCGAGAGGCGTTGTTGGAGAGCGCAACAATTGATTCCATGAATGCGTGAGCAGGCAAGATACTGCCTCCCATTATTGTAAATTTGGAGCGGATGGCTTGGTGGTTGATGAGAGCGGTGCCGAAGGTTTCCCGGGAAAGGGCGTAACTGTAGGCATCTTGCAGACAGGTTCGTGCGAGGCGGAGACTTGTGCAAGCTAGCCAGAGTCGTTCGTGATTGAAATCTGGGGGCATGTTAGTAGATTTTCCGACAAGGATTAGAAGAGGAACGCACTGGACATTATGATTTTGAAGCCTTGGTTTTCCTTTCCTAAGAGATTCGAGACTGGGACTTCGACGTCGTCAAATTCAATGTATGTAGAGCCTGCAGCTTGTTAGAGCAGCGACTACTAATAACACAGCTGAGACTAACCGCTTGCAGAGACGCCGGAATTCATGATCTTTCTCCGCGTTATGCCTTTGCTGGCGAGTGGGATAATGAGAGCTGAGATACCGCCTTTGCCTGGGCCGCCAGTGCGTACTGCTGTGGTGCTGTAGCTTGCCCACATGCCGTTCGTGATCCATTTCTTGGCGCCGTTGACGATATAGACGTCGCCTCTGCGTTCGGCAGTTGTGGCGATGTTTGCTACGTCTGAGCCAGCTATATTAACTTCCCTATTAGCTTGCCCTCCTGTCAAATATCGTTTGTACAAGTCGAACCTCACTTCTCATGTCTATGAATTTGCGAACGGAATGCATACCATCTGGTTCAGTAACAGCTAGACAAAACCGGCTTTGGCCTTGAATCACCTTTGGCAAGAATTGGCGTTTTTGAGCCTCTGTGCCAAAGTTTATTACGGGTGGAAGGCCAATGGCATCTCCGCATCCCAGAGCCCAGATCACGCCCAAGTAACCACAGCGGGCAATTTCATCGATACAAATGAGATCGTGGAATGCGTCCCATTGTTCTGGTTTGATACCGCTAGGGAGTTTGATGTTCCCAAGATAGGGACCTATGGCAGCTGGATTTACAGTGACGGCCGTGAAGCCACGTAGCGAATGTTCGAGGAGGACCTACAAACGGGATCCGTTAGGAAGAATCCAAATAAAATTAAAATAAACTTTGGGAAGGGGAGCAAGAACCTTGGCTGGGACGAAACCTTGTTCTTCCCATTCTGCACAGTTAGGGGTGATTTTCTCTGAGATGTAGGCCCGTACGGTGTCTCTTAGACGTATGTGAGAGTCATTGTAGTAGGCTTCTGTTGGACGGGTGTGCCAGAGAGGCTCGGCGAAAGGTGCAGTATCTGGGGCCTTGCGGGATGAGGACATTGTGAATGCAGCAATGATGTTTTGTTTTCTATTGTGCCAGTTCTGCGAAATATTGAGAGGAGTCGCTGACGACGCCCAATAGGGTTTATCATGGCTTCCTATTTTGAAGAATTTTCCTCTGCAACATTACCGACTCGGTCCGTCACCGTGTATGATCGAGGCAGCCTCGATGGATGCGTGGCTGGGGAGCAGGTCTAGACTTCTTTCCGAATGTCCGAGTTTGCAGTCCGAGTTTGTGAGTGCTGTTTGGCTAGTGACTGCGGCCGCGGCCACGGCTTGAACGGACCGCGTCCGGATTGGACTCCCTGTGACCTGTATGCGAAACGAAGCGAGGAGGACCAGGAGGTCATACGTTGATGGCGCGTTGGAAACTTGGGAAACTTGGGGAACACGGGAAGCTTAATACAGAGGGGTATTTGTAATTTGCAATTCAAAAGTTTAATGGTTCATCACGTGGTTGACTGTTCTTGGGTGCAGGACACAAAAATCCGAGCATCAAGCAGATATATAATATAGCACATTCAGCCAAGATCAGAGTTTAGACTCCCGTGATTGCTGCGATCTGACTTCCCAATCAATCTCCTTGAATCCTTTCTTGAATTCCGAGCGTGCATAACCGTGCTCTGATCCCGCTGCCATCATCTTGTCGAATGAAGCCTTGATAACCCGTGCTTGTTCTGCTCCTCCAGCATCTGTGTATGCCATTCTAACAAGATCCTTGCTCAATTTTGACGCTCCTGGAGCTGTGAATTTCAGACTTTGCAGCAGCTTCTCCAGGGCAGCTCGAAGTTTGGCCTGGTCTTCCACCACTTCCTGCAGAATTTTCAAATCTGCCAACTCTGAAGCTTTGATCGGCCTAGCTGTCAACATTGCTGCGCGTGCGTAGCTGATACCCCATTCTCGTATAACATATTTCGATATTGTCGCCGGGCAAAGACCAAGACGAACTTCGCTCAGAGTGAAGGTTGCCTGGGAGGTTGCGAGCCGTATGTCGCAGACGAACGCGAGTCCAACACCACCACCAAAACATGGACCGTTGATCAGAACAATTGTTGTCTTTGGACATTCGTCGATCGTGTGGAAGAGATCTCTCAAATTCTGGAATTGCTCTTCTGTTGTGCTTGCTCCTTTCAAGTCCATTCCCGTGCAAAAGAACTTCCCCTCGGCACTCAAAATGATCCTGGATACGCTCTGATCAAGGTAATAGGTTTGGAAGAGCCTGATGAGGGCTTTGATCATAGGCGTTGTTAGAGCGTTGCCATTTTCCCCCCGGGTCAGGCAAATTTCCACATTCACGCCCTTTCGACTAGTTCGATAATCGTCGGTGCGTTCTATGACTTCCCAGCTTCGAGGAGGAGACAATGACTTTGGTTCGGGCTTTGAATCAAGCAGTTTTGCCGCAATTGCCGATCCAGCACGGCTGCCGTTCGGGATTCCGATTTGTTGAGAAATCCAAGTCCCGATTTTGACAAGCTCGTTCAGATTGACACCAGTAGAGACCCCCAACTTTTCAAGCGTATAGACAAGATCCTCTGTCGAAAGATTTCCCTTCGCGCCCTTCGCAAATGGGCAGCCTCCCAGACCAGCAATGCTACTGTCAAATGTACGAATTCCTAGCCCGTAAGCCTTGATCACGTTGGCGAGGGCTTGCCCGTAGGTATCATGAAAGTGCCCGGCCACTGCTGCGGGAGGAATTGTACGCAGAAGTTTTGAGAACAGTTTCTCGACATCGGCTGGCGTTCCAACTCCGAGAGTATCTCCAAGACTTACTTCGTAACATCCCGCATCTAACAGTGCTTGGGTGACATTCACAACTTGATCCGAATCTGTCACTCCCTCATAGGGATCCTCAAAGATGCAAGAAACGTACCTAATTCCTGTTTAGAAATGTAACGATAAATTTACGTTCACGCAACATACCCTCGAACCCTGATCCCCAGCTCTTGTGCCCGTTTTGTGACCTGTCGAACTCTGACGAGAGACTCAGCTACAGTGCAGTTGATATTCTTTTTGCTGAATCCCTCTGTCGCAGAAATAAACACTGCCACTTCTTTTGCCCCATTTTTGTTTGCTTTTTCAAGGCCTATGACGTTGGGTACCAAGACTGGGAACTGGATGTTCGGCCGCGAGGTCATGGCACTTTGGATACCCTGTAACACTCCGGCACCATCCGCCAACTGAGGTATCCACTTCGGTGACACAAAAGATGTTGCTTCAATTACCGGGAGTCCAGTACGTGCCAACTTGCGTATCAGCGCAATTTTGGTCCCTGTTGGAACAATTTGAGAAATATTTTGTAAACCATCACGTGGTCCAACTTCAACGATTTTGACCTCGGCCATATTTTTTTTTCTCGCCAATGTCAGAGCAAATGGTTCCCCAAAATGATGAGAATCCACGAAGACAAGCTGACGGAATGTATAGGCAGGCTTTGAATTTATCCTCGGAAAAGCCGGCTTTGGATCCTTCGGCTACGATGTTCCGTCCGGGGAAAACCACTTCGGTGAAACTTGAACGGGAACGGACCGCGTTTAAGGCAAATGCATGCTAGCATCCTTGCGGATCTTTAAAGAAGTCACGAAAATGCATATGCCTAAAGCAGGCGCTCGACATTCCTTCTGACATGAGAATTCTCTCGGCAGGTCTTGATACACCAAGTTTCTTTCGACTCGCGACCCCGATCCTCGCCTGCCACTCAGAAACTTAAAATGCGTCATAGTATTTCCTCGGCAACGCCGTCCACATTTCTTGTGGATAGACTTCCAACACTACAATGCCCACAACTTCGTAGCAGATCTGGAAACCCTATCATAAAACGGGTATTGATTGCCAACCGTGGGGAGATTGCTTCTAGGGTCATTACAACCTGCTGCAGACTTGGCATCACATCGATAGCTGTTTTTACCGAACCGTAAGCGTAGCTTCAGTTCCGCGGCCTTGAAATCATTCGTTTATAACCTCACAGGGATGAGACTGCGTTGTATGTTAAGCAAGCAGACCAGGCTGTCTCTCTTGGGGCCATCAATGGACTAGCCGGAAATCCGCACTTGAACATTGATCTCCTCGTCAAAACCGCTCAAGAGCACCAGGCTGACGCTATCCATCCGGGCTATGGGTACTTGAGTGAAAACGACGAGTTTGCTCGTGCAATCGAGAATGCCGGGATGAAATTTCTCGGGCCCTCTCCAGAAAGCATGGCCGTGCTCGGAAACAAGCGGTCGGCAAAAGATTATCTGTTGAAGCATGCACCGGAAGTGCCGCTCATTCCTGGCTACAATGGCTCAGAACAAAGCATTTCTCGTCTTACAAAAGAAGCAGACCGCATTGGTTATCCAGTATTGATCAAAGCATCTGCCGGGGGTGGAGGAAAGGGCATGAGAATCATCCATGAGCGCAGTCAGCTTGCGGATGGGTTGGCTCGAGCACAATCCGAAGCGGAAAGATCATTTGGATCATCGGACTGCATCATCGAGAAGTATATCGAACGGAGCAAACACATCGAGATTCAGATTGTTGGTGATACCCATGGCCAAGTCGTATCATTGCTTGACCGTGAATGCTCGATCCAACGACGGCACCAAAAGGTTATTGAAGAGGCACCCTCACCTTGGTTATCTGCGGATCTTAGAAAATCAATGAGCAAGACTGCCATTCAGATCGGAAAATTATTAGGTTACACTAGTGCTGGAACCGTGGAGTTCATCGTGGACGTCGATACTGCGAAATACTACTTCCTCGAGGTGAATACGCGGATCCAAGTCGAGCATCCTATCACCGAAGAAACCACCGGAACCGATATTGTGGCTCTCCAGGTGTACGTTGCCAGTGGCGGCTCTCTCGATGATCTGCATTATTTCCGCGACGGGATGTCCCCTCAGGTCGGCCACGCCATCGAATGTCGGCTTTGCGCTGAAGATCCGTCTCGTGATTTTTACCCGGATATGGGTACCATCCAACGATGGATACCGGCATCAGAAGTGCTCCCAGCCTCGAGGAATGAATATACCCGCTTCGATACAGGCGTGCAGACAGGTTCGCAGATTTCAGTGTACTTTGATTCGCTCATGGCAAAGATTATCGTGTGGGCACCTACCAGGTCGCTGGCCATAGTACAAATGGCCAAATTGATAGCCCACACGGTATGCATCGGTATCCGAAGCAACCAATCCTTCTTGCAATCTTGCCTACTTCACGCGAAATTCCGGGATCCAGAATACACCACGAGTTTCATCCCGGACCTGATGACCTCGCTCATCAAAAATCCCTACGTCAGCCAGCTGGACGAGACATTGAGGCTACTCTCATTCATTCCATCAATCCTGGAACAACAGCGGACTGCCTCCGATCTTGGACGACGGCGGTTTGCGAGAATCCCACCCTCGTTCAAGAACCAGAGGAAGGATCCGGCGAATGTCCAAGCCAGTGTTGTAAAGATTCCGCTTCTTTCCAACGAAACAATTCTCGTGGTGTGGTCAGCAGAGGGTCACTCTGTCAAAATCATCCCACTCTCAGAAACGGAAAGAAAGGAGAATTCTGATGCGGGTTTGAAACCAAGTGTCAGACTTGCGAGGGAGTATAATGATGCTATTAGTGCGCATATCAGGGGGTTGTCAAATCATAATGATCTGTATGTGCCGGCACATCGAGTCACAATGCAGATCCTAAGCAGTCGGAAAGCGAATCAGGCCAACTCGGACTCATGGATTCTCGATGACCTCTCAGTCACCGTGGATGCGCAGAGATATACAGTCTACACTGCCTGCAGCCCCCCGCCGGGAGCCGAACCCGGCTTGCAGCAAGAAGTATATGCACACATCCCTGCTCTTGGTACAACCATCAAGTATCACTCCTTCTCCTTGCTATCATATGGGGAATCTCGTCGAGGACTCGTCACCACTGACGCTGCCGTGATCGACAAGTCTCCAAAAGCATCCATGCCTTGCAAGGTGCTGAGTGTGTTGAAGGAACAGGGTGATATCTTGAAAGTTGGGGAGATCGCCATGGTGGTTGAGAGCATGAAGATGGAGATGAATATCCTCGCGACTGCTCAAGGCAAATTCAATTCCAAGTTCCAGAAAGGAGATGCTGTGGAAGAGGGGCAGGTGCTCTTTACAGTTACTTGATCGTACTCAAAATAATATTGATTGAATTGAAGAAATACACCGGTGAGCGGCTTGAAGAAAGTGCCGTGGTAAACTCCGTTGTGATCAGCCAGCAGTTCAATACCTAGACCATACATGATTCTTCCTAAAAATAATGCTATACAATTGCTTGATTTCATCATCAATGAGAATTCGAGGACCGAGATTGCAGTCTGTTGCTTTCAATACATGAATCACGTACAGGCGAAGTAAAGCCTTACGACACGTGCATTTTGGAGGCGTCATGTGATGGAATCGGTAAGCCACGCGCCGTTGTGATGTTGGGAAGTCACCCGCCGAAACTTGTCCCGCCGCCGTCAAAAAATGAAGTGAATGGCGAGACTCCGCTGAATGCCATTGTATCATAATAAGCCCCATTCGCCTGTGAACTTGGGCTGCCCCCTAGCTGCGGTTGAGGTACAATTGGGGGATAGAGGCCAGATCCTTCTAGAACAGTGAACGGATCCCACGGAGAGAAAGCAAGAGAGGTATTGGGCGGTGCAATTTCTTTTGGCGCTTGTGACATCGTGTTGTAATCAGTTGTAGCCCAGATGATTTCCAGCTGATCGCTATCGAATGCCTCCCAATTCGGGGTCGGTGTCAGCAGCGCCGCAGATAAAGCGGATTGCTTGACGAGACTTTCCAGAGTTCGCAACTATCATATTGTCAGCTTCAAATAAATTCGACCTGGGTGGGAAAGCGAGGAAGACGGACCATCCACTGAGCATTTTTCCAATGATGAGAGAGGGTTTTGAGATATTCTTTGTCGGACCGCAAGTACTCAGCTGCTCTCTGCTGGACGGTAATATCCAGGTCCTGCAGGTATAAAGTGTGTATACTAGCTGCTAAGGTTGCGCAATATCCCATGAAAGAATAAATTGCGGGATACCCTGCTGTTTGGACCTCTTGGAAAAGCTCCGACATAGAACAGGCGTTTTCTCTGCACGTTTGCAAGGCCCGATTCCAAAAGCTTGGAGGCACTTTGGTGCCGGAGACTCGAGATTGCTGATGGAGTAGGAGTGGGTGTTGTAGGATGCAATGGCAGGTCCGAAATAATGCTCTGGAAAATATGACCGGCCCGGCAAGCTGCATATCGACTTGGCCGTTTTGTTGGCATTCCTGCTGTATAACTTCCCCGACACTGCCACCCAGCTCAAACTTTGTCTCCAGCTGGAGGAGAACCGAGTAAATCGCAGCATATAAAGATTTTGAGTTCCATGGCGGAAGATGGCTTTCGCCTCTCAGATTCTGATGGATACTGTGTTGTGCGCATCGACCAAGAACGGATGCAGTTAAAACCACCAGGGCGAGGTCGCTGGGATTATCGGACATAGCCTCTGTAGTTGAGAATGCTTGTTCTAGAGTTGGCGTTCTTTTCCATTCGCCGTTTCGAAAAGTAATCTCGTCGCAAGGAAGCTGCACCAAGCAATGTGCATCAGCGAGCGAAGCCGGTCGGGCCCGACCACAAGAACACAATTTGTCAAGTACATAAATGGACCAGAAAACTCTTCGACGCTCTTCTTGTTCCGAAAAGCTGAGAGTCTGACTAGGTTCCATCATCAAGTGTAGATCTTGTGCAATCCGGATCGACAGCCCGATCTTTAGCCAGCCAGGATGCCGCCTACCAGCTAAAGTAGAAATCAGAACCACCGTTAAAGTTAACAGAATGAGGCTTGGAAATACCTGTAAAGTCAATGATAGACAGCATCGTCACCGCTTGGCATATATAGATGTCAGGGTCGCTTTCTGGTCCAAACCAAACAGACACTATCAGCTTCCAGGATTCACTTGCGTATGACTTCATTGCCTCAGTGCAAGCGTCTCCATAGTAGGGATCGGACGAAAATCGCATTGCTGAAGCCAAAACTGCAAATAGCAAAAAGTCCGGTATGGAATTGAGAGCAAGCCGTTGCCTGAAAGATTGTTCATGAAAAAAAGAGTACGGTTGATTGTGTACTCGAGCGAAGTAGAGATCGACCAGAGCATCTCGTACCTCTGTCGGCGGAAGCATCTTGAAGGAACGTCTGAGACAGCTGGTTAATGGCGCGGCTCGAAGTCATTACAAGTACACTCACGGCTCTGACAAGTCATACTGGGAGACGACGATCGTTCCCGCTTGCGAGAGGTCGGATCCTTGTGTATTCGCCGCATTCGGGGGATAGATTATCCCCGACTGAGAGGACGCATTGGGAGTACGAAGGCTCTGGTTTATCAGGTCTTGGTGATAGCTACACACAGTTATTATAGACCATTAATTCTGGGAAGTGTTCCTACCCAATAAGCATGCCTCGTAGGTCATCTAACTTTGCTTCGATTGAAGCGACCCTTGTGGAGAGACTATCCTATGATTGACCTTTTAAGATCTGTCTTATCAATGGAGTATATGAACGTACATCGGCATTCGAGGTGGCGACATCGCTCCCACTTTGAGCACGCTGCGGATCCGGTGTGATGCTGCTGGCTCCATTTGTTGGCATCCACTGACAGTCTTGTGACAGCCGCTTGCAATATCCACACACGGGGCGCTCTCCAGAGCATTTGGCTTTCTTACGTCTGGGTGAGAGTCAGCGAGGAACTCGACTGGCGGAAGTTCCGAATGCGTCCAGCTTCTGTGGTGAGTGGTCGCATACCTACAGTTCAGACATGCTTGCTGGATTCGCTTGATGCCGCGGTACCCGTGTGGGGCAGACCGGTCTGGGGGCATTCTGAGGTGGAATGGAAGTCAATACGTCCTCGCTTGACAGGAAGTCCAATGGACACGCTCTCGATCAAGACAATGAAGTGTTGGGCGATAAGGAGAGGGCGGCAGAAGTTTGGATGTTGGTTGAGGTTGGGAGCTTGAAACTTCTACATTAAAGTTTGGAGGCGAAGCTAACCCCGCATATCGGCGCTGAAGGGCCGAGAATTGTAACGAGCCTGTTGACTAAAGTCCGTATTTCGCTAAAAGCTCACTAAATAATATCTCAATATTTTATATTTTTATATTATATTATAATAACTTTAAATTTGTTCCTCAATCCCTATTTTGGTTCTTTCCTTCTATGCACTCAAGTTTTAAGGCAAAGATGCCTTATAGTTCACTAGTAATTACGAAGTGAAGTCATTGACTTGGTTTTTCGTGAGGCCTGAAAATATCGCCAAAACGGGGACTTTGGTCAGCAGGCTCGTAACCAAGTCGCACTTCCTCAACCGCGGAAAGAAAAAGAAAAAAACTGTTCTTCTTTGGACGCTATGGTATTGTGGTATCTTTAATCCATGCCTCATGATCAGATGAGTCGCACGACTATATTTGGCCTGCCGCAGGATAGGAGCAAATCTACACGCCTTCCAGGCGACATTTCGTAACAAGTTCTCTTTCTTGTACTGATCAATATCGGATACAGTCACCACCGTGCGCGAGCTTATCTCAAAAATGCTGCAGCGATTGCAAGCGATATATTCCTACAATATTTCTCTCGGTGGTTACATTCTCGCCAACCCCCGGAATCCTACATTGCCATACACAGAATCAATTGTGACAACCTCCAGGCACATTCCAAGTACATGCCTCGTATCTCGAGGGTCAATGATCCCATCATCCAATAAGTAAGCAGAAGTTTTGTAAACTTCAGAATCCCTCTGTACTTGGTCACCGAGCTTTTTAGTTGAAGCTTTGAGCTCGTTTTCATCGACGGCACGGTTTGATCGAGCAGCTGCCCCACGGGCAATTGTCTCCATGACTCCACCTAATTGATCAGGACCCATCACTGAGCATCGACTGTTGGGCCAAGAGAAGAGAAATCGAGGGGCGTAGGATCTGCCGCACATTGCATAATTTCCGGCTCCGTACGAAGCTCCGCAGACGATACTGATGTGCGGAACTGTGCTAGTGCTCACAGCGCTCACGAGTTGCGCACCTTTCTTGATGAGACCAGCTCTTTCAGTCTTGAGGCCAACCATGAATCCGGTGACATTGTGCAAGAAGACTATTGGGGTACGGCTAGAAGCAGCAAGTCTGTTGTCAGATTTCATCCCGGGGAAGAATTTGAAACGGGGAAAGGCTTACTTCTGATTGCAGAGACGAATAAATTGTGTAGCTTTATCCGCTTCGTTGCATAGAATAACTGGATTTTGGTTCGCGATGATTCCCGTTAGATGTCCTGGTATTGTTAAAGAGAAAATATTATGGCAGGAATAGCACTGACCATGAATACGTGCCCACATTGTCAGCATACCCCTTCCAAACTGTGGTTTGAACTGGGACATCCGAGAGCCATCTACGATGCGCAATATTACTTCTATCATGTCCAGACCTTGACGGATGTCTGGGTCAACCAGCCCGAGAATATCCTCCATGCCATACTTAGCGTCTGAATAAATCAATGATGTCGTTGGCTTCTCCAACTGTACTTGTGCACAGGAAGTTGTGAGGATCCACTCGCGAGCCTTTCGGATTGCATCAAGTCTTCAAAGTCTGTGTCAGTGATGAGGAGCCAAGGTCTGGACGTGGATGCATACTCATCAACAGCGAGTTGGTCTGAAAGTCCGGTCACTGGGGAGTGCATGGTTGCACCTCCAAGCGCCTCTGCCTCGACGATCTCCCCAGTCGCCATTTTCACCAGCGGTGGCCCACCCAGAAATACTTGTGCTTGATCCTGAACGAATATTGTATAGTCTGACAAGGCTGGGTGATATGCACCGCCCGCTGTTGAAGAGCCGAAGACAACTGCACAGCTTGGCTGCCCATTTTTGGTTCGAAGAGCAAGATCTCGAAATATTTGGCCGCCTTTGTGGAAGACTCGAAACTGTTGAGGAAGAAAGACGCCGGCCTGCAGACAATATTTTGTCAGCAAAAGTTGCACCGCAGGTTAAGAAGTGTAGTCGCGAAGCTTCACTTACAGACTGCACGAGTGCTATTAGAGGTAGATTGTTCTCCGATGCAATCGCAGTAATACGATTTTGTTTCAAGACTGAAGATCTGTCAACGTTTGGTTGGAATGGGACTTCCACACGTACCTGTTAACTCATTCCAAGAACCTCCCTGCAGAGACGGGATATGTGCCAAAATCATACAGATGACCCCACTGTCGAGAAAGAGGTTAGCTATACAAGATGCCTATCGTTTGGGAAGGCAGTCCTCACTTCACTACCCCAATGCCTGCGACCAAGCTTGCAGAAGGAGATGAGTCGTCCAATTTGTGACCTGCAAATGCGCAGAGCTCTAAGAAAGGAGTATCCGGATCTCGCAGAAGGGCAACTCTATCTCGTGCTGAGCTATATCAACAAATTGATCTTTCCTTTCACTGGAAAACTTACCTAAGATATGTCGCGTCGTGTGCTTTTCAAGGGCTTTGGCAGACTTCCCTTCCCGACTTGCCTCAACTGATGCATCTTCATATTTTTGGATAATGTGCTTCCATTTGGCAGAGTTTTCTCCAAACTTAGGTGACTTGACATTGATCTTGCTAGGTACTTGAGGGAACAAGTGCTGTCGTAGTTCAGAAGCAAAATTGGGAGTAGCCATACTGAACAAAGACTGCAGATAAAAAAGCGCAAATCGCAGGTCTGTTAACTCAATCTTGGGTTTTAATCTTGTAATTAGAAGATACCCTATCTGAGAATAATTCAGTTCCAGAGTGCCACTCACCATGGTATCTGGGATTCTGGATCTCTATTCACATTCACAAACTCCGAGATCGTCGCATGCTCGGTTACGGCACAGTCGGGTGACACGGTCCGTGAGTTACGGACACCATTGAGCGGACCGATCTGAATACCCGGTAAGCAAAAGGGGTTAGAACTAGGGATGAATGCAGCCCAAAAAAGCCCCCAGATTATAGACTTCGAAGGAACTTTGGGGGAAACACCTCGGCACCTCGTTCTGTGGGATTCAAATCATACTCTAAGCCAGTCGCAGCGTACGGTGTTTTTTTTAAAGCGTACAGCTTCACGTTTTTTGACTTCACTCAATCGAGAAACACCTTGAGAATATTTTATTTCGCACACTGAAATCGAAATCATGGCCGCCGCGGGCATCCAGCAAAACAGTAATGAATGGAGCAAAAATCTGGCAGCACCTGCACCAAAACCGTCTTTTGTTGTTGGGGAAGTCCAGACACCCCTCTGGGAAATTACACTCACCCAACTTCTTCAGCAACAAGTTCTTTCCAATCCATCTGGCGAATGTGTTATTTTTCCCGAGCACAACTACAGGGCAACATATAATCAGCTGTACCAGACTACCTTAGAGGTCGCCCAAGGACTACGAGCAATCGGCGTCGGCCATGGAGACCGAGTTGGAATATTTGCAGGAAACATCCCTGCATATATCGAACTGTTTTTTGCGGCATCACATATTGGTGCTGTATATGTGGTTTTCAATACCACTTATACACCCAAAGAACTGCAATTCGCTTTGCAACATTCTGGTAGGCTTCCGCTTGAAACTGTTAGAGAGACATAGACTTAGAAACAATACCAATAGGATGTAAAGCTGTTTTTGTAGCAACGTCAATTGGGAAGATCTCAGCCAATGGCATCTTGGATATGCTGAGCAGCAGCAGCCGAAAGTCCGTACTGACTGAACTGAAGTCTGTCATCTTGCTGAAAGATCAAACTGGGAGGAATTTCGACACCTATGATCATTTGCGAGAGACAGGTAAAAGTTTTTCGAAGGAGGAACTTTCCTCCATCATGGCGTCGACTTCTGCAAGCAGTATTTGTAACCTTCAGTTTACAAGTGGCACCACGGGTGCCCCAAAGGCAGCAATGTTGACCCACTTGTTAGTCTTTCAAAATGCATGTTAAGACATAAATGCTCATTTTCCATAGGAACATTATCAACAACGGGCGTTTTGTTGGTGATCGAATGCGACTAACGTCTCGGGACATCATTTGCTGCCCTCCTCCGCTCTTTCACTGCTTCGGATTGGTATTGGGCCTTGTCGCTGTTTTCACACACGGTGGTTGTATAGTATTTCCCAGTGAGACATTTCAACCAGCTTCAGTCCTCAGAGCCGTGGCGGAAGAGCGCTGCACTGGCCTGCATGGTGTACCAGCAATGTTTTCTGCAGAATTGGAACTGCATAAGGCAAACTTGAAATCGATGGATTTCTCATCATTGCGGACTGGGATAGCAGCAGGCTCGCCAGTTCCGAAAAAGATGATGACGGAGCTGCGAGAAGTTTTCAACTTAACCGAAGCTACCATAACATATGGTGAGTAGGAGCCTTGCCCCCTTCCAGCTGCAGGTAACTAAGCTTTGGTAGGGATGACCGAGACGTCGCCAGCATCATTCATGTCATTCACCGATGATCCGGTTCAAAAACGATTGACAACGGTTGGGAAGATACTGCCTCATACCAAAGCAAAGATAGTCGACCATCATGGGAAAGTGGTTCCGGTGGGTGTGCGTGGAGAACTCTGCGTCGCAGGATTCCAGCTCCAGAAGGGATATTGGAGGAACCCCAAGCAAACAGCGGAAGCAATGCAGACTGATGACGAGGGCTGTCTCTGGATGAGAACGGGCGATGAAGCGGTTTTCGATAGCGAAGGCTATTGTAGTATCACAGGACGCATTAAAGATATCATCATTCGGGGTACGTGAACACCCCATCCCAATGAGAAGTGCTAGAGCTGACACCTGCGATATAGGTGGCGAAAATATACTCCCCTTGGAAATTGAAGAGAGGTTAGGGCAGCACAAGGCTATAATCCAGTCAAGCGTGGTCGGATTGCCTGATGAAAAGTATGGTGAAGCGGTTTGTGCATTTATTCAGCCACGATTGTCCGAGCAACTTCCACCTGCGGAGCACTTGAGAGACTTCGTAAGACAGACGTTGGGCTGGCACAAAGCGCCCGTGCATATTTTCTGGCTCTCAGAAGGAGAGGACTTTCCCAGGACAGGAAGTGGGAAGATCCAGAAACATATTTTGAGAGAACAAGGCCAGCAGCGCCTCAGGCGTTTGGCCCGTACATCAAAGATGTAGACCATAATATGATGAATGATTGTATATCATTCGCTCATTTCTTTCTAGCAATAGAAACGAAATTTTGGGATCGCAACCTATCAGATTGAATTGATTAGAATTGCCGTTTCGAGGTGCTGAGCATTGAGGAACAGTCTTGGCAGGGAGACGGCCTCTCACTTTGCAGTGCCTATAATATCACGTGATTCTGATGACTGCCGTCTTCTCAAGATGGAAATAGCGCACGGAGAGGGACAAGCTGAAAGATTATTATCATAATTGTCATGTACCATCATGTACTAACGGCAAGTGAAGTGAATGGGAATATCTGAGGGGTAAAATCGTTGGTGGCAGAGTGGGTACGGCGAAGCTCCGTGCACGGCCACACGGTCCGTAGCCGTCTTGGCACGAACCTTGAACGGGAAACGTTATCATAACGCATATGTCGAATTGAGGAAGGTACGAGACCACTTAAAACACTACTTTTCAATCTCTCGTAGTATGCGTTTTAATTTTAAATCTGAATTTTATACTTAAGGTTTAAAATTATATTACTAAGTCATACTTTGAAAAAAAAAATTTAATTAAATACTAAACTTAATATTTAAATACGTTACACTTTTAATTTAAGAGCAATCGGGTAGTGTTTTTTTTAATAATTTTATTTTTTAATATATAGTAGAAGTGTTTTTAGATTTTCTGAAAATTCGAAGCAATAACAGTAAAGGTGCGGACTCGGTAACCTTTCCAGAACGGGATAGCCCTGTTTCTCAACTAGTATCCTCTTTGGCCTCTTAATGCTATTCCCGGGGTTATAGGGTATCTCGATCGGCTATGGGATTCCCCAGAGGGATTCAATGCGGGGTAAATCCGATGCTATGTATCAGTGTACCTGTACCCCGGCTTTATACTAAACCAACTATGCTCAAAGTGCTCCCTAGCTTATATGTATATGTCCTTACCAGTGTGACTTCTCCCTTCTTTCTGATAACTAACCTCACTCAACAACCACATTCTTACAACAGAAACCAAACACAATGTCGAGTACCAACCTTGAACAGAATCAGCCCTTCCAAAATGGCGACAATGCCAATAGCATCAAGGCCACCCACCAGCAATTCGATAGCCTCAATCGATATGCTACCAATGCCAGTGTTGCAATTCCAATGGAGGTCTTTGAGAAGATGTACCTGAATCCTGAGACTCGCGTCAAAGGCGAGCTCCGCAAGACATTCGCAAATCCAACTCCTCTGTAAGTAACCAATAAAGCCAAAGATATCCGAGACAGGTTGAACTAAGAGCTCTCTAGTGCTCTTTTGGGCTTCTTGCTTGCATCCGCTCCTCTTGGATGCGCATTGATGGGATGGCGCGGATCCGGTGGAGGTGGAGCCGCCACAATTGGTGTTTTCTACTTCTTCGGTGGCATGCTGCAAATCATTGGCAGTGTGATGGAATGGATAATTGGAAACACGTTTCCATTTGTCGTATTCGGCTCTTATGGAGCGTTCTGGCTTGCGCTGGCGGCTACGTTGCAACCGGTATACAGCGCGGAGGGCGCGTACACAAGCGGCAAGAGTGGAGCTGAGGCAGCTGCAGGACAAGCAGAATTTCTGTCATCTTTTGGTCAGTGCCGTCTGGCGTGCGAGAATATCTACGGGACAAGAAGCTAATAACTCGTCAGCCTTTTTTCTTTTGTTCCTCGGAATACTGACGTTCCTATACCTCATTTGCGCTTTCAGGACCAATGTCGTTTTCGTGATCATTTTCTTCTTTCTCGATATTGCCTTGTTTCTACTTACAGGTGCATATTGGGTGCTGGCTGAAGGAAATACTTCCCGAGGGGCACGAATGGAAATGGTAATGTCCTGAATCTAATATCTCAAGACGTTTTTTCGCTAATGTGCTTGGAAATAGGCGGCTGGTGCATGTGTTTTCATCTTCTGCATTTTCGGATTCTATCTTCTACTTGCCCAGCTGCTGCAAGCCCTTGACTTCGCCTTCTCACTTCCGGTCGGAGACCTCTCTACACGAATCAAGAGCGCAACTGATAAGCAACAAGCTGCAGGCGATATGGCTTGAGATTGGAACAAGTGATGTTACTTAGGTGCTCAGAGCCTTTTTCATTAGCATGAGATCATCCCCGGATTAGGTTTTGATTAATTTTGCACTTTCGTTCTTATAGTCAGTTGATTATCTCGCATTTTTATACCTCTTTAAGGGCGTAGAGTCATATAGCTTTTATTTATAAAAAGTCGCAATTATCACAACATTTTTTGGGGACAAACTCATTTCCCCCGACTAATAGTCGGTCCATGTTCACCCTATACTCTACTAATCTAGCCAGTCTAGCCATCTCATCTTTCCGAGCTTGTATACCGAGGTCGGTAAGGTGCTTATTAGCCTTAGGAGTGATGAACTTCTTCTTTACCTCACCGAGGCTCTCGTCCCTATCCTTACCTCTTTGTCCTTAATCTCCTCCCGGAGTTGTAAGATATTTGGTTTTGGACGCGTTGCTAGGTAACCAGTATTTTGAGGTACCGGGATTTCCTCGGCGGACTACTTGCTTGGGCTGGCTATGAGCGAAGGAGCTGAGAAAGTTGGACGCACTTGCCGTGCCATGCCGTCGGCCCGCCCGCAAAGGCTTTCTGCGCTTTAGCGAGCGACGCCAACTCTGACTCTTAGGAAGCGTTTGGAGCACCACGGCCCTTAGCATAGCATTTCACGGCTTGATACCGTGGCCCTGTTTCACCCAGGGAGAGTAAATCCGTGTCCGTGCCTTAACTCCATTGAATCCAACACGCCACCTACGGATAGCTGCATTAATGGAGTTAACAAAGAAAATACCCAATGCCAGGCCTTCTTCCCAAATGATATAAATACAAGT
This sequence comes from Stipitochalara longipes BDJ, assembly GCA_009732865.1. Lineage (NCBI taxonomy): Eukaryota > Fungi > Ascomycota > Leotiomycetes > Helotiales > Hamatocanthoscyphaceae > Stipitochalara > Stipitochalara longipes. Next base: position 1,719,882 of record ML769344.1, on the reverse strand, counting down.
ATTGGATTTATTCTCATCAAAATAATTCACGTTCGGCGTAATATAACGCATTTTATGCCCCTTTATTCAATTGGAAATTCTTACACATTTCAAATGGCTCCTCAAGTTTGGCTTATCACTGGGACAACATCCGGCTTCGGTTTGGCGTTCGTCAAGAATCTACTCGCGCGTGGCGATAAGGTCATCGCTACAGCACGTAACACTGAGAAGATCAGTCATCTCCAGAAGGCTGGAGCTGCAATCTTGAAGTTGGATCTTGCTGACGACCAAGCGGAATTCAATAAGCAAGCTGAGGCTGCTATTGCAATGTATGGAAAGGTTGATGTCCTAGTGAACAATGCGGGATACTCTCATTTTGGCACGACGGAGGAAGACAGGTACGCTTATTGTTCTCAACGAGGAAGGATTGCAAGGAGAAAACTGACATCTGAAAAGCCGAGAGGATTGGCTTAAGCAGTTTCAAACTCATCTGTTCGGAACCATTGGTGTGACTCGTGCCTTCCTGCCACATTTTCGAGCCAAGAAAGCTGGCACTATCGTCTTCATAGGCTCAACTGCAGGCTGGGGGGGCATTCCAACCTTAGGGGCCTATTGTGGATCCAAACATGCCCTTCGAGGTAATTCATCGCACCCATACCTTCATTATCCCTTGAAAGACTTTTAATAGATAGAAAGGTGCCGTTGAAACGTTACAACTAGAGGTTCAAGGTTTCGGCATTCGCACTCTCCTCGTAGAGCCCGGATTTTTCCGCACAGAACTCCTGAATCCAAATAATGCAGTTTATGTCGATACGCAGATTGACGACTATAAGCCGCTGACTGATACGCTGTATGCTCAATTCAAAGGAGCTCATCACCAGCAGCCGGGCGATCCAGAGAAGGGTGTCGCACGCGTCATCGAGGTTGTGAAAGGCAAGGGCGGAGCAGCAGGCAAAGAGTTCCCAAACTCTTTGCCTCTCGGACCGGACGCGGTGGAGCATATTCGGAAATTCTGTAATGATACTTTAAATTTGGTAGAGAAATGGGCGGAATTTTCTTCTGATACTGTTAGCAAATAGATGGGTCTAGTTTTCCCACAATTAGACTCGGATATCACACCACCCAAGACGAGTCTCACAGCCCTACAAGAGCAGCATGCTGATATCTTTAAGGAAAAGGACCCTCCTTTCTGTGGGGCTAATCTAGTTGTCATCAAGTTTCTTCTTGCCTCTTAGACAGCAGCTGTAGTGCAGACACGCGTACGAATCGACGCGCTCCGAAGTCGTTCAGTCAAGAATAGCTTGTACTGATAGCAACATAGAGGGGCAACTCCACCAAGCCAAATCAAGATCGAAGCTAAGAGCTGCCTCTCTTGATCCAATTCTTTTTACGAGGGATGGTAGAGCAGGAAGCCAATTCCAACAATGAAGAAGAGTTTTGGTATCATATTAGATTTGAACCCAAGGGATCCTCCTAGGCATACGTAATTGCCTTATTTAGTCCTAGCATAAGATAATTAGGTATTTGCATTGCCGGGCTGCAGTACCGAGACTAGCATGACAGTGGAAGTGGTAGAGATTTGAAGCGTGCCCGACAAGTGAGTCCGAATGTCGAGGGTTCGCATGAGTCAGCTTCATCGGTGCATTTGGAATTTGCTGTGGGCGAACCACTGAAGGTCAACGTGGAGAAGTGTGGGGACTGAATTGACCTGCACATAGTTTGCCACAAATACGGGGTTGCGGGGCACGCGGGGGTGCCAGCGGGTCGCTCATGCCTTCATGCAACTTGCGTCGCCTCTCCCTCTTCCATCTCACCTTCAAGATCTTCCTAGCTGTCTCTCTGCTCGGCATCATGCTCAATCTATCAACTCTTCGCCGTGAAAAGCGGCCTGCAGCACACGATGCCGATGGGGATGGGATGCGGCGTCCCAGGAAACGAGAGGGGTATACACGCATAGCGTGGGGCGTCCTCCAGTTCGGATCCTTCCAGGACGCGGGCAGACGTGCTAATATCTGTGTGAAGTGAATCCTGCAAATTCAGAAAAGTCAAATGCAGTGGTAGCCTGCCGTGCAGTCGACGCTCTGGAGTCAATGTGCAATGTACATACAATGACTACATTCCGCAGGCGCACTCTGAGTAAGATTTTTGCTCTTGTCTAGATCATTGAATTTGAGACTCCTGCGCAGGCTGACTCAGGGCGTGCCCAGGATGCTCAGGCTCTGCTCAGGCTCTGCTCAGGCTCTGCTCAGGCTCAGCTCCGGCATGCTCACCCTCGGCTCAGGTACGCTCACCCTCAGCTCAGGTTAAAGCAGCAGTTGCTCACGTCCGCAGACTAAAACGGAACCAGCGAAAGGGAAAATTAATACTGAGTCTATGGGTATTATGGATTAATTTTCTCTTTCTTATGCGTCCTAGGCGGTTAGTGAGCTTGCTGCTCTTGCTCAGGCACTAATCACCCTCGGCTCACCCTCGGCTCAGTCAAACCCACCCGAGCTGCGTGTGCAACCTGAGGAACTCACCTGAGCGCCCTGAGCATCCTGAGCAAGATCGGCTCACAAAGCTTCTGGAACCAAGTATGACATAGTCAATCAATCAATCAATCAATCAATCACAAGAACAGGGGCACTTCTTCTTCCTGAGATGTATTAAGAGCTATTCTGTCTCATTCTTCATTTATCCTTAGGATTGGTAAGAACCCCCCACCCCCAGAAACCTCTCTGTGCTGGTAGACTAAACAATCTTGATGGTAGCCTTCTTAGCATCTTCAAACAGCGAAAAGCCAAGTTCCTTTTGATATCCCCAAAAATCATGTTCTTCATCTCCTGGACGGCCTTCCCAACGGCCAATCCCGATCCTTTCATACGCGTCTCTCACTGTTAAAGACTTCTTTACAATAAGATAGGTAACTCGAGGAGGACGGATCCTAGGCCAGTCTGACGATCTGGTCTTGAGATCGTCTAGCGTTCGGTTCACCCATCTGCTGTCATATCTCGTGTAAAGTTTTAAGCAGTATAATTGGCTCTCCTCATTTTCGGTGAACCGGCACCATCGGCATCTCCTTTTTTCCGGACCTTTCCTTAGCATACAATTGCTGTAGACCCAACATCCGTGACTTCGTTCTCCCAACGTAAGGCATGCGTTCATCTCATGATCGCTAAAGGCTGCATAGCTGTGGAGGTTCTTTCCACGCACTAGGAAGCACCGTTCGGTATAGGGAGAGCGTCCAAGAGTCCTGATAGAAGTGGTTGTTGGCTCCCTCCACATCTCATATAGATCTTGATCGATCATAACCATCTGCACAGGCACAAGGAACCCGGTCACAATGATATGACCTGCTTTTACACGCCCAGTCCAGCCTGAAGGTACTAAGGGACTGCATTTGGCTTCAGAAATGCCAATTTCTTCACGTAATGCGTATCCAGATTCTTTATCTCCAAAATACCACACAGGTCCATCAACAGAGGCCCAAGACCACGTAGGGGCACGGTATTCAGAAAGTTTGCGAGAGCATAGGGCTGGCGATTCTGAGACCCAAGTAAGCCCGTAAATAAGATCACTTGCCCACAGGCCAGCCAAGTAGATGTCGGAGAATCCCCTCTTGGCTCTCATCGCATCTCCTATCATTTCCGCTATCCCAGATATTGCACTCAACTTATCCATCCAATTAGTCACCTTTCGCTGAGAATATCGCTCTACGATATATCTCCAACTCGTAGGAGATAAACGGCCCAGCGGTTTCATCATCTCCTCGCGACCCGCCAAAATAACCTTGACGGTTGTAGAAATAGCCTTGACGTCTGTAGGCGCATGTTCTGAAAATTGATCGCTCGTCGTAACCTTGCAGCCGCATTCGCAGAGGGTATGCTCATTGCACTCCCAGACCATCTCGCAACCGTTGAAATGAAGTTTTCTATGGGGAAGAAACTCTTCTTGCAGTGTCCACCCTCTGTTGGCCAAGGAGAAATATTCTGGCCATGGCCTCCCTGGTCTCAGAAACATCTCGCCCAACTTTTCCCCACCGTATTTAGTCCGAAAAGGGCGTTGCCATCTTGATTCAGCATACATTTGTTTTCCTAAAAACCCGATTTTGCAAGATGCTGGTTCGTCAGCAAGGATTGTAAGGTGTGAGTTCGAATATATGTCGCGCATTTGTGCCGCTTCATGCAGCCAGTCTTCCAGATCGTCTTGCAAGATGCATAAGGAGTCTATCCAGAGATACGATATCTTGATGCCTCGACAGAAAATTATAGCGTCGCGCAGTGTCTGAGGGAGAGAAGCAAGGGGAATACTGTGTGAATAACTCTCCAGCGTCGATTTTGTGGTCTTGACGATGCCGTCGAGGTCACTTCCCCAGCAATAACTTAGTGAAATGTAACGGCAAGGCTTGCTGGGTTCAAAGAGAAAAGGCTCTCGAGTTCCATCTAATGATCCAATGTCGATAAGGCGACGAGGTATAAACGTCGGATCTGAGAGGTTACACTTTGAATGGCAATTTGTACAGTTTTCGAGCCATGCTAAGGCGAGAGAGAACGCTGCTTCGGATGAGGTGTTACTAATTATATCAAGGCTTCGGCGAAAGTGTCTCCAACGAGGCTCGTCTTTATATATTGGGTCGTCTACAATGAATAAGAGTCAGTGTCAATGTTAATCTAAGATCATTCTAAAATGGGATACGACATGATATTTCCCGGATAACGCCTTACAAAGGTGAATCGCTCCTATCCCTAGTTTCATGAAAACTCTAATAGGCGGAGATAACGAATTAGATAAAGTAGATAGTTTTGAATTGACATACCAGAACGAAAGACCAATGCACAATAGCTCGTATATTCACCGTCTCCCTTGAATGTGAAACCGTAGGGTCTTGAAACTGAAATAGAGCGCCGAGAATTATTATCGCATTCCTCCAGCCAACTAGGCTTCATCTCTTGAGTTATTTCGAGCACTATGCTACATAGCCAACATCCAGCACGAGAAGATGCCTTGTATTCTGAAAGTGTATGGTCTTTGCCATCTTGGCAGATACAATGCTCCATCTTACCAACTTGATAATAGCCTAGGCGAAATCGAGGAAAAAATGTGTATGATTGAAATTAAGAATAGAAGTTGAGAATAAGTTAAGGATAGAGGCTTCTTTGCGTAAAGTTGCGGGGTCGGAGGTGTTTATGCCACTTGATTTGAATGCTGGAGGTATCTTGAATCCAGTAAAAGATTGTGCGCTTATCTAGAATCGGTTAGAACTAGGGTTACCGGTTCGGAGGTCGTGCCTCTAGCGTATTCGCTTATTGCAGCGGCATCATTTCAGGCAGTGCAGTGCTTCTTCCCTAGAAATCAAGCCGCAATTTTACCACCACCCATATCCATCCTGAGCCAAGGTTCCAGGCTTAATTTACTTCGATGTTGAGCTTTTTTGGCGACCACTTCTACAAGCCTGACGAGATATGAGACCGCATATCACTGATCATCAGCGTTCTCAACTGTGGTTCAGCCTGGCGTTCACTTACCCTTAGGTTTCTCTCAGAGTACGTACGGAAGACAACAAGTGGTTGATGCGAATATATATTGTTTCTAGTCGATATCCTTGAAAATCCATTGCGCCAAACTTATCACAATGTCACTCGATAAACTCTCCGACGAGTTGCTCCTCGAAACTGCGGAATGGGCCGGAACAAATGTATATTATCCACTCCTAGCAAGCACTATTGCCGTTTATGAAACTCGATTCCTAGGACCCCTGGAGGGTGAGGTCAAAACAACCCACAGTATTCTTACATCATGGGACTGAATTAGTAGTCACGTACTTTTTAATGGGAGGGATCCAAAATTGCTCTGGCAGGAACCCTGTAAAGGAGCAGAAACGGATTCCCGAGCAAAATTCAGTAAGGAAACTATAGTCGAGGTATATAGGAGGTCAAAATGGGTTCCACGTTATGGTGCGCAGGCTCTGCTCAGGCTCTGCTCCGGCATGCTCACCCTCGGCTCAGGTATGCTCACCTTTCTCTCAGGTTAAAGCAGCAGTTGCTCACGTCCGCAGACTAAAACTGAACCAGTGAAAGGGAAAATTAATCCTGAGTCTAGGGGTATTGTGAATCAATTTTCTCTCTCTTAGGTTTCCCAAACCGTTAAGCTTGCCGCTCTTTCTGTGGCGCTAATCAACCTCGGCTTGTCAACTCACCCGAGCACCTGAGTACCATGAGCACCCTGAGCAACCTACTTGAGCGCCTTGAGTAAGATCTATCAAATCGACGCGTGTTTTGACTTCTCGATTTTTAGTTAATCACACTTGATCTGTCGGAATTCCATGTGATGATTGATTCTGGTGTATTCTGAGGTGCAAGGTGGACGGAATCTCCACAGGTTCAGCACCGTCCGCAGACGGTGAGAGCTACATCCGACCGAGTGAATCCGGAATGTGGAGTGAGCCAGGTAGATCCAGGTAGACCTCCACCAATACCATAGCAAAACGAAAGACAGGCAGCTCCCCGGATTTTCACAGCCAATTAAACCCCACCGCAGACAAACTCGCAAAGAAATTCTCCTTGCGGGCAAAGAAATTTGTGGACGGACCTCTCTGGCATGTCTATATTTGGCATCATATGTGTCACATTCGCATCGCTTGCGGGCGAGAAAAGGCAACTTCCGACGACCCATGTGGAATAGGATCCCATATAGATGTCCATGAAAGACCTTCTGTGGCTCCACCCATGACCGCTAAGGAACTCTGCAACTTGCTGGAGTACCCAGGTACAGACAGGGTGATATCCGACCCACATCATGGCGACAGGCCTTGCTCCAGGGTCTGGCCTCCCAGACGTGAACAAAGGCCCACAAATTCTAGGGGCTGTAGCAACGACTACGATTCTGGCACTCATTGTAGTGGCTATGCGGCTCTACGTTCGCATCTGGATGCTTCGCAGCGCTAGCTTCGATGATTACTTCATTGTTGCTGGCATGGTAAATACAATTTCCCCAGAAGTATTGATACATATCGTATTGACACTTTGAAGGCCTGCTCTCTCATCTCTTTTGGTATCAACATCCCTGATGTTATGTACGGCGCTGGGAGGCACGCTGCTTATATATCCCCCCCTTCAAAAATTACCACCGGCCTGAAGCTCAACTTTGTCACTCAGCCTGTTCTACTTTCTGGAGTGACATTCGTGAAGGTTTCAATCGGCTTCTTCCTTCTGCGAATCGCCCCAGACAACCGGTATCGTCGCTCCATAATAGGCGCCATCACATTTCTCCTAGTAATTACTACGTTCTTCATTATCACGCTATTCGTACAGTGCAGCCCACTAGCAGCAGTATGGGATTTCAGCCTCCGTCCGACAGCGAGTTGCTGGAACCCATCAGTATTGCGGAAGATGAGCTATGCCAATAGTTGTAAGTAAATATCCCTGTCACAAGCCTTTAAATGCTAATTTCGGTGTCTCGCAGCACTCAACCTCGTTACGGATCTTGGTTTTGCGCTGGTGCCATGGCCAATATTGTGGAATATACAACTCGCAAAGCGTATCAAGGTGGCTCTCTTGGCTGTTCTGAGCCTAGGTGTCTTGTACCGTATTCCTTTTGAACATCACCAACACTGCTAATACCTCGTAGCTCCTGTATAGCAGGTATCATGAAAATCACGATCCTTCACTCTTACGGCCGCAGCGGCGACTTCCTCTACGATAGCGCAGAATTAACAATCTGGACAACCACCGAATTGAACGTCGGCATCCTCGCCGGTTCAATTCCTTGCCTGAAACCACTCTATAGGATTCTTCTTGAGAAGTCCGGCTGTTTACCTAAAGACAGTCCCAACGACATACTGAGCTTCTCCTATGTTATGGAGAGCTTGGATGTAAGAAGCAATGATGTATACAGAAGTCAAATAGAGGGAGACGAGAGCGAAGTGAATATGCAGATGTTTGGAGAGACGGGGCTTATGAAGCCGACAAGAGTGTCTATTAATGATGTCAGCAAGGAAAACCCGTTGCGGGTTCACGCGCCGGGTATTTTAAAGGCTACAGAAACCGAAGTTCACAGTGTTGAAGAAGGGAACAGAGCGGTTGCTAATAAGGTTAGTGAGAGCACTGAAGAGGGTCAGACTGGGGAGAGCTAAAGTACTGCGAATCAAATGAGAAGTCCTCCACCCAATACTGCTAAGTTTTCAGCTAGATTTGAGAATACAAAATGAAGTATTTTCATCCTTTCATTGTAATAATATGATCAGCAAATTTTGGCTAAATCTCCATCCAAAAAAGCCCCATCAACTAATTCATTCTTACTAATAGTCTCGGAACTTCACAAGCCCCTCTCCCCTTTCTCAAACATAGATATAACAAAAATCTCCCTGTACTACGCTCATCAATTCCTGGATCGTCTTCTGCTCTCCGCCAGCATATCCTAGCTCTACCGGGTCAGCTAGCGTCGTATTCGCACTGGGCGGCAAATTCAGATATGTTCTCGTCTGCGCAAGTGCATACGTTCTATCCTCAGGATCCAAGTTCTGCCAAATAGTCCACATCCGATCAACTTGCCCATGGTGCACAAAGAACGCTGGATCTGCTGGACTCGCGAAAAGATCGGAGGCGTCTCCACCAATTGTATAGTGGCCCCCGCCGTGCGCGCCAATTCCAATTCCGGGTACGCCTTGCAATTGCATTTGGAAATCATAGATGTCGTGGTTTTGCGTGAGGAGGGACAAGATATCGGTTAGGTTATTGAAGCGTTGCGCAGTAGTGGGGTTGATGTCCCGTTTCAGGCAACGTGGGTTATAACCCAGCCCGCCATCAGGACCCGGTGCTGCATTGGGATTTCCAAGGGGGCCAAGATTCACAGTTAGGTTGGCGAAGGGTCCGGTGGAGATGCAGCCGCCACCGAGACCCGGGGTAAGGTATAGAGGTGCAACAGGGCCAGACGGAGTGACAGCAGTTAAGACAGTGTCGTTGCGGCCTGGAATGTAGGCGCCGTTACCGGAAAGGGAGGTGGCTGAACCGTCGAAAAGAGGACTGTTTTGGGGGGCACTGACATATTTACTCCATTCCCAATAGGGTTGATAGCCGGTGTACCCGCATTCGTTGCGGAGAGTTTGTTCGTAAATCCAGATATAGTACCTGTGCCAGGATAAGAAGTTACCGGTGTAGTGGATAGTTAATGTCTGGTTGATGTGTGTAGCAACGAAATCATCATACTAGGATCGAGTATTAGACTCTATCCAAGACGAGACCTAATAAAGAACTTACTCGACTTCGTACTCCAGGAACAAGTGATGTTGGGGTTAGTGCCGCCTTACCTTGCAGGCAAAGAACTGCGTTAATGTAATCCGTTTTCTCCTGTGCCGAGAGGTTACCACTATAGTTATTTGTCAGTTTTCTCTTAAAGTTATACGAGGTGACCACGTACTATTCTTTGCGTATAGCAACAGTCTTTGAGTTGCATGTGCTTTTTTGGCCCCGTTTGATCAACTCTTCATGTCTCTTATCAAGAGCTGCGAGCGTCTTAGCATTAGCTTGCTGCTGTAGATCATCAATAGTGATAACGCTTGCAGAAGACGCTGCATCTCGTAGAACGTGGCCCGGAGCTGTTACAGCCGTTGAGATCAATATCGTTGCAACGGTCAGGCTATCGAGACGCATATTGATAAGATGGAGGATTGAAACAGCGAGTGATTTAAAGACTAAAGAGACGATGGAGGAAGTTGAGTTTAGATCGCTATGGGATCCAATTAAAGGGACAGATTGGCCTGGAGAATTTGGCACCCGATCAAACAGAATAGAACCCAACAATCCGGTATTTATTTAAAGAAAGCCAGTCTATGCAAGTGCACTGATATGTATTGCTCTTGTAATGTGAATCATACAGCACCACTACGGCGGGAATTAGGGTCTAGCCTCCTATTATCTGTTCCGCTGCACGGATAGTAGATGCGGCATGTGGGGAAAGGCGGTGAATCAGGTCATTGGTATCCTGAAAGGGAAGATAAGGGTATTACAGCAATATTGATGCAAGCCATTCTACACTAGCAACGGATCTGGCTGTAGCGCACAGAATCTAGATGACGCCTGCCCGTCTTACGCAGAAAGCCCCGCCGCGGCTGCCCTTCCCCGGGCTCCACTTCGCTGCACACCACGACCGGCCGATCACAGCACCATTTCTACATCGTCGGCGATGCCGCTCGAAGCGGAGTTCCAAAATCTGCTCCGGCAGAAACCCTACGAGGGAGTAAAAACGGATTCCCGGCCAAAATTCGGTAAGAAAACTATGGCCGGAGCCACAGGAGGCGCAAGAGGGTTCTATATTATGATGCGCAGCCTGACTCAGGCATGCTCTAACGTAGAATACACGCTCTTTGAGTATTATATGGATAATCAATTATATCTAAGCATTGTCTCATACATGAATTTCTGTTCGCGTCCAAATGTGCAGGCGAGCACCCCGGCAGCTAATGGATTTAAGGGTCATTGTTATTTCCAGCAGACGGCAATCTTTCACCGATGAAGCAATTCCCAAAGAGGCAATACGCTAACCTCATCTCGTCTACTAACCTCCGCGATTGATTCAGACTCCGTCGATTGCATACATTATTTGCTGGAAGCAAAATGCCCGAAAACACTGACAAACATACAGCAGGACTTTCGCACAAGAAATGGAGCCCGAACAGCAAGAAAATACAAGGGTTAGTCTCCGAGGCGGCGTATAGGCAGTCGGGACACTGAACCTTCACTTGGATTTTGCTTGATAACTCCGTGTCTAACTCCAGAAAAAGGGTATTTAATAAGCCTTCACTCAAGGCACCCTCTTATCTTTGTATAACAAGCCTTCATATTCAAAAGACGAAGTTTCCAACCTTCGAAAGCAATTCTCTCCATTAAGAAACCCCTTCGGAACAATGTCGAAAACTTCAGTGCAGTACCAAGTCCTCGAGAAAGGAGGGCCATTGACGAAAGTCATCGTGCCTTACCCGACTCCAGGCCCTAGTGAGATATGCATCCGTCCCAAAGCCGTAGCCTTGAATCCGCTGGACTGGAAAAGTCTTCTTTATGGAGTGATGGTGGAGTCATGGCCCGCTGTGCTTGGAATTGATGCCGCCGGTATCGTCGATTCGGTTGGCGAATCAGTCAAGGACTTCAAAGCCGGAGACGAAGTCTTCAGTCTTTGTGGCTTGGACAATCGAAAGGGCGCTTTTCAGGAGGTCATCACTGTCCCTTCCCATTTTGTGGCTAAGAAGCCCGCTTCTTTCACTTTCGAGGAAGCGGCATCGCTCCCGTAGGTAGTTTCATATATGAGGAGTGGGTGAAATTGGAGATACTAACAGTTTCCAGGATCTGCTATCTCACGGCGGCATCCGCCATCAATGATGGCCTGCATATACCGTTGCCTCATCTTGATCCTGCCGGTTCCAGTTCACTAACTTCCATCCTCGTGCTTGGTGGCAGCTCTGGCGTCGGCGCTGCAGCCATCCAGCTTCTCCGACTAGCACTTCCCTCAGCTACTATTCTAACGACTAGTTCTGCCCAGCACCATGATCACCTCATCTCTTTGGGTGCGGACAAATGCTTTGAGAGAGCTGCTCAGGATGATACATTTGCTATTAAGGCAGCGACTCATGGCGAGGTCGGCGTTGATGCCATCTTAGATACTGTCCAAGCTAGCGCAAGCCAGCCATCTATCTTTACTGCATTTAATCCCACAGGGCCCAAGGTATACTCGCAGGTCATGACTAGACAAACTGTTATGGTACCTGACGGAGTCAAATCGACTATCGTCTTTGGTCGACAAATCTTTGATGCGAAGGGCGGAATGAACGCGCTTCCGGGTCTGGCAAGTTTGATCGAGAGAGGCAAATTCAAGCTGCCCAACAAGGTCGAAATTGTTGGTAAGGGTGCTGAAGGGATCGAGCTAGGCTTGAAGAAGATCATAAAAGGCGTCAGTGGCGCCAAGTATGTAGTAAGTATGTAGCTGTAGAACATGCAGGCCGACTTTAAACGGTTGAGGATGATGGCATGGCAAGACGTGTGGTTTCATTTTGATTGGACTAAAGCTAAACCAATGAAAATTCTGCTTTCCTCTTCCATGGATAGGTTCATTATATCAATTCCCATCTAAAAGACTTCGCACTTGATAGGCTCCACTGGGTAGCACCACTTACGGCTCCTCCTGGTCCTGAAAACCCGATAAGCGTTCGCAAAGCGCATTGTGCTCCTCCATGAAACGCTCTAGGTCGCCCCTCCCCTTATCACTTCCCGCGTGCCTTATTAGGAATCCCAAAAACGCCTCTGCGCTCCTCTGAAAAGCCGCCTGCACAGGTTTATCCGCCGGAAACCTCAACACCGTCTGCCTCCACCTCTGATAAGCCAGCTTCAAGCCTTGAAAATCCCTCACAAAACGCACATCACAATCAACACCCTGCCCCCTCAGGGCAGCAACGAGATTACTCTCACAATTAATCGTGATCGGATCGTCCTCGCCCTTTTGCAACAGAGCACTGATGTACATGATCTCGAAGACTTTTTCCGCTTCCTCAAACTCGCGACTTCAGAGCAGGAAGTTGGCGAGGTGGTTTATGTTTGCGAAGCGTTGCCGGTTACTCACGTCTTCGACATCAGCCATAATGCTAGCTTGGATCTCTTGCATCGTTCTACGGCATTCAGCGATGCTGACAGAGCTGCCTAGAGTGGTTAGTATCTGAGCACGAAGCCTTTTCGGTACGAGATAGTGCCAGTGCCACGAGGGATAAGTGTTTTCTCGCAGCTGGAGCGCGGTTGCGGTGAGTTTCTCTGCTTCGCTCAGGAGTTGCTGACAATTTGCATCGTGTGGATCTTCCATCTTTTTTGTTTGCATAAACAGGCATTGTGCTAGTCCTATTGACGCAATAGCCTCTTGCTCTTGGTTCAGCTTCTGACTCAGTAAGTCTCGCAGCTTCAGACTCGCTTCTGGGTATTTTTCCTGTTGCATCAACAAGATGGCAATATGATGTTGAGGTCCTAAGATACTGATAGGCGACCGAGAGGTGAATCGATACTCATCTGGAAGTTCGGAGAAAAGCTTTGCAGCCTCATCATATCTCTCGGCCTTCTCAAGTGCGCCAGCTTCCGCGAAGATGTCATCTTGGAGTTCAAGATCGTTTGCTGAATAGCGTTGTCTTGATGCTTCTGTATCTCTGTGTAATCGCTCTATCACTTCACTAATGTCCTCTTCTTCAGGTGGATCGAGTAACTCCCAGCTGCGAGTGCCATGATATTCCAACCAAAAGTCCATGGTTTTCTTCTGTATTCTTAAGAGATCTGGATCGATCATTTTCTCTAAAGCCAGATAGCGATCTTGATGCTGGCGGCCGACCTTGGGGTCGCCTGTCAACTTGCAAAGTTCGGCCAGGATGTAATATAAGTGCCATCTATTGAAGGGAACATTTGTACCGGAAATCTCGGCTTGTAGAAGTTCTTCTATCTCTTTCCGCTTCTTTTCAACTGACTTTTCGTCATCGTAGACAGAGAGAGAAGTACTGAGAGTATTATATCGTTCATGGAAACTGTTAGGTCCACCAACGGATATGCGCCCAAACGCCTCACCGATGGGTGTCCCTGCTAGGGCAGGATCCCAAAACTCAGCTGCTCGAGAAGTTCGTTTTTCAAGTTCTTGCTTGAATTTCTTCATGATGATCGTACAATCTTCGAGAGTTTTCTCATTGGGATCTTCGTAGAAGATCGCTTTTCTCTGTCCAACTTGAATGCATAGGTCGTTCCAGGATCGTTCTTCTGGTGTGCTATATTTAGGATGATTGGATAAACTGAGATACTGCAATTCACTTTTTTGTGTCTTGAATTCTGTGCTTGCATCGTCGGCCGTTTGAGCAAGTAGAGCACAATTAGTCAACAGTATGATGCAGTACTTTTCAATTTTTGCAGCATGCTCTGTTGTCTCTGTAAATAACGACTCAATTAGTGCGAGTCCATCAGTATCCATAACCTTTTGCTTCTCTTGTCGCACAAATTCGATGCTCGAGCTGACATATTCGTCATAAATCGCCAATGCTGCCCAAGCACTTGGTTCATAATCAGCTGCAGCAACATTGAGAATGGAAATTTGCTTGAATGCCCACTCTTCGCCTCGAAATCCTTCCGTCCAGATGCTGGCTCGGGAGCTGGCAGCAAAATTTGCGAAATTAAATTGTACTTCTTCCCGCGCAAGGTCATTTTCGGGCATCCAGGACCAGTTTGACGGACCAGCCGATGCCCATTGGGACACTTGACTGAACATAAAGCGTCGAAATGAGCTGAGAACGACCTCATGCCAACATCTTATATCAGGCCGGTGATATGATCGAGCTATCAAAGTGAAGACTGGATTGACTCTGTAGTACTGCTTGGTCAACGATCCTTGTCGTCCACTTAATACTTTCGTGATAGGTCCGCTGATAAGATACAACGCGGACATCTCTTGAATCCTTTGAAACCATACGTGCGATGCCTTGATCTCCTCGATCAGTCCAAAGCGGTTGGCGTGATCAGAAGAACCCTGGTCATTCATGAATTCCCATTCGCCATCATCGAAGGCACCTGCCCAAAGGATCGGACTTAGGTCACTGCCCTGTCTAGAGTTCTCGCCTTTGGCCTGTTTCTGTGCTACTTCTTGCCCTTCGATAGCCCTTCGCATGGCCATTCCGAGGAACAACCAATAGTCCTCGATTTTACAAGGAATGTAGAGCCAGAATGGAGCTAGCTGAAGCACATCTTGCATGACCTCAGCCGACGCAACTGAGACGATCTTATTCCCGTAAGAATTAGCTCGAATACCATTTTCAACCATGTCCTGAATTTTTGAAACACATCTTGCCCCTTTCTCATGCTTAGCCCATTCCGCACCGGCGCTCTGAAAATTCAGGACATCCACGCTAAGCAGTCGGAGATAAAACTTCTTGTAGCTGAGTCCGGGCTCATCATTGATGTATTCTTTGTACATTCGCATTAGAAGTTGTATAGCCAGTGGGACACCAGCAACGAGCCCTAATGACAAAGAGAAGAATCGAAGATCATCTCGACTCAGTTCTTGATTTCGAGGCTCAAGCTCGCGCATAAGACTAAGCCCAAACTTTAGAGCATCTCGTTCATCCAGACCCTCCAAGACATAAGTACAAGGAACAAAGCTCGATAGCCAATCCTCGACATCCCTTGATACGATTATAACCATGTGATTGCGCAATGGTTTGAGGAGTTGCTTAATGTCACGCATCAGATTGTGAGTCTCCTGCTCATTTGTTGGCTGCAAAGACTCCAGGTTATCGATGATAAAAAGTAGTTTCTGGTCTTTTATCAAGGCAGCTAACTGGCTGAAAGTGCTGTTTTCAAAGACTTCTGGGAGGTGGGTGAGTGCCAAAGCTACCTGTCGTCGGACGTATCCAATGACAGAGGCCTGAAGCTCTGGCGCATCGATGTAAACAGTACCCCCAATCAAACCAGTTGATTGCCACCACCACGATACCTCATCGAGTAACGAGGTCTTTCCGATACCAGCTTGACCATGCAGAAGTACTGGGATCTTTCTCGAAACATAAGATTCCAGGTCCAAAATATGGATCTCTCGACCGATACAAGCAGGGATTCCCAGCTCTACTATATCTGGCTCTATGGTCTCCTCTTGTAGATTTAGAGAACTAAGCGACAGTTCTTCTTCCTTGAAAGAAAATGTGCTTTGATACAAGACAGGGACTATGTGATCCTCGACTTGAATCATTTCATCAAATTTAGTTGCCCTTTGCTTGTTATGTCGCATTGAGTTTCTTGCTGCTGATGTTGCATCTATAATCGTTGCGTTGGGTCGAAGATACTCGAGATAGAAAGATTCAACGAAGATACCCGCTGCAGCTGTCCCTATGTTGTAAGACATCCCAATGACTGAGAAAATGCCATGTTCTATGAGGGTCTGAGCTACGCTTGCCTGGGCTGCCGACAATGCTGCCGACCTGCAAGCATTTAGGAAAACCCGCTTAACATGGTATTTTGCTAGTGTAAGTGCAAGGTCCTCTGCGGACACTGGATCAATGACTGTCTCGAAGCCATTAAATTTGACAAATTCGACATAAGAACTAGCATAATACGTGAGAGTTAGCATCCATCCATTGGTAGTGTCCATAGTGGTTATTGGCCATACCCCTTGTCATCCGTATATCCATGAACATCAAGATGCACTATATCAAACACGTCTCCCGACTCAAGACGAGCCACGAGCGCGTCTAGAGTTCCTGGCCTCACTATCTCTAGTGGATGGGAGATATGAGGATTTGCAGAACTGTACTTTTGTACTGCCCTTAGTATAGCTCGCGTGATGAGTCGATGTGGAACATCGTCGTTGAGTGCTGGCCTCGCGGTTATAGCCAGAATCCTTCTGCCATCAACATTTGGAACCGGCATGTTCTCCAGTATATGAGAGGAAGCCTCAAATATCCGAACAACTTTGACTGTCCTAGGAGCTGCATTCTGCACGGTTCGCCACAACGAGAGGTCCTCCAGAAGCTCCCAGCACAACAGATCTAACCACTTGAAAGTAACGTCGCCCTGCCGGTTCTTAACCCAGATCTCGAGGTCTTCCGTGCGTAAATTAGGACTAAGAATGTTGACTCCAAAGAAGTGTCGCACAATATGCTCGCCTTGGAGCTTCAACTGAGCTACTACTCCCTCTGCTCTCGAGGATCCGAATGGATCATGAATCGGATATGTCTCATAGTACCATTGTATATCTTTCAGTGATTCCTCCGAGACGGAGGATTTTAAGGAGTTGGGTATGTCGACGTAATATTTTACAGACGTCGAGCCAATGACAAGACAACTGCTCCCAAAACCGACTCCAACTGCTCTGGTCTCGTGGAGCTCTGTCTCTGGAGATGGTCTGTCATCAGGTCCGACAATAATACGAATCATGATGCTCTATCCAATATGTCGCGATCATGAGGAAACCTGTCATGGGCATAAAGATCATCAGAGAAGGAGGGGAGTGGATGCCTGTTGGCGTGGAAGCAATAAGCCTCAACTCGCTTACTCAGCATCGTGTGCCAATCACCAATGAACAAGAGGCGGGAGGTCACCATCGTCATCCGATCAAGGCACTGCAGAAAAGTATTCGACACCCCGAGAATTCATATCTAATGCACTCACGGGCTAGGCGTTCAATGAAGGATACTTAAAATGACTTCCAACGCCAAGAAAGACTTCTACCTCCTCCACCCACTACACTCCCTAATAGTGGACGATCCGCTCTCCTGGCTCGCGAGAATCGTGCAGAACTATACAGAACTGCGCGCAGGCTACGCCACACCCTCTTCCACCATTCTCGCATCACTCACCATCGGAAAAAAAGAACCATTCAGCAACGTAGGCACCGTAGTCTCCTCCCTACGAACAGACTCCATGAAAGCCGCCTTCCTAGACTTCCTAGGCCTGAGCGTAGAACAATACGCCTCGCAGAAAGAATCCTTCAAGACGCAGACCGTGTATCGCTGGCGTATCCACCACGATCAGAAAGCTCTAGATATAGTGCTTGCTGATCCGGCCGTGCAAGCTGAACTTAAGGGCTGGAAAGGCGGCATCACGGACCCGTATTGGTTCGTGGTCGGCTTGTTGAGCACGACTACGGCCGCGAAGTACAAGGTAGAGCGGAAAGATGAAGGGAAATTGAAAGCGAATGTGGACTTTGGCGCTATTGCATCTGCTGCTGCCACTGGATCAGTCATTCCGCCTCCTGGGGCGCAGGCGAACATTGAGGTCGCAGATGAGCAGTCTCAGGAGGGTAAATTCGTGGCAACTGCGGATGCGTTGGGAGAAGGAGAGGGCGAAAGAATCTTCGCGGTGGAGTTTAGGTCGTTCAGGTGGCGGACGAGGAGGGTGTTAAAGCCGCGGGTGGGCCACGGTCCACAGGGCGATGGTGCTTTTGGTGACGGGAAAGAGAAGAGAGATAGTGAGAAAGGCGAGGCAGAGGAGAGGATGAGTGCTGTGCTTGATGCAGATGCGTTTGATGAAGTGGCAGAGGTCGAAGGTGACGACCGGTATTTTGTTATCGAGCTGGGGAATCAGTTACATTAAGAGAGGCATGAAAGGGTACGGGAAACGGGGAACTTCGGACAGCATCACTAGTGTCCAGGTAGGAAGCATACTCACTAGATTGACAGATTGATAGATTTATGGATTGTAGAATACTAGTCACATACGACTAAAGAACCAAAACGGGCTCCTAAAGCTACCCGTGAAAGTCTTTTAATTATATGTAGTGACAGCAGTTGTAGCCAAGGAGTCGAAATAGACCCCGAGCTCGTTCAGCCCCTATTTATCATTGCACACCCGCTTCCCAACTTGGCTCGCTCTTACCCACCTTAAATTATCCAATATTGCCGATAAAACGACCCTGCTAACCTTTCTAAACAAAGGCATATTTTTTTTTAAACTTAGGAATCAGGTTTGATACCCAGATGTTGAAGGAAGGAGGTATATATGCTACGGGAAGTGCGGCACAGGGATCCCTTGCTAAAGCCGTACTATTAGTCAGCCTGGTAACGACGCCCTAGTGACTTAACAACTTCATCTCCCTCCCTACTCACCTCGCAACCTTGACTATTCTACTCCTCCCGTGAAAATCACGAGCACGCACACTTCATTTACAACATGTCGAGCACAGACACTTCACATCCTCCACCCGTCAAATCCAAACAACCGAACAAAAGGAGACCTCACAACAGGACGAGACGTGGCTGTGGCAACTGTCGACTCCGAAGAGTCAAAGTACGGCTTCTTCCGTCCTTATTTCCGATTTCCAGGGACTAATTGGCCGAAAGTGCGACGAGAAACGGCCAGGCTGTGAGAGGTGTCAGAAGGCTCATATTTCCTGCACTTATGCGACAGGGGTTGGCCAACTACAAAGCTCTCACGAACAGCCCATCACTTACACACTTATCGATTCGCCCCAATTATCTAATAATAACTCAGTTCTCGGGCTGATAAATGGAGCGTTACGTGAGTATAACTCGAGGAGTCCGGAAATAAACCATATTTTTCAGCTTAATCATGAAGGCCTAAGCCTCTTGCTTCGGTTCCAGAACAGGACTGTGCACTCCATTGGGTCTCAATGGAAAATTGGCATATGGGAGAAAGAGTTCATCAGGCTTGCATCTCTTGTAAATTTCTCCTCCTATACAGGTCGAATCTTCTAACTAAACAAGGGATAGAATCCGTACCTCTTACACATCTCGATAGCCTGCACCGCAATGCATGATCGTTATCTCAGCGGTCAAGGTCACGGAAAGAACACCGAACTCGAGTGCTACCATTGGGCCATGTCAGCCCGGCTCTTAAATCACGAAATCTCCCAAGATTCTGGGGCCTACGATCGGGATGCAATGTGGATGGCAGCAGTACTTATCAATTATATCGTCTTCTATTCTGTCGAGACGCAGAATCCCGAAGAATTCTGGCCTTTATCACCGTCTATCTCCGAAATTCCCTGGTTTCCGATACAAAAAGGAATGCGAGCTATCTGGCAGCTGGCCGCGCCGGATCGTCCCGGTAGCCTGTTCTCCAAACCCGCAAACGACGTGCAAGAGCGCTGCCTCGGCTTAGCACCCCCAAAACCTGGAAAACACGGCATTGCGGCACCACTGGTAGAATTGTGCGGTCTGGACGAATCGAGCAGCCCAGAAACGAATCCCTATCACACTGCAGTGCATGCTCTATCTACCCTACTCAATAATCCCAGCGCGAATCCTCAATCGCTCAAATTCCTTGGCTTCATCAACACAATCGATGTCGGATTTGAAGCCTTACTAAAAGAAAAAGATCCTCGAGCTCTGCTGTTGATGTCGATTTGGTATGGGCTGGTGCCGAAGTCCGCGTGGTGGCTTTCGCTTCGGGCTTCTTTGGAACGGAGAGCTATTTGTATATATTTGGATCGATACCATGCTGATAACCTTCGCATTCAGAGGGTATTGGCTTCCATCTATGCAACATAATAAATAACATTCAAGACTCAGATTGAACCTTTCACTAATGAAATTATTAATCACTGTGGAAGTATTGGGTATAAGAACGGACATATATAAACAAGCTAATTAACAAAATCACCTGCGCCGTATTATTCCAATCTTCAAAAGAATATCAAGAAAATGAGAAAAACTACGCTTTAAGCTCCACTCTCAGTATTTCTTACTTGACCTTCAATATGTTAACTTCCTTCTCGATGCTTGATACTCAAATGCCTCTTCAACCCATCCTTCCTAGTGAAAGACTTTCCTGAATCCGATGATCCGATGACCTGGAATATTTGCACTTGGCATGAGGACAATAGAATGACTCTGTAGTCTGATGGACGTCATTAGTATGGCGATTCAAGTGTGTCTTTGTTCCAAAACGCCGGGGGCACTTCGGACACTGCTGCGGCTTGATGTGATATCTCAAATGTCGACTGGGAAGTTAGTGGTGAAAAGACGAAACGGAATTTGGGGGGAGTGCGTTAACTCATCTCGGTTCTTGAAGGCTTTCGCACAATTTGGCGAGGTGCAGTTGAAAAATGGGGTCGTATTGAGATTGTCAGAAGCTGGTGAGCTGTGATCAGCGGGCTGCTGTTCCTCGATCGCTGGCAGTGGCGGCAGACTTTGAGTTCGAACTTCTTTTCGAACTTCGGGGGTGGGGCTGATAAGTGGGTTGAGGCTGAGATTGCTCTCTTCTAATGAACGTTTAGTAAGTTTTCGGACTCGCTCGGAGAAAAGGGGCTTGCTTGCCTGGGTTTAAGAAAGTCACAGGGTCGTCCACATTGATTGAGGGCATGGATGACATTCTTTGCATCAAGTCTGTCTTTCGAGCCTTCCACCAATTTTGCACTCTAGGCGGTTCTTTTTCACGAAATATAGCCTCTTTTCAAGTAAGGATGGCTTCCAGAGTTCCCAGGGACTCATAGTAGAAGCTAGATTCAGTACGAGACGAAAGTGAGTGCCAGGTCCAAAATCGTAATTGTTGAACTTTTTCGAGTTGTCTAACACCATATCGTCGAACATTAGACTTTGTTCTGTCGCAGATATACCCTTCTGATCCTCGATTGCGAGTTTGATCTTGCGAACAGTCATCCCTACTTTTAAGTACACCGAGGTCTTTTTCCCGTCGGGAAGCATTAGGAACACTAGGAACGTGCTTGGAGGACCTCCACCCCTCAGTTTTAAAATTAGGAACAGCGTGCTCTCTCTCTGGATACGATAATCAAAGAGCGTGGGTGCATCCTCCAATTTCTTGCCGCGAAAAATGAGGCGTTGTTGGCCGGGTGGAATACCGTCCACGGCCTGGATCTTCAACTTAAATTCTCCCACCTTCTCGTAACCAGAAACTTCGTATGTTTGAGTATGACCGAGAAGATTTTTGACAAATATTTGCATAGGCCTCCGTCGTACGAAAAGAATGTCGTCATCCAGTATGTTGTGGTCACCAACAATGCTACCATCTCGAAGAGGCTGGCCAGCAAAGTATAACGATTCGTGGTAGATAGGTATATCTCCTTCGCATTGAACACTTCTTGACTTAATTTCTTGGAGGTTGTCCGTATGTTGAACTTGGTGAAGAGTAATAGTTCTTTCAGAGAGGGGTTCGGCGGTGTGGATATGTATGCGTATGCTGATACCATCCGGGACAACCACTTCGTCAAGAGGACATCCACCACATCGCAAAGGTAGCAGTTGATGTGATTGATTAGTATGTGTAGGCCCTGGTCGAGCTGAATTGGTTTTACTTCATCCTTTCCATTTGGGAATTTGACCGAAGGTCCTTTCCACAGACTCTTGACGCACCAAAACAGCTCAAGGCGAACATGCTTTTTAGGTCGGTTGCTTGCATTCTTTTCCCTCGTAGATTGAAGTGCCTCCTTGGAGCGACGGACTAAATTGGCAAGGAAGTCCCTTATTCTGAGAATAATATACATGGGGAAGTGACGTCGGTCAGCTCTGATATGCTTTGTAGGTCAGCGAAAGCAAAAGGATTATGCTCAGATCTACACCGCTGAGAGCAAGGTCAATAAGGGATGGAATAGACTGTAACTTATTGCCACTGGACCGTTCAGTTGTTATCGCTAACATAAGATTCTGGTGCGGAAATTATTTCTTGAGGCCCCAAAACTTGAGCTAATAAGCAAAATCGCAGGGATATCACAGGTCCGAGCTCCGGGCCCTCAAGTTACGCGGCTCTCGGTGGGCTCTCGTGGCTCTTTCATAGGTTACCTCACACCCCATGTCATGCGAGAAAAGGAACAGCGCCCGACTGTACCTAAAGGCTTTTCGACGAATGCCTTTATACGCCCAGCACCTCCATTGGTTATAGCGTCCCCTGCAGTCTTCGACTGTGGCTGTTCGAATCCTCGGGATTGTCATTGGACAACGAGAATGAATGGGAACAAAGTGAGAATCGAAAATTAAGCATTGTGCGTGACGGGAATGAGGAAGGCATGAGGAGCCTCAGAAAGACAACGAAAAGGTTGTTGTTTAGGAGGTTCATTGATTGATTAAGATGAACCTCGCCATAACCGGTAGATTTGATAACTGGCGCTCCATAGTCGAATATGTTCTCAAGACCTAGCTTTGATTACATGAATGATTTTGTGCTGAGAGCACTGAATAACTTCAACAGGTATGCCCTTTCCCTGGTATATGTCATTCCACACCACTTCTCAATTCAGAAAGTTCAACGCAGCAACAACCATAGCATCAACGCCCGTACTCATCGTCGGCTGTATCACCGGCGCAAAATACGCACTGTGATTAATCGGCACATCCTCCAACCGTCCCTTCTTCCTTGCCTCTTCATACTTCTCAGGCTCACTTCCCCCAAAAGACCAATAGCAATATGGAACACCCTTCCCGCCACGCTTGTTCGGGGCTTCCGTGGCTAAGATAGAGAAATCCTCACTTCCTCCCAACGGTGCTGATTCAGGATCATGTTTATCCCCGAAATACTTCGAGAATGCCGTTGCGATCGTCTCCGTGGTTTCTTGGTCGTTGATTGTAAACGGGAATGAAGAAGTTGATATCCAGAGCGGGTCTTTAGTCGCACCGCTCGCTTCGCACTCTGCTTTCACAACCCTCTTGATTGCTGATAACACCCTTGTTCGTGTTTCCGGTGTGACGGTTCGGACGTTGATTTTGATAGTTGCTTCGCCGGGAATGATGTTCTCTGTCATTCCGGCTACAACACTGCCTACTGTCACTACAGCAGCTTCTCTCGGGTCCACTTCCCTGCTGACGATACTTTGGAGTCTGACGACGATGTGTGCTGCCATGAGAACCGGATCGATAGTGCGATGCGGTTGAGATGCATGGCCTCCTCTGCCGTAGATCGTGACGCGGAAGGAATCTGCTGCTGACGCAAAACTGCCTACTCGAGTGCCGACCTGTCCAGCAGGGAGGGGCATTACATGCTGCCCTAGTACGACATCTGGGATAGGACAAGCATGTTTCTTCTCATCATAAAGCCCATCCGCAATCATCGCCCTAGCATCGCAGTCAACATAACTATCACCCATGACTTCAAAGAGAGAACTCACTTCGCACCTCCAGCCCTCTCCTCATTAGGCTGAAATAAAACCACCACAGTCCCCTTCCACTCCCCTTTACTCTTAACCAACGTCTCAGCAACAGCCATTATTACACTAACATGCATATCATGGCCACAAGCATGCATCACATGTTTCTCAACCCCATCCTCAACATCGACCTCTTTCTTCTTACTCGCATACTCCAGTCCCGTCAGTTCCTCAACTGGTAAAGCATCAGTGTCTGCTCGCAACAAAACTGTTTTGCCAGGCCCATTAGACAGGATCCCAATCAAGCCTGTGCCGCCGATCGAGGTGCGGACTTCGTAGCCGAGGGACGAGAGGTGCGATGCTGCTGTTGAAGCTGCCAAGTGCTCTTGTAGGGAGAGCCCCGGGTTTTGATGTAGGTTCTTGTAAACTTTTTCGTAGGGAGTTAGGTCGGGTTTGTGGGTTTTGAGGAGAGTTTGGACGTCCATTGCGCGGCGGGGTAGTTGACTTCTACTCTCTGAGTTTGTTGATTTTTGAGGTTGAAATGGAATTTGTTGTGCTCAATGAGACAAATTAAGAAGAATGAATGTAAAATCAACTCAGCCTTGCTCAACTAGATCAAGAGACTGATCTCTCAACTTGAGAGCAGACATCATTTTGAATGTGTCTTCTATTCGCCTCACCGAGGCTACGTCAGGGGAGCCGAAAGGTGGGGGCGGGGCACCTCGCCCAGCGCCCAAGTTGGTGGCGAGACACGAAATCGCCCCCCTTTGTTCATATCCTCACTTCTTTTTTCACTCCAGATTTAACAAGTACTCCTAATATTGTACTCTGGTCGGGACACCACAACAATGCAAGGTCTCACCGAATAAGCTTCTCACCCTCAAAATAAGAATCTTACTGTGCCTGCTGGCGTACTCGTAGCGAACAACCAACCGGCATGCAGCAATCGCTCCTTTTTCCTCCGTCTCCCTAAACTCGTATATCCGCCGCGCCCATCTCCAAGCAATTATTCCATTACTTTCCCCATAAAAGGCTTCTTCTGCCCAATGAAGTTGCTTTAAGATGATGAAAGGAGTTTTGTTGCACATCAGAGATTTCGCTTTCGCTCTCGCGTCTCTTTGCATACCTATCGTTTCCATGCGCACAAGCCAAGATCCGTACTGGGGACTGGACTCGGAATCGGATCTGGGTTTTTACTACCGAGTAGGGATGCGAATGCGGCGTATGAGACACAGATTTGGGTAAGGCCGGCCGCTGAACCCTTATCCTCGGTGCGAATGCGAATGGGAGATAGGTTTGCTTTTGATGTTGAAAAGTTGTCTATATTGAGTAGAGGCAATGAGTCGCACGTGCACTACGATACGACATCTATGTCTTCCATATAAATAAGATACAGAGAGTAGAGAGAATCACCGGCGGCGATCACGATCACGATCTCTCTCCCGCTCCCGGTACCCATCTCTATCCCTGCCACTATCCCGCCCAGAGTCACGTCCACTGTCATACCTCTCTCTCCCAGAATCGCGTCCGCTATCATACCTATCCCTCTCCTTCTCCCTTCTATAGCTCCCACCACCCCTCTCCTCCCGCCTCTGGTCCCTAACCTCCTTCTCTCTCAAATACTCACCGAGCCTCGGTCTCCCCGATTTCCCCTTTCCACCCCTATCACCACCATTCAACCTCTTAACATCACTCTTCCCAACCCACGCGCCCAGCTCCTCCGCATCCTTCAACTCTCTCGCGCCCAAGCCCAGTAGATTTTGACGTCTCTTCACATCCCTAACTCGTCCCTTCTCCTCGCCATTCCAGCCCATGCCCCGTAGTAACGCAGCACCGAACTCCTCCACGGGAACACGTTCATAGTCTTCTAGCGTCGAGGGATCAGGCGCGCTGGCGATGGAGCGGCGGTACGCTTCTTCTTCTGTGAGCGCGATGACGAGTTCGGGGCCTTTGCGCTCTTTCTGTGCGCCTGTTAGAGCCGCTAAAGCCTCCTCGTCCGCTGTCAACTCCGCCGGCTGATCTGCTTCTTTCTTTTCGCCCTCTTCCTTGCCGCTCTCTGTAGGCTTACGTCCAGCTTCCGGCTCAGCCTCAGGCGGTGGGCTCTTCCTCCTAACACTTAACCCCCACTTGATCTCCCCATCCTGACTATTAACCACATCGACACCTTCGACCTTCTCTTCCGTATCCCCTTGCCTCCTCCTCAGTGCCTGCACCTCCTCAGGCAAAAGATTCCTCTTCTCCTTTATAACCCCGACATGTTCCCCAACACCCCCCTTCACCCCCCCTCCTCTCCCACCAGCAAGCTTCCTTGCCTCCCCCTTCCAATCCCTATTTCCAACCCTCTGGATCACCAATGGTTCCTTCTTCTTCACCTCATCGCGCTTTATCGCACGGCCATCGCCGAAGGCTACAACCGTTTCATGCTTGGTGTGATGTTCGCCGTCTGACTCGCTGTCATCATGTGCGGCGAAGGTTGATCTTGGCCTCTTGCCTAACGTCGTTGCAGGTTTTGGTTTGGAAGAGGAGGATTTGGAGGACAGGGAAAAGCCTTTGATCGCAATCTTTGGCGTCGATGCGCCGCTGCCGCTCTCGTCTTTTGAGGGGGACATTTCGCTTTCCTTTCCCTCCCGGGCCAACGAGTGTGGGTGCGGTCGTGAAAGGTGAGCGCGATGTCGTGGCGTGGCGTGGTTGAGGAGGAAAGGACGTGGGGTTTGGGATGAGGGAGGCAACAATCTATCTCGAAATTCGGGATTATTTTTGGGTGAGGAGTTTGCCTTGTTTGAATCGTTATAGGCCTAACATATAAGGCTACAGTTTAGAGAATTGATGGCACGTGATCATGCCTCACATGACTCTTAGGAAAAGGGGGGCCTCACATTAACAACGCTATTCAGGAGAAACAAGGTAACGAGCGAAGGAAGGTTTTTATTCTTTCCTTATGGGTGAACGAGTGAACAAACGTTCAGCTCAGTATTAATATATGTGCATTGCTTGCATGTGCAACCAACTCCTCCTTTCCCACCCCACCCAAGCCCATCCAGTGTATGCACCCGCTAATCCCAAACGCACCATCTGTACAGCGAGCTAAAGTCAAATCTACTCTATAACAATGCCCTATGCTGTAGGGCCATACAGCAAGGGATTCCATCTCATCCCGACCCAAAATGCTATTCGTAGGCCTTTGCGAATCTTATGTGTGGAAGGGCTCACTTCCCACTCTGCACACTCCCCGAGCTCCCTCGATGAGCATGACCCTGCCCCGCATTACCTGTCCCATTTCCCGAATTCGCCACAGCATTAGCAGCTTGAGCTGCTGCTTGCTGCTGCGCCTTCTGTTGATTCTCCTGCTGCTGTCGAAGCATCTGTGCATAAAGTTGTGGCGTTGCTTGTCCACCCTGACCCATGCCATTCATCGCCGCGCCACCAGCTGCAGCATTCATCGCACTTTGGGCAATACCTTGTCTTTGTTGCTGTTGGTGAACTGATTTGGCAAGCTGTTCGGAGATCATGCGCGTAACTTGCTCTTGAGTAGCTTGTGGGAACTTGGCTTTGATTTGGTGCTCAAGGATTTGCACGTGTGAGACGCCGTTAGGATATTGGAGAGGGTTTTGGCCCATTCGTGGTGAGCCTGCTTGGCCTGGTGAGGGAGCGTGGCCACCAGGGGAAGATGATGAGGCACCAGTGACGTTGGGGTTGAAGGGCGGCATCATTCCATTTGGCATAGGGAAACCTGGCGCTGGCATTCCGTTCATTCGAGGTGGAGAATTGTGCATTTGAGGAGATTGGCCGGGGATTTGGCCTTGTTGTTGTCGTAAGATGGCTTGTTGATGTTGCGATATTTGATGAGCACGGGTGACGAGACCGACATCGAGAGCTGGATTCGGTAAAGGCATTTGGCCTTGCATGGGAGCTTGAGGGACACCATTGATCATAGGCTGAGGAACACGAAGGCCGTTCGGCATAGGTTGACCAGGCATTTGAGGAGGCATGGGGCGAGGAGGTCGTGCTTGACCAGGAACAGTAAGATTTTGACCAGTAGCGACAGCAGTGCCATTGGGGGCTAAAGCTCCTGGAGCGCGTTGCTGAGGAACGCCATTCGGAAGACCTGCTTGCTGTGGATTTTGCGCGGCAGTC
The DNA here is from genome assembly GCA_009732865.1 of Stipitochalara longipes BDJ. NCBI lineage: Eukaryota > Fungi > Ascomycota > Leotiomycetes > Helotiales > Hamatocanthoscyphaceae > Stipitochalara > Stipitochalara longipes. Next base: position 1,692,246 of record ML769344.1, on the reverse strand, counting down.
CTTTGTAACTGTGGACAAGATGTTAGACAAATTGGAAATATATAAATGTGAAAAAGGTTAGTTTACTCTTCTGTTGGCCTCCTGCCGCCGTTGCATTTCGGCCATGCGCTCTCTCATAACATCTTCACGCTCGGCTTTCATGCGACTGAAGTCTTGTGGGGTATGTCCACCGCCGTTGCGGTTCACGGCTTGTTGCGGTGCTTCGTTTGCCTTTCGCATTGCTGCCATACCTTGGGCATGCTGCTGTTTCTGTGCATTGGTCTCGCGCTTCTTGGCCAATTTTCTCATTGCATCCACAAGTGTGAGGTGTTTCTGATTCCTGCGGCGTTCAACTCGTACGCTAGTCGTTGGTCTTCTTCTCGCAGGTGGCTGCAGTTGTCCATTCGCATTAGGTTGCTGTGCCTGCAGTTGAGCTTGAGCCATGACGATGCGATTAGCTGATTCGATGCGTTGGGTGTAAGCTCTAAAGTAATGAGTCTTGACCATATCAGCAGGCAAGCCTTCGAGGTGGATCCATCGCTCGAAACACTCCCAAGGAGTTCGACGTTCAGCACCAGAAGTGTATAGGGATTTGGGTTGGAGGATGCTGGAGATGAGTGACCAGTTGTACGAGAACTCCCGGACCAGACCTTTGAGGTCGTCGTCTTCCGACCATGTCCATTGGGAAGGAGCTCGGTGCTCGAAGAAACTTTGGAGCGGCATAGGGAATTCTGATGGTGGTCGGAATTGATGTGAGTTGTGGATGCGTTCGCGGATGTGTTTGTGCTCCGGATTGAACAGTGCAACATCTGTCTTTTCTGGAGGCAGGATCCTGCTCTTCTGGTCTCCAGGCTGGCCAAAAACAACTTGCTCCTCGTCGTCATCTTCTTCCTCATAGTCGAAACGACTTCTTTTCCTGGGTGGTCCTTCATATTTAAGTTCCATTTTACCTTCAACATACTTGCTCAGAGGCAAAGCCTCTCTTCTCCACATCCTATCAGGGTCAAGATCCGAGGTGGGAAGATCTGACTGTGGTACCTGAAGTGGAGCACCATACATTGGGAGCTCGTTTAGTAATTTGTCAGTGGTGGGTGACCGTCTCAGTCCAAAGACAACATCGTCATCTTGGAGACCAAAAATGGCTGTAGGAGAAACAGTCTCCATCAGATCAAGGCGAGGTTCCTCGTCTAAATCGTCCATCGGCGAATCAAATTCCCCAGAAGCCACCAAGTCAGGGGTTGGATGGTCTTGACTTGACTCTTCACCCATTTCGACATCTGCTGAGGGCTTCGGTGGGGTTGCGCTGACTTGAAGGAGTTTCCTATCCTCTGGATTGCAATCAACCCATTCCGCACAAGCATAAGCCAAATTTCTGGCAACCGTCATCTTCCATTTCCTTTCCTCTCGAAAGTCTGTTCGCATCCATTTTGCTTCTTGCAGAAGGACGTCCCAATGAGAGGTGGGTCTGGTAGGCTCAGGGGCACGCTTTGGCTGCCTTAATGACCATTTGTTGGAGGATTGAAGATTGTAGATGCGTTTGAGCACCTTTGCCGTTTGATTTTCGTGGATGGGAACGTAAGCATTTGAAGTGGTGATAGTTTTGTGAGCCGAGGCTAGTAAAGCGTCCAACGGCGGGACACCTCTCTTAGGATCAGCTAGGAATAACGGCATAAAGTAGTCCTCCTTTGATGACTCGGAAGGTTTTGACCCGCTTGCTGCAAGAGCCTTTTGTTGAGAAGAAGGCTTTGGTGGCTTTCCCGGAAAGACAACTGTTGAAAGTTTGCTTCGTTCCTTGGCCTTTTCCGCCAAACTCCGTATTCGTGTCCCAGGAGACTGGGGAGTTGCGCTCCGTGAAGCAGTTTGAGATGTTCCCGCCTGTGAGCCTTCTTTGGTCGGACTCTTTTCCGAACTTGATGAAGTGCTCGGTTTCGGCGTCTCTCCTAGAATTTCCGATACAGACTTATGTCTCATAGCACCAGAAGCAACTCTTGTAGTCATCCGTTCCAATGTTGGAGGGGCAGGCGTTGGCGGTGTCCTTCGAGGTGTTGATGTTGCAGGAGGGACTGATGCTGTCTGGGAATCACTTGCTGGCTTCACTGATTCAGCAGGCTCAGCAGGCTCTGGTGCAGGAGGGGATGTTGCAGGTCGACTCTCGAGACCAGTAGCACTTTCAAATGAATCCTTCACCGTAGTTGTATCGACATCCATAGCATCACCAGGAGGAGTTTCGTCTTCTGCCTCCGAATCTGGCACTTCTGGCTCCTTGGCTTCAGGTTCTTTGGGCGGGGCTTCCACTTCAGGGGTTTCTTCCTCCTCAGAGGTGGGTACGCCAACAACTTCATCGTCGTCCTCGGCGGTATCCTGAACCACCTCACTAGCCTCTTTAGTGAGTTGATCAGTCACCTCTTCATTATTCATTCCAGTCTCCGTTTCAGGTTGTGAATCATCGACTTGTTGACTTTCCACAGCAGGAGCAGCCGGCTCTTCCATTTCTTGGTCCTCATCGACAGAACCAAGACTGCTCTTCAGTATTTCGTTCCGGGCAATTTCTATCTGTGCCTCCAGTATTCGATCATGTTCTGCCTTCTCAGCAACCTTTTCTGGCGATGGCCGTAATTCTGGCGGTGTTTTGGGGTCTTCCTCGTGGTGTTCCATTCTTTCGGCATCATATCGACTCTCGTTGTCTGGACTGGTATCTGTCGAAGCCTCATGCATAGCAGGTGTTGTAGCAGAATGAGCATCGATCGTAGAGCCAGGTGAGGACAGAGCTTCTGCAATCCGGGATCCATCTCGAGGAAGGTTGATCGATAAATGGGCCTGGTCTTCCCGCTGCTCACGTGCCTTGTCTGCTTCCCGTAGATGCTGTTCCTGGACTTCCTTGGGTGGTAGATGTGCAGTGACAGCTTTGTGTTGTCCATCATGCGAGCCCAGTCCTTCAACGATAGGTTCTGGCAGGTTAGCAGCATCCTCCGCAGATATTGGTAACGCTTGTCGTGGATCCACGCCTGGACTGTTCGGCCTGCTCTCCAGCACCGTCCGTATCCTATCACTTTCCAGATCCTTGACATGTACAATCTCGTCTGGCATCGAAGGTTCAGGTTGTGTCGCATTCTCGAGAGTCTCCTCGACTATCTCGTCCAGAACGGCAGCGGATTCTGCTGGAAGATCGGTCTGCGAGCCCTTCGAGGCCGATCTTGACATAGGTGTTGCTTGGACAGTATGGACAACTGTTCCATTCTGCTCTGCGGTCGTAGATTTCCCTCCATCGCTCCGTGCACTGGGTGTGGTTGCTCGACTCTTCCTCGACCTCGAGCCATCGCGCTGTATCTTGGCCGCCTTTCGCGACGCATCAGCAGGGCGGGCATCAGGACTTGCCTTCCGGATAGGAGATCGTTGTTTCGAAGTCTCCGACCTTAATTGTCGACGCGTTGGGAGGTTTGATTCGTCGAAGAGTCGATCTCTGCGGATGTAGAATCAGTAAACTATTACCTACCACCACAACGAAAACTCGTAGAGACTTCAAATCACCACAGATCGGGAGGGCAACATACTGTAGGATGTCTGTGACTTCAAGGAAGTGAGCCTCCGCAGCGTTGGTGGGCGGCGCGTCGACGTTCGAGAGGTTGAGCTGGGGGATGGGCCCGTCATTGTCGCATACAGCAAAGAACTCGCGAAGCTTCCTCTTGCGCGACGTAACAATTCCACTGCCAATTATCAGCACATTGATACCTACATGCATCGATGCGCCTCGCCGTGCGCTCTCAAATGATGCTAGGGACAGAATTGATGTACCTGAGTTCGGCTCGTTTTGATCGCAAAAGCCGTGAGCGGTCGGCAGCCCCAACCTCACTCATAATAGGGCGATCGCGACATCCGTTTCTCGAGAAAACGGATGCTCAGCCAGTCTTAATGGGGGTCGTCGAGATGGCCTCCGCGCTCAGATTGATGGATTTGCGTGGTGGTGTGGCGTGGTGATTGATTTGCGGCTTCACCTTTTGCTCTCGCTATCCTGATGATTTGGGGAGGCAGCGTTTTCACCGCAGCCCGCACACACGCGAGTTTTGAGCCACCCTAGTCCTAGTTTAGACGTCATCTGGGCGAGCAGCCAGCCGAAGGGAAGGGACGACAACGTGTGAGCATTTCTATTTCTTGTCTTTATTTACAGCAAGTTTTCATATATAGGGGGGCGTCTGCGAAGGTGTAGAAATATCTCTGGTGTTGGGGTTTCATTGTTTGGTCAGATTGTGTTCTAGTCATGGCTACGTAACACGGGGGGACAGCCGAGTGAAGACTAGTGATGATCATCCATTGAAGCCTCATCATCATTTCTTCATTCTTTTAAATTTTATTGAAGCCAGGACACATGTATTAAATTAAAGTTGATGAGATTTTATGTCTTCTAGAGTATTTTATCTCAGCTGAGTGAAAATGGAAGCTCATCAGCCTCGAGTCCTGTAACGGCTGCCTGATATAATTTCGGTTCAAAGACAGGACTCTTCATATAAATACAAGAGATCAGAAGAAGAGGCACGAAATATTTCATCCGGCTGTTGAAAGTTCATATTTGTTCTCTTACCGTCTCAGCTTTCTACAAATCTAATTACTCATTGGTCAAAATTTATATGTATGCTGACTGGAGTTAGTCTCATGAAGTCCTGCAACTAAACGATTTAATACAACGCCAAGTACTATCGAAAGTATAATTCCTTCCATACTTAGACAATTCCCAAATAGCTCCAGGCCCATGCCACACTCCAACTCTCATTTCTTATATCTCTTCTTCGAGTGACTTCTGATCACAAACCCTGCCCAGTATCACATGACCTACCCTCTGCGACCAGAACCCTAGCATCCTTTGACTAAAACCTCGCATTCTCCTCACTAGACGCACCACTCAAAAGCAAAATAACTTTAATTATCATAAACCAAAGTCCTTCCTTCTTCCTCAAATTTAAGACTGAATAACCGCTCTCTTTCTCTCTCTCTCTCCTCACCACAGAAGAAAATACCCCACTCGCTTAATATCCCCTATCCCCACTAAACCCCTATCTTGCCACTAGACGCATCCCCACTCACTCACCCACAAAAAACCCAAACTCAACCAATCACTTCAAAAAGAACAGATCTCACGAACCCTCGCATATCTACCCAAAAATAAACAAGGAACAAAAGGAATTAAAAATTCATTTCTTTTCGTATTTTCGTATTCGCTCGGGATGATCGGAACGCTGACTCGCCGGTAATTTCGGCATGCAGACCGAGAGAGATGACTGGCGGGCCGACTCGGATGCGGTCGGATGAAGCGAGATGAGATGCGATTCGATGGGCATGGGAAAGGGAAAAGGAAGCAAGAGAATGAATAATTGTGGGGGCGAATTATGTACAAGAATAATGGTATACAGAATGTAGCTTTGTCTCCCACTGTGCGCATCGTCTCGGTTTGTATCCAGCGCCTGGTGCGACTCCTCCATACGTTGCCAGTGTCCGTCGTCATCTACACGAGATTATGGAGTTGTGCAAAACAATCCATCACCAGCCTTTGACGTAGTAAATCAGCATAAAGATGGTACCCAGTAGATATAGTAGCAAACTCACCAAAGGAAGGGTACAGCAATAAGCAGCTTGGCCCTTAGCAGCGCAGACCTTGTTGAAATCTTCGATCGAGGTCAGAGTAGGTGATGCTATACCAAAATGTCAGATGGATTGATTGAGTAGGCAGAGAGAGAAAGGGACGAACGCGAATTGCAGTTCAGGTTTGCGACACCATCGACGGAGACATCGCAGCATTGTGTGGTGTCGAGCGCGGAGCTGCAGAGGCCGAATTGCCGCTCTTGGAGAGGGGAGGCCGCAGCGAGGCTGGCCAAGAGGGTGAAGAGGATGGTTGAGTATTGCATTTTGATGGGGTTTGGTGGGGTGAGCGGTAAGAGATACTGGAATGGAGTGCGATGGGTTCTTCGGGGCGAGTTAGAGGGCAACTTGAGAGAATCAAACTGCCATCTTTATATCCAAGGCCGTCGTCTAAGTAGAAGAGGCATTCGATCTATTCTGTTAGAGATGCAGTGATAGTCAGCAACTACCCATCGCCATCGTCATTTATCTCAATCCTCTTTGGAACGAAAGATAAGGTAGCTCCAGTCAGCGACCCCATATAGTTACAAGAAAGCTGCCAACATGGGCATTCAATGACGCTGTTCCCAAACAAGGACACAATAAACAGAAGCGAGTTAAAATAGTCTCCTCCACTAAGAGGCTCTTGCTGATCATGGAGGAAATCTGACGAGAATTGTAAGGCTGTCGAATAAGATGTGAGAAAAGGATTGATAAGGACCGCAGCCTCGAGTTCGGGAATGAGAATGGCATTGAGGTGGCAGTTGTCGATAGTCAGTCACATGTTGATCTGCTTGGCATACGCACCGATGGAGAGGTATGCACATGCTCAGACGCCAACGCAGGCTAGAAGAGAACTCCCGCAGCTGAGGAAGGTGCTCTCTCGGGTACCAATTGGATCTCATCGATTCGAATTCTCGAGCTGCTTAGCAAAAGGACTTCTCCTGCTTTGGTCTGCTGGCCCATCAGAATTTTCTGGATTGCCTGTGTTGCATCAATGCGGTTCGCGTCTCACTAGATGACTGACTTTGTGGCATCAAGGTGATTGCAGCGCGAAGCAGGCTGAAGCATAGGAATAATACCAGTAGCATGGGGAAAGCGTTCCAAATTCGAAAATCCGTATTCCAAAGCAGAAACCCACAATCCTCATCAGAGCCTAGCTGACGATCACCCCTTATTGTACGCATATGCCCCCTCGGCACTGCGTATCATAACCTCCTAGTAAATTAATAGCCTTATCTTCGATCTTCCTCCCCCGTCTGCTTTTCATCAACAGCGTGATTGGTCACCCAGATGTTTCTGACTTGCATCGTTCATGTTGGCAAATGGCGGAGCAATAGAAGACGTGCAGGAAAAGGTTGGTATGGCGCTAAGTATGGGTGGCGCCGTCGGAGCAGCAGGAACATGTCTCATTCGGGGTTGGGTTCCAAGAGGAGGCCGGCAGATGAAGATCTGCGCTGGGATACGGCGTCAATTGCCGCAGTTGTAGATTAAAGATCGCGGTGGCGGGATTTGTTCGGATAGAAATTGCGAGCTTCGAAATTGCGAATACGAAGAGGTGTGGTTGTTGAAGAAGAGACCCTGAAGTATGTCTTTGCAGGGGGAAGAAGCTATCCTAATACGGTTTAGGCGACTTTCAAGGTTAGCCCGAGTCACGTGCCAGAACCAGCATCTACCCTTTTCTCCTTCGCAACATCTCATCAACACGTGCAGATGTCAAACATACTTCCTCTACTTCTGTTTCAACCTCACACTTCTCTTCACCAGTCCCAGTAAAGAGGTCGAAAGTTCGAGCTTGAAGCCCTGGATACCCTCGTTCAATCGTGTGTTGCAATTGCTGGATTGCTCAGCCAGTTAGGCAGCCTCGACATCGAGAGTCGCGATGTCTGCCTGCCTGCTCAGCCTGATGCGCTTTTCCTCTTCACGCTTGACGTGCCTTCTTGCATTCTGTTTCCTGTTTTGCTCACCTTCCCTTACATGTCGATTTAGTGAGAGCTTCCTCAAATGCTGCGAGAGAAAAGCCAGATTCCTACAATCTTGCTCAGCCGTATTGAATATTTGGGAGGCTTTGAGAAGACTGCTCAGGTTACAAGCCAATCGAAAGGAGCTCAAGTGACTTCGATCCAACTGCGTCCCGCAGCTTATTCAAGGATTATGCAAGAGGTGGCTTGTTCAGCCTTGCTCTTTTAATGCAGCTTCCGTTCCGATCCCGCGATCAGACCCCCCACCATTATCAGCGACGCGACGCGTCTTTTCTGTACAGATAGGCACACTTTGTACGGCTGCATACATGTCGGACTAATCCAAGAATTCTTCTCTCTACGATATATAGACCAAGTTATCCCCATAAGTCACATTAGACGTTGACGACTCAGATTCGCAAAAGCTTGAGCACATTGTGACCCGCATCGCCAGCCTCGCCAGACTAAAGCTCAAAAACCCCAGCGGGCCCCGACTATATTCTGACCCTGTGGATGATAGTTACGGGATATGTTTCACAACGATTCTCCGAAAATGGATTTCGAAGGCGACACTATGATGTCCGATGTCTTCCTAGAACCTGATGTACCAACACATCACACACACGGCTCTGGTGCGAACTTCATTCTCCCTTTCGGCATAAATAAAGGCGAAATGCTCTCCGAAGTGCCAGGAGACTACTTGCGATGGCTTGACAATAACATAGACCATCCGGCACCAATCCTCAAAAAATCTATCTCGGATGTTCTGGGAGCGTCCAAGGGCAGGGAAATGGAGATAGATTGGATCGAACCACTCTCTACTGCACCCAATGATTTTCACGAGTGGGGCAAAATGAACAGGGGGCAACCAAAGGGCAACGATACGGCGCTGTGGATCACCACCTTCAGCATATCGAAATATTTCAGGTTGACTGAAGACATCCTTGAAGCCTGTCACGTGCGGCCTCTGCCAGACAATCAATCTTCTCAAACGAGCCTAAAATCATCTCCGACAAAGTACACGCGAACGGCGAGGTATGCGTTATATCATATCTGGGATTTGTCAAAGAGGTATATGGAGGTCGAAGATGCAGATGCTGCGTTGGAGAACTACATCAACGAAGTCCTCCGCGGAATTGGAAAGGGGAGCTCGCCCAAAAAGGAGAAAGTTTTTGGGCGCTATTGATTTTGATATCAAATAGAAAGTTGTTTGTGAATTGGCCTGTTTTTGCGCAACATTAGGAGTCAGTGAGCTGACAATTGAATAAAGAACAGAAGAGTATCCCCTTTTCCCGAGCTCGAGAGTCAAACCGCCCGGATTGCTGTCAATTCGAAAAGGAATTTGAGCAGAAGCGCTTTGCAAGTGAAAAGTCTAGTACATCCTTCCCCAGATAAAGTTCCTTGGGATCATTCATATGAGAATCCCGAAGAAGTTGCTCTTCACTTTCTTATAGACTTTCATTTGGGAAAATTCAACGCTGCTGCTTAACAGCTAAAACAGGTTATAGAAAAGAGCCTTGAAGGAAGTTCGGATGTGAAGGCTGTAAGCGTAGGCTAGGGAGTAGAGAACGATTTTCCTATGAGGGGAGAACCAGGAAGGACTAGTTCCATTCTAACAACATTTATCGTCTAGCCTAGCGTTAACGCCCGCAAGAAGTTTCGAGAGACGGAAGAGTTCAAGAGTATTGTGCATCTGGTTGAAGATATGGATGGGCTGGCGAAGTTGTCGATGGTCCATATCAGTGTGCGAGAGTCTTGGGAAAGAAATAAAATAGGCAAGCTCAAGAGGCGGAGGTTAGGAATGAAAAAGTCGTGAGGAGCAATCATTAGAATCGTTTCCTCTGCTTAGGTATAACGTTGAGATCCGTGACCAGATGTTGATGACCTCGGTCTCACTAGGAAAAACTCCTCATATCCGAAACCTCCAGGCATAGCCAACGTATCCTGAACTATAAACCCAAATTTCTTATACAGCGGAAGTACAGCCCTATTAGTTTCCACATATATCTCAACATCCTCCTCATCAGCACGGTCACAACCCCATTGTACAAGCATAGAGCCTATACCACGACCTTTATGCTCATGGGCCGATGCAAGGAATTCCAGAACTTCCATCAAAGATTAGCGAGGTATAGTATTTAAATTGTTGAGGGGACCTCACAGTAGTGCGGTCTGTCGCCCATCAGTTTCCTGCGATATTCTCCCATCGGTTTGATAAACGACTCACATAGCTCCGTGTTGTGATACGGTGTGAGTGGGAATTCTGTCCAAAAGCCAGCATCTCTGCCAAAAGATCCTGCCACTCTCCAACGACAGATCGCAATGACTTCAGCACTAAGAGCAGTTTCCGTCACTTTGATTAAACGCATCTTTGAATCTTCGATGGCTGCCTGGTTAACCCTCCCCCACCACTCTGCCATTTGTGGCGTGTCCGGCATTGCTTTTGCCATATATGGTGATATTGGATAGAACGCACGTGCGAAAATGTGCTTAATGGCAGGAATGTCAGGAAGAGTAGCCTCCGAAACGACTAGTGTCGAGGACAAAGCCATTGTATGCGCGTTATATGGTGTGTTTCTGTCGGATTACTGGTATTATCAGAATATACTAGTGATATACTCGTACTCATAGTGGTAAGCACACTGCTCGTGATATGACGTGAGACTGCAATATTTGTAATCAGGTGTAGGCTAGGAGTAAGAACAGATGATTATCACACGCCAATTCTCATAAAATAAAATCTTTTTTTGCTCGGAATGGCGAGCAGAGCTTGTATTCGAGTGTAGCATCGAAGGCACTTCGACAAAAAAGGAAGAGTCCATGAAACAAGGTCCTTTTTCAGGTCACGCTTTGCGTAATAGGGCAAGCGCCCCTTCCTCAAAATCAACGTCGCTTTGCTGTCCCCTCTCTCTCCTCTCCTTTTCGAAATATCAAAAATCGTCTCGAAATCCCATGCACATTGCTTCCTACGTAACATACAACTCGCGATTCCCAACGACAAGATCTTGCCTAAATTTAGCTCAAACTGAGACGCCTTCGACGAGTGATCGTGGGATTGAGATAGTACAAGATGCAGGCGTTCGGTGATAAGTCAATTCGAGATCACAGCCAACACTTCGACAAATCAAAACTCCTGATTCAGCCTATCAGCGGGATGAAACATATTGGCAGGGGCACAAGAACAAGCTTTTAACAAGCTTTTTGGGTCATAGCCACCCGACCAGAGCTATTCCACTCAGATCTCGACTTGTCAGCACGACCATTCGCTGACTCTCATTTGTTGAGTTAGTGGTAGGGCTGTGTTGAAACGTGTCGCAGCCCTCTTCCCCAAGCTGAGCGACTTCAGGACGAATGATTGGACGAGGGGCAGATGATGGAGAATTTGAAAATAGAGGCGTCTGATGGTCCCTTGCCGTGGGACAACTTGAAAGCTGTTTTTGCGATCGCGAGATCTCAAGAAATCTTGGCCGACCATTATCTTCGTTGCGATTGCGGTTGTGATTGCTATACCCGCCGTCATGGTCACCATAGGGTCTATGCCTCTCCTCGGTCATGCACTTCATCGGAGAATGCCAAGACTTGATTGGTCGCTCACTTACGTTTTGTTGAAGCTGAACAACCAATCTCCTCGTTTATTACCATGGCTTATGTGTGGCTTTTCTACCTGATATCTCATACGTTGTCTCGGTCTAGCTTCAGGGCTGAGTTTTGGGTCGCTGGTAGGATCGCGTTGCATTGGACAACTGTTCGATTGCTCTTCTTTGTTTCTAAGTTTGGACCATGGCTAGACGGCCAGCTTGATGTTTGCAATTCAACCATTCTTAAGGACAGTCGCCCGCCTCTGCACCCACTACTGTTGCCCTCGCATAACACCGCAGTGGAGCACAGGGAGTTTCAAAGAGATACAAAACACTTGAATCCCTAAAGACAATCATCTTTGGACTCGTCTTCATTCCTTAAATATACTTTTGGTGAAACACCCACCACATATAGCAAATATGGTCAATCCGCCTGCAGGCCCTCCACCGCCTACAGTACCAGAAGGATGGAAAGCTCATTGGAACCCTGACTACAAGGCATGGTTAGTGGGCCCAATTTAAAAAAAGCTTGATACCTGCTAACATTCTATTCTAGGTTCTATGAAAATATATATACGGAAGACACGGTCTGGGAGCTGCCAACGGAGCCCGTCTATCCTCCAGGAGGGAGAAAGCCGCCCGCAGGACCACCTCCAGGCTACGTAGCAGAACAACCTGCTCTTACCCCTCAGCAACCAGGTTATGGTGCTTATTCACCGCCCCCCACTGGAGACTCGCGCCAGCCTCCAGGTGCTCCACCACAATCATATGCTCAACCGCCTTACAATTCAACTCCCCAACTTAACCCTACGTCACCACCAGTTGCTGCCAGAGCTAGAGCTCCCTCTCCACTTCCACCTGCACCATCAGATCCTTCTCAAACGAGTGGAGACTATTACGGCCAGCCACAGGGACAACCACAATATCCTCCGCAGCCAAATTATGGAACGCCTAATGGAGCATACACGTCTCAGGAACCGAGCTACGGCCAGTCTCAGCAATATCCACCAAACCCAGCATATTCCCCTCAGCCAGGCTATGGACAGCAACCTCAATATGGAGCCCCAGCATCGGCGCCTGCAGCGGCCCCAGGGAGGAAAGGATTCTTTGGTGGGCTGCAAAACAAGCTCGGTGGTGTAGGTTCCAAATTACCAGGAGGCGCAGGTGGAGCAGCTCTCGGGGCTGGAGCCGGCCTCCTTGCTGGCGGGCTCTTAGCACATGAATGGCACGAACATGAAGAGCATGAAAGACGCAGGCACCATCATCACGGTGGCGGCCTTGGAGCTCTTGCTGGGGGGCTGCTGGGAGGAGGTCTTGGCGCTGGCTTTGGCTCGATGACGGGGTTTGGAAGTCCAGATGTTGTGGAAGTACAAGATGTGACGGTCGTGCAGAATACGACTGTGTTTGATTACTAGGAGGATTACGAAGCTTCCTTTGCTTGGCACCGAGTGTTGTCCTGGAATTTCTTCAATTTTTTCAGTCCTGTCAGTCTATTTATTCTTTCTTTAAGTTCTTGTCGAATCTAAAATAAACATCAGTCTCTCACGCCTGCAATCCCCTTCATCTTTCCTTGTGGGCGTTTCACGAGTTGTTACATGTTCAAAGTCTAACTCATCCGGCTCTTAGATGCGCCATGTCAAGCATAGGGTGAATGATGAACCTGTACACTCATTTTTCATGCTGAAATATGCTTATACATAATTCCGCTCAGACTCTTACCAAGGGAGCGTATCTCCAGCAACACCAGTGAACGTCCCCGTCTTCTCAATGGACACACCATCAAAGAGAGTAATAAGACCTTTCACACTATCCTCCAGTGTCATCGGGGCACCCTCCATGCCAACACCCTTCGCAGCTCCGTTGCCCATATCAGTCTGTACCCACCCTGGATTGAACGCCATAGATACCAACTTTGGGTTCTCAAATGCCACCTTTCTCACAAGGTAATTTGCAGCCCCCTTGCTAATACCATAAGCAAAGAAAGGAATCGGTACATTCTCCATGTCAGTAATCGTTCCAATTGAGCTTGTAATGACTAGAAACTTGGGCGCCCCAGACTTCTCAAGAAGCGGAAAGAAAGCCTGGAGAAGAAGCATGGGAGCGATGGTGTTGACTTCGAAGTGTCGACGGACTTGCTCAGCTGGTGTCTTCAGGACGGGGGCAATGATGTCGAGTAGTCCAGCATTGGAGAGCAGGACATCGACGTGCGAGATGCCATGTGCGGACTTGAGCTCATCGACGGCGACGAAGGGGTCAGTGTCGGAGATTGAATCGATTTTGACGATGATAATCTTGCTGTCTTTGCCGACGGTGACGGCGCTGAGGGCTTTGGTTGCGGAGGGGACATCGCGGACTGCGGCAATGACTGTGGTGGATGGGCGGGCGAGGAAGACTTCAAGGATTCCTGATTATCTCGAAGTTAGAATTGTCTATCAAGGGAGGAATTTTGGATTTGAACCAAAGGTCAGGAATTTCTGGTTGTGAAAATTGTCTAGGGAGCCGAGATAGCTCGTGAGACTTCTGAGAGCGGGAGGTCTCGCTCAGGGAAATCAATTAACGTGCCTCTGCCAATGCCACGACCAGCACCTGTAATAACGTAGGTAAGACCCATTGTAAATATTGCAGTTGATTTTTGAAAACTTGGATCTGTTTTGGTGTAAAGAATTGATTAATATATGAATGTCTTGAGAATGTGATGGATGTATCGATGATATAGAAAAAGGTTTTGTTTGCAGCGGGCCTTGATTTACTATATACTTCTTGAACTCTCACCGTCAACTTCATATCCAAGGCTCAATATACGTCATGAACCACTATTGGACATTCCAAGAAGCTGATTAAGGGTAGGCTTGCACTCCATTCGGTTCTTTGCTTGGCAGGTTCACTCGTTCAGCCAGTTTAAGAGAAAGAGCAAGTATGCCTTTCTCTGTATGAAATAATTAACCCTAACTCCTAGCAAACTTAAAGGGAGGGTCCTCTAACTCCGACATAATCAAAAGGCTGAGTCCTTGTAAGCTTGTGTAGCTTCCAAGACTTCGATCCATAATTCGACTGGTTAATCAATCGTCATGGGTAAGACAAGGCTACCATGCTCCTATTGAGGTAAATCCGTGGCAAAAACCGGGCGCACGCTGGCGTTACAAAATATTTCCAGATTAGGTGAATGGTCTGATGCACTGGCGAATTATCGTTGAGCTAGACCCGAGTTTCCCCTGAAAGGCCGGCCATTGTCCCACAAAATGCATGCAGCGGCTGACAAATGTTAGATTAGTTATCGTCCAAATTTCTTCTGTTCCTGCAGTTGTAGAGTATTTCTCGAGGTTAATTGGCTAATCACAAGTAAAATTAACCTAGAGCAGATAAGGTCCGACGAAAAGCTGCCATTATCCACAAACAGACTCGTGCATGCAAAGCTTGGAAATCGATGCTTATGTTGCATGTGTTTAAATTGTACAGCGCGATCTGGTAGACTCTACCACTGACCTGATAAATACCTCTGCTTCTGCCCAAAGTTAGAGACACTAACGATTCTGCAAAGATATTATATTTCAGGCTTCTTTTCCCCTCAAAATTTTGACCAAGAATCATCCAACCAATATACAGTCATGCTTGGCCACGTAGGAATCCGCGTCCCAGATCTTGAGACATCAACAAAGTTCTACGAGGAGCTGCTGTCAACGCTCTCGTATTCGACAACGAAATACGCTACAGTGAAATTATTTGGACCCTCCGACAAATCGACTCCAATCCCGGTCTTTATGCTTAGAGAATACACTCCTGGTGCCGCGAATGCGAATGCCGCAAAGCCCAGCCCTGTGCACCTCTCATTCTACGCCAAGACGCGACAGGAAGTGGATGCATTTCACGCTGCGGGTATCAAGGCTGGAGGAAATGATAATGGCGCTCCAGGTCTGAGAACGTTTATGCCCAACTATTATGGTATGTTGCTGGCTCTTGATCTCATTTCTTGGCCCGTAGACCTTTGAGCAATGCTAATTAGAACCGGTTGATATAGCGGCCTTCGTATTGGATCCTGATGGAAATAATATTGAGGCAGTATGCTTCGCGGAGGAATGATTGTATCAGGCTTAAATTTCATAGGTTGGGTGGGGACTTATACCTACCCTGACTATTTCCAGAAAAGATTTGACAAATTTCTAATATTTATCAATTGTCAAAGTGTTGTTTAATCTAAAACGTATTGAGCAGGTTCTGTTGAAATTCTCGTTCCTTCGCTGTGCAACGCCGAAGATAAGTCGGTCTTCTTATATTACCATGCCATACTTGGAGCAGTTGGAGCAATCTCAACTAGGACAAGTGTAAGAGAAATCTGATTTTGCTTGCTGCGTCTGTTGTATACGGGGAAAGTTTTCCTTTTGTAGGCGTGGATGCAGTTTTACAATCAGGCTTTCTTGTATTGCTACATGATGTAGGCACGACACGTATATCATCAAAACCGAAGCTGTTTTCAACACCTATTTCTACCAATCTATCGGATAAGATGGCAAGTAAATTGAAAGTCTGAGAAAATAGTGCACGAGTTTGTGGTAACTTTAGGTGCGAATCGAAAGAGTATTTCCAGATTTCAAGGGCTACCTACCTTGGAAGGGTGGAGTGGCCAAACATTCATTCTTCGATGTCGAAGCGGCACCAAAAGAGATTATCGTATCGAGATCAAATTACTTGAACTTGAATGGTGTTGCCAAAACGTAAAAAGATTTTTCCTTCGGCGCAGAGAAAGTAGACCTGAAGTGGTGATCATATCAATTTTCGGAAACACTGCCCAGTATCAAACCACAACATGACACCTTCCTCGCCATCACACCACCATCATAACATCATGACTTTCGTTCTCTGAGGAGATGTAACTACTCTCATCCAAGCCTCTTTTCTATTCGTGCATTATAACCATCAATCATGCATTGATTGATCCATAGTCCCACCAGTATCCGAATATGCTGTATGACCTCTGCCGAGGTGAAACTATTCATGACAATCTGACCGTCTATCACACAACAGCAATGCAGCAATGTGATATGAAAGAAAACCTCGCCCTCTTCATTCTTTTCTTCAGTGCCAAACATATCGTAAAACAAATCTATCATTTCCAACCCCAAAACATACCAAAAATCTAGCTTCCACCTGCTCAGTTCTCCTACAGCGAACATTATGTCTCTCATCCCACGTTTAGACTCAGACTTTAACTTCACACCCTTCTTCCGATTTCTCGATGACTTCTACAATTATCCTCGCGACTTGATCGAAACGCAGACTTTCACTCCGAAATTTGATATCCAAGGGCATAAGCATGCATACAACCTGCACGGAGAATTGCGCGGTGTAGAGAAGAAGGATATAGAGATTGAATGGAGTGATCCACAAGTATGTTCAGGCCCTTTCCATACACTCATCACCACCAGTCTGTCAGTCTTTTATTTCCCGAGGCTAACCCATTCTTGTCTGGCGAAGACAATTTGCATCCATGACAAAACGGAAAAGTCCTACGAGTCTTCCAAAGAAGGCGAAGAAGTCGAAGGGGCCAAGATTTGGCGTTCAGAGCGCAGGACCGGCGATTTCAGCTGCACGTTCGCTTTTCCCAAGCCTTTTGATCAGGAAGGTGTGAAAGCCACCATGAAGAACGGGATATTGAATCTTTCAGTGCCGAAAGCGAAGAAAGAGCTGGAGCAGAAGAAGATTACTATCTCTTAAACGAACTTGTATTCATGCTGTCGCTGAGTGATGTTGGATGGGGAAAGAGGCATTGGCTACACTCTATTACTTGTGTTTCTCATTTTGTCGCTCATTCCAAATTCAAAAGCCTCCATTCAGCCTCAATATCTACTACTTGTGATATAAAAGCTCAGTATGTGTGATATTGAAAAACCCGTCCTCCCTCTCACTCCACTTCGTCCACGCATCCACGATACCCAGTCTTTCTTCCTCGGTTAAAATGCCAAGCTGGATCTCTTTCCCTCCCATAGCTGCCTCACTAAAACGTTCCGCTTATATGTTACCAATGAATAACGTCTCCTCAGCTGACGAAAACGTCTCAACATTTCCACTGATCTCAACCCTTTCCCTCACGAACCCAGCCTCCAAAGCCCAAGCCTTCAGTCTCCTCCCGGCCGTCGGTTCACTTCCACCACCTCTTATCAAATCTTCCATAATCTTAAGTCCGGATAATAAGCCGGGGCTCTCAGGATACACAATCATATTCCCAATATCACCTTCCCTTGCAGCGAAAATGCCACTGCTCTTACATACCCTCTTCATCTCTTTCAGGGCCTTGATTGGATCAGGCAGGTGGATGAGGCATTGATGGCAATGCACGATATCAAAACTTCCATCCTTGATTCCTTCTAAGTTCATCGCATCTCCGACCTTGAACTCGCAATTCGAAGCTTTCCGCTCTGTTGCAGCGTTTTGAGCGAGCGAGATAGCAGCATCACTAAAGTCGATCTCGTGGATTTTGGTGACGGCGGGATGGTGCCCGAATTGATAGGTCGTAGTTTTATCAGGGGCTTCTGATTGTGCCATCTTCGTATGGCTGTTAGACAGGCAGACGTTTTAGTCTTGGTGGAAGCAAAGAAAGGATTGAAGTCCAAGAGAAATATTTCGGCAGAAGTTGCCAGCTCGAGAATACCGAATACCTGGGAGCCGGGGCATTAAATAGCTTGGATATGCGGAGCATCGAAAGCGTGATTTGGTCCGTCTTACTATTCTTCTCTCTGATTAGCTGCTCCAGATCCAACTAACATCAATTCTGATTCGCGGAAAAGACGCCACAATCACGAACAACTGCCCGTCCATTCATCAAGCCAGCTGACTAAACGCCACATTGGACACAGGAAACAGGCAGCCAAAAGAAAAGTCCTTATATGAGAGAAAGATGGCCCAGAGATAATTTGAGGTGTACGCAAACTCCTTTTTTGATCTCGGAGATAATTTTCCTCCGCTTTATTTGCATTCTAGAAACAAACAGATCTTCCGTCCGAATGGACCATGGAATATTTTCACCCAAATATCCTTTATCTGCCCCGCAGGAGTCACCGCCACCGTTTCACCCCATTATTCAAACCCCGCGTCTCCTGCTTCGTTCCCCTGTTTCCAACGATACAGCAGCAATACATCTCATCCGCACACATCCTAAAGTTGCAGAGTGGCAGTAAGCTTCTCTCTTCCTTTCAAGTTTCAGCCAGTGCCTCCATTTCCTCCTTTTTAAGCAGTTTAGAACTAAAGTCTTCTGAACCAGCAACTCTAGCAACGCCACAGATCCAGTATCCGATACTGAAGCTTGGCTTACACGCATCTTCGTCCCCGAGAAGACTTTCAGCTTCGTTATCCAGCTTCTTTTCCACACCGCCTCAGGAAATAACGTTAGCGGTTCTGGGCCAGTCATCGGAGTCCTCAGCATGACGATTAATCCCAAGACTTCATTTCCTACTATTGGTTACTTTATCTCCCCGGAATATTGGAGCAAAGGCTACCTCACTGAAGCAATTTCTGCTTCTCTTGCTGAATACTGGGAGTTATATCCTAACGGACTTCCTGGAAGCAGATGCGAGGGTAAGGACGGAAGGGTTCACGTGGATGCAACTGTGATATCTAAGAATGTAGGGAGTGTTAGAGTGCTTGAGAAATGTGGATTTGAACTTGTTGCATATGAGGAGGTGGAGGATTGGCATGGTGGTCCAAATATTCTACTGGATAGGTACAGATTTTGGAAACCTAATGATCCTGATCAGTAGAAAATCATCGAAAAAGCTGGTGGGTGAAGGCATAATGCCCCAATCACCTGTAAATTTAAGTTTAACCCCTTCAGCGGCATAGATTTTGAGTATGCTAAGATCTCTTTGAGCATTCAAGTTTCGACTCTCATATAGGTTATGGGTAGTCTAGCGTGATCATATAAGGTTAGCTAGAGACAGTATATTCTTTGACTGACTTCCGAATATTTTTCTCTTTGCACATTAGGATGAGTTACATATCACATGCATATAAGGGAAAGTGGGATCCGCTATCGGAGCAGAATCGTATCTGGGCTTGGAGACAAGACGAGGAAAGTGTAACTTGGACTTCAGAGGACCAAGATGGAGCCCTTTATATTGCAAGAGTGGCCTTTTAATTCCCGCTCAGGTCAATGTTTACCTTCAATTCATGCTAAAGCAGCAAATACTCAGATCTCAAGGCCAAATGAACATTCCTTGTTTCAATTTTCCAATTTGGGTGTTGATGCAAATAATACGACGATAAGCTAGACAGCCCTCTCACAATGGAGACTCGAATCTAGACTTTCAGTCTAATTATCTGCCGAAACGTCCATTTGATTCCGAAATAAATAAAATAAGGGGACATGCTAGTAGACGTCCGAGCCAGGTTTTATCCCCTTGCCACTGGCTTCAACAGCACTGGTAACGGTGGCTTCTCCCATAGAGAATACACTCTGTTTCGTTCTATCCAGTTCCTGGTCCCCACTGCGTTTTCCATGTCAAAATTCCATACTAGTCGCGCTAGTATGACACGCATCTCGGCATACGCAAGACTGTAGCACAAACATCAGTTCAGCCTAGATTACCATGCTTCACTCAGGTAGCTACTTACTTTCTCCCGATGCAATTTCGGGGGCCTAATGAGAAAGGATGACTAGCAGCTTTATCATCATTTTCGAATGCCGGATCGTCAAGCCAGCGCTCTGGGACAAAGGATTTAGGGTTGCGGAAATTTCTTGAAGAATGACTCGCCGCGTATTGACTGTCGACAACTGCAGTCTGATCTTACATTAACTTTGACAAGTCTGTGCTGTGAATGGTTTGGCACTCTTACCTTCGGAGGCACCTGATAGGCACCGATCACCGTGCCTTCTTCTCCGACTATACGTGGTGATCCAAGCGTAACAGGCGGATATATTCTCATGGCTTCTTCCAAAATCGCCAGCAGATATGACAGGCTGTTAACACTGGTCATGTTTATCTGATCCTCATTAATGAAGCTCTCTCTGATCTCCGCCACAAGCTTCTGCATAACGCGTGGATTCTGAAGCAAGTAGTACACTGTACCGGAAAGAAGTGTCGCTGTCGTATCACTACCCCCCAAGACCAGAATGGCGGAAGTCGCGTCAATCTCACCTCGGCTCATCTCTGTTTCTTTGCCGTCATGGCGAAATATATGGCCAAGGAAGTCCAACCTATCAGTTGCAGATGAAATGCGATGATCAACTCGCTCTTTTGTAAATTGCGCGCCTTTTTCTCTGGAACTTATAAGCTGTTTGCGAAAGAGCCACAAGAGTAGCCTCATCACTAAAGGATAGCGGCGAAGCTCGCCTAAAATCAACACGGCTTTTATGCCGCCAAAGACGAAAGGTATCCATTCGTGGTAAGCCTCGTTTTCAAGACAATCAAACGACCGATCAAAAGTCAGGTCTCCAATGAGATCAAAAGTAGTCCAATTGAACCAGGCGACCATGTCCTGTGGTCCTTCTTTGGCGCGTTTGTGCAGTCTTTGGATTAGGAGGTCAACGTATATTTTAACAACAGATTCCTGCTCGCGTATAGCTTTCTCAGAAAATCCATGTGATAAAAGGCGACGATATCGGCTGTGATCGGTATCGCTTGGCACAGTCAATATACTATGAAAGCCGTTTGGATGTTTAGTGTAGAAGTTGGGGTCTTTCTGAAGCTGACCGCGCCCAGTTTTATTGGTCAAAATGTCTTTGGCGGCCTGGGAGTCAGAGAAGGAAAGGGCATCAGGTCGAATACGGACGACGTCTCCATAGTGTTCATGAACAGAGTTCAAGTAGAATGGATAGGTTCCTCGTAGAAATGCGTATGAGACGGGGAGGTTTGAGAAAGCATTCCATTTTGGACCAGGAAATCCTGCCAATGGGTGGAACCAGAGATTGTACACGATGTTACCGAAGAATAAACAGGTGCACTGTGTCCCAGAATATTAGTATCGAATGTGTGCTGATGGCTCTTTAAGGACATACCGCGCAGAACACAGCATATATTATCGACTGACCGAACTTGTCAGTGATTGCCAGAATCTCCATGGTTCGGTAAAGGGTGCTTTAGACTGAATATAAGTTTCTTTCAATAATTCGGACGTGATGGTATTTTCGTATCCGGTTCGTCTTACGTGAGAATATGGTGTTGGCGGCCGCCAACAGCTTCCAGTATGGTCCTTCTCACAATCTTACAGCACTTCCTAGGACTAGCATAAAAACTAGTGTTTAGTGGGAACGTTAGAGTCGCGTCTGCCGCACTCCCAGCCACGCATATGGAGAGCCATAAGAATCGATGCGTGGCTTTCTCCACTCACTGAAGCGACGCTATCTAAAATCTGGAAGCGTTTATGATAAAGAGTCATTGCAAAAGCGTCTCTCCGAATACAAAACTGGCTAGCCAGTACTAAAAATGAGCATTTATAGCCGGAAGTATCAGACTTTCACTGCTAGTCCTCCTAGAACAGTTTTTCATCGCCATAACCCTGCACAAACTGATAGTAAGCAGGATTCTCAGCCCTTGCAGCACCTCCCAAAATTCTCCTCGACCAATCCGTGTCTATGGTCGAAATAAACGCCTTCATATCCACCTCATCAGTAGTAAACTCATGCAAAGCCAAGAATTTCACAGGAGTTGGGGTTTCAACATCTTCTCCACGAGGAGGCAGGCCCTTTGCCGCTCTCAATTGTCCATTTGATCGATGTCCCAATAGTTGGTACCGAGTTGAGCGCAGGTATCCCGGAACCTTAGCCAGATTTGCAAAATGCTGCGGAGATAGTCAGCGCCATTGATTCACGAGATTACTTGGCCACTCACTTCTTTGTTGTACCAGTCATGAAAATCTTGCTCGGTGATTTTGTCACCGAGATCAAATCCTCCAGGAACGAGCAATTTGGTTTGACCTGTCATAGTCAATACCTTTTCCGATTCTATCCGAGCTTTCTTCAGCCTACCAGGTTTTACTGGGCCATTGGGTTCATATTTGTCGATGAACGAATAGGCTCTGGCATCCATATCCGTCAAATCATAAATTGGAGCCCCGCCAGGCAGCAAATCGCTATAAATGCCAATCTTCTTAAACTCATCTGACTGAGTAAATCCAATGTTGTCCATGGGATATAGGACCAGACATGGCCTCTCGGCTTTTGGATCTTTGTTCTCGAAACGAAGTGCAGAGTTGACGCCCGACGTGTTGAGAATTTCGGGAATGTGTTCTGTGCTGTACCATTTGATGAACGTATCTCCGTCCAGGATCTCGGGGTGGGTTATTTTAGAGTTGACGAGGAGGAGGCCGGGACCTGAAGCTTGTGGTGTTGTCATTGTGTTCTTTGACAATGTGGCACAGCGAGTAACACAGTCTGTTCGAAGTCGAGGAACTTATGGACGAAGAGCCTCAATAGACTGTATAGGAACACAATATTTTTGGATGATGGTGTGTAAACTGGGGAATCTATTTCGAGGCCCCACTATAAGCGTGGGGCTTACCCCTCTTTCCTATTTGGGGGCCCACCAACCCACCAAAGTTCGGAATGCCGAGGCCGATGAACTTCGTTCAACTTTTTTCAATACAGCTTAAGAAGTTTGCAGACCCTTGAAGATGAGCTCTGAAAAAGACAAAAAGAAGAAGAAAAACTCGAGAAAGCTTAGTGGTGAGGAGAAGGAGCAGTATGGATTACAACATATGCTTCTCCTTAGGAAGAGAGAATACTGAAGTAATTAGAGAGTAGATGTTCTTGAATTGTGAATCTCGCCAACTATCTAAACCAGACACCTAGATCCATCATCTCTACTTACACTTGTTCTGAGCTTTTTTTAAATATACATTTATAGCCACTGCGGCTAGCTTAATTGTTTCCTCTTCCTTCCCAAGGGAAACCTTTTATTCACCTCTTGGCTAGGTTCATTTCTCTCTTCTACTCCTCAAGTAATACGAATCGTCCTCAACTCTGAGTCCTTAAACCAATGATTGACACTGGAAATCTCTCTAAAATAACCGATTCGTTGAAAGGTATCTCCTGGTCCAACCCGCTTTAGTATTAAGCCAATTCGTCGACCGGTATTTGACCACCGCTGTGTTACAGCCTCTATGCCTACTTCAAGACACCATGTATCTTCCATGCCTTGGACCATTTCATCTTCTGCATCAGGAAACCCTTTTGCTTCTCCCTTCCCATGTCCGAATTGGGAGTAAATCTCTAACAGGCTTCTCTGTTTCCGTCCAAGCCAGTGGAAACCTGCGCGACTTTGATCAAAAATGCTGATCTGTTCGAGCCGTCCTATGAGAGTCACGCTCCCGCTTTTGACAGGGCCAAATGGTTCCAAGGGATTGGCCAGTTCGACTATAGCATTGTTCACTTTGAGCTCAGGGCAGATTGCACACGTAGAGTAGACAACCCTTCCTAGACAAGAAAGCCACGACCAAGTTGGAGCAATGTAAACATTCGGTCGAGGCTGTACTGGAGAGACTTGAATGCTCAGCATATTCTCTTTTGTAGCTTTCTTCCATAGAAATTCACGCGCAATATTTGATTTCCAAACTCCTGCATAGAAATCATCACCGCTGACATCCTGTACTTTCCTCGCGACAGCAGATATTGCAGGAAATCTATCAGTCAGGAAGGAGATCTGACGGGAACTGTACTCGCTAACGAAGTTGCGCCAGAAAGCCCAGAGCTGCCTCCAATCATCCTCAAGCAACTTATTTCCTTGGCGCTGGGTCCGAAACACAGGAGGGAGATTTTGGACGAAGTGCTGAATGTTATCAGGGAGATAATCAGGATTAACAGCCAGACGGGTATTCTGATCTGCATATGTAAGTTCTTGGCAAGCCCAGTAGAGATGCAGTGAGGAGTAGACCAAGCATCGTCGACTGAGAAGACTCTCTTGGAGGCACCATGCTCGAGATTCGGTCGGGTCAGAAGCCACATCTAAAATACGGATGTATCTTTGGTTCCGAAGAAGGAGGGTGCCTTGCTGACCATAAGGAATGCGTAGGTCAATCTTTGGGATTGGTTTTGGCTTGAGAAATCCTTCATCGGCTCCTGCGGCAGATGCAGCTACAAGAGTAATGGAGGCGTTTTCATACACGTTGGCCATATTGGCAAGTTCTTTCATCTTGTCTTCCGCGCAATCTTGGATGATGCACAAGGCATCGATCCATATATAGCGCAATTCAAGGCTTCGCGTGACAGTTATGGCATCTTTGATTGTCGGTGAAAGTGTTTCGAAGTCAATTGAATCGAAGTTGGCAGCAAGGTTCTCCGTTGTTGTTCGTTGCGGCTGCTTTTGACCCCAACAGTAGCTCAGCGCGACGTATTTACCAGATTGTCCATATGTGGCATAGAGGCGAACTCCATCGCAATATTTTGTTCCAATATCCAGAACTCTTGTCGGTAACGGGGCGTTTGAGGATTGAGATCCACATGCATGCTTTTGAAAACATTGGCCAACCCAACTATTAGCAAGCTCAATGTTTGCGCGAGAACCATGATATGTATCATATTCCCTACTGGATATATATTCTGCAGCCGGGTCTCCTATTTCATCTCAGACAATTTCGTAGTTTGTAAATAAAGATAGGACACTTACCAGCGTTGGCTCTAACATCAAACAAGACGTCCTCCCGTCCGATTATAAAGTTCTGATCCATTGAACCATACCTCTCATCATCAATCTGAATTCTTAAGACCATAAGATCTAACAACTCTTTCTTAGTACTTCGACATTGAACAAACCACCTGCCCGTAACCCACTTTCTCTCCCATTGCTGTTCCCAGCTTGGCCCACCAGTATCCTCGGCCTTGGTAATGTCATCTATCACTAGCACGCATAGATCGCAATCTCGGGATTGACCTGTGGACAATACGCCAGGCTTATAAGAATACTCGTGGATTAGAGTGTACACAGGATCAGTACCCTTCCCTGATTCCACAACAACCTGGCCCTGCGCTTTGGCCTTGAAATGTCTCATGTCTAACTTGTCTCGACAATCGGAACAGAGGTTAGAGAACATTGCTTGCCCACCATGGGTTTCAGGCACAAGGGACATTGTTTCGTAAGGGAAGGAAGATGGGGTTGTATGGTTGAGGCGAAGGCGAAGTTGGTAAGCGGTTGAGCGGAGAGGCGATCTGACGAAGTCTTCCCTAGCCAACCACTAAACCCTGCTCAACTCTTCAAACCTCAATTTACCTACAACAACGCTGGAAATGGAAGAAACTGAGTCAATTCTCTTAATTCTTAACATGTTTTCGCATTATACTAGATTCTGTAATTTAGAACATTATGAAAAGATGGCAAAGTTTCGGTGTTCTTGAGCGGGGGTTTGGTTGTTAGGCATCCCGAGCTATTTTTAGTATTCGTTCCGCTGTGGGCCAGGTGTGCCGATAAGCAAAAGTAACCGAAAATAAAAGGTCCTAGTAGTTATCGCATGTTTACTCCGTAACATCTTTATAGAAATAGATCAAATTTAAAGAGTTGTACTACCCAATAGCTTTTAAATAGGTTCCAAAGAGGGCTTGCTTTTCATAATACTGAGGAGTATTTTATAAGCGTTCAAAGTTGGAAAATCCCGCTAAGCGAAATGGCACACCTGGCCGCAGCGTAACAGATAGTAGAGTGAAAGTATCCTACTGGATTATAGTCTCCGTGTCGATATAGTTATAAGTATATAGTAGTAACATATTCGGGATCTATGGCTGGAGGAGGGGACTTTTCAGGCCCGGCGTTAAAAGTTAATCATTCTTACACTTGTACCCGCTACTGCATTAAGCCTAGCGCTGCTTATGTTGCTAACAAGATTTATTATTCACAGCAACGCAATATTGAATTATTAGCGCTTATACTTGATGCAGACGTTTTGTTTCACCTTCCAGCAATCGGCTTTAAATTCACATTTAAATATAGCAAGTCATTTTGCTTCGAACAAGAGCTTAGGCAATCACCAATTTCAACGCTTTATAGTAATTATTTCCTTTATTTTCACACCAATATGGAGAAGAACCAGTCCCTAAATTCCAGAGAATAGCTCTCGTATGAACAGAGAAAGGAGACAAAGAAACACTTCCAGAAATAGTGCCCCAAGTCTTGCCAAACTTTCATTCTTCACCTCGACCCTTTCATAAATTTCCATCAAAGAGCCCTTTGATGACTCGCTCCTCACGTACCCACCCGCCTATACATACTATCTTCCACTCCGTTTCTCTCTGGTCAAACCTTCCCCAAGACCTGAATATTCGAGAGCGCAACTAAACCAAAGCCACCCTAGCACTTAACGAGGAAGTCAAACATCACCATTGCATACACAATTCCGGTACCACGAACGGAAAGTCAACGGAAGGATGGATATGACAACATGGCAGTGCTGCAGAGTAAGTTCTTCCCTCCTCTTCCTCCCTCCGATCACTGAACTGACGTACTAACTCCCAATAGTGCAACCACAAAGGAAACTGGACACAAATTCCCGGCTGTGGAGGCTACCTAACACTCTTCCTCAAAGAAGTGCAATGCGAGCACCGACGATGTAAGAAGTGCGACAAGTCTAGGATAGTCTCTAATGAGGATGATTTAGAAAAGGGCGATGAAGAGGGCAAGAAAGGGAAGAAGGGGTTCATGGCGTGGTTTTTGAGGACTAGTTGAGTGTTGATCTTTGACTTCGAGGTTTCTTGACAGCAAAGGATGGAGATGGTGAAGCGGCAAGAAGGGTTGGGACAGCTTGCCTCCAGTGATTACTTTGAGTAATACAGTATTGTAGTAATAACATTGAGAACCGAATCTTCTATCAAACATAAAATCTACCTCCTACAGTTTACTACCTAATAATCCTAGCTGCATTCCCCAAGTCCCTCACCAATTGTGCCAGGTTCTCAATCAGCGGCGCCAACCCGGCGTTCCCCACAGTACAATTCCTCATCAAAATCCCAATCACAACCTCCATCACCGCTTTCGGATTATCGAGTCTTGCATACCCCAATCTTCCTTGTCTCTCTCCTGACTGCAATGGAGGTTCGTGAATCGCTGGAATACCGCGCGAGATCGCGATGAATCTCCTCGCTTCTGATGTGTCTTCGCCATCTAAATAAACAATCTCATTTTCAATCCCAGTATTGATATCAATGTGACCGGCCTTCCTCATCCGTGACCGCGAAGAACCAAGTGACACCATACCATACACCCAGACAGCCAGACTAGCATGATACAACGCCACAGCATAGAAGTCCCTCAACTGATTGGGCGGGAATGCTAACGCGGCACGAATGACTTGCCCCGCATGCCAAACCGCCTGTCGCGACTTCCTATTCTCAAACCAAGTTTTAAGAAGCGGGTAGACGCGTTGTGCCTCCTCGTTCCCCTCTTTTCCCGCAAAGAGTTGCAGCTCTTCAAACGAGACGTGAAGGTTCATCATGAAGAGCTCTTTGATCATGGTTTGTTCGAGGCGAATGCCGCCTGGGCATTCGTTTACTGTGATGCTGAAATGTTCGAGTAGTTGGCTTAGCTCTTGATGCCAGCTTGAGGAAATTAGACCGCCGTTCCAGTGCCGTTCTTGATTTTGCAGTTTGAGGACGAACTCTAGGCTGCGATATTCGGCGATCAGTGACCAGATGGCGTGCAGGATTATGGAACTGCTGTATTGAACATCGATTACGTTCTGGAATTTTGAGAGCGGATGTAGGTCGTGGACGCAGTTCATGAGGGACGGGAGGCGGTTGGAGTGATCGGGATTTTGTAAATAAGCGGTTCGCCAGGCTTGTGCTGATTTGGCACGCCAGAGAGAGGGAGCACATGGTAGCTCCAAGGAAACTTCTGTGTAGGAGATGAGTGGCCGGACCAAGAGTGATATGGAAGTTTGTGCATCGTGAAGTAAGGTGTGGAAAGCAAGTCTGTAGCATTATGTTAATAAAACGCGTCTGAAGAGGACAGATGGCGTAGAACCTCTTGAATGATTCAACTTCAACCCAGGCTCGCCATTTAATTTCAAGTGTTCTGCTATCGTCCCCTGCCTCAGGAGCAGCAGGTAAAACTTTCGACCGCCGATAACGCCCCGCTCGTCTCAGCATCTAGGATCATTAGAATACATTCAAGCATCTTAGCCAGCGCCCTACCGTAATCAAAGGCTGTGCATGAGCTTCCGCAATCTCCATCTTTCTCTTGTTGCCACTCCACAATCCAATATTCAATTCCAAAGCGTATGCCTGAAGAAGCTGCAGTTCTCGGGATCTACTGTTGTCCTTCTCAATCTTTTCACACGTCAGATTCGTGCTCTCACATTCATTTAGAAGCTTACACTTGAAGGCAAAGCCAGTCGAACGGTTTCTTGGATCGCCAAGCCAAGTTTCCTCACTATATCAATCAGCTTGCGGACCCAGCGATAAGAAGACGGTGTATTACCTGTTGGCACTGCGGACAAGATGGCACCAGACGCAATCACAATGCCGTTAAACTCCGGTCCTTGAGTTCTAGGGCGAAATGTGGGAAGATGAATCCACGAATGCATCTTGGTCGCCTCAGACTTCAAAAACAAATGCATGAGACGATTGAGCAACTGGGTTGAAGGGAATGACGTGATAACTCGGGAGATACCGCTGTGTTGACTGTTCATGCTTAGCACCATGGCTAGGATGTCATCCCGGGAAGACTGTTCAAGCTGGTGATCAATTATATCAGGAGAACCGCGGCTTTCCAGACCTTCCATATCTTTGCTAGTTAGAGACAAATTTGAAACCTCCATGAAAGCATGTTCTAGCTGTCCAGGCAACCAGGTCCATAGAGACTTTCGAAATGCTTCAGCACCTAAGCTGATACTAGGTTGAACGTCTGGCGTCTCCTGGCCTTGATCCAGCGGCGGGTCATTGAGATCAGATAACATGTTATAGTTAAACGCCGACGTTTGATTGTGTGAGGTGATCCATCCCAGGTCCATATCGTTAAAGTCAAGACTGGAGTCGATTCCGAAATTGAGAACATCCCATGAACTATCTTGAGGAATCATATCCATCGAAGGATTATCTTTCGAATAGTTAGGTGACCCTCGTGTCATGATATCCTGAAGAAATTCTGCCAGGGATGAGTCGTCGATGCCTATCATGGGATCCTCATCTGGTATTGTAAAACCCGCAGACGATGGGCGTCCAGCTGACTCAGTAAAGGAGCCTGGTGTAGAAGAGAAATCACTCGTTCCAGGAAGCATCGGGAATGGCTGTTGTTGTAATTCAGCGTACTGATCTACTTGACTCTCACTTGATGTCGTGGGAACGTTGAGAGTTTGTATCATCTTTGAATCCATGTTTTCTGCAAGCTGAGTTCTTCGAGTGCCAAACCCGCCCTTTCCATGCGATGGTGGAGGCACACAAGGAATACCTTTCTGTTGACATCGACGACACGGTTTATCATTGCCACACCTCAGCTTTGCTGAAGCACACGCCGAGCACGCTTGAGCAACTCTCTGTGTTTGTGACAATTGCTGTCTCCTAGGGCTTTTCCCGCTATTATGGCTTTCGGCGTGGCGTTTTAGTAGGTCCCTCTCAAGCGTCAGCACTTCGTCGGGAATTGGTCAAGGAGCTGCTCAGAACTTACGTTCTACCAAAACTTTTTCCACATTTCGAGCACGAGAACGGCTTCTCGCGAGTATCTTATAAAAGTCAGTCGCCAGATTTGCAAGAGCTATTTCTCAATGCTACATACGAGAACGGTAATGCCGACTAAGATGGTCTATTCGAGTGTACGTTTGGTTGCAAACATTGCAAGCGTAAGAACTGAGCTTCTCGGACTTATCGAGATCTACGGAACTTGTTGGATCTAATTGTACCGGCAAATACTGAGCCTGATCGTCCATCATCCTGAATTGAACACGGATGTAGTTTACAGAGAGTAAAGCGATCGAAAGCACGTCGTCGTCGTCCTTCTAACTCCGTCCGGGGAAGGCACTTGCGGGGAAGTTACATAAGCGGACTTGTCCACGACTCGTGCTTTCCAACCATCACAGCCATGCCTATTCAGGCAGTAAGTGTTCAGTGAAAGTGCTTCCCGCAGCTGCCAAAGATGCTCCTCTGAGGATGGAGCGTCGTCAATACGTGGAGCCGAAGAATTATCACCCAAAAACCCTAAGGTCAACTATCCGGAGCGGGTGGGTGGTACTGGGCGTGTGGAGCCGGGGTGGACACAGGGCCCGGAACAGCGGGGTAGAGGGGCAACGAATAGAAGGAAAGTGGTCGCCATTCAGACTCCCGACCAAATAGTTGTCAGCGGGTGGGGAGAGATCCTGAAAGGCTATAATATGATCTTGTGAAGGTTGAAGGCTTAAGGTTGAGTTCCACTAACACAGCGACCCGTCAACAGGAAGGCACATTTGTGAATGCTTAATGATAGTATTGGAGACGGGATATTAGGAGATAATAGCAGAAGGGCATGAGAATGAAAAAGAAAATGGGGTGAACTACCCAATATACAGAGATCGCTCAAGGATTGTTAGCTATGCAGCACTTCCAGAAGCACCTATAACTTGCGTGTCCACACTTTAGTCCTCATTTATTTGTCTCCATAGCCAGGAATCGTGCCGACGTCCTCTTCTAACTTCTTTCCCCCAATCTCCAACGGCTTCGCATCCTGCAGCACGTAAAGCATCCTCGCCCACTCCGTTTTACTCGCATTTCGCCACGCATGGTTGGTACCTCTCTGTACGGCAACATGTCCTCTCTTCAATAACCTCACCTCCCCACTATCAAGCACCAACTCCACCTCGCCCTCCAACACAACCCCATAATCCAGCGACACCGTTCTATGCATCGGACTCGTAGCACCCGGCATCATATCCACATATCGCAGCACTGTGCCTCCAGGGATCGCTATGCCGGGTAATTTTTCAAGGTAATGGGAATACGTCTTAACGTCGGTTTCGTTGGAGAGCTCGGCGGGGAATTGGTTCGTTGCATAGCCCAGGGAGAAGCGGGCGCCGTCTGCGAGCTCTTGCCAGACGACAGGCTCGGGGATGGCAGTTGAAAATACAGCTTTGCCTGAGCTGTCGTGATCGGTGATGACTCGAGAAACTGGTGGGAGGCCGTTGTCTTTGAGGGCTGCCATTGTGAGGTGTATGAGATATTTGCTGGTTTGTGGTATCTATCAAATCATAAATTGAAGAGATATCTTCGTATTCAATTACCTCCTTACCTGAAGCCTACCGTACCTGAGCCTGATTGCGGGGAGAGCTGCATGTTCCGGGTGGAGGTGGAGGGAGGGGCCTCTCCCTCCCCATTTCGGCCCCGCTGGTGACTCGGTCATTGCACAAACTCCGTAACAGCATTGTATGAGAAATTCCGACCCAGTATGGTATCAGTGAGCGCTGGTGAGACTCTGTTGCACCTCTTCAAAAGTTGTGTTTCGTCCAGAATTGTATGTAGTGGTCGAGAAGTCAGTGAAGCTTAAGAACGCGTTCTACGGTGACCGAAACAACCATGCCCAACCAAATTCGCGACCTGCACACTGTCGACAACAAGTCCTTCCCCTACATCTTCGAGCAAAATGCAACCGTTCCTCTGAAAACCAGCTCTGGCCTGGTGCGTGTAAATGTCTACCGCCCAAAAGATGAAGCAGGAAAAGGAGGAAAGCACCCGGTATTAGTGACTTATGGACCATACGGCAAAGACATCTACTATGGAGAGTGAGTTCTGTCTGGTTCAATGTGTATAACTCCTACTAACATACCCAGCTTTCATCCCGGATCCTTCGCAGAGCTGAATCCAGAGCATAAATCACCTCATTCGGCATGGGAAACTCCCGATCCCGGCTTTTGGACACGCAATGGCTACGCCGTGGTGCGAGCAGACGAGCGTGGGCTGGGACAGTCACCGGGCTTCCTAGACACCATGTCCCGCGGCACCAGTGAAGCTTTCTTCAACGTCGTAGAATGGGCGGCTGATCAATCGTGGTCGACGGGGAAGGTGGGCTTGCTTGGGATATCATACTTCGCGGGAAGCCAATGGCGGGTTGCTGCACAACAGCCAAAGGGACTCAGCGCCATTGTTCCGTGGGAGGGCATGTCTGATTACTACCGCGATCGATGCAGACATGGGGGTATTTTGTCCAATGAGTTCATCAAGTTCTGGTGGGAGAGACAGATTGTGTCGAATCAATATGGGAAAGGGGGAAGAGCTGCGAGGAAGTGGGGTCCGGATACCGTCGAGGGTGACTTGAGCGAAGAGGAATTGAAGGCCAATCGCCAGGATCAGAACATTGATAATGCCAACAATCAGTTCCGAGACCAACGTTATTATGCGTCAAAGGAGTACAATAAAGAGGACATCACAGTTCCTATTTTGAGCGTTGCCAATTGGGGTGGAATTCTTCTGCATTTGCGTGGCAATGTTGAGGGCTATACACAAGCTGGATCAGAATTAAAATATCTTCGCTTCATCACCGGGCGTCACGACCTCCCCTTTTACTACAAAGAGGAAGTGGAGGTCCAAAAGAGCTTTCTCGATGCGTTCCTGAAAGATGATGATCGAGTGGGCTGGTCAATTCCTGGGAAACTCTCTCCAGTGGACATCGTGCTCCGCAAAGGAGATGTAGGCTTCAATGATGCAGCCGCAGAAAGAGTTTACAGTCGTCGCACAGAGCTGGAATGGCCAATAGCACGCACGCAATACACACCCTACTACCTAACCCCATCGCTCAGTCTCTCTCCCACCAAGCCAACGACATCTTCCCTCTCAAAAGTCTCCTATGTGGCAACAGGCTTTGAAGAGAACGACGGACGAGAAATAGGCGCCGTATCTCAGGGCTGGAAACCCCTCGTGGACACCTTCGACCTCTCGCAGCAAGTCTCCTTTACCACCACCCCATTCGAAGCGGAGACCGAAATTACGGGGCATATCACAGCACATCTCAATGTCTCTGTCTCTCCCACAATCCCTGGTATCTCGCCCAGCGAGATCGACCTCTTCGTCACACTACGGCATATATCCGCTGCAGGAAAAGAAGTCTTCTACACCGGAACCGCCGGGAATCCCGTTCCTCTATGCAAGGGCTGGCTACGAACGAGCTTAAGAAAGGTGAATAAGGAGCATATCAATCACAGAGAATGGCTTCCGCATCGGGATTACTTTTCATCTGATGTGCTGCCCGTTATCCCGGGCGAGGTGTATCCCGTTGACGTGGAGATCTGGCCGACAAACGTGGTACTAGACCCGGGCAGTCAATTGATTTTTGAGGTTAGTAGTGGCGATACGCAGGGCTGTGAGAGGTTTAAGCATACAAGTCCTACGGACAGGTGAGTTGTTCCAAGTCTTGCGAGTGAGGAGTGTGCTAATGATGTGTAGACCAAGAGAGAAGTTGGCGGGTTTGAATCATATCCATTTCGGGCCGAGATATGAGAACTTTATTACGCTGCCTGTGATTCCTGCTAAGTAGTCTGGGGTATTGGCAAATTCATAGCATGGAGTTTCCTCTTTTCGCCATTTCTCTCTGGTTGTAATGGATGCGAAGTGGTTCCCGTACTTTGAAAGATTGAAAGTCAACAAACTCTTGAGGACCTAGAAAAATAGACTTATATCATCCCATTCTCTTTCTATTCATTTTAAAAATCCCCGTCCATGTGCCATTCCATCGCGTAAGCAAGATTGCAAATGCTAGTTTTCTGACTTCTGTACTACCAACGGAGTACAATGGTCCAGAAAAGGTTGTTCCGGAAAGGGTGGCAAGTTGCCCCTCCTCAAGTTTCCTCAATTTCTCGAGTTCAGAAGAGTATACCTCCCGATCTGGTGGGGCCGAGAACCATGTACATACCCCTCTCGCTAGCTCAAAGACGATCCACATATCAAAGTCCCGCATATGCATAGCTAAAGACAAGGTCCTCCGTGATCGCTGCATAAAATAACGACATAATCACATATTTACTCAATTCCAAGTTCATATCAAACACGTCTTTACAGCTCCACAATATCATTTCTCAATCCTCCCAACCGTCAAAATGCCTCAATTCCTCAAAAAGTCGAGCGGCTCCTCAGCCGGCTCAGCCTCCGCCCAAGAATCCGTGACCGCAACCGTGAAATCCGTCATCAGCGACATTCGAACGAATGGAGATGCCGCCGTCCGTAAATATTCCGAGAAGTTCGACAAGTGGTCACCTGCCTCCTTCAAACTCTCCCAAAAAGAGATAGATGAGATCATTGCATCAGTTCCGGAACAGACGATTAAAGATATCAAGGAGGTGCAGGGTAATGTGCGAGCGTTTGCGCAAGCGCAGAGAGACAGTTTGAGGGATTTTGAGATCGAGATTAGACCTGGTGTTCATCTTGGACAGAAGAATATTCCTATTAGTGCTGTTGGAACGTATGTTTTCCGCTCCTCTACCAAAACGAATTTGGGCTGATGTGTGTGTGAAGTTATATTCCAGGAGGAAGATATCCCCTCTTGGCATCAGCGCACATGACAATCGTGACCGCAAAAGTCGCCGGCGTTCCACATGTAATTGCCTCTACACCCCCAATCTCCGGCCAAATCCCCGCTGCTACCGTAGCAGCAATGCACTTCGCTGGTGCGGACAGCATCTACATCCTCGGCGGCGTGCAAGCCGTCGCCGCAATGGCCGTTGGCACGGAGAGTATCCCCAAAGTCGACTTCATCGCCGGACCAGGGAACGCTTATGTAGCGGATGCCAAAAGGCAGCTGTTTGGTGAGGTGGGCATCGATCTTTTTGCTGGCCCTACGGAGATTTTGATTGTAGCGGATGGTGAGGCGGATCCATTCACTATTGCGACGGATCTTGTGAGCCAGGCGGAACATGGACCTGATACGCCTGCTGTGCTTATCACGACCTCGGAAGAAGTGGGGAAGAAGAGTATTGAGTTTGTTAATCAGCTTTTGGAGAAGAGTAATTTGAGTACGGCGGCGCTGGCAAAGACGAGCTGGGATGCGTTTGGTGAGGTTGCGGTTGTTGGGAGTCTTGAGGAGGCATGGAAGTTGGCGGATGAGTATGCAAGTGAGCATGTGCAGATCTTTACTAGAGAGCCCCGGGAAGCTTTAAGAGAAATGAAGAATTATGGGGCTTTGTTTTTGGGGGAGAGGACTTGTGTTAGTTATGGGGATAAGGTGATTGGCACGAATCATGTTTTGCCAACGAGGAAAGCGAGTAGGTATACTGGTGGTCTTTGGGTGGGGAAGTATTTGAGAACTGTTACGTATCAGGAGGTTAGTGATGAAAAGGCTAGTGGTGAACTTGGTAGGTTATGTGGCAGGGCGGCGAGGGCGGAGTTGTTTGAGGGGCATGCGAGGAGTGGAGATTTGAGGGCGAGCAAGTATCTGGGGGATAAGTTTGAGTGGATTCAGTGAAACGCTTGGCTGGTCTTTTCTGGGTGGTGCATTTTAGTTCGTTTGTTGATTGTTTATCAATGCATAAGAGCAATGATTGAACTTGGTCGATCGCAGATGCTTGCTATATATCTACTCGATGGTCCCCGACTTGTGGAACCTTGTAATATGTCTCTTTTAGACTTCACATTTAACTTTAGGTTTTTGTTTATCAAACTCTCTCATATCATTGACTTAGTGACACTGAGCTTGGCAGCAATCTCGCAGTCAATCCAATGAAAGATGATGAGTGTCTCAGTTTCTTGTCTACTATTCGTTCCTAATACAATTTCTGGTCACCAAGATATCTCACACCAATCAAAGTTCACTCCTTGTGTAGAATAGCCCTTCTTTCTTCGATTGAGATCTGCAGGAGATGCTCTAGTCAATGAAGTGAGACTTGATCATATTAACAAATCCCGAAATCTTAACTGCATATCTTATCAGTGCACTAGATGTGACTCTTAAGAGCACAAGAGAAAATATTTTAGACGTGTTGCCCATTCCCTTATTCTAAATCTTCCTGTAGCTATGTTCCCCATTTCCAGTAGAAACAGCAGATCGGGTCGACGTCCCAATTTGGATTTCACCACGCCTCCACGTACATGTACATTTCGAAAATAATAAGAAAGAACCAACTGACTCCATATCTATCTTTCCATAGAAGCAAACCTCAATTTCTGATGCGTAGGTCTTTTGTTGTTTACCTTTTATCCCCCTTTCCCCTTACCCCGGGACGAGCCTCGAAGTGAGTCACGTGCCAACGGCAAACTTACCTTCAAAAAAATCCTTCTTCCATTCGTCAAAATGATTTCAAATCCTCGAATGTCTTGCATAAAAAGTTCCGCCACAAGGTGCCGATTCGCAATTGCTGGGCCTTACCATTACCCGGCCCGTTGCAACTCACCCACATTCCGCCGCTCATCCCCCACCGGCCCCACGGATTCCACCAACCAGCTGCTGGTTCCCCTATCCCTTCCCTGAAATATCTCGGCTCCACCATCTTCTCTGCAACCTCACCTCCACATCCCCAAATGCAAACAACCCCTCCTCTCATCCCGCATC
Source organism: Stipitochalara longipes BDJ (assembly GCA_009732865.1). Taxonomy (NCBI): domain Eukaryota; kingdom Fungi; phylum Ascomycota; class Leotiomycetes; order Helotiales; family Hamatocanthoscyphaceae; genus Stipitochalara; species Stipitochalara longipes. The sequence goes on along the minus strand of ML769344.1, from coordinate 1,655,721 downwards.
CTCGGTCCCGACCACAGTATCTGATTGATCACTCCCCGGAACATAATCCACAGGTCAGGATGCGGGTGGGATTCCCCCAACTTCCGGGGCGCGCTAAAGCCAGCTACTGGCCGGGCTGGTCGGGTTTGGAGGCTTCTACTTACCTTACCTTCGGGTGCGTCGTCACTTAACCTTTACTGTAATTCCTGTGCATCGACACTTTTCAACCCCAGTCTTTTTTTGAACGAAATACCTTTTGGAACGGAAGATGAAGCAACCGATTGAACAAATTCTGAGTGGAATTCAGACGATTGGAACACAAACAAATGGCGTGAATGGTATAAATAGTGTCCATGAAGAGAATAATGGACTGAGGATTTTGATTGTTGGTGCGGGGATTGGAGGATTGACGGCTGCTATTGCGCTGAGGAAACAAGGGCATGAAGTTTTGGTGCGTATTTCGAATTTATCCATCAGAATCTGGACATTTTGTACTGATGAGAACGCAGATTTTCGAGCAAAGCCAGTTTGCGAGTGAGTTAGGAGCCGCAGTTCATCTTGCTCCAAATGCAAATGGAATTTTGAAGCGTCTTGGAATCTATGCTGAAGATTTTGGGTCGAATCCTATGCAAGTTGTGAGTTTTGAAAGATAAATGGGTGACGGAATGGATGCTGATCAAAACAGTTGACGGAGTGGTCAGCTGAAGGAAAATTGACAAGAAATATTAATTTGGAACAACCGAATAAACTTTGGCAGCATGTACGTGAAACAACGTTTCGTGGGATGGAAATCGCTGACAGCGTTCTAGAAATGGCTTCTTGCCCATAGAGTCCATCTTCACAATGCTTTGAAAAAGGCAGCGATACAACCCGAAGGCGAAGGAAGACCCGCTCAACTTTCAACTTCCAGTAGAGTCGTTAGTGTTGATCCAGAAACTGCAACTATCATACTTGAAAATGGGAACACTTTCCAAGGAGACTTGATTCTGGGCGCAGATGGTGTTCATTCCGTGACCCGAAAAGTAGTCGCCGGACGAGATATCAAGCCCCACGGCTCCGGCAAGAGCGCATTCCGCTTCTTGATCAAACGTCAAATAGCACAAGAAGACCCCGTCACAGCAAAGTTCGTCCAAGCACCTGGTGAGCTCAATATATGGTATGGCTCTGACAGAAGAGTCGTCGTGTACCCGACCACCAACAACCAACTTCTCAATTTCGTATGCATCCACCCCGAGGCGGAATCGGAAGCCGGTTCGGATACATGGAACAAAGGCGCGAATTTAGATCAGATGTTGAAGATTTATGACGGGTTTGATCCAGCGATGGTGGCTCTCATTTCGAAAGCTGATAGGGAGAGTCTGAAGGCCTGGAAGTTGCTTGATATGGAGGTCATGAGCTCGTGGGTCAAGGATAAATTAGCTTTGTTGGGGGATGCTGCACATCCATTTACGCCACACCAGGGCCAAGGGGCCGGGCAGGCGATCGAGGATGCTGCGACTTTGGGTGTTGTATTTCCTGGTGATGTGAAAAAAGAGGAGATTGCGGCAAGATTAGAGCTGTACCAGAAGATTAGGATGGAGAGAGCACATCGAATCCAGGAATATTCTCGCATAGCAGGAAGTGACCGGAAAGAAGGTGTGAAGAATGACAGTAAGTCTCATTTCCCCTTCATGTCTAACATAACTGACAAACCAGTGACCCAATACACAAACTACAACTTCGGCCACGACGAATGGGACAATTCGACCCAAGAATTGCGCAAATGGATCTGGTCACGCAACCCCTCTCTCTACTGGCGGATGCCCATAGCCTTTGGTCCCATGCCTGGACCACGACAATCACACTTCGGACATCCACGACAGGCAGAAGACTCAACTTTTACCACCGCATCCATCAAATTCAAGACCTCACGGACAGTGCTGCAAAATCTGTTTCCGCACAACAGCACTTCGTATCGCTTCAAGAGCCCCGGCACCTTCGCCTATGCCTCATTCTCTCAAACCACGTTAGGAAAGATGGAATGGCTAGGCGGTTCGGGATACAAACATCTTGGTCTCTACATCCACGGCGTCGATTATGTGAAGAAAGACGGCAGTATAATTTCAGGAACATACATGCCCCTGCTCTTCGAATCTCTCACCGACCCCATTGTCTCCGGGCGCGAAGAACTTGGGATGCCGAAACTTTACTCCTCACTTGACATTCATCGTCGTTCAAACTCGTACCGTATCAACGCGGGCTGGGAAGGGGCTATCTGGGGTAACTTCGTCTTATCAGACCTCGTCGAAGCCGATCAATCCCAGGAATCGGGCAAGATCTCAGGCGAAGACGACGATGGAATTTTGGTGTATCGATATATTCCAAAGGTTGGGAGGGATAACAAAGGGCAAGCGGAGGCGGAGTATCCTGTTTTCGTGCCGTACGCTGAGGATTTCCCTACGCCGAGGCCGAAGCGAGTGTTCAAATCTAGCAAACCGAGCTTCAAAATTGATCCGCTCGATGTGGATGCCCTGCCTACACTGCATCATATTATTTCTAGACTGGCGGAGTTGCCGGTTTATGAGGTTGTTAGTGGGAAAGTTGTGGAGGGGGTGGGTGTTCCGGATGTTGCGGCTGCGAGGAGAATTGAATAGGGGTGTTGTTTACTTTGACAGCTGATCCTCGCTTGTGTCTTCTTTTCACGCTTCAGATTTGATATCACGGTTTGATAATTAGAGGAATATTGCAAATGAGATTGATTACTTCACGATTCTGTTCCCGCTCTCTCGCTCTCTCTCTCCAAAGAGCCAGCTCCAAATAATCTCACATTCCTTTGCCTTGCTTCATTTCTACAGCGTGTACCAGACAATTTCCATAGAAAATGCGTGCACCAAATTTTCGCACGTTTCTTTTGCTTGTACACCATATTCGGCCCAAACATAATTCCCCCACACCCCACCTACCGACCCCGCCTTTTTGGACCCTTCACTTTATACATCTGCTCTTCCTCAACCCCGCTATAACACCACCACCAAGCACATCTCCACCTAGCAATCACATGATCATGGCCTCCCTTGACAACTCCCTCCAAGGCAAAGTCGCAATAATCAGCGCCTCCGACTCAGGAATTGGCGCCCAAATAGCCCGCGAGCTCTCCTCCCTCGGTGCCTCAATCGTAATTAACTACCCATTTCCCTCGATCTCCTCCCGCGCGCAGACAGTTGTCTCCTCACTCTCTACCCCTTCTATCGCGGTAGAAGCAGACCTCTCCACAACCACCGGCCCCAAACAACTCGTCGATGCCGCCGTTGCCAAGTTTGGGAAAATCGACATCCTGGTCAACAACGCGGGCATCGCCGTGAACCTGCCGTTCGAAGAGCAAACCCTGGAGCACTGGGATACGTTAGTGAATCTGAATTGCAGAGGCACGTTTTTGTTGACGCAAGCTGTGTTGCCGCACTTGAGCAAGAAAGACTCGAGGATCATCAATATTTGCTCCATAAGCGCGAGGGATGCGCCGCCTATGCAGACTATCTACGCGGGCACGAAAGGAATGGTGGATTCTATGACGAGGGTGTGGGCGAAGGAGCTACCGCCGAAGTATGGGTGTACGGTGAATAGTGTGAGTCCTGGGCCGACGAATACGGAGGGCTTTAGGGCGGCGGGAGACGAGATGATGAAGTTGTTACAGCCCGTTATTGAGAGTACGCCCTGTGGGAATCGGCTTGGGGAGACAGAAGAGGTGGCGTATGCTGTGCTTATGTTGGTATTGCCGAGGGCGAGCTGGATTAATGGTGTGCAGCTGGTTGCTAGTGGAGGGCATTTTATGATGTGAAGTCACGATGCAATGTAGACAGCCGTTTCTTATGTAACTGTTACACAAAACCAGAATTGGGAATAGAATTTGAGTTCAGGTCTATTAATTTCAGTCTCTATAGTTTATTTCTGCCACTCATGTACATTCTCCAACCCCTCAGGCCCAGACTTATCCCCTTCATCAAGGTATCCACAAACCCTCCCTTCAGGATCCCACTTCCTCCTCACCTCCATCAACCTCTCCCCCTGCTCTGTGCCCCAAAATCTCGTCTTCCTGACTTGGAAATCAGAATCCCCCAAATACGCACCCACACTCTCCTTTTCCACCTCTTTCATCACATCCGTCACCCATTTCCTACAGCGCTTATCATCTTCCTCTTTTTCCCAGACGGTATATAAAGCCATGTAGTGATCAGATTGCATCGAAAGCGCCATATCAGGCAACTCTCTCCTCGAACACGGATACATCGAAAACCAGAGCGTGAAGGCCTTGCTCCCCTCAGGCAACGTCGTCATTGCTTTCCTCAGCACTTCCGTAACATCTGCATCGTTTTTGATATATGCATTCTCAGCTATGTAGCGATGCCCATGCGGGTTCGCGAGATCTTGACCGCAGTATTCGTTCGCAAGACTTGTAGGTTGAGACGGAGCTTCCATGATGGCGCCGGGTGGGTGGCTGGAGTTTATGGCTGCGAGGGAGGAGAGCGCTGCGGATTCGATTTGTTGGAAGGTTACAAAGGAGGTCAGGAGGGCGGGGGTTTGGGTTGTGGGGTCGATAATTCCGACTGCTACTGCTTCAATGGAGTCATCGCATTCCAGCGCCGCCTGCAGACAATTAGACATTGTTGTGCATATTGTGAGTGGAGAGAGCCGAACTTTTTGCACCCAGTCCATCACTACTTTGTATTCGGAGAGTGGGTAGATGAATGTGGAATTTTTCATGGCTCTGAACGCTTCTCGAGTGTTTAAATAAAATGCTGTCACGATTGCGGGGAAGCCTATGGTCATACATTAGCATCAAGTATAATTCAGAGGGGTGGAAGTGTGTACCTGGACCAGCACCTCTTGCAGCCCAGAAGAGATCACTGTTTTCCTGCTCATTGCAATGCAAAGCTGTTCCCTCTGCCGTAACCACATCAATCGCAGCAATCTGCTCGCATGCCCAGCCCCAGTTCTGAGACGGTTAGCACAACAGAAACTGTCAAGGTGCAAGATAAATTACCTTGCAATTCCATCCCATCCCGCCTTGAAGCAGAAACCCGCCCAGCCCAACATCCGGACAATGTCCACCTCCAAACATCCTGCCTCTAGTCGAGAGATACTCAACGAGCATCCTCCCTGTGGTACTAGGCGAAACTTTTGCAATTTTCGTATCTTCATCATACTCGATAAAGTTATACTTCTCTAGATCGATCAAAATGGCGTTGTCCCTCACTGACCATGCTGCCCACGAGTGCCCGCCGGATCGCACTGATACTCGGAGGTTCTGGGATTTTGCTAATTGAACAGCATTGATGATGTCTTGGACGCATGTTGCTTCGACGACGCCGTGGGGATACCGGTTCGGTCTTCGGTGGTTGAAAACTCGGCCAACTCGTGCTTGTTCGTAGGTGGGGGAGTCTCGGTAGATGACTTTTGTTTCGGTGACAGTCATATTGAGAAAATAAGCATGAAGATTTAGAGAAGATGATTTTGGCCAAGCCCAAGCTTCAGAGGATGCCCTCTTTCGAGAGGCGTGAATAGAAATTTTGATGATATCCAGGCCCCCCACTTACCTCCACAGCCGGGATGTTTCATCCACCCCGGATCAAACACTTTGCTGATGCCGAACACTCAGCGCGCTCTTACTTCTATTTTCGTTCATGACTGCAGCGTGAACCTTGAAGAGCAACCTCTATTGCTTCCGAATCGACAGAAGAGTGCATTTCCCCCGCAGCTCGGGATGTGGAGAAGAGGGGCCGCGTATTGGTAGTGGTTGGCGGGGACCCCGGAAATATCCCAAGCTTACCGGAGTGGACGTTTCAGGGGTTGCGGCCTGCCTGCCGTGCTGAAGTAGAGCGTGTCCTCGCCCCGAACACACCTCACTTGATCAACACATCGTGCCGACCTCGCCCATTATAAGACGCGCTTTGTCGAGATCCGGCAACGCATCGAACCATTTAATCTATTCAGTTTAGTACCATCGCTTCAACCATGTCGAAGATCCTAGACCCTGAAGGGGTTCCCGCTAGGGAGGCTGAAAATTCTGACCTGGAGCCTACCAAGACTGTCCAGATCGATGTCGACGCCACAGAACAGAAGCATCATCTCATGAAGCGCATCCACACACTCGGCAGCGTCCGCCATCGCCATGAACATACCGGCCAGATTATCCTCATCCCAACGCCATCAAAAGACCCCAATGATCCTCTCAATTGGTATATTGGCTTTCTTATCAAATCAAACACGGGCCTCCGCTGACATAACACACCTAGGTCTCAGAAGAAGAAATACTACTCCGCCTTCATCATTTGCCTAGCAATGATGATTTGCAACTTCCTTGCCGCAGGCCCGACTATTGCTATCGTTGAAACAGCCATGGAATTCTTCCCCGGTTCCAAGCAGCCTAGTGCCCTCGGGCCTGCAATCAATAAGACGGCTTACTTCTTCACGACTACGGCTCTTTTGCAGGGGACTGGTAACTTGATCTGGATGCCGCTCGTCAATAAGTATGGACGACGGCCGATCTATATTATCAGTTATACGATTTATTTGGCTTGCGCTATTTGGGCTTCTCAGACGACGAGCTATGGGAGCTTTCTGGCTTCGAGAATTCTGATGGGCTTTGGATCGGGAGCGGCTGAGACGATGGCCCCGCTTTCTATTGCGGATATCTTTTTTTTGCATGAGAGAGGTTTGGTGATGGCGTAAGTTTGCTCTGGCGCATTTGATGTAGCTTTGCTAAAAAATCACTAGTATGTATAGCTGTGCTCTTGTGTCGGGCGTATCAGGTGGAATTATTATTGCGGGGTAAGAAACTTCCCTACCCTCTTAAAAGCAGTGCTGATTCATCAGCCTTATCACCATCAACCATCCATGGAGAGTAATCTACGACGTAGCTATAGCTCTCATCGCCTTTACTCTCATTTTGGCTTTCTTCACCTTTCCCGAGACAGTCTACCTCCGTCCCATCGAAATCGACGTGGACCATGAGCCTACTCTTTCAGAAAAGCGCGATGACCCCGCCGCCGTACTGAGTGATTCCACCACTTCCATCCCGCCCAAGAAAACTTATCTCCAGACCTTGAAACTCTTCTCTGGAACCTTCACCGAAGAGACCTTCTGGCGACTCTTCGTTCGCCCCTTCGCACTCATCCTTTTACCTCCAGTCCTCTGGTGTTCTTTGGTCCAATCGGTAACAATTGGCTTCATCGTGGCCGTAACCTCCAATGTCGCCTCAGCCTACGCAACAGCCTACAACATGAAGCCCTATGAAACTGGCCTGTGCTTTATCGCTGCCATCATTGGAGCACTCGTCGGCATCTTCTGCGGCGGGTACCTGGGTGACCGCACAGCTGATTTCTTCACCAAGCGGAACAACGGAATCAGAGAACCTGAGATGCGATTACCAGCCATGATGTTCAGCCTCATCTCCACGCCGTTGAGTTTGATTCTGTATGGCGTTGGCATTCAGAATAAGTTGCATTGGATGTGCCCCACTGTTGGGTTGGCGCTATTGAATTTCAGTATTGTGCAAGGCACGAATGTCGCGCTAGTCTATACGATTGATGCGTATAGACCAATTGCTGGGGAGATTACGTTGACGACTATGGCGTTTAAGTGTAAGGCCAATTTTACCCCCCATCCTTGTTACACCCACTGATAATAATGGCTCCATAGCGGCTTTTGGCTTCCTGCTCTCTTTTTACACCAACCCATGGATCGAAAAGAGCGGATATCTCAATGCGTACGGTGCAATGGCTGGCATCTCAGCCGCAGTGCTGATCTTTTGGGTTCCGCTGTATATCTGGGGAAAGAGAATCCGGCACGCGACGTGGCATTGGAGTGTTACTAGTTACGTGCACTGGGATGAAGATCGTGAAGTCGGAGAATAAGCTGTCATATTTCCTGAATACTTTCGGTAGGGCCAAGACTTGGGACTTCTAGTATGTGGCAATGAATAGCTATCTCAAGCTTTGCCCAACCCGAATATTCGCCTTCTACGATAATGGTAAGTGAGGCGGTTTAGGCTATCTCCATCCAGCCACGTGCATAACCGCCCGCCCTCGCTTCCGCGTTTCCCCTATTGGCTCCCCCCTATCTTAGGCCACTCAACAAATGATCCCCCACACTCTCGCTTAGCCAGACACCAGTCACTCGTTGACACATCTGCAGTGCAGCCACTAACACTTCACCTGTCGTGAATCACGCAACAACACCTCCACGTTGTCAGGTCAGGCGTCTGGCAACGTTTTCTTCATGCCCGACATTCGCGTTCATTAAACCTCCCATCAAACCATTCAAAACAGACTCCACCTCTTCACCGTCTTTTTAAAATACTCCAAATCAATTAGACACTGATCTTTCCTGCGCCAATCGTTTAGATACATATTCTCAAGAGTGGCGGCAGCGAATCAACATGTCAGAAGAAGTCCAACCAATTGAAGCACCCCACATATCAACCGAGGAACCCAAGAGCGAAGAGGGTAAGAGCAAGCGCGATTCTGCTGTATTCATGGTCAACGATCCGGAAACTTCTTCTACTGAGACGTCGGACGCGCAGGAGGCAACTGCTTCCGAGGATTCCGCTGAGGAGGACGGGAAGGAGCATGAAGATGGGGAAGATGAGAAGCCGGAGGTGAAGAGTGCTGTGCATGAGGAGCCTGCAGCAGATGCGAAGCCCGACGAGCCTGAAGCTAGCGCTGAGGAGCCCGAAGCTCCCAAGGAACCAGAGCCCGAGAAAGAGCCAGAGGTCGAGAAAGAGGTTGAGCCAGTGGTAGTGGAAAACCATGAGGTCGAAGAAAAGGAAGAAGAACCATCGGAAGCTGCTAAGGCAGATGTAGAGCCGAAGAGTGAGAAAACAACACAGCACCTTTCTCCTACTGCGCCAGAAAATGAGGAGGAGGATGATGGAGTGGATGATGACTCCATTTCCACGACTGTGGAGACGGGAGAGGAGATTGAGGATGTGGCTTTGAAGCAGAGCTCAGAAGCCGAGGCGGCGGAGAAGAATGGCGATGGGGTGAAGCAAAAAGAAGAAGAAAAGGCGGAGGAGAAAGCAGAACCTGCCGTTGCTGAAGAGAATGAAGGGGAGAAAGAAGAACTTGCAGAAGCCAAGGAACCTGCTGCGGATGAGCCGGAAATTCTAGAGGAGGAAAGCCGTGAGGTTCCAACACATGAGGAGAAAGAAATTGAGGAAAGTGCAGCTGCTGAGAAGGACGAGACGGCAGAGGAAGTTGAGAAGGAGGCGCCTGAAGAGGAGTTGACACCAGAGACTGCTGAAGAGGAGTCCAAGGAAATCTCACCCCAGCTCGAAGATACAGCCACGGCTGAGTCCGAAACCCCCTCCGAGAAGGAAGCCCAAGATACCCCAGCATCTACGGAGCGGGACCTTGAGCCTCCTACAGCTACAACCACCCCAGAACCCTCTGTCTCGCCTCCAGAACATTCCGCACCAGTCTCAAATCCGGCCGAGCCCCAAGCACCAACGACACAAAAGCCGACCCCCTCACCACTCGCGATCTCTCGCGCAAAATTCCGCCAAGCACTCAACATGCTGATCCAGCTGCTGTCAGAAGCAGAAGATGACGAAGGAGTCGTGCATCTGAACCTCAATGATAAGGAGAGTGAATTGAGGAAGGTGGTTCGGATGGTTGGGAAGAGGCTGGAGGGGTTTGAGGAAGTGGAACAGGAGGTTGAGTGGAATACTTTGGTGGGGGTATTTGACGAGAGGAGGGATAAAGACTGATGTGCAAACGTGTAGGAAAGGGGTTGAAGAATATCTGGGTGGTAATTCGAGGGGGGAGAGGGACAGGGCAAAAGCAGAGACTTGTAGGTTAGGTAATTTGTTCAGATGTACATTTTCGTCAGCTTGACGATGGCTTGAAAGGGGGCGGGGAAGGGGGAGATCGAACACCGCTCGAATTGTATGTAGGCTAGACAGAGGTATCAAAACATGGGTTTCCAACAATCACTTCAGCCGCTAGAGAGGATCTAAAATGACCTTCAACCGCAACCCGCGTGATGATTTACACGGTCGGAGAAAGTAAGCATTGTGTACTCCGGGCATCTTTGCTTGCAAATCGCAACGCTTAAATTGCTGCGATTCTCAAGATCGGCCATGATTACTCAACCAGCCCTGATCAGCCAGAAATGAATGAATATAGCGATCCCAACACTTCGAGATTTCTTATCGCTCGGTCCTTTTCTTCAAGAGATCTTAACAAGTGTAATTCCATACGAGTCAAAATTCTACAAGATTAATAGTAGCGCACTTTTCAGCCTCCCCTTTCCCCTTCGAAAGGGTTACATTTGGGTATTCTGAAGTGAAATTAAGCACGTAGCGCGCAAAAACTTCCCGTTTCAGCCACAAGAGCCGTTGGTAAGGCGGCCGTCATAGGGCTGATTACTCTACAATTTTCTGATCAGTAAATACGCCCGACCCTGGCCATCTCGGTCTTACGGCCGTGAAAGTTGCCCATTCGGGAGAATTGTTTCTCTGCCGAATCGGAAGTCTCACTCCTTTTACCGAGTGCGGACTCGGCAGCCTATAGGAATACAACAACCGCATGAGACGCTGATGCCAGCAACGCCATCTCTTAACCGATGTGTTAGCGAGACGTGGCTCTCTGTTGGCGTTATCAACAAGCTGAGCATGGAGCTCAAGCAATGTGGTAGAGCTGAGCTTCACGCCCTTAACCTGTTTCAGACAAAGGTGTTATATGCGTCGGTACAATGTCATTCCCGACTACCTGATCTGGAAGATCATTTTGTGTGTCACAGCTTACATCTTCGCTTCAACCTGCAGGTCTTCGCTGTATAAATCCGAATCCGCCCACATTCGATATGTCTTGACCGTTTCAAATTTTTCAGATGTTTGTGTCGGAACCACCTCCATTACAACACTTCACCATTTTCCCACAACCCCACGAAACGAAGCTTAGCATCTCGGAACAAGCTTGAACATGGCTTCATCAGATTCTGAAAAGAATGACCTGGGAGCCTTGCCGGCTTCTGATTCTCCCTCTGACATTGAAAAGAATTCCAATGATGCTACCGAGGAGGAACAGCAGTTCGTCCAACGGGACATCCCTACATGGCAATGGGTGCTGGTTTGTGTGGGACTCTTTCTTGGCGCCATGCTTTATGGGCTCGACACAACCATCTCTGCTTCAGTGCAAGGCCCAATCCTGGCTTCTCTTGGAGAGATTGAAAAGTTAGCTTGGGTTGGAATCGGGTTCCCCATGGGCTCTGTGTCGGTCATTCTCCTCCTTGGGTGGTGCTACGCGGTTTTCCAGATCAAGTATCTCATGATCGGTTCCATTGTCACATTTGAAGTTGGGAGTGCGCTTTGCGGTGCAGCTCCTACCATGAATGCGATGATTTTTGGTCGCGTTATAGCTGGTATTGGTGGTGCGGGCATGTACCTTGGGTAAGTCCGCCAAGTAAATAAAGCTACTTCTCCGAGCCCACACTGCGTGGCAGAATCCAGCTAATTCTCGAATCTTCATCACACAGGGCTTTGACATACGTCTCAACCTTTACCCCTCTCTCCTCGAGAGCGATTTACAACGCACTCATAGGACTTTGCTGGGGAACAGGCTGTATCCTCGGACCACTCATCGGTGGTAGCTTCGCTGTATCTTCGGCAACTTGGAGATGGGCGTTCTATATTAATATTCCTCTCGCCGCCGTCCTTTCTCCCGTCTACATATTTTATTTCCCAAAGCACAATCCACAACCTGAAACTTCTGGGCCTACCAAACTCGCCCGAATCGACTGGGTCGGTGCAGTCCTCAACGCAACAGTCTTTACCCTCTTCCAAGTCGTTCTCACATTTGCCGGAAGCACATGGAAGTGGAACGCTCCTGGGCCCATCGCTCTCTGGGTAGTGTTTGGCGCCTCCCTCATCGCATACATCGTGCAACAGATATTCTCCCTTTTCACAACACCTGAGAGACAACTATTCCCAATCCATCTCTTGAAGTCCCGCACACAAGTCCTCCTCTACATCGGCACAGCAGCTTCCGCGGCAGCCCTATCCGCAGGAGTCTACTACGTCCCCCTCTTCTTCCAATTCACGCGTGGCGACTCGGCGATCCGTGCTGCTGTCCGTCTTCTCCCTTTCATTACCATCACCATCTTCTTCGTTATGCTCACCGGCGGACTGCTCCCTATCCTTGGACGCTACGCACCACTGTACGTTCTTTCTGGAATATTCATAGTTATCGGAGGTGCTCTCATGCATACCGTCGATGTTACCACGAATACAAGCGCAATCTACGGTTACGAGGTCTTGATGGCCATTGGTATCGGCTCGATTATGCAGGTCGCGTACTCCGTCTCTGTCGTCAAAGTAAAGCAGCACGATGTCCAGAACGCGATTGGGTTCATCAACGTGGGGCAGATTGGAACGATGGCAATTGCGCTGTCCATTGCAGCGTCCATCTTTCAGAACCGAGGATTGATTAATTTGAAGGAGGCGCTGCAGGGATATGGGTTCAGTGAGTTGGAATTGAGAGGTGCGTTGGCGGGAGCCCAGAGCGCGGTGCTTATGGGTGGCAATGAGGCGGTGAAAGCCAAGGCTGTTGCTGCGATTGTGAAGACAATGGATAGTATTTGGATTATGACGATTGTTGCTGGGGCGGTGAGTTTCGTCAGTGGGATGTTGATGAGGTGGGAGAAGGTGGTTTTGGATAAGGTTGGAGTTTGAAATTGATACAATAGTGATTGCGAGGTCATATTATTCTGGCAAGGTGCTAGTTTTGATCAAAGGGAGATGGATGACTCGGATTTTAAACTGTTGATGAATATGTGGAGCTTTAACCCGGCAGGATAGAGCGCAGTAGAATTTAATGAATAAGAATTATAATTTGATATATGACTTGGCCGCTTTGTTCAATATTCCGTTCTTGCAAAATGTCCCCAGTGGCATATCTAGAAGTACTCGCAGGCTTTCGTCTTCATTTGAATGCTTTGAATTCATTCTCGCATATATATAGGCATCTGCGGCTTGCTACAGTCTCACCTCCCATCACATCAACGTATCCGCTGACCAAGCACAATAAGCACTTAACGCAATCATCACTTTCCTAGAATCCCATAAGTGTAAATATTTCGGAACGGAAGAACTCTCGACAAGCTATTTCTCAAATTTCTAACAGATACCATGCCTCACTCTGGTGATTCAAACTGCAATATCACGTGGTGGGAGTGTTGCCAGGTAAGGACTCCGTACCTCCTCAAAATTTCGATGCTTATGCTAAAAGTCTTCTATAAAGTGCGTTCACTGCTTAAACACTGAAGAAGTCTCTCATACCTTACTCTGTGAGGCTCAGATAGGGTACGGTCGCAAGGCTCGGCCTTGTGGGCACTTCATGTGCGACGAGTGCCAGAAGACATACAAGGATCCTGACATCAAGAGAACATATCTGCCACCTTAGGAAGATAAGAAAGATTATTCTTGGTTACTTGATATGTAGTGAGCAATGAACAGTCTTAGAACGGCACGATGTTGCGGTTGGCAGTGAGAATGCAGTTCATGTAAAGGAGCTTAAGCGATATCATGAATCAATCGTTTTTTAGAGAATTAGCAAGGAACTCTGTGGAGGTGTGCTAAATTAAGGCCTTATACTGTTTGGAGATAAATTTCCCAACTTTCCAAGCGCTTCGTCGTATTGTAGGTAAGGAAGATGATTCAGCCCGTTCATCTCTCGAACCCGTGAATCCAGAAATTGTATATGCCATATATTTCAAGACCACTCATTGAGTCATAGACTCATATCTAGAAAAAGGATCTTTTAAGCATAAAATAAGTGCGTGTTACTTAGTTCAACACTGCTTCCATCACCTTCACGGCATACACCTGGAGCTGAGGGCTGAGACGCTATCATCCACACGAAACCTACTCCCCGCCGTTCTACTACTCTACATCAACATCCTAAACAGAAACAGTTCAAATCAGAAGGCAGGATGGCATCCAAGATCTTTGATCTAGACACAAGCAAGCTCGACAGCTGGGTTTGTTACAAAGTGAGAGCTCTACCACTTCCTCTCATTACTAATTTTGGTATCCTAATAGTTTTCGAAATAGTGCAGCAAAGAGCATTTTGCGCGAGAGAACAAGATGTTCGTCTGTGATACAACCACGGACTACGTGATTGGCAGGAAGTGCCTTCACCCTGTCTGCAGTACCTATTGCGCGATCACATACAAACTACCTCTGAAAGAGAGGCTCAAGAAAGTTATTCGTCGTAAATAGTCATTTGGATGGGTGGTACAAGTCGAGATTCAGAGGTTGGGAATGCATTGGCTTAGGAAGGACTTCTGACTCGGCAAACAAGATTTCGTTGGTCTTGACTCAAACTTTTTCCAAATGTGAATCGTAACAATGAATATTGTGACTTAGCGTGTGAGGTTGACAGATGTCTTACACGAAGTGCACGTGACGTTTCTTTGTTCTCTTTGTTCCAAGTCCGGAACTCAAGAATCTAAGGTCCTTCCAACTTCAACAGATCTTTCCTTGCCATGTAATCTCCACATCAAACACTTCGCAAATAATCCTGAGGAAATAATGTCAGAGCCCACTCAGGTACCGGCAACAAAGTCGAGTGCCGAGTACCGTTATACTTGGGTCTGCTGCTCTGTAAGTATATCAATATGATTTGATAGCATTTCACAAGGCTTCGTGGCTAATAAAGAGAAGTGCGGGAAATACAAGGGGACAGATAGCTATTTTCGGTCTGGAAAGACGTGCATGGATTGTGAATTTAAGAAGGTGAAACACCAGCAGTGCAGCAATTGCGAGTTCTTTGAGAATAAGCAGACATGAGAGCTTGGGTGCCGATGGATTTTGGGGAGGCTGGAGATGCGAATAGTCTGACTGGGTGAATGGAAATGGATCATCGCGTTTTCCCTGCACGTTGAGCAATCGCCTGGTCGATTTCATATTATATTCACTTTAGGAGCTAGGTAGCTCAAATGCTTGAGATTTTACTGCATAATATTTTACTTCAAACACTGTTTATTCCAATTCTCTTTCTACACAGGTTCACACGTATCGATTTTGCGCATTGATCTGGGTCAACTCACTTTTATGACACCCAAATTCCCCTTCAACTATAGGCTTTGAGAATCCAAGCAAATTTCTCACACTCACCTTCGCTCAACTTCTTCGGGTAATCTCTTCACGAATACTATTTCTTTTGCAACTCTTTCTTCGAAATCTGCGTCACCAGCAGTTTCATTCTCATCAACTTATTACTTAGATTACACTCTCATTCGACGATTCCCCCCCATCCACCGTGGATTCCACGAGACCTTCAAACTCCACAATTGCAAGACGTGGCGCGAAAATGGTGGTTTGATGTCGACATAACAGAAAATCTCCAAGCTGCTAGGGAGAAAGCAGAGGAAGACATCATTGAACTTAGGGAGATTGCAGCTCAGGTCTTCAAATACGTGCACATACACTGCGGCGGGGTATCATCGTAGAGCAGGTTTTGCACATGTTAGACGCGGTCTTAGTCAAGAAGTATAGTACCTTACTTGGATTTAGAATTTAGAGTCAAGTTGATTGCCCCAAAGTAACACACAAAATTTACTGCACTTGAATCCTCTCATGTGACGAGATTAACGATATCTTAATAGGTTTACAGAAGTGGTTATGGTCCAGACAACAGGTATTAGCAAGGTCATATCTAAACAACATGAAAATTGTGGCTGATATAAGAGAACAAGACTTCCACCTCCCCCAAAACGTTGGGAGCCTATCTTTAATTCCTACTCAGTCTTTCGGGTATTTATTTGCACTCTTCCAGCAGTGAGGTTTAACTACAAGAGGTCGGAGGGAGTTAATATTCCAGGGTTACTGTTTTAGGTAACCCTGGCCTCTAAGGTGAATGCTAAAGAGGCCGCATCAAATGGTTAAGGCTGGCTAGGTGGACAGACGGAGTCCGAGTTTAGAGAGCGAGGTGCAAGATACACGCTGGCTGCACTATAATATTATCATATGTCGGAAGTGCAGTAGTCTAACGAAATCTAACTAGCTTCGCTTCCAACGTGGCGAGTTTCTAGACAATACCCCTTTTCTTTTATAACACTTGTCTCCAAAATATTGCTTGTTACGGAATTTTAATATTCTAGAAACATATTTGAGCCCCCGTTTTTTCTGTAGGGGGGGCGCTTTTGGCACAAATCACTCGCTTTCCCCTGAAATTACTATCAAAGTATTAACAGCGTATACTGCTCATCTATGCACTATTTGTAATTTCAATAAGAATCGCCTCCGAAGCCCCAACACTTACTTGACCCTTGCTATAATTCTCTACTATCATATTTCCAACCCTAAAACCCGTGTCAAAACTCTGACCAGCCCAAGTGACATTACCCGTCGTGTCACTACATACACCAGTCAATCTCCGTACATTTACGTTTTGACCCAAGACGTTAGAAACATCTATCTCCTGAGATATCGGTCTAGTCATCGTTGAATCAAAAAATTCGAGATTTAGCGCTACGACCTTTTGTATTTTGTCACCCGAGTAAAGGGCGTACAATGCTAACGTTTCGGATTCGAACGCCCAGAGCTCCTCGATCCTCGGGTCTAAGATGTCACTGATAGCATCTGCTATGAGGAGTAAGGAGTAATATCTATCAATCCATCAGTACTCATAAGACATGTTATGATTTAGAGTGGCTTACGTGGGCCACACAATTGCAGGCGTATTATTATAAACCACTGGTTGCCACATAGAGTAATAAAATGGGGTACCCGCGTGGAAGTACACGCTATCCATTCCCAAAACCGCACCGTGTAACATATAGTCTATTGACCACAATGCCGCGCCAAGGCTATTAGAGACTCCTTCTTTTCCATGGCAGGAAACACTCCCTGTTTCACCCATCACAAAAGAGATGGACTGTGATTTTGCGGCTGCGATTTCAGTTGTCCATTGTGAAAAATATTGGATGGTGTTTATATGATTCATTAGATTTGGTAAGGACACTAATGCTGCTCGTGTTGCTGTGCTCAGTTGTCAGTAATTTAGAAATAGGTATTGGAAATGGTATACACTCACAATCGCAAATTGAGAATGGATAAGTATGATCAGACAAACTGGTCACAATTCCCATTGTGGCAACAACTCCCATCTCACCCAATTCCACCAGGGAAAAATTGCCCATATAAATAGGTTCTTGGGCCAAAGCGCCAAGCTGTAATGATCAAGATCTGTTGGTGGCATTCTGAATTTGAGATATCCAATTCACAACCTGTTGAGCATAGACTTGCACATTCCACCCATCTGGTCGTTGAATATTATAAAAATCTGGTTCGTTTCCTAACTCAAAGCTTCTGAACCGCTCAGACTTAAGATATTTTTCCGCAGCCACCACTTCAGCAAGAGGAAACTCAACTTCATCCTGCCCCAAATTAAGGCCGAATATGAACTGCTGCTTTGATGGGACATTATCGTTCATCACTTTAAACAGGTCTTTGCCAAACGTAACACTAACGGCTTCGGCATTGCCCGGTACGAAAACATTAGCCAGTGTTGAGGTACAATTCTCACAATATCGGGCTACGTCTTGAGTATGTCCACCAATACGGATTATAGGAGGTGTTCCCAGTCGATCCTCGATGTTTTGAAGTAGTTGGCGAGAAAACGTGTTTGGCGAGCCAGCGTCACCCAGATAGTCGAGGATATAGCAGAATTCTATAGACAGAGCTCCAATTCTGCGGGAGATTGGAATGGCGGATCCGTTGCTTTGAATTTGAGTTGGGGCGATGGTTGATGTTGGTGTGGTGGCAGTAGAGGTTTGACATAGTGAATAAATGAGGGAGGATATTGCAAGGAGCTGCAAATTTAGGATATGCATTTTGATTTGCGACTATTGTATTTACTGCTCACCAACTTAACATCCACTGGAACAGATCTTGGAATCTTTAAGTAAATAAAGTCGAGACGGAAGATCAGGGTCCGCACTATTTAGTTTTCTGGCGGATAGGAATTGAGCCTCACAACTATATTAAAAAATATATTGGCCGTGCCCCGCTTCGCCCTAAGAAATACTGCCGTCCACTAGTCACTTAAATATCTTCAGCTCAAGTTAGAGCGGAGGATGCTCAGGTCCAAAGACGGAAGTGAACTTTCGAGAGTATAGTTAGATTATAGCGGTTATACTATCGGCTATAGACCGACTTGATTAAAAGAGGTAATTGGCGGGCGCCCAGATATTCAGAAAAATCTTGAGATTGCTCTCAGATTTACAGGTCTGACACAGAAACTTCCTCTGTTGTACAAGTACGCTAGATTAGCTGGCGCATATAATAGTATAGCAAACAGCGACCTATGCTATAGACTCGGCTTCCTACAATATAGGACATCTTAGACTTCTAATAAATATATAGAGATGAACTAAATTTTTAAAGGAAGATCTAGTATTGAAAGGGAATAAATATTAAATTATTTTTATTAAAATATATTAAAAATTATATAAAAAAGAGCATAGGGTAAAAAAATCTATAATAAGTTAAGTCTAGAATTCGAGTTTTAATATAACGGGTTAGACCCGTAGTTAGAACTTGGTTAAGTGACTAGTGTGACTGAATAAAAGGGAACTTACTCACATCCCTTACTTGAAGGAAGGGAGGGCCGTACGGAGGGTATAAAGACTGTATCTAGAGGGCAGTAGGGCCTTCTCTCTTTAGTATTTCCTCCTTGTAATGAAGCACGTTCTCTAATTGACCCAACTCATTGTCAACCTGTGATATCTAACTTATTATACCATTTACAACCCTCACTTCGCACCGTAGGCTACGATTCTAACCCAGTCTAATCAGAGTCCACTCCGGTACCGCAGCCATCCAGTCCACTTCAGAAATATTCCCTATCCCAACCCTCTCAGCAACGCCATCCACCTCAATCCCATCCCGCCTTATCAACATAACACTCAAATACCCATACCGACCCGCCGACAGGACGATGAACTCTCCATCTGAATCTTCCTGCGACCAAGACTCCTGATGACGAGCAGCTTTCCAATCAGATGGAAGTAACATTCTGTTCGAAACGTGTGCATACCGCTTTCCGATGTAGTGCCAACGCCACATTGGGCCCAGCGGACTGGGCTGGGCGTCAACAGTGGCCTTGGCTTCGTCACGGATGACGGGGAGGAATGCGCGGCTAGTGTAGAAGGAGAGGATGTGTGGCGGCAGAGGGATCTGATCAGACTCTGTAACGCGCATGGGTCTGTTTTTGGGAAACCAGGTAGGGCCGTCGGGCAAGTAGCGCTTTGTGTCGTGCATTGGGTGTATCTTTCCAGGATCTGAAGGGAGAGAGATGTGATACATGATGGCTGGCTTGACGTCTTCATCTCCGGTACCAAATTGAAGACCTTGATACCCAACTGGTCCAACCCAGCCCGCCCAGGACCAGCTCGGTATCTGTGATGCTCCGTGTGGCATCACTCGTCTCCTCAGCCTAGTTCTATTATTCGTGGACGAGTCCGCCGGCGTCCACAGCACTGCGCGCTCAAACCATGGCGACGGCATTCCGAAATGAAAATACGCCTCCTTCTGGTCCTCCATTTCGGCCGTCACGAAGCCATAATCCATGTGATAAACCTCGCGTGCCAGCCCGCCAAAGGCCTTCAGCACGTCGCCCTCGTACGTCAGGTCACGCCGCGCGAACGCAGCCACGACCTTGGTGTACAGCTCGAAGATCGACAGCACCGCGTCTTCGGGGTCGAAGACGTCGAGCGCGGGTGGGGCCTCCTTCTTGGGGATGCCGAAGCGGTACAGGGGCATGTCTTCGTACTGCAACATTGGGTCGTCGACTTCAAGAACTGTGTCCTCGCACCAGGTGCTCCTTCGGCATTGGAAGTACACCTGTTCGCTGGTGAAATAGAGCAGCCGGTGCGAAAAAGCGCGCTCTTGCAGCGTCCAGCCACGAGAATCCCATTTCGAGAACTCGAGGAGCGGGAGCAGCAGGCCGCTGGCGACGGCGAGGTCTTGGGGGCCACTGGGGAGTGGGACTTGAGCTGTATACTGCATCTGCCCTCTGTCACGCATGTAAGGATGGACTCCTGGCAGCATGGCCTCTCCATCTGCGCCAGCTGCTGCTACAATGGTCAATACCGCGCCGCTGTAAATCAGATCCATCTTGGAGATATATCGCTCGCTGTCCGAATCATCGTCCTGAATGATGCATAGCGAGTCCACCCAGATATACCTCTCCCCGAGCTTCTGCGCTAAAGCCATCGCGTCTCGAATGGTCTGAGGGATGTGAACACGCCCGAGACTGAGTGATGCTTCTTGACGCAGCTCGCTCTCGTTGGCAGTCGTCAGGCGCAGCATCTGCACCGCGCCCCAGACATATGAAAGCGCGACGTACCTGCGCTCGCTCGAGATCTCGACCACGCAGTTCTTTAGCACGTCGATGGCCCGTAGAATCGGGATCTTGGATGGCTGAGAGCGATGTGCACATTGCTTCCCGTGATTAGACTCGCACCAGGCGAGCCACCTCTTCGCCAGCGAATAGTCCAGCTGCAGCGTATCATGTACCGGCCGCTTACCGAAGACTGGAAGTTCATCAAAAATACCAAGCCTCCTTGACGGCGGTCGCACTTGTTGCAGCTCCGCGAATGTGTGATCGTACGTGTCTTTGGAGCCTGTATCCCCTCCCACTTCCACCCACCCAGAAACAAAGACAGAGATGCGGAAGTGCCACAAGCCATCATCTCCTCTCCACCCAGAACCGAAGGCATTCACAAACCTCTTATTAGATGCCTCAGAGATCATAGCAACCCTGTTCTCCAGCGAGCAACTCAAGCTGCTGCGATCGCTCGTGCCCATCACAGTGGTCGGTTTCCTGCCGGTGGCGACCCGCGCACTATCAATCGCAGCGACTAACAGGCCGCAGAACGGACATTGTGATCTCTTCGAGAAGATTTGATCCCAAGGTCCCAAACGGATGCGTCCGGCGCGGTTAAGTTCTTTTTGGAAAAGGGCCTCAAGGTCGATGGATGAGCAGACCTGGCATAGGTCTTGGGAGGTTTTGCCATCGCAGCTGGCTGCGCTCTTGACTGGGGAGGAGCTCATGGCATACTCGCATTAGGTAATAGCTATACAGATGTAAATTTCGAGCTGGGTTTGATCATCCCTTGTTGTGTGCACGTATAAGAAGGACATCCTAGGTTGCACAAAGGGGTTTGATGTCGTCCTTTTGGCAAGGCTACCGTATTCGTGTTCGTGGCCTTTGCGCCACAACGACTAAAGAAGTTACGACACCTAACCGCTTCCAAAATAAAATCAAGCCTCACGTTATATTCCAGGGCTGCAGGCAAAGAGAATAACGCAATTTACATCTAGTACTCGTTGCAAGGACCCTATATTCTCTGACAAGAATATAAGACACGCTTATTAAGTCTAGTCCTTCCAGTAGCGATTTATTAGTAAATAATTATATGAGTAGAAAGAAAACTAAATTAGATAATAATACTTCTAGATTTCTTGCTTATAGACTATATAAAGCTATTCCTTTTTCTTAGTAGCCTAAGTATAATAGTATAATAGTTATTTATTATAATATTAGTTTTATTCTAGTCCTTTTAAGATAATAATAAATACTCTTATAATTACTTCTTATAAAAGTTCTATTTAATACTTACTTTATATTATTATTAAAGAGATAATATAGTGGGGAAACTGGTAACGCCTGGCGGCCGGTCACGTGCGCCTACTTGGGCTGTATATAGCCCTCTTCTCCCCTCTCCTACCCTCTTTCCCTCCTAATTATCGTCCAGAGTACTGAGTTATTGTCTTATTGTGTTTTGTGTATATCTCCCCCTCTACAATAATATTTAAGTTTTATAGTATCTAGGGATCCTAGCTTATATACTCTAATTTCTAATTGTGTCCTAAAATATAAGATACTATAAGTAAAGACGCTAATAGTTCCTCCCAGCCTAACTAGGGCAACTAATGAATTTATCTCTCTGTCCCGCGACAGGTGGGCCATGACGCATAACACCACAGTAAGCAATTGTTAACTGAGTGCCGTCCTTATTCAGCTTCACCTCGAAAACGACCCGATCTGGGATACTAGTTACGTCTCCGCCGGTATAGAGTTGACCATCCATCTGGATTGGGAACTCTTGATTGTTCGATCCACAGGTGAACGGAAGATTCTCGTTGTTACCAAAGGCATGCGGGTATTCTATAAATCGCATTCTTATTAGCTTTGATTGTCCAAAATAGTTATTAGGATAGTGATAATAAATACTTTGAGTGCCGATTTGCTTATTAGTGCCATATAGGTTTGCAGCTGTTAACATAGCAGCCTTGACCTGACCAACTGTGAAATCGTGCTTCGGATAACTGTTGCCTGCTGGATTGCTCGTCGCGGGGCAGTTGGCTGCCTTTGGTGCCTTTCCGCCGAGACCAATTGTCGGACCTCCATCGTTGAGTCTCGAACTTATAGGTGAGATTTGGCGGGAAGAGATAATAGAGAGAGGGTGAGCGGCGATGGGATTGGCACTTGCGAAATGGGTGAGGTATGTGCTGGCGAGGAGGAGAACGGTGAGGGCGTTTCGGGAAAGCATTTTGCGATGCTGGGATTGACGGGGCATAGAAAAATGGACAAAATTGGAGCTGATGGGTTTACAACGAATTGGTCCGAGAACGTGATTTATTAACGGATTTGGGCATCTCTATATACATTTCTGAGCAGACTAAGACCGCTTGGAATGGAAAGAATTGTTAGGTACCAAAATAGCAAAGTTGGTTGGAAGTTAGAGATAGAGGTCAGACGTGGCGCAAATACTCGGAGACTTAGTTTAGCCTCAACACTACTATTTAAACCCCAGCATCTGTAAATTTAGAGCTGAAATTTGCTGAAGGTTTAGAAGCTCTACATGATCAGAATGTCAATCGCGATATGAAGTATGGGGCACGGAGGACGAAACTTCGTATAGAAAGGATGCAACCCTTGTACCAACAATCCAGCCTCGATGGGTAAATAATGTGACAGGGTCGTCTGTAATTTAGATCTCTTTCTCACAGGGGAGCTGCAGAAGGAAGGAGTTTGCTGTTACGAGATTACGAAGTTGACCAGCCATCGCCGCCAACCTCAGGGGGCCAGTTACGAGCCTAATAGCATAAGTCCGTATTTTTAGCGATATTTCTAAGCATCGCAAAACTAAAGTCGCCCACTTTACTTTACGATTTCCCGACAACTATAGATTAAACGCTATATAACATAAGCGCATACAATATAAGAAGCTAGATTAAGCTTAGAAAACCTTTAAACCTAGATCCGAATATAAAATTAAAACGCTCAAAATAATGATGGGGGAGTTTCTTAGCGAAATCTCCTAAAAACACAGACTTATGCCATCAGGCTCATTAGCGCCCGCAGCCGTCCTCTGCCTCCGCATCGCCGCAGTGACTCATTCCTCCCTGTGCATTCATTAAGGGACCTGTTTATATATGCTTTACAACAAGCATAATTGAATTGCGTGCCACATAACCCAGCTTCCTTCCCCATCTTTTCTTCCTCTCCCATTCAAAACGTTACCCGTGTCGTGCGACACAACAACCCACACGGACACAAGTCTTAAAATTTTCCTACCATACCCTAGCGAATAGCAATCATGGCACCTACTGTCTCTTGGCAAGAGTTCATCGCTGCTCAACGAGAAGAAGAGTATCCTCTTAATCCCGCGCAACTTTCAGCCATCGAATCCCTCTTCTCAGACCCCAATATTCCCGTCTCCCAAATCGCCAAGGAGATCGCGAGTCCTATTCTCAAGGCGCGCGAGGAGAATCTGAACGCTAGAGTAGATTCCTATAGACTTTGGCGTACGATTACGGCCGCGGTAGAGCAGGTGAGAACCCCGAGAACTATGGCATTTTCATAAATTCGGGCCTCATCCTCAGAGCAAGTGAAGCTAATTCTCCATTTCTCAACAGCTTACAGAGTATAATGACAAGCTTGTTGAGCTAGTGGTAGAATATCAAAAGATTCCTGACCCGACGGACTATATCCCCGTCATGCAGGACGCAAGGGAATATTGGCTTGAATTTTCATTCGATTGTATGTATATCTTCTACTCATCAAGCGAGCTCTCATAAATGCACATAACTTGCATAATTGTAGTTACCAATAGTCAACTAACACTAGCATGACAAGTCGTCGATCCTCCGTCCATAGACCCTGATCGAGCTGCTAAGCGCCAGGGCTGGATAAATTTAAACGCCTTCGCAGCCAAACTCTCCACACGTGATCTCCTCCACCTCGACATGCGCCACAAATCAGCCTTAGCTATAAAGACAGCTCTGGAGAAAACTCCTTGGGAAAGTGAGGAAGACCCCGATAAGATTGAGGAATATCCCCCCCACCGCGCCTACCAGCTGGAACTCCGCAACATCCAAACGCTGAATAGCACCGTCCCTGCAGCCGCTGTGTGGTTCACGATTAATGGCAAGGGTTTATATGAACTTGAAGGAGGTGAAGTGGGCAATGAAGCTACATGGAACCAAACTAATTGGAAGGGACCTAAGGGTTGGTCGAAAGAAAGATTTGCGTATTGGAGGGAGAGGTTTGAGTGGATTAGTAACGTTTCTGAACTCGATATAGAAACCCGGAAAGCCGCGAAAGAGGCTGTAGAAGCTATGAATAAAATTGAAACGGGGAATTAATATTAACGCTATCTTCAAGAAAAGTATATATTTATATATTAAACTTTATAATATAACTTAAAAATTCTTACTTCCTTTTACTAATCTAAAAACAGTAATTCTTTTATTAAATAATATTATAATAATTAAGTATAAAGGTGACTCGAACATTACTATACTTGAAGTGTGCGAATTGTGAGTGAATCAATGAACTAAACCTAAACGTCATATTCAGAAGTTCTGGAAAGAAGCGTTATCAGTTGGGAAGGCGATACTTCAGCGACCTCTTCGGGATCGCTCTTGTTGGACTTTGACGGGTCCAGCAGCCGTAAATCGAAGCAATGCGAGGTAGTCACACACAACAGTACAAGATAAGGGGGAATCAGTGTATATTAAACGTTATGCAGGAGCATTCCACAGGCCTCCCGGGCACCCTATATAGGTTCTACGGGTGATACGTGCCTAGAGTTAGTCGGACCGAGTAGTGAGACAATCTTGTGGTGAGTCAAATCTCTAACAGCTCTCTTGCATTTTAGCGAGCACGTTGCCTCCAACAAGCTGCTCGACAATCACCATTCCAGCATCCAGATCGAGGTTAGAAGCGCTGATGTGCTAAATGTTAGCGATAAACACGCTGGAAGCGGGTGCTAGCGTTGAGGGATTTTAGACACAATAGCGTATCATAAGTAACACCGCAAACGCTCATTGATAGGTATTGGTAGCATAATAAACGAGTAGCGTTCTCAACATCATACATAAACAACTATGCTGACTTTCCTTCTCTACGAGCAATTCAGCATAATTGCTCAGCTTAGCTATACTTCCTTGTTTTTCTCAGAGTCTTCATTCGTCAGCGCTACGCCGCTACTGAGTGTACACACTATGCACGCCGTCTAGACCGACAACCATTGCAGCATACCCGACGAGATCTAAGCTGTTTGACCCACTTTACATTTTGTTGTAGTTTTTGAATATTCTTTACGTGACTAAAGTCAACTCTATAGCTCGACGAATGGCAGGACTACCTCGCTGAAATAGTCATCCTCACCGCAATATACCTCATGCCTTCCCACATTTCCAGCCTCGGAAAGACCACGTAGTGGTTCAAATTCAGGGAAACGCATCTCATGTCCGCTCACCTTGACAAGCAATTTCTCCCCTTCAGCGAAAGCCATTCCACCAGGCCAAATGCTGATATCAAGCCTCACGACCTGGCCCGACACGACCTTTTGCGGGTCCACGTGGCTCAACACTGCTCTATGTGGCCGACTGAACGTAAAGTCTTGTCTACGATGACTTGCTCGGATCATTCCTGTTGGACCCAAGTACTTCAGAGGATTCAGATCAGGCACCTCAGCTTCAGACATTCCCAGATCTTGCAATGGAATGTTGATGTGCTGCAGGATGCGTCCTGACTTATCGGCTTTTCGAAGTATAATGAACACTGTCATGTCGTCGGAGTCATTTGTGGACATGTATACCGTAGCCCTCGAATAGCCCACCAGGTACGTTTGCTTTTGAAAGATGTGTTCGAAGCAGAGCTCTGAACTATCATTGTCTCGCTGTTTGAAGGCGACGTCTGCCTGGTACGACAAAGTCCCAACTGTTGTTGGCTTCGAGACAGATAATTGACCGCTCGTGTTCAAATACATCCTCTGGTACTGAGTTGATGGAATAGGAAAATCAGGAAATACGTGATTCAGGATTGTTGGCTGTCTTTGTGTTAGTTGGCGTACCAAGGCAGAGATCATCAAGGACCTACTGAGTTGAAGCCAAGGATTGAGATTCGGACTTTGGGTGTAGATTCCCAACCATTGTCAAGATTCTTTGTGTATCTGTCGAAAAACTTCTGCAACTCGTCATTAGTGTCCTGTTTATACAGATCGTACCATTCCTGATAAGGGTGCACTCGTAGCCTGTAGTGGATTAGAGCGCTGGCCGGAGATCATCCCTTCAGTCACTCACCACCTTGGGCTCTTGATCTCTTCGTAGGCTCTCATGGAACCTTCAGTGTGCAATCCAGTTGAATAGCTGGCTACAATATAAGCCGGCACCTGAATTCTATCAAACTTGGCGCGCTTGTCTTCCCAGTATTCGTTGTAAAGGGGATACCTTGTGAGCATCGCTGATAAATCTTCCTGCTGAGAACGGCCTTGCTCATTGAAAGATAAGTCAGCCAGTGTGCTTGGTAGTGCAACATTAGAGAATTCAGCTACCATACCAAATAATCCCGCAGCAATAAACCTAGCAAAGACCGTCTGTGCAACACCACCTCGACACAAATTCTCACGATAGGTGTCGCTAGCACCTTCGAGTGGAGCAATGCACTTCAAATGTGGAGGATTCTCAGCAGCAATGAAGTACTGAGAAATGGCGAGCCACGAGTTGCCAACTAAGGCAACATTGCCATTGCACCATAGCCTGGTTGCAAGGAATTCCACGGCATCGTATCCATCTCGACCTTCTGCTGCTCCCCACCATCTGATCGAGTTCTCGTCAGCGAGATATTCAATGAGCAGGATTATGAGCATCATTTTACTTCAAATCTCCTTCAGAGTCGTATGCGCCACGTGCATCAACATTACACATGGCGTATCCTCTAGCTACCCATTCAGCAGGATCCGGAGCTTCAAACGACTCCAAGCCAGATGTCCGTGCTTCTGGGATACCCATTCGTCCTGGAAAGACGCCGACATTCAAGAATCCTGACCACTGCTCAGTCACTTGCACATGCATATGCGCGAGATAGACACAGACCTTGTCCAGACTTCCCGTAAGGACTCCAGGCTACCAGCGCAGGCACGGCGCCATCCTTGCTATCAGATGTCGCAGGTCGAAAGACATCAGCTCTCAGCTTGGACCCATCCCGGAGTGGAATCTCAACGTCTCGCTCCCATATTGTGTCAGCTTGGAAGGCAGCACGACCTGCAGCTTGAAGGTGCCCTTTGCTTAGTCGCACTTGTGATGGCTGCAGACCACGGTAGACTGGGTCTTTCTCCGGAAGCGTGACATCACGCTGAATCACTTCGATTGAGTCCATTTTGAGGAATGTGATTTTTCAGACGTACTCGAAGTTGACTTTGGCACTTACAGAATCTGGACTCTGGTAATAGTCGGTGCGTCCTCCTCAGCTCGCTTTGCTCACAGTCGGGGAAAGCAAGTGTCCCGCGAAAGCAAGTGTCCCGCAAAAGCAAGTGTCCCGCGAAAGCAAATGTCCCGCAAGAGCAAGTGTCCCACGAAAGCAAGTGTCCCGCCGAGAAATTTATATGCAAAAACCCCAATTCAGTTTTTGAATTTTGCACCAAAAATAGGCGGACAATTATCGTAAAATCATACTATATTTATTAATTACGCCCGTATAACGCCTTATATATATAATCTAGGTTAATGCAATTCTTTATCTATATAATAATTAATTAATGAGCACTTATTGTAGTATGTGCTATAAGAAAGGTGGAGTTATTCTTGCTTTTAGAGTCCTTTTGCGATAGAAAATCAATTTTTTGGTAGGGTTTCCCCTACAAATTTGGCGCGGGACACTTGCTTTTCCCCGACTGTGAGCGAAGCGAGCTGACGAGGACGCACCGACTATTAATAAATGCGACTCCGCTCGCCGGTCGTAAGAGCCCGAGTACACTCAATTTGTCATCAGACTTGAGTAAGTAACTTCATTGGCCAAACTACTGGAAGTTCCGCGTTATTTAGATGCGCTAATGGAAGGCCTCGGCTGTAGCGATCTGGTATAAAAAGTACCTGAGGCCTAGAAGATGCTTAGGGTTACATCGCTAAAACTTAGAACTTGAGACGTTAACTTAGGACCTAGGCTACTAATACTTAATAACTTATAATTCTTCTAATAAAATGCGAGAATATAATACTATATTATATTAAAGAGGGGTATAGACACACAAATACAATTAGACAATAACTCAGTACTCTAAACGATAACTAGATGATTAGGATGGTAGAAGGGGGGAGAGAACCGCTATATACAGCCTAAGCGGGCGCACGTGACGGCGCACGTGACCAACCGATAAGCGTTGAAGACTTCCCACTACGTAGCTCCCCGGTCTTTTAAGTACTCGTCCCGAGCACTCGTGACTAAAACCAACCAATTAGAGCGCACGAAACAGCCAGAGAGAGTGCTGAAAACAGCCCAGAAACAGCTCAGAAACTAGCCTGGAAATTACCCCTAAAGAGTACCGGATTAGAACGCCGCTTTGAGACGTCCTCATCCTATTCTGTACCATCCGTACGGCGCTTTACCTGCTCCCCTTGGGCTACGGTAGAACTCCAGAAGGGAAGGGGCCTTACCAACCATCGCTCTTCGGTCCAAGACACATTTCTCCCTTCTCGTTTAAATGGCACGTGCCCATAGCTAAGTGATGGTGGAACCAAAGGCAGTGATTCCGGTGCACGTGAGGCAGGCTAGAAGGTGCTTATTATGGTAGTAAAAGTAACCCTTAGAAATCGAAATCGTGAGCGCAAGAGGGGACGAATGGAAGCCGAGTCTTCCGGAAGAGAGGACGAAGTAGGTGATGAAGCGGGAGGAGACGGGACCGAAGCCTAGCGACGTACGTGCGGAGGGACGTACGGTGGAGGCGAAGTCGACGAAGCAGGAGCCAGAATCGGAAGAGAGGTTAAATTCTATTGGGACTCTCACAATAAAGAACATCTCAGGGGGAAACTCTTTTGCCAGGCACATTCACCGAGAGTTTTATTTCAAAAACCCTGCCTGGAGGCCTGTCTTATAAAAATATCTGACTCGGGATCAATTTTCCGCACTGTAAATTCACGGCCCGCCTCTCTCGACCACAAAATTATTACTAACGTGAATTTCATATTTTATCATCTTGGATCAATTCTTGAATCGCATAGTTCCTTGGCTCTGGGCTGCACATATCGAGCACCTCGACACTACAAATCTCAAAGTTGCTAGCCACGGCACACCTGAACTAGCAGCCAAGGTAGCAGGGTGGACTTCGCATCGAGAAGCTAATGGCAATCTGACCACCTTGCAACAGGCTGCTCTCGCTCCCTATCGTACCGAAAAGATTTTCGACCACAGCGACGGCTCAGCTTTTACTATGAAAGAGGCCCTCTAGGCTTATTTTCAATTATTCGATAGACTATTCTTTGGAGGCTAACTAGATGGACGATGTGAACTCTAGCTATCTTCTTGGAACAGTTTTTCGTATAGGACATAGGCAAGAAATTGTCTTAGAGTCACCTCTTGAGTTAGGACCGTGGTTCTATTATTTCAACTAGTGTCTTAAGCTTTTATTTCAAAAGTATCTAGGAATTATGGAGTTTTAAAGGTACGCATCGACGTGTAGTAGTAAATTAAGGACTGAGGCAGGTACTGAAGCTCGCTTAAAAGATGATCGAGAGGATAGCATGCTCAAACGCAGAATTTTCGGCCATGCGGAAGCTCTTTCTCACATGCTGTGCCGGCCAAGCGAAACTACTCTTCGGAATAGGGGCTTTTGTGCAGACATTCCCTATTCTGATTTTCGGGAAACGAATATCCAAAAGTCGGTGTGATCAGATCCTGGAAACGGTTTAGAATCGAGGATTATGCTGCAGTAGGCGTCTGAGATAGTCTAATCTCTTCAGCCTATTGCGGTGTGTGTTATTCATAATTAGTCTTGAAATCTTTGTTTAATATTATAATCTTAGTTGCCGCTTCTTCTATATTCGTCAATCGATCAGGCAGAATCCAGCACGTGGACCTGCGAAAGCCAGTTGTCCAAGCCACTGATACCTCGATTACAGTTTAAGCTTGATTTATAATATCTTAACTAAAGGCTCGTTACCCTATTATTATGCTAGTCGTATTTACGATAACCACAACTCTACTGGCCAAACAGCTAAGTTAATCTGTTCCAAATTGATAATATCGTCTTCAGCAGAGGCCAGAAATCTAGCCCACTTGAATTCCTCAAGCTTATCTACCAGGCCTCGATGGCGGCACTTGTGTTACCTCAGATACATGTATTTACCCCTCATTGGCTTCCCGCCTTGTCATGATTTCTCGATTTCAGTAAGACATGCAGCTAGAAATCTACGGAGGTAAAGGTCCGGCGTTACGTATGGAATGGCGACTGTGATCGAGACCATCCACAGGAATCTTTGAATGTGCGAGATATATCATGCTGAACGGCCACGGCTGGTGGAACAATCAACTGGTAGTCCATGGTGCTCTAGATTGATTGACCTGAAACAAGCCCACCCCGCGGTCAGGGCTAGGACCATCCCTCTTTGGTGACTGATTGCTTTCCTGCCGTCTGCAAGTCAGTCCCAATGAGGCTACCTCTCAATTTTCGAGGCACCGTCGGAAGGGATGGGAAGCACGGTGGCTTGCATATGTAGGCTCAGCCTTATGTTGATTGCGGCAGAGTCCCCAAACCTTATCAGCCACAGCTCTCCACCTGCCTGTATATGCGGGGTATTGTCATCCCACTTAAGCTATTCGTCAGGCTTCCACACCTTCGCCTATTTTCCCCCATTTAAGACACGCGAACACTTAGATAGGGTATGGTAGACAAGACTGGTGGAGGCTTCGCCAATGTCACAAGAGCCATATAAAATAATTCTCGCCGATTCAGCTCCTGCGAGTTAGCAAGTGGCGCATATGGAACAGGTCTTGCTAATTTCTACTTTAGCCGAATAGAACAACCAGTACTACTAAACTCTTGAAGAGAGAGAAAATCATCGGATTCTTCAAGGCCAACTTTCTTTTTCGAACATCACAGGATCGATACATTAACAGCTTGGAAATCTAACAGCGTTCTGTATTGCCGCTGCCTGTTGGCTTGACCTACAACTGTGCCGCTCCGTTATTTGTACAGCATATTAGCCACTCAATTCTTCTCAGCTTTGCTTGAGTAGGATATGGGAACACAGCGGCTCCTGCAGGGTTGTCAAGCACACGCAGGCAAAGCGTAGTGCTCTTATTATAGCTTCGTTAGCACTTTGCATGATTGGCGCTGGCAATCATGCAAAGCGTAATTAAAGAAGAAATGAGGCCATGCTTGCATCGTGTTCCTTGTAAGCTGAAAATATTGACCTGACCTGGTGATCGAAAGCCTTCCCGAAATGTCCTCGATGCCGAAGATGGCTCGCTCTAGAATCTAAAGGAGAGGGAAAGCTCTTCCTTTTACTCTTGTGATTGGCATATTAGTAAACGACGCTAATATCATGTACGAGACGGAGCAAGGGCAGATGCCGACCTTCTAGGTCTATAAAAGGCCTGTGACTTTCGAAAAAACCTCTCACCTAAATCAATACACTAAGCACTTCGAAGCCCCTGCAAACGATTAAACTGTTTCTACCATTTCGACAGAGGTTTACACACAATGGGAACTCCAGCACCAACGCCCATCCCAAATGCATACAACATCCCGGGTGCAATCCTCTTCATGACCATAACCTTCAAAGAAGGTGCTACGGTCGGAAAAGTCACGATCCTGAAAGACCAACAGGACATGAATATCGTGGCATACGATCCAAAGTTGATGAGCACTGAAACCCTCAATGCAATAAAACTTCGGTACAGCAACGAGACTTTACCGTACTTCGAAAGATTTTCGGCACCAGGCGAGGCCCCAGCTCTATTTCAAACGGCCGGTCCTGGCGGTGTCTACTTTGGTAAGTGAACCCCCCTTTCAGTTCAAGGTCTCATGTGTCCTATGTGAAAGCCTCTCACTGATCGTATATAGTGGGTACTTTTGGCGCCAAGGATAAGCTATATTCTCCTAAGTCCATCCCGTGGGCTAACGCTGTCTCCGGAGACAGTGTGCTCCATGGCTTGACGCTTGTATACTGGAATCAGAAGGTCAACGCTAAAACCATCAATCAAGGCATGTTTACGGCGCCTGCTCGTGGGCACTTTTTGGCCAATGCGAAGCCTTCGCTCATGGCCGTACGGCCTGGCCCTGGAGCGAGCGTCAACGTCGCTGCACAGGGAATACTTAACCTACTGGAGGCGGAGAAGTTGGTGTTGCATTATTATGCCACTGCTGGAGACGAGAATGTGAATTTGAGGCCGACAACATAGGGATTTGTTTTGAGGTTGAAAAGATGCGAGGGATAAATTTTTGCTTTAGGCGGTATGTTATAGTCAATTTGATCTTTCCTACTCAAGCGTGAAGAAGGCATACAGTGTTGGTTGATTAGCAACGTGGAAACGCTACGCTTGGTTTTTGAAATGCAATGCGAATTTTTCTACATAATAGTATCTTATAGCCACGGAAAAACGGGGTGATGTGAGCAACGGTAAGAAGCTCTATGATTCTCAGTCCATGTTATGCGGCTCAAGATGCGAAGGGCTGGGTCCGTCTGGATGATAGCCAGGTGGATGGCCGAAACAGACGGAGGAAAGCCCCATAATATTCTAGAGTAATGTGGCTGGCAACCTCATTGAAAGAGAAGTCTGCTTGCCTATCACCAGCATGTATTTCCTTCAGCTCGGCGTAGATCTTGAAAACCTCATCGGCTTACTCATGACTAACATTCGCCAACCCTTTTCAGAACAACGTTAGCCACAAAGCAGTGTTTGGCTGGCTGAATCATGTGCTGCCAAAATCGAGCTATCTGTGCTACAGCTCA
This sequence comes from Stipitochalara longipes BDJ, assembly GCA_009732865.1. Classification (NCBI taxonomy): domain Eukaryota; kingdom Fungi; phylum Ascomycota; class Leotiomycetes; order Helotiales; family Hamatocanthoscyphaceae; genus Stipitochalara; species Stipitochalara longipes. Next base: position 1,622,459 of record ML769344.1, on the reverse strand, counting down.
GCTTTCCTCACGGTCGTTCGAATAAGACTCGATTGATTACTAGATTTCTTCTACCATGATCAGTCCGGTCTGGATCCTACCACTTGCGCTGTGAGGGGGTTCACTAAGGCCAACGCCCAAATCACTGCACTCAATCGCCCACTTATACCCGTGCCCAAATGCTTTTCTATCATCAAAAAGAAATCTACTCAAACACTCAAACAATGCACTATTCTTTCTCTCTTACACAATATTGAGTACTAGGATGCCGACCCTTTTCAAATATCAGCCTGAACAGTGGTTAATTCGCATACGATCAGAGATCGCTGATTGCTTCTTTCACTCCCGACATTTAGCATACCTGGCGCAAAAAAAATCCCCCGAAATACGAATACGCTGCAATCTAAATGTTTTTATTAAATATACATAAATAGAAGGTTAGAGAATCGCAACGAGCTCTAGAAATTCAGACTTCCATTACTCAACCCTAAATTCAAAAACAACTTTAGTTGAGCAACCTTCACCCAGCCCTTAATGATGCTACATCTCAATATCCGCTCTTTGGTGCTGCTAGTACTTTCACTCAGGTGAGCTCTCACTCGTTGGTTGTGTTACAAACCCAGAAACTTACCTCGCCAAAGCACACCTATCTCGTCCTCCCCCTCACCCTTCAAAATCCTCATGTTCTACCCCAACGTCCCCAACCTCGTCGACTAATACCTCACCGCCAACGGAACAGCCACGTTCCCCAAGTCCAACGGCGCAATCGCGTATTTCTCCGACTCTGGCGAACTCTTCATCGGCGATACGAGCCATCCGGTTGCTGCACGGGTGAACCAGACCGCTGTGATGATGATCGGGAACTCGGCCATGGAAGGCAACCTAACGCGGCCGTTGGTAGCGACTGAGGGCCGGGTGACGACGGGGTGGACGAGTAATACTTATCAGTTGGGGCTAGGTTGGATCTTGGATGGGATGGGGAATGCGTCGTTTGTGTTTCGGTCTGAGGATGCAACGGTCTGGGCTGTTTTCTCAGGTGGGGTTGTTGAGGGGGGGGATATATTAAATGCGACCTTGGTAGACACTCCTAACTAAGGCAAGAGGTGGCTATTTCACTAACTACATACGATGCGACGCCAAAAGAAAGAGAAAATCGATTGACGATTCCGAGATATGGGGATTGGAAACTCCAACCAGACTCATGTTGAAGAAACTGAATGTTATGACGAAGCTCGTGAGTATAAAAGTTGCCCTTCGGGCAGGTTCAATGGCTCGAGAGTAGTGGGAGTATTGGACCTGGTAGTCACATGAACGGACCTCTCTGAAGTCCACTTCCGTCTTTGGACCTGAGCATTTGCTACCGTAGCCTGAGCCGAAGATGGGCATTCTTAAGCGGGGGCTTGAAGTCCCTCAGCACTCCCGAGTCAGCCCAGTGTAAATGACTGTCGTAACCCTATCCAATAAAATAAGTGAGACATCGTTACTGAACTCACAGCGCACGGACCTGCAAAAGTCCTTTTTCTTCTTCTTATGGGCACATAACAGAGTTCATCTCTACCCAGAGGCTAAAACTCCTGGAAGTTTTTTCCCCCGCTGATGTAGCACTACCACATCTCTGTGAGAAACATATCACTGCTCTCTCCTCGTGTTCGCGCTTCTGCACCGCCGCGCGTCCACGCTGAGCTTTCGCACGTTGCAATGCGATCCCACGTCCCGGGGGGGCAGGGTGCCAGGCGGGCTGGCCCGTGCCGTGGACAAGCTCCCGATTGGCTGCGCTTTCGAGCGAGCTAGCCACGGCCCAATCCAGACTCAGCCCAGCTCTCGGATTCGGAAGTGGCTGGCACGTTTCTGGCGAAGCGAGTGGAAGGCTGGTCCCGCTTTCTGGTCTAGAGATTGCCGATGCTCTTTGGCTGTGTCAGGGGAGGATATTGTGTGAATTTAATCGGGGTGTGGAGGACGAGATTGGTCCTGTTCTGGAAGGACGCGGCTTAATCAATGTTTCGGCATCGCCGTGAGTTTAAATTCAATTATTGGAATGGTGTCAATAATGTTCTGTCAATGAAAGGACTTACTTGGATTGAACTATATACTTACCCCTCTGTGCTTAGTTTGAACTTCATGTGCTCTTCGTTCAAGGTTCAGCAAACGCATATAAAATTTCTTCACAAGTCAACAGTTTTCAGTCATTACTTGTATATCCCGTGATCATCCGCAATGGCAGACGCCACTGTCGTGCCGAAGCGCATTGTCATTTGTTGTGACGGCACTTGGCAGTCCTCTGTCTCGGGCGAAGCGAATATTCCCTCCAACGTCACGCGTCTATGTCGATATATTGCTCGTACCGGCAAAGACGAAAATGGCAAGATATGGCAACAACTCGTCTATTACGATTCCGGTGTCGGAACCGGCTCCCTCACTACCGTCGAGAAGCAGCGCCAAGGTGCCGTTGGTGATGGCCTCGCTGTCAATGTGATTGAGGCGTACAACTTCATCGTGAACAATTATTCTCCTGGCGATGAGATTTTCTGTTTCGGCTTTTCGAGAGGTGCATACACCGCAAGAGCAGTTGCCGGCTTGGTTGCAGATATCGGAATTGTGAAGCCAAAGCAGATGCAGCTATTCCCAGAACTATACGACATTTACAAGAAGAACGTCCCATCGAAGGCCAACGAATACAAACAAAAACCTTTCCAGGAATCCCAGGGTTGGAGGGAATTTGTGGATGGGAAAAAGTCAACGAAGCCTGAAGCCGTCAAACTTGCTGCAGAATTGGAGAAGCGCGCACTGACGGACGAAGAGAAGAGAATTTTTTGGGTGATCGAGCCGCACCCCGAATTTGTAACCAGTGAGGAGTCCTACAAAGTTAAGGCTATCGGCGTCTGGGACACGGTCGGAGCGCTAGGAGTACCTGATGGCCGCTGGATGAATAACAGTAGCTCTAGAGCCGAGCACGGGTTCCACAATGTCAAGCTGAACAAGAGTAGGGACCAACACTGAAAACCACTTATTAGGAGAAATCCATTGCTAACCTTTAACAGACATCGAGCATGCCTTCCAGGCTCTTGCTCTCGATGAACGCCGCAAAGCCTTTTCACCCACACTATGGTACATCCCAAAAGAACGCCCGCATAAAGCCGATCTCTTGCAGGTCTGGTTTCCCGGCGTGCACATAAATATTGGTGGCGGGTCTTCAGACACAGCCGAGGGGAAAGGTGACGCGGAGCGTAAGTTTATAATCCACTCCCCACACCTTCAAACGATGCTAAAGACATCCTGCAGAAATGGCAAATATAACCTTTGCATGGATGGTGGAGTGTGTCCGACCCTATCTTGCCTTCGACGGAAAGGCCATCGCGGAAACCATGGACGACTACGCCAAATTCCTTCAAGAAATTCACTGCAAAAACTACCATGGTCATCACCCCGATCCATCAAAGGAACCCGGGCTCGCCGCCCGCGCATACGATTACGTCCCTAGTGTATGGGAGGTGCCTCCCCAAGCGCCGCTGGAAGTCCGCTGGGGCACGGCACACTTTGTCGACAGCTGTCGAGGCGTCATGGCCTGGGCGGGCGCGACGGAACGGACACCTGGCGAATGCGAAACAGAGATCGTGGTCGAGGAGACGTCGATGTTGTGGAAACGCACGCACGGCGAGACGAAGATGGAGGTGAAGCGGCTGAGCAAGCTGGGCGAGACAAACGAGCAAGTACACCCGGTTGCTCGCTTCAGGAGAGAGAAATTGAAGGACAAGACGGGTGGATTGAAGGAATGGACGCCAAGGGAGGCGGAGAGAGGCGGGTTCGAGTGGTATAAAGGTGGTCTGGTGCTTAAGGAGTATGTCATTAAAGATAAAAGCAGCCTTGGAGTAGGCGATTTCCCTAACTTCGAGCGACTCGTCGCAGGTGCTGATGCGGAGGCTGCGGAATTTCTGAAGAAGACGGAGAAAGTTAATGCCATCTCGCTGCAGATGAATGGTAAAAAATATTAACGTTGCTTATATGGAAGGAGGAGAAAAGGGGCTACCACGTTTTACACTTCGACATTTTCTATGTATTTACACTCTCTTTCACGCCCTTTGCTATGTAAACCTTGTAGTATGTATATATTCTCAATTCTGATATTTTAAAGTAGTTCATGAAAATCAGCTACTCATATCCATCTCCACCCACCACATCACATAACACATCTCTACGTCCTCACCTCAATCCCCTTTAAACCGCCCTCAGCACGCCACGCCTCAACATAGTTCGAATAATCCTCACCGGAGCCCCAGCCTCCGGATCGTGCCATGATCACCCTCCGCTCTGGCGGCACACGCTCGATCGCACCCTCGAGATTGAAATAGCTCGGCGTACAACCCATCATAGCCGCACCTCTTGTCGCCCCACGCATCATAACCTGCTTGGCCCAATCCTCCGCCGCAGCCTTCGTAGGCGCCACAGCGAACGGCTTCCCAGCAGTGCGGAGTCTCGCTTCTTTCAAGATATACGCGCAGTGCTTCGCCATCGCGTCCACGCAGAAGAGGTAGTTTGGGCTGTTGGCCGCTTGCTGCACACCGAACAGGAAGAGATTGGGGAAGTTGTGATCGAGCACGCCGTGGAATGTGGATGGGCCGTGAGCTGCCCATTCTTGGCTCATCGTGCCATGAGGGCCTGTGATGGTCAGGTTTGCTTTCTCGGCCGGTGTGCCAGTGAAAGGTGTGCGGAAGCCCGTTGCGAAGATGACTACGTCTACTGGGTATTTATGGTCGCCGATAACCACGGAGTTTGCAGTTAGGCGGTCGAGACCTTTGCCGTCGGTGTCGACAAGCACCACGTTGTCCCGGTTGAACGCAGACAGATACTCGTCGTGGAAGCAGGGTCGCTTGCACCACGTTGGATACCATGCTTGGAGCTTCTCCGCGACAACGGGATCTTTGACGACCCGGGCAGCGCGTTCTCTGGCTGCAGCTTGGCGTGGGAGGTCGATGTCGCGGAGCTTCCTCATGTATGCTGGGATTTCCTTGGCTGTTTGTGGACGCTCAGAGTGCGCATAGCCCAATACTGCAGTCAGACCAACCGCTCGGGTCCATTCGTCGTCGACGAGGTTGATGGAAGGCTGTGCAGCAATCGTGAGATGCTGGTGGAAGTTCCGGATGCGTTCACGCTGCCACCCAGGGGCATTTGCAACCTCTCTCTTGAACCATTCGGGATCGGTCTTGCGCTGGTCGCGGCGAAAGACGTTGGAAGGCGTGCGCTGGACAACATAGAGCTGCTTTGCCCAGCGTGCAACCTGTGGAACAACCTGGACAGCGGTTGCTCCGGTCCCGATGATAGCGACTCGTTTGTCCTTGAGCTTTGTGAGTGATGCGTCAGTTGGTGATCCACCGGTGACTGAATAGTCCCAACGCGCGGTGTGAAACATTTCGCCTTGGTAGTCGAGAATCCCAGGCAAGCCAGGCAGCTTAGGCCAGTTGAGCACTCCATTCACCATAGCCACGAACTGTGAGCAGATGTTGAGGGTCTGCGGCAGCTCTCCCTTACGTCTCTGCGTGAGCTGCACTTGCCACTCCTTGGTCTCTTCATCCCACACCAGCTTCTCGGCTTTGGTCTGAAAAACAGCGCTTCCGGTAATCTTGTACTTGTCTGCGATCAGGTTGGCGTAATTGAGGATCTCTTCTCCGGTTGAATAGCGGTGTTTGGGAATATAACCCGTTTCCTCAAGAAGAGGCAGGTAGCAATAGCTCTCGATGTCACACATCAATCCGGGGTATCGATTATAGTACCATGTGCCGCCAAAGCCACCGCCGCTCTCGACGATGCGAAGATCTTCAGGTTGGATGCCCGCCTCGATCATTCGCACGGCATATAGCAATCCAGCGAAGCCGCCACCGAGGATGAGTACCTGGGTACGGTTATTGGGGAACTGTGTCTTGATGTCCTTGACGGAAGCTTCGTCGACCCATGGATCCTCTCCGAATTTCTGGAACCTTTCGGACAAGGAGATATCGACAAATTGGTCGATGCCATCACCACGTAGTCGCTTTGCGCGCTCTTCACCGTAGCGTTTCTCGACTTGCAATTCATCGACTCCGCTGATGTCTTCAGCGTTATAAGCTTGGGTGGCTTCCGTGGCCGCGAGGCTGCTGAGGGCAGACATTACAAGCGTGAGAAAGATGAGGTGGTGATTGAGTCAAGATGGAAGATGAAATGTCCCTAGAGTCTCGGCGTTAGTCTTTTCTTTTTACGTCTCGCAGTCGTACGACTTACACCTGTTGGTAAAGTTCTCAAAAGTTGCTAATTCGTGAAAACTAAAAAGCAAAGGAGAGCAACGGGATAAGTTATATGGGCTGAGGAGTTTGGACTATGAGTTCTTTTAAAGACTCCCTCCGGCACAGTACGGAGTATCCGCAAAAGTAGCTCGGCATGTTCGCGCTCCGAATCTCTAGTAAATCCGAGTTATTAGAAGAAAGGATTCGATACTCGCACTTTACTGTCTCGGAGTCCGACGTGTCTTGGGACAGCTCAAATTTACAGTCCGATTACTGTAGTCCTTGCTTAGAGTATGATGGTTGGAGATCGGCTCTATGATTGGACATTTGAGCCCGAGGGCGAATCAGAGCGAGTAACGTCCATGGCAGGATTATACATGGGTGCAAGTATTAATCCCTACGACCAAGTACCTGCAGGTCTCTGATTGGCCGCTTGCTGTGAGTGCTCTGAGTGCTGCAAGTGCTATGCGGTAGACTCTCGAGTATAGCAAGATCTCGAATATAGTCGGAGTGTCCTCCAAGCTCCTACGCCGACTATTAGCCTCTGGCAGTCATGAGGCGAGTCGCGCGGAGTCGGGTCAATGCTGAGGCCGAGACTCCATATGTGGCCAAAATTGGAGACCAGAGATTAAAAACTGAAGGACAGCTCATTTTGAATACCGAGATACGACTTAAAAAAGGTGTTGAAAGTAGGTAGAAGGCGCTGGATTGGGTTGAAGATGAATGGTGGGATCAAGAGGAGGTCTAGTCTGCTCGGCTACGGCAGAGTTAGCTGATCCCATGACAAGTCACGTGTGACGGGGGTAGCTATTTCACGTCGCGTACCATATTATCACCTCAGAAAGTACACTCAGGAGTGTACAGTAATCTTGTTTACAGTTGAAAGTCCTACACGCTCCGATTCCTTCAATTATCCGCTGTCCTTACACTTCCTCGCATGGCGATTCTGAACCGGGTATAAAATCACACCCCCAACAGCAACAATATACGCCGCATCCGTGAAACCCTTGCCTTCATCGGCCGTCACAATAGATCGCCAGAGACCAATTGACATACTCCCTGCTATAATAACGAACCAAGAGATGAACAGGACCCAACAAAGCTTACATTTCGTTGCATCTTCAAGGTTTGCTTGGTGGGGGAGGAAGATCCTTGCTGCTGTGGCATCGGAATCCCGGTGTAATCCCGGTGGGTTCTGTTGTTGGGGTAAACTGGTCGTTGAGGTGTCATCAGCTCGTGGGATGTTGAAGTTGTGAGATCGTTGGACCGCCTCATCTGGATCAACACGGTCGAAAGCGGATGTTGTTGCCCTCTCCTCTCTATCTCCTTTATGCGGTGCTAGACGGAATTTTTCCAGACTCTCGATATCGTGATGGTCTAAGGGACACTAATGGAGCTAAAATTAGATCAGAAATATACTTATCATTGAGTCAACTTACAGGTACACGCCGTTGTCGACAAGGAGCACAAGATCCAAGATACCGTATCAATGCAGCTTTGGCCCTTGCGGAGGGAGATATTTTCCTCCTTGCTCTCGTAGTCAATCTTTTCATTTCTCCGGTACCTTCATCGAAAGTAGCCGCGCTACTTAGTTCACTATAGGCTGAGGTTGAATCGGAGATGCTCGTATGCCTCTGTTCGGATGGTGTGCTGGAAGGAATTTTAACGTTGGCAGAAGGCGCAGAATCTGGGGCTGCTCCCAAGGCGATCTCACTCAGATAATGAGTGTAGAGAATCAGCGCCTTTTCGATCTTTTCGGAGGCGATTGGTAAAGGGTAATAATTCGGGTTTGTGGTAGCGTCTTGTGCGGCCTTGGATAGGGTCAAACGATTCTTCTGAGGCAGAGTTCGTAGGAGAAAATCTGTATTTTGTGGATCGATCCCTACCGAGGGATCAGAGGGAGCGTTCCTGTTCGACTCGGTTGGAAATTGATCCAACTTGATTCCGTTTCCCTCCATGGCGGGTAGTTGGCAAAGGGTTGAGACTGCGACCGCCGTCAATTCGGTGAAATCGTGAAATCAGAGCGACGTGATAATGCCAATCCTCGATGGACACAAGATGAGACGGGCCACCCACGCCTTACGGCCCTCAATTAGAGAGCTACGTGAAGGAAGTAAGAAATAGATGAGAAGGCTGTGATGTGAAGGTAAAGATACTCGAGAGGTTTCGAGGCTGAGCCGAGCTGAGTGGCTGAGCCACAACGAAAAGTAATTAGCGTAGGTGGCGAAGTAACTTAAAGGAGGTCTCCAAAGTCACGACCCTTTACTCCGAATATTAAGGTAATACATCTTGAACAATGAGAAATTGTATAGGATGAAAATAAAAGACGCAAGGTTATAATTATTGGGGATCCAAAGTCCGCTCTAGCAAGGCCTTTGTTAGGGAGCTGCGTGTTACGAGCAGCCGGGGCAAAATGACACCCTGCGCCGTGGCAGGCAGCTTGACCGGATTGTATTTCAATGTGCTGATTCTCGGTGCAAGTTAAGCAATTTCTATTCATATGTAAAGGTTATGACAGAATCGGCAAAAGAAAGCTTTACATACTAGTCCAAGGTCTTTTCGAACCTTGCAAGGGGTGCGGGGTAAAAGTCGCTTCGTGGCGGGGTAATGTCGCCTGATTCAAGAGCTTCATTGAGGGGTCAGATCAGCTCCAGGATCCTGAATAGTGTACAAATACACGGAATCCAACCAGGTCGCCCCATACCCTCCTAAATACTTGGAGTTTTGAGAATTCTCGTACTATACAGTCTTCTCGTTTCGCGCTTGCGCGTCTGGATAAGGTTTTGAGAAAAATGCTCTTGCAAATCTAGTCGGAAATAAGAGACAACTCTAGGTCGTTTTCTTTTGATACTAAGGGAAGGAATAACCAAAACTGGAAGTCTCTTGACGCAAGTGTAGGAGTCAATAAATAGGTTAACCACTTCTAATTCAGAGCTTTTCACTTTTCCACTATGCAACGATCAAGAACTAACGAGCGCTCCAGAACGTCTTTGTTTTAGGATTCGGGGGCCACAGCGGTCTCTTACCTGATCTCAAAAGTAGTCACTGTTGCACCGTTCTTGACTTTCTCGGCAACCTCCCCGTTCATCATACCTAGGACAAAACATTCGCCAACCAAAATAAAGTGATCCTCTATTTTCCGCAACAGAAGAGGAGCCTTACTGCCAAACAAGACACACACATTGTCGCCTTCCTTCAACCCCTGTGGTCCGAGCCCATAAAGCCCGCTTGACGTCGAGAAGAGCTGTTTCTGTGCCACATTCAAAGAAGCGTCAAAGGCCGGGATTGCAACATGCTCGATTCCCAACGGCAGAGCGTCCGGGAAAGGCGTATTCGGCCCAAGGAGTGGCTCCAAGCAGCTCGCAAATGTGTTGCCCGCGAGCGCCTTGTTGAGGCAGTCTTTCCAGCTCTGTAATATTTCCAGCTGAAAGAAAACAGATAAGGAAGTACGTTCGGTTCTAGTAGATAATCGGTCAAATATTTCCGGTAGTGTTCTAGCGACATTGTCGACTAATTGTGCTCTATTTTTCAGGTAGGCGGCCTGGGCTGAATGATCACCCCTCGAGGCACCTTGAAGGTTGATTAGTGATTGAACCAGTACATTCAACTGCTCTTGAGATGTCGCCGGGCCTTGCAGTTCCTCCCCGCTCATAGATAGTCTTATAAAGTTCTCGATTGTCTCAAAGTCACTTCGAAATTTCAGATCACCGGCCAACTCAATATTCTCGAGGAAAAACACATATTTCGTAACAGTTTGAAGGGCAAGCCGGTAGAAGTTTCTCAAGGCTCTGATAAAAAGGTGCTTTCTGGGCCATGCTTCCATCACTGGGGATTGCGGTGGTAGCTGCCGGTCGATCGATGCCAGCGAGGATTGGATGTCAAAGGTGTCAGCTACGTCCTTGTCTTCTTCGCCATCAGGCGAATTGTGCGACATCTTGCTAAGAAACGCACTAAATCCAACAACCATGATCAAGCCCCAGGGTTGTTTGTCTTCCTCAAGTCGGAAACCAGAATCCCAATAGTGGTCAATTACGAAGAGCCTGAGGAGCGCCATCAATCGAGGAATCCCTCCATTTGCAGCATATCCGAATGGAGGGTCCTTGAAGAGCCACACAAACAGTGCTTCTACTCTCAGAGGCGATGACACAGTATCCTCCACACGGCCGGTTGCAAATACTGAATGGTAGTCAACCCGGGCTGACATTGGCATGTTCCCAGACGCATTGAAATATGGGTTGACCGGTATAGGGTCCGGCCAGCTGAGTGTGCCGATATCATCCTCACTCACCGTCCAGTCGGGAACCCAGGATGGAAGGGTTAGCTTTTTTGACGAGCTTCTGCATATGCCTGCATATCGAAGTACATCCAGTGAATTACCGTCTGTAATCTGACGGCTAGCGAAACGGATAAAAACCACCTCGGCGTCTTCTTCATAGGTTACTTCTACTAGCGGTAGATGCTTCTGAAGTAGTCCTAGAAATCCGAATATCTTATCACGCTGATCCGTAGCATCCCGAGCCCGCATTTGATGAAGAATCGAAAGGGGTCCATGCTTTTCAATCTGCCCATCAAGATTCTTTTGAAACAAGCTAAAACTCCACATTCGCTCGGCTTTGATGTTCATCAACATGTCTACGATGTATTGATTACGCTGCACGATCCGACTCGATAAAAATGGTGAGTTGAGAACAGCAGCGCCGAGGAGATCCCCCAGGAGAAAGATTTCTGACCCCAATGCGGCTCTACCCCATAAGAGCAACAGTTTCTTTGCAAGCACAGCTTCTTGAACAATCCATGTTCGACTCCAATATGAAGATTGTGCCACAGATGTCAGCGCTTTCGCAACCGATGGAGAAAGCAACTGCCTCAGTTCCGGGAAGCTTTCGTCGCTCCAAGTCTCGAGTTTCGCAGCAACTTCAAGAAGCTCTCCCACATCCAGGCCCAAAAGGGGCTCATCTTCTTCATTAGTTGCATCTCCAAGCCAAGCACATACCCCTTTTGCCTGCCGGTATATGTCGCCCATGATTGACACTTGCGCCGCTCTTTCCTCCAAGCTGCTCTGATCGATGCACAATGCATCTACCCAGAAAAACATGGTCTGTGTAGCATCGCGATTTCTCATGAGCGCATCGTGCAAATTCTTCGTAACCGAGAAGTTGGTGCCGTTCAGCTGGATATCGCGCTGATGTTCGGGAGAACCCCACACATATGAAAGTGCTATGTAGCTTGGGTTGTGTTCCAGGTTTGCCTTTTGGAGGCTGCATGATATCTTGGCCTCTGGGTCTCTTGATGGTGATATCATGAGCAGCCGGATTTCCCGACTCGATGGTTCGAGTGATATCTGTAGAGAGGAGTAGACTGTGTCGGCCATTGTGAGGAATAGATGTTGAAATCAGATGGTTGGCGCTAAGTCTAATTATACAACGTCTTAAGCAGCTGGCTAAGCTAATATAAGGAGCCTCGAGAACCTGAGAAGTCTCACACGTGATACAGCCACGTGCAAGACCAAATTAGTAATGGCGGTGTGCAAACTGGCGCTGTCGGTGTCGCCAAGCTCGGGCTGCTGCCTGGCAAAAAGAGTGCAACCTCCGCACTAATGCAATGATCGACGAATTGCGACGCGGCTTACGAGAATAGCGCGCCTTGCACGTTTCGTTGTAGGCTCTCAGGGCTGACTGCTGACTCTTATGATCTAGCACTCTCATCTTTCATTTATGCAGCAAGCCAAGGAGATTTACCTGCAGACGTGTTACCCCATGTTCCAACATTCCTCTCCGTTACTATTTGTTACGCTTGATAAATCGAGAAATCTAGTGTTGAAGTAGGTATCGAGAGAGTTCCCGCTCGGACCGCCGCTGGCAAGGCTGGGAATGGTAAGTTAAGGCGATACACGCTCATAGACAAGGCTCGGCTCATATCAAATAGGCTCAATCATCTTGGCGCCGTAGAACTTCTGGCCCCTCTACTTCAGGTTCAGACTATCTTGGAGGATCTCCGACCTCTTCAGAAGCGACGAGCGACCGAATCCGCAGACGGCGAGACGACCCTCTCGGCCTGACAGTTCTTCACCTTCCTCATTCAGTACCTACCATTGACATCATCTTTGTTCATGGCCTTGGGGGTTCTAGCCGCGCAACTTGGGCATTCAATGACGATCTGAGCAATTTCTGGCCCAAAGAATGGCTGCCAAGAGAGCCTGGCCTCTCTGGCGCGAGAATATCCTCCTTCGGCTATAATGGATTCTTCTCTGACCGCAACTCCTCAAGCACACTTAATATCGCTGATTTCGCCAAAGACCTCTTGCTTCGTTTGAAAATACATGAACAAGCAGATGAGTCGAATTTGGGCAAGATCCCCATAATCTTTGTTGTACATTCAATGGGTGGGCTTGTCACGAAGCAAGCTTACATCCTTGGTCTGAACGATCCGCAATTCAAGGACATCGTCCAAAACTGGTGCAGCATTGTATTTCTCGCTACTCCTCACCGTGGGAACGACTTCTCCAATACGTTGAATAGAATTCTGAATGTCAGCCCGTTTGGTCAATCATCAACAGAATTCATCTCTGAACTGCAGCGGAATTCGACGTCCTTGCAAGCTATTAATGATCAGTTTCGAAATCACTTCACTAAGCTTCAGTTAATATCATTCTTTGAGACCTTAGAGACTCCTATAGGGCCGAAAAAGATATTAATTGTTGGGAAAGACTCGGCAGTGCTTGGATACCGCGATGAAATATCTGCGCCTCTCAACGCCAACCATCGTACTATTGCTAAGTTCGAGAGTCCGAGTGATGAGTGCTACTTGACTATCAAAGATATGCTTCGCTCACTTGCTCGTCGTTTCCAGAGAAAGAGAATAATCAGCGAGTCATCGACGGATAGCGAGGTACCTGACGAACTGCAACAGGCTCTTGAGGTGGGAGATGACCAAGTCTCTGAAGATCTGGACGTATTCAGCGAACTGCAGATGGAAGGGACCTGTACATGGCTTGTTGATACTCCAGAATTCGAAACATGGATGTATGGAAGGTCGCCCACACCTGCTATGTTATGGATTCACGGACCTCCTGGAGTAGGAAAATCTGTGCTCTCCTCGTTCATCATCCGCCATTTAAAGCAGCACAACATGCCATGCCAGTTCTTCTTTTTTCGCCATTCTGATTTGAACAAGAGGAGGTTTAACAGCCTTCTTCGTTCTCTGGCATATCAACTGTCAGCTTATTCCCAGGATTACCAGCGCCGAGTTATCAAGCTCGTCAAAAAAGGAGTCATTACGCCAAAATCAGATGCTCGAGTATTGTGGCAGAAGTTATTTTTCGGGATGCTCTCTAAGGTCGATTTCACTGCTCCAATATACTGGGTGATTGATAGTCTTGACACAACAAATGCGCCGCAGCACGTACTGAATACACTTGATAGCTTGGCACAGCTTGGTCTTCCCCTGCGCATCCTCATAACAGGGCGGTATCAAGAACTGGCGCCGCACTTCGATGGATTGAGTTCTGCAATGCAGTATACCACCTTATCACTTCAGGATGCCCAGATCAAATACTGCGACCCAACCCAAACCGACCTCGCGCGCTATGTTGCGTATAAGTTAAGGACAACCAGCAAGCGGTGGGGCCAAGCTCTTAAAGATCATGTGATACACACTATAATTCAGAGAGCAAGTGGCAACTTTCTTTGGGCGGCTGTCATTGTGGGGAAAGCTCTACAGTGTAATACACGCGACGAGATCGAAGAAACAATTGATGGTCTTCCTCAGGAACTACGAAGCCTATTCGAATTCATCCAAGCCGATCTCGACCAAAAGATCACCAGGCGGGAGGAACTAGTATTGGCAAATAAGATCTTGACTTGGGTGGCATGTTCCTCACGAATATTAACGATACAGAAATTGCAAGAGGCAATAGACCCTGGTCGAAAGATCTTGAATCTGAGTTGGACAATCTCAAATGTTTGTGGGGAGCTCATCGTGGTAGATCAGAACACAACATCGGTGGAATTGATTCATGCATCGGCACTCGAGTTCCTATTAAGCTCTCCTCATCCTTGGCTAGCAGTAGAGCCTAGACGTGGCAACTACATGTTATTCTCAAGATGCCTTGAGATATTGATGGATCCAAGTGCCAGATTGCGTCTCAATCGGTTGGAGAATAGTGGAATGTTGGAATATTCTGCTAGAAACTGGGCCTATCATTTAGGGAAAAGTCGTGCTTATGATAGACTGAGCTCGACAAAACTGCTTCTCAAATTCTTCCAAGGGCCAGCAGTTCTGGTGTGGATCCATGCGTTGGCGGTTGCCGATCAGCTGAAATGTATCACCCACGCATCTAAGATGATATCGGCATTTCTTGACGACAAGTTGGAAGAAGATCGTGCCGAAAATCCATTGTATTCGGCATTCACGGAAGAGGATATTCTACGAAAGTGGACAGTGGATTTGGTCAAGATTGTGGGCAAATTTGGGAGAGATATCAGTCAATATCCGGAGCTGATTTATAGGCTTTCCCAGTTCTGCCCTAGGAACTCAATCCTCAGACAGACCTTCGGATCCGACTCACCAATAACCATCACGGGCAACAAAGACTATTGGGATGATTATCTCGCCAAGTTCGTTCTCGAAGATGCGCCAGAAATCCGCAGTGTTACTTGCTCAGAGGAATATTTTGTTGTCACCGATTCAGGAAACCGCTTGACTGCATTCCACGCTTCGACATGCGAGACATTTATGTCTATCAATGATGGGGATGGAATAATCTGTGCTCGTATGAGTGTGGTGGGCAACACTCTACTAGCTTGTGGTGTGAAACGAACAACCGTTTGGAACCTTCTCAACAACGAGAATCTTTACAGCTTTCAAAATCCCGAAGGTGCAAGAATCCTTGATGCGTGCTTTTCTGAGGGCGACTTGAGAGTTTTAACGTTCTCTGACGACAATGTTCTACGCAATACTCCAGTCACCAGTATTGCTCAATATGACCCAATAGTGCCAGACGTCAGCTTTACTGGTGCATCATCTGCTCCAACTATTGTGCGATTTAAGCCGGATAGCTCCCAGATAGCCTTTGCATATAAAGACTCGCCAATGTCAGTATGGACAACCGACAGTTTTCAACTCGTTGCACGCTGTTTAAGAAGTGGAAATAAATCTACAATGCAACCTTGCTCTCCTGATGTTGTTAGAATGCAATGGAATGCAGCAAGTGGCCATCTGCTCGGAATTTTTGATGGTGGTTGTGTCTTCATATGGCATCCCGAGAATAACAAGCACGAATCTGTCAATATTTGTGCCTCCGAAATTGCATGCAGCCCCAGCGGCGGTCTTTTTGCAACGGCACAGTCAGACGGAACTCTTCAAGTTTGGAACTTTTATACTTGCGCTCTCGTGTATCAAGTTAAAGCTGCATCTCAGAGTTCTGCGTTGGCAGTATCGCCAGATGGTCGGTGTGTGTATGATATGCGTTTATCAATGATGAACATATGGCAACCAAATGCCTTGGTCAGGCTTGCAGAAGAAGAAGAAAGGGATAGTGACGTATCGAGCTCAAATCCCCCCACAATACAGGAAACATCTGCCCCCACAATCAGTGGGATGAAGATGGAAGAACCTGTCACGGCACTAGCTGTCAATGCCAATGATCGCTCATTCTATTCAGCAGATGAAGCAGGTATTCTTAGCGAAGTCGGTCAAGATGGCACAATTGTTCAAACTATTCATCAAGAAAGGGCGAGCCATTGCTTAGCTGTGAGCTCTGATGGAACTCATGTTGCTTCTGCGGATCTAAGTGGCAGAGTCCTGGTACAAGATGCAAGACTGTCAACCCCGATCCTCGATGTAATACTACCATCTCCAGCAACCCAGTTGCTGTTCTCGCCAGACGGAAAAAAGATCTTGATAAGGTTGGCAGGCTATCTTCAGCTTCACTGCCTCGACTCGAAATCTACACTCGCATCTTCATCTCCAACACTACATATACAGCAATATTTCAACGACCCATTCAACCAAGACCTAATTCTCGGTTTGACTTTTAACAGTCTTCAAGTTCTGAAATGGTCTGATCTGTCACTGGTTGAAACGCTCAGGTTTGGCGAGGATAGAGCTTCATTGCCAGCTGCATTGGATGGAATGCAAATCAGTGGGGTTAAAGAACAGGTCGACCGAGTTGTCACGACTGCAGACGGTAATTCTCTGATTCTCTCAGCCAAATGCCCTTGGGGCTTCCGCCAAACAAGCAAGGTGGTTATAGTCTCTCATCCTAACTCACCTAGCGTCACAACTCGGCCTCGGGATCAACTTCCACTTTCTGTACTCAAATATATCCGACTCTCAGTTGGTTTAATTGACAGCTCAGCTTTAAGGAGAGAAGTTAAATGTCAGGATACTTTGGTCTTTGTTGATACGAAGTTTTGGGTATGCACATGGGCATTGAATGATGTGGATGGCGTAGATATCAGGAAACACTTTTTGTTACCATTTGATTCCAGAGAGATGGCACAGTTAAATTTAGCAACGGTTTTAAGAGATGGAACATTTTACTGTCCTAGGAATGGAGAGGTAGTAGTTATTCAGGGGGGGTTTGAGGAGGAATGGATTGATTAAGCATATAGATCATTCTTAGCGCCCCAAAGATCTGCTGGGGGTGTGACTTGCTGGTTGCGGTCCAGAGATACGGTCCACTCTACTTATATTTCAATCAATACCAAGCGCAATACCGCAGAGACTTGAGGTTTAGATCTCTATTTTAAGGGTGCATTTAGTGTGCCAGATTGGGAACGTATTATTCAGCATTTCAAAATAGTCGCATTTTACGTTCATTTGGTAATTCTGCCCTTTACATCGCATTGGATATTTCGTCTCAATATAACCGTGCACCTTTATAACTGTGTGAAGTTTGATTTCGTCGACGTTGTACTAATACAAGGCGGCACTCCGTAGAAAAGTAATAAGCATAAGTTATTTGTGACCTGTTCTTATTGGAAGAAGAGTGCTGATGCGTGTTTATATGAGACATAGATTTTGCAATAGTAATGACCTTACACTAGGTCTATCCACTGCATTTCCCCAACATTGGTAACCAGTTGTCTCTCAATCTGAGTGGGTGGCCTGGACCACTCTGCGTATACCAACCCATCATCTCTCACCGTCAAGTTTACTGTAGGCTCAGACTCAATATCATCCCAAATGTCATCCCAATCGTCATCCCCATCTTCATCCCACACACTTAGTAGAGCTCCCCTAACAAGAACGTACCCACCAGCCTTACTATGTCGAAGGACATGAATTTGAGCAGCATGGTTGAGAAGCCAGAGCTCATCTCCCTGAATTATCCGCGGCACCCCATACCTCACAGTAGTGTGATCATTCAGCTTGAAACAGGAAATCCCATGTTCCTCAATGGAATCTTCATATGTAGCAATGACCCGCCCTAGAATCCGTAAGACTAGCGCTCTTGAAATTCTAGTTTCGATATAAAATTAGCATTAGAACACTGGCCAGCATTGGAGTTTGGTTTCGTCGCCCAACCTCTCAAAGTTGGACCCGGGCTTCTTTGTATATTTAACTGCTCTGTTCCAGTTTGGAATCCACGAGGGCAGTCCTATGTCATTTTCGGTGTTCAGCCTGCAAGCATAGCATAATATCTTCAAGGTTTTATCAACTTCGATAACGCTTTGAGCAAATTGGATTAATACCAATGGCATTGTGTTTGAAACACTGTAATCGATGGGGATATTATGTTTGAATCCTAAGAGGCATGCTTGGCCTGCTTTCGAATACAAAAAATCTCTAGGGTCTATAGATTGGGAGAGCGGTGCGCATTTTAATATGCTATAAATATCGTGGCTCAGGGAAGGCGGCCCAATCAAGGATGTGCGAGCGATGAGGAAGTGTTGGATAAGTGTTGCAAGTGCCTTAGGTATGAAATTTTCCGGTCACTGACTGCAGAGGAATTTGGTCGAGAAGTTCGCAGCAAATGAATGGCTCTTGAGAATCAAGGATTTCTGATGTAGATACCTTTACGAGTTAAGCAGCATCGGTATTGTCTTGCTTTATCCACTCAGGGAAGACAATTGCTAGCTCCTGAACCTGGAGCCGTTGCGGATGGATCTTTAACAGTCGTACCTCCTGAGCCTTTGGATCGAGTTGCTTGTACCGGTGTTTCGAATAGAAATGGTGATTATCTGGTGTTGTAAATGTCGAGGCCTCCGCAGGCATTGCAAACTTGTCTGGGTTGAAGCAATTCGTGGGTCGCGTGATTAGCCTGAGGTTAGTCCCTTGCAAAGCGTTCTCATTGTCCTTTGTCTGCATGATTGCTTAGAGCGAGGAGATCGCTTAGTTTGCTTCGTCAGTATATTTTCACTGGACTTTTGCTGCAGCTGAAATCTTCTCTAATAGGGAAGAAAATTTTGGAAAGCAAAAAATGCCAAGAGCATACAAGGTCGGAAAGTTAAATGTATCTGCAAGCACCCTAGGTACCGTATATAGCTCAGCTGTCGCCTAGAAAATCGTGTGAGTAAGCGTGTCAGAGGACAACGAGACAGGTTTGTATTATCCTAAGCTAAGTAGCTATGGCAGAAGGCAATAGATACCCTTTAAGCCTCGTGTTGTCGCATGATCCACGTTTGACATGTTGCAGGTGGCGGAGTGATGTGGCAGTGTGCATAGCCTCTTTCTCACCGCCCAACCGACCAACCCCATGAGGCAGCGCAAAAACAAGGATTATTGATCCAAACGCCTAAATCACTCAACCGCTAAAACCTCAATCTAACTACAACAATACCATAATTTGGAGTAACTGAAGTTATGTTCGGGCTATTCGGACTATTTCCTATAATCTATGAAGTTTTAAGGATTCTTTAAGCACTTTGAAAAAGCCCAAACTTTTGGTGTTCCCAAAGTGGTTGGGTGGTGTGGGCGTTTTGCTAGCGAACACTTTCATGCGCCAGCGATTCAATTGGCTGTAACCGAATGCAGCGCTTGGCGCTTGCCAGCTGAACTTTGGAACACCATATCTTGTTATTTTTAAAACACATCTTTCCATTCAAACAAATAATCAGAGTATCTGAAACAAAGTACTCGTTACATTGGATACCATACCTATATTGCTCTTCCTATTCTACAATTACTCCTATATTCTAGTGACATAAATTTGCGTCTGATGCTTCTGGTAGGTCAGCCTTGCCTCGTGGGTAGCGAGTATCTCGTTCGAAAGAGTGCCGCATTGTCGAAGAGACGATACTTATCAGCATTGAGCTCTGCTAAAATACATGATGTAGTCAGAAAATCGTTTCATCGCAAGCTCTGAACACCTTAGACACACCTATAAATAACAGCAGGGCTATTTCTCCCAAAATGGTGCTCGATCCCCTCTCTGCCCTCTCACTCGCGGGTAACATTATTCAATTTGTCGAATTTGGAACCAAATTGGTACACGGCACAAACGAAATCATCAAATCTACCGAGGGCTCACTAGAGAAACATGTATGGCTTGAAGAAACAACATCAAGTCTTGGCCAACTCAGCAACGACCTCGCTATCGACACACAGCGTGGACCAACTGCATCGCACTCGAAGAAGGACGAAGAACTTTTGAACCTTGCTATATCCTGCAAACATGATGCAGACGATCTTCTGGCAACACTAGGAGATCTCAAAGCCCAGAACCCAGGGCGCAAATGGCAAAGTTTTGTTCAAGCCTTGAGAAGTGTCTGGAAAGAGAGCAAGATCAAAGAGCTAGAGAGGCGCTTAAATGATCGCAGACGGCAATTGGGACTGCAATTGCTCGCTAGGCAAAGGTGCCTGCTCCTCACAGTGACCCTAGTCAAAATCCTCCATAACTAAATGTGTTGCTAGTGAACAGCAATGGAGTATCTCGAATCTCCTACACGATCTCGAGCTCGGAAATAAGCGCATGAATCTAAATCGTACAAATCAACTAGGTGATCTCGTTGGTGTCGTAAAGTCAATTCGCGAATCACAGGTCGACAGATCTCATTTCGAAGAACTTCAGTCAAATTTATCTAGACTTGCTTCGATTAGTACAGCTGCTCAAGACCTAGTCATAGAGCAGAAGATCCTCGACAGCTTGACATTCAAGCAGATGAAAATTAGGCACTCAAATATCCCGGACGCACATACTAAGACCTTTGAATGGATCTTTCGAGATCCAAATCAGCCTGCAACACCATCTCAGGCAAAGATCAAATTTATGGAGTGGCTACAAGAGCTTGACTCTGACAAGGGCTGCTTTTGGGTAGGGGGCAAGGCCGGTTCGGGGAAATCCACTTTGATGAAATTTCTCTGTGACCACCCAAAGACCAAATTGGCCTTGCGTGAGTGGGCAGGAGACAAAAAGCTTGTAACAGCAAGCTTCTTCTTTTGGAATGCAGGAACCACGATGCAAAAATCCCAGGAGGGTCTCTTGCAAACTCTGGTGTATGAAATTTTCAGAAAATGTTTGGAATTGATTCCGATAATTTGCCCTGAACGATGGACTAGCACGCGCCAAGAGCCTTGGACTCGATCAGAATTACTTCAGATTTTCGACAAACTTAAGGATGAAGATATTATATCAACAAGTTTCTGCTTTTTCATTGACGGCCTGGATGAATATAACGGTTATCCTCAGGACCTGATCGAAACTGTGCAAGTACTAGCCGTCTCCCCCAATTTCAAAATATGCGTTTCGAGCCGCCCGTGGGAGGCCTTTAAGCAATCATTTAGCCATGACATCGATCGGAGGCTATACTTACAGGACCTAACGCGAAATGACATCATTTTATATGTTCGGAATAAATTAGAAGAGAACGCGAATTTTGTTCAAGCCAAAACGGAGGATGACAGATACCAAGACCTTGTTCTTGAAATTGTGGATCGAGCTCAAGGTGTTTTTCTTTGGGTATTTCTAGTTGTCAGGTCATTACTGGACGGGCTCACAAATGCAGACACTCTTAAAGTCTTGCAACTCCGGCTCCGCCGACTTCCAACGGACCTCGAAGAGTTTTACATGCAAATGCTAAACTCTGTTGACGACGTATATCAGACCCAAATGGCACAGACTTTCCAGATAGCGTTGACAAGCCAAACCCCTCTGCCTTTGCTTCTATACTCTGTGCTAGATGAACTCGAAGATAGCCCCAAGGCCGCCCTTAAGTTATCAATCCAGCCTCGTGGTCGAACTTTTTCAAAAAGTCCCGGGCATATCAAATCAGAAACGAAGAGCAGTGTCGCTTCAAAAGAACTGAAGATGCAGAAGCGGATAGACGCTAGATCTAGAGGTCTGCTAGAGGTGTCGTATGATACTTCAGAAACCTTGACCAATGGGCAGTTTCTTAAACGGGTGGACTTCCTGCATCGAACGGTTCGCGATTTCCTCAAGACCAAAAAGGTTACGGAGCTCCTCACTCGTCAGATAGGCTCCTCATTTGACCCATACCTTACTTTGTGCCATTTATTTCTTGCAGCCATTAAAATCTTCCCACTGGTAATCTCTGCCACCATTGACGTAGGGTTAATTGACGATTGCGTTCAATTCCTGCTGTTTCACGCACAAATCTCAGAAAAAAATACCCTGCTTTCTTCAACCGAAGTAATTGAGGAGCTCGACAGGGTCACATACTTGCTTTACGCGGATTCCCGACCCGATGAGAGAGACTGGAAGCAGCCCCTAAGGATACGGCGGCTTGATAATCGCCTACTCAAAGGTACTGAGGCGAAGACTCTTTTTGAGTTATGCGTACAAAGAGGCCTCACCCTTTATGTCAAGAAGAAACTCCAGCAATATCCCGATCTTAGTAAAGCCATTTGGCATCGCCCATTACTATTTCACGCTTTCCGCCTCTCTCCGGGAATGGCGCAATATGCTACCTTTCATGAGGCAATGGTCCGTCTGTTGCTCGACTGCGGCGTGAATCCCAATGAAACCGCCGAAAGTTCCACAGTGTGGTCCCTCTTCTTCCGCCAGTTCCTTCGAGGAGAGTTACAACAAGTTGAATCAACGGAAGAAGGAGATCACCTAATAGTGCCATTCGAGGCTAGCCAGACGCAAAAGAGAGAGTTGATAGACCTCCTATTACGGAATGGCGCAAATCCCCACGAAAATAAGGGCGGAGTGGCAGTCTGGAAAGATGTCATTTTCCGCCTACCCTACACCGACATTGCTTCTGAGGAGCAAAGCCTGCGGATACATGTTATAGAGCTTTTCCTCCGCTACGGTGCAGATCCAAACCTCAAATATCTCGACACTACCGTCTGGCAGCGCCGCTTAGAAGACTTATATAAGCGACGGGAGATGCCACAATACGACCATCTCATCTATCCGACCTTCCTTGAAGTAAAAATGTTGCTTTCGTATGGTGCTGATCCTAATGTTTTGGTATGGTTGGGAAGTAGAAGTTCGAGCCGCTTGGAGGAGATGATGGTCAATTCGCAGAATCGAACTTTAGATGAGGTTCTTGAAGCAATTTTCAACGCCGACTATGCAGGTCAACTATTGCAGATTATTAAAGAAAAGCGTGCGGAAAGGGAGAGCTTATACGAGTCAAGTATAGCACAGGAATAAACCTGCGTATTCATTTATTATACTCTCTCGATTTAGGTTAAGCTTAAAAATTGGAGAACATCGCAACTTGTTCCACAGGTTCTTAGCAACATTGAAATATAATTGACAGAAGGAATCCTAGCAGAGATGTGGAGATGGGGTTAAATTATAATATTGAACTGGACTTAATGTGGCCGTTAACTTGTTTCATAAACCCGAAATAACAAGGCGGCCCATAAGCAAAGGTTGGTAAGATACCAAGACCGAGTGTGTGCGCCCCAAACTGGTGGATAGGTTCCAATACTCTTCTCTCAGAGCCATTCCACCCCCCAAGCGCTTCCTTATCCTGGTAAAATATTTGGATCATAAAGCAGAGGGATAATTCGTAGATGGCTGCCACGAGTGTACCCCACCCTAATGGCCACCAAAATTCCCTCAGCCGCACAGCCCATCCAATGCCTATTGCTGTCGTTATAATGCAGAGCAGGTAGGCTTGGATAATGGCGAGGCGGGTGGGGAGATATTTGGAATATAGCTTTCCTCGGTGTGAGCGAGTCTCTTCACATATATACCAGGAAAGGCGGTAACAAAAGCATTGACAATTTGAAAATGTCAGGGAGTAGCCATGTTTCGGCCAATTTGAAAACCGCGCCTCGGCTGCTAGCGTATAAGCCCCTAATTTTGGTCTACCTCATGACCTACATACCTATTTTCAGAATTTCCCCATCGCTCAAGCCGGTTCTACCAATCTCCACCGGAGCGTCGAAATTCGTCCGGACATCCTGCCAGCTCGTAGTACTCAGTTTTACACCCGAGCCCGAATTCGACTGGTCCCGCGCAAGTTCGTAGACCGTATCACGAACAAGAATCCCCCAATGCTTGACAATTCTAAAATTTCTCGGGAAAAGGAACTGGAAAACCGTCGAGGTATTATTGTATAAGTCCTCGGATCGCTCGAGATTGATTGTCACGAGATAGACCAGCGCGTAGTGAGCTTTTAGAAAAGACTCATCGATTTCCGGGTCTGGGCTGAAGCTACCACTTTGCATGTGTGGATCATCCACTTTTGTGTATTGAGCAGCAGCTGTCCGAGCATATGTCGGCATTAGCAGACTGTTGTGTGAGGTAGGAATTCAACAAATTTGGGTGTAGGTCCAAACTGCGGAGCAGAAAAGAATTCGTTCTAGCTCAAAGATGGTGAGACGGTTGCTTAGCGTCCTCTTTAAGCGCCTAACTGTCCAGGCTTTATCTCTTCGTCGGTGAGACATGTCTAGCGCCAGGCATCACAGCTAAGCGGCACGTATTTGCCTGACGATTTCAGCTGTGATGCCTGGCGCTAGACATGTCTCACCGGACGAGGGGATAAACTCAGTTAAGATATCTGATAAATATAATCTCATCTTTGATCCGAAATTGTGCGCCTTTTTATTATTTAGAAGTTCTGAGATTATTTGTAGGTCGCAACCAATTCTCATATTTTCTGCGTGTCACGTGATTTACTTTTGATACCTATTTAGACAGGAGTCTTTAAGCTCATGTATAATTAGGTTCTTACAACTACTCTTAACGTAACAATATATAAAAATATATACCTGTATAGAGACTTAATATAGCTCTCAGTAATTTTATTACGAAGCTTATATTAATATTATTCAATGCCCTGCAGATTTCTGTCTTTGTTTATAGTTATTATAAAGGAGGCATATTCATGAAGATTTAGTAAGTTAAAGAGTGCATACACTTCCTGGATCATAACATAAGATAGTATTCAAGGGTGTAGTTTTGAATGAGTTGGCAACTTGTACGGATGAAAGGATCAACGACCTATGGAAGGATTTTTATTGGATCTAGTTGACCCAATACGCATAACCTCTGCCGCCAGCCTCTGCCCCAGAAGAATAAACAATCTCTTGAAGATAGAAAGACTAAAGATAGGGGACCACTTCATATTAAGAGGTACGCAGCTTGACTATAGCTTCGAGGCTTGACTGTATAAACAAACAAGTGATGAGACGTAATTGACAGCAGCATACGTCCCTGCAATAGTAAAAACAACCACAATCTGACTATTCTTAGTGTTTTAAAATCAATTGGATAAATATTCCTCTTACCTTTTTGTCATCAGTCCAGACTGTAGAGGAGTGTGCGAATGCCGCATGGAAAATCAAAATTGCAAGCCCGATGAGGAAAAGGAGGATGCTAACAGTCAGCAGCATGACTGGAATTTGCCATACGTAGAGCTGGGATGGCCTCGGTTTGACTGGAGCACCTCTAAGTTGCTCCCCTAACATGGATCGGATCTTTTGTAAAGCTTCGGAGTGACTTCCAATACGATGTAGAGTGACAGTTTGTTGAGTTGACACCGAAATGGATGACATGGCCAGGGTTAGGCTGCTGTACCATACGGCCCGGACAGTCCATGGGCTGGATGATATGGGGAACCAAGAGAATGCGCTTGCGATGACGCTAGCCACTAGAGCAGACTGTAGTCTTCTGAGTATTATTGGAAAATCTAGAGTCTGGGAAGCTTACTCACAGTGTAACCCACTGTTGCAAGCTCTGAGACTTTGCAGTCACGCCATACGGTTGTCAAATTATCTTGCTTAACCGGATCCTGCTCATTTAGGAGATTCTCAATAGGATCGTGTGTAGATTTCCATACAACGAATTGGATGGACTTGAAGAAGGTCTTCGTAGCTTTTTGAAGCCAGCCACTAAGTGAACTGGTAATTGGATAGATTTTTCGCAATGTACATTCCATGCTTATTTGTTTGTTGTACTAATCGGTGAGGCTGGCGAGAACAAACTTTTGATCGGCTAGTAGAAAAGGAATAAAAAGTGTAATTTTGAAGTCACCTGTTCGCTACACCACGGCTCATTTTGATTTGTTGTAATTTTTATGACTAAGGTGCTTAAATACTAACCTGCTTTAGTCTGCTTGACACGTGAGGCTGCTGCCAGCGCTTAAGCTAAAGTACTTTAGACCGCTTTGCTTTTTCTGGGCACAAACAGCGCACTTCGGTTCTTCTCCTTTCTTTCCTACCACTTTCCAATCAATTAATGCATATGTCAGTCATTACGTCCAAGTTATCTGCCGGGAGCTTCTGGTCTAAGCATCAGGAGTTAGGGAAAGCTTCGGATTTGTCTCGCTGACTGCAGCCTCGTCGATCGACTACGCTTATTATAGCCTCGGCCATGTCGGACCCTGTTTCCATCGTTGCCAGTTGTTTGGGCATCGCGTCTGGTATTACCAAGTTAATAGATAGCATCCGCTCGTTCGTTAGTAATGTTCAAGAAGCAAGAAGAGATATGAATGATGTTCAAAAAGAGCTGGATGCCGTCCGCACAATTCTTCTAGAGCTTCGAGACAAAGGCCAAGATCTGGGGTTTGACCAGGTACCTTCCTTAAAGATCCATGTTTTTGAAGTAGTAAGCCACTGCGGGAACGTTGTTGCAGATATGAAAAAGTTGTTGCGAACTATTAAAAATGGTTCGATAAGATGGGTTACGTCTGGAAAAAAGCAGATGGCGAAACTCAAACTCAATTTAGAAGCACATAAAAGTACTTTGAGTATTGCGTTGGCATTTGTTACAGGGTAAGTTTGATTGCACCAATCCAGATCAACCAAGCAAGGCACAGGAGCTAACCTGAATACTCGCAAGGTTGATCACAGCTGATATTGCACAAGACACGAGAAGTATCAAAGGTGTTACGGAAAAGGTGCTCGAGGAAATTCGCCTTCTCCAAGCCCAAGTTACAAGCTTAGATATGCAACAAGAGTCTAAACTTGCGATTCAGGGGTTTCTCGTCGAAAGCGTCGCAAGAGCTAACTCCAACGGCTCCATTACTGAAGGCAAGCATTACAGCTGATCCAATCTTAATGCTTCCGCTCTGTTACTAATATGAAACGAACAGGCCCTCAGACGACCTATTTGGCATCTTTACCACAGCAACAGCGGGACCAGCTGCTACTTAAAGCTTGCCTGGATGGAAATCTCAAGCGTCTTGACTTACTACTCAGGTCGGGTGCTAATATCGACGCTAGAGATGAGGATGGTAACACACCTCTATTACTAGTCATTAGGAATCAACATCGTCATTGCCTGCCGTTGCTATTTGAGAATGGAGCATCGCCAAATGATAAATCTCCTAGACATCTCTTTGGTGGAAAGTCAGCGTTCGACATCGCTATGGATCTTGATGACATAGCAACAGCAGATATACTATTCCGTCATGGTGTCGACAATCCTCAGTCTATAGCTCGATACAGCCAATTACTCTTAGGTCTTCGTGGAGACCTGCCACCAACGCAGAAGACGAGTGCTACTACGAACTCCACAAGTCATTCAAACAACATGCCGCTCGAGGGAGTACAGTTTCGAACCTGGACTGACCAATCCACTTCATTTACTATCGAGGCCGAATTTCTATCTCTAAACCAAGGCCAAGTAACTCTTCGAGGAAGAAATGACAGACAAGTAATCATTCCCATAGCGAAAATATCCCGCAAAGATCTGGAATATATCGGTGGAGTACTGGGTGTTGCTTTAGAGATAGATTGCTCTCACGATACTAGATCACTTCCCACGAACAAAGACGCAACTGCATCATCTGGCGAAAATATAAGCACTTCTACCCAATTCGAACAAGCACCTGGGTACGACCACTGGTTTTTGTTTTTTTGCACTTGCGACATTCCCATCACGCGGAGTGAGAGCTATGCGCAGAAATTCGTCACCAAGTCGATAGATCAGAGTATTCTGCCCTTAGCCGACGCCCAGTTCTGGGGCTCTCAGGAGTTACTCTACGAAGACGTTATCAAAATCATGAGTTTCCTTGATGACACTTATCGTGCCCAAGCTCCACAGCCTAGCGTCCGTAACACAGCCGGGAAGGATTCTGATACCATGAGAAGACAGCACAGAACAAGAGGGGAACAATATTCTCCACAAGTTGTACAACAGAAACCATTGCGACCAGCAATCAAACTTGGCCCCAGTGCCTCAAGGAGAGAAAGCGAACGGGGACGATCACAATCAGCTCCACCGTCTCGCCAACCTATGGACTTTCCCTTTCCCATTCCTAAATTGAGGGGAGAATCTCCTTTGGGAGAGTTCGAACAAGAATTCAATACTCGCGGCAGGCCATATCGCCGTGCCACCTGGGAAGACAACGACAGGGGACGCCGTTCTCGTGCGAACTCGTGGGACGAGCTTGATATAATGGCCAGGTCGAGAAGTAGGAGTTGTTCTCTCCCTGCTAGATATGCTGGCCAAAGAGTTTCGCAAGAAAGGAACATGAGAACTAGGTCAAGAAGTGTGAGAATCAGGTCGAGAAGTAGGAGTAATTGGGGTGGCGAAGACATAGAGATAGAGATTGATAGAATCGATTGGGATGACGGGGATGTAGACATAGAGATTACTAGAAGTGGTGGGGGGAGAAGGGGGCTTTGGCGTAGAGAGAGGGGCGAGTATTTGGGTGATTTTGATCCATATCTTCTTGAACATTATGGGAAATCAGTGTATTCAAGAGGGAGATATTATGCTGAAGGAAGAGTATTGTACCGAGGAAGAAGATAGGATGGCACGCAGCTGCGGTGGCTCATTTTCCGCCTTCCTCTGATAGTCCCTCCAAGTCTTGTCTTCAAACGGGGCTGAATTTCAGAAATTTTGACAAAAGCGTTGTTTTCCGGCCCTTTCTCTCAGGCTCATAGAAAGAACAGAGATGGCAGGGGATATATAGTATGTTTCTCGACCATCTGCGCCACTGGTTCGCAAAATAACAAGTATCCATGCAACTTATCTTCGACCAGTATGAGTGACAACTATAGGATAGGTATGGTACATGCGCGAGAATTTTTGGCTACGCGGATAATAATTTGCCTAAAGAACTTGCTACAAACCATGACTCTTAAAGTCGGAATTATCGCGTCCATTACTAGTTAATACCCATTGTTGCTTTAAAGCTTAGTATAATAGATATAAACGACATAATTAGTTCCGTTAGTAAGAAACTTATGTAGAAATAAAGTATATACGCAGCGATTTACAAATATGTAGTTCTATTTCCTTATCTTTGAATCTTCTACTTCTCTGTTACTAGACTAGGGGCAATCTTCTATGTGCAGGCCTCCGATGTTCCTCAAGGAATTTTCAATCCCTAGGCAATATATCGGAAATGCTAGCAAGTAACTTCTCGTGCTCTCCCTTTAGTTCCTTGATCTCAGCCATCAACGCCTCCTTTCGCCTCTGTTCCTCAGGGTCTTCCTGATTCCTGGCACTATCACTATCCACACGTTGAGGATTAGACGTCAGCGCCATCTCGACGTCATTAACGATAAGATTTAGAATTGCATCCACCGCATCCTTTAGATCGCCGAAAGTCTTCCGGACCAGCTTATCTATGCTCGCTTGTATCTTGGCCGAAATATGAGGGAACAGCGTGCCGTTCGTGATCCGCCCTTGTACAATGGCTCGTTGACGAGCTGCCTTTCCGGTACCTGCTCACAAACATAAATGTTAGCGGATATGGGGAATGTAACCATGGCGGTATAATTATAGAAGTTTTGGATGGAAAGGGATAGAAAGTGATTTACTAACCATACTCCCCAGCTGCGGCGCGGTATGCTGGAACCATCTCCGAAACGACGTAAGAAGAGTCGTTGGGTTCGGATGCATAGCGCTGGATTGTTCTAAGAATATTTTAGCAATAATACTTGAATCTGTCGTACAGAGTTGGGAAAGCAGGGAAATGGGTGAAATGAAGGTGGCATACTTGACTTCACGTGTAAAATCTTGCCGTACCAAACTGAATTTGTACTCTATATCTTGAACTCTAAAGTCAATTCCCTGGACCAGAGGGGCAGCAAAGCCTTGTTCTACTCGTAATCCGATTGTTAGTATCGCTCCGTTAACTTTTAGACTTTCTTGACCACTTGCCTCTAAGGTGTGATTGCAAATTGAGAAAGCAGGTTCTGATAGACTGCAGGAGCTTCTCTAAGACAATGGGAATTTCATCTTCCACCAAACCCCACTGAAATGCCAACTCCGTCCTCATTTTCCAAATGAGTTCGGCATTCCAGTTCACATGACCACGCTTTCCCGTTTCATGGTCGCCGCGATTCAAACACCACGCATTGTACTGACCTGCATCGAAAGGATTAGTAACTGTGTTTACAGGGGTAAGATTTGCAACGTATTTACTCCAATGCCACTGCGTAGGGTTAGATTTAGAGACGTTTTGTCGGGGACAGAATTTACATACAGAATACCACTCCCGGCCTTTGGCTTCTGCTGCATTCTCCCAAGACTGGTTCTGCCGTTCTTTCACGTAGTTAGTAGGGCATTCTGAAAGACTTGATTCCGAGAGTTTAACTAACCTAGATACGTAGAAAGTACCTCTCGGAAAGTATCCTTGAAATCAGCTTTAGATTGCTTAACCGTGTTTAGTACCTTTATAAATTAGCTTGATGCAACTATAGATGAAAAATAATAAGCACCTCTTCTTTCACCTCGCGTAGGACATCATGAATTAAACTATCCTGCTCACGATCCTCAACTTGCGGATGAGGATCAGGCGGGGAACTACTTGCCCAGATTTCGACGGAACTCAGTAGACTGGACAACGTCGATTGGAGGAAGTGTTTCGCTTCGAGAAGTTGGGCTCCTGCAGTAATCTTGTGACAAAATCGACGAAGTTCTGGAATTCCGCTAGCGAGAACCATTTCGGTATTGCCTTTCCTCGAAAACTTCTCATAAGTTGTGTTAGATACGCAAAATACTTCCAATCGCCCTCCGGGAACTTTCGAAGCATAGGCATTTTGGAGGCCTTCTTTGACGTGGCTGTTTCGAGCGTTGATGAGGAGAAACTCCTGCCTATAGACTTGTCAGCTCGCTTCATACGGATTTAGCAGTTGCTTAACCTACTTTCGTTTCAATTCTTTCTTCAGAGTTTTGTTGCTATTTTTCTTCGCGTACTCAATGTTTTTGTCAAGTTGTTCCATCACGGAGAGTGGTATCTTCTTATGGGGACCGCAGAATTCTCTCCTCGCGGTTTTCTGGTTAATGTCCTGACACCCATCAGTTATTCATATTTTCGTTAAAGAGAGGCTTCGCTTTACTTCTGACTTGGTGCAGACAACTGCCAAATTCAAACTCTTCACTCCAGATTCCTCCCATTCTACAGGGGCATGCCGAGCTAGAATGCTGTAGAGTGACGACTTCAAGGACTGGTCGGTAATGGCTCGAGATATTTTTGCGACGATGAAAACGTTATCACACTTCATGAGGTATGTCTGCGTTGCTCTGACTCTTGCTAGATTTGTATCTTGCAAGCCTGTTATTAAGTTTCTTGATTAGTTTCTCATGTCCAATAAAGTCGGGCTGAGTACGTACCAGGTAAGTCTGCAAGCACAACGCCCGTCTTTAACACTTGGGCATTTAGATAGACGCTAGAATAGGCGTGATTAGACAAATAAACCGTCAATGGTTGTTAATCAGAATAAATCTTACCGAATAATTTTCGTAAAGGGCCAAAATCTATCCTCCATGAATATGCTGGTCATTTCGCAGCACTCTTCTGCGGTGTCCGCCGTTGCCTTCCAGAATCCAGAATTACCACCATCTGGCCACTCAAGTTCACGAGTCCATTGCACCAACTGGTCTGTAGCTTTCGCCAAGCCCTCCTCAGTCATATCAGAGACTAGTCGTTTGTTAAAACCCCTCTGGTGCTTGAATCCAGCTTCTAGAGCTGACCATGCCTGCTCTGATTCCCGCTGATAGCGAGCATAATCCTTAGGATCTACTTTGTCTTCTTCTATATCGGGAAGGTATATTTGACGGTAGTTCCATAAAAGCTCTTTGATAAGGTCCTCAATTTCCAACCCGGAAAGGTATTCGACTTCAATTGTGATAGGACTTGTATGTTCCCTTGTCTTTTGCCTATACTCAGTGACAACTGAAGTGCAAGCTGCGCCGATATCTCCCTGTTCAAAAAAGTAAGTACTCAAGCCTTGTCAGACAGCAATATCAACGCACAGTTTTGGCAATCTCCGGGAAATGGAGCAAGGCATTGATGAGGCTACTTTTTCCTAGAAGCATGTTAGCTACAGTTATTATTCCTCGCCAAACACCACGATTACCTTCCCCAGAATCTCCGAGCACCGCAATTGTCCTTGTATCAGAGCTCTGAAAAGTACCCAGCCGTCTCGCATCGTTGAATAGTCTCTCCAGATCGCTCGAAGGTTTTGAAGAACCTATCAATTTCTCAATTGCGGCGTCCAACTTACTTGCGATACCGAGACCATTTTGCAGCGCTGCTTGAAAAGATGAGGTGAAGAATGGCTCCAAGGGAGCCTCCTCATCCCGCACATCGTAGGGGGCTGTGTTGTCATTATTGTCACTAACATCAGAGACATCAGACACACTCCGTGGACGCAGCACCTCTAGACTCGGACTCAGACTGGGCACTTGATTGAGTGATAGAGGAGTCGTTGGTCTGAAAGACGAAGCATGGTGTGTATCAGCTGCGGTATCTGAATGATCTCCAACTATTGTAGGAACGCTTCGCCCTGAACGATCACCACCAGCAGGAATCACGATCTTCTCGTCTGAATACATCGTATGCAAAGGTTGGGCGATCTCATGATCCCGTGTCGATAATTTTGCCAAGGATGAATCGTTCAACCCTGTTCCGGAATCTTGAGAGGACGAAAGACGTATCTCTTCTGGTTCAGGGGATGGCCGGGGTGTTATATTATGCAGGACACGAAGTGTGTACGTCTCCTGCCGCTCTGAAGACAGTGATTTACTCCGTGGCTCGCCGGACTGGGAGGCTATTTGGGAGGCATCTGGTGCCGGAGGTGACAGGTGACGGGCATGCTCGGTCGTATCTGGAGTTTGGTAGCTATGCCGACGAATTGAAATGCCAACTGTTGTTGACAGAGTCTGATTAGTTTCCGACACAAGGTCTTCAGATGATGTCCCATTAGTGGTGCTCAGAACATTCTGCGAACTTCCAGGGTTGCTGCTGCCTCTGGATCTCCGTGGAAGAGGTGCAATCTTGCGTCCCTGAGAAGGTACACTTGAAGAAGCAGAATGTGGAGATGACATTCTACTTGGGGTCAGAAGTAGCAAAAAGTGGTTTGGTTTGTGTTGATGTAGGATTCCGATCAATGATTTTCAACCATGGGTAGACTGAGACGAGACGTCTTCACGCTCGCGACTGCAACACAGGGATTCGGCAGGTGGGGTCGGACAGCGCGGCCCACGAAACACATTCGAGCGGCTAAATTCGTTGGAGAGGGAGCCTTCCGGCTACGCGGAAGTTGGACAACGCTCGATCAGGAAGGTGACGCAGAGATCGGCCGTCTTCGTAGGGAAAAGAGCAGCCAAAATGACTTTGTTTGTTTTTAAGACGAACACGACTTAGGGGAAGATGCAAAGGATATGCGCGAGACATGGAAAGTCTATTACGAGCTGCGGGCAGTTTTCGACAAGAGAGCTAGTGGTGGTAAAAGAAAAACGTTGATTTGTGTGCAGTCACATGCTGATCTTTTGGTGTTTGGTCGCCACGTGCTAATTTCGGCCGCCTTTTCCTACCGATACGAAGGCGGGGCATGCTTTGGAGCAGGGCTTTGGCTACGGTCGAGATGATTAGGAACGTAATACGAATTATATAAAAGAAAATAATAATCAGTTACTTGACGGAAGAGCGGGAACGTGACTGACCAACCTGAGCCAAGGTAAGTAGCCCCTGTTAGTCGCTAAAATAGGGGAAACGCGCTGATCCCCTATGGTCGACGAGTGTATGACTTCCGAGGATAAAATATCGGTTGAAATAAAATGCTTACGAAGTATGTTCGAACTAGCGAGTAGATCACACACATATTCCAGAAATTATATGAAGCCTTAAGTCCTCATAAGGCCGCTGCTTCGTGATATCACCAACCTAAACCCTATGCAACTTATTGCAAAATATCCACTACAAGGGCCCAAACGCCTTACACGCCTCAAACAGGTACCGCATCCCAGCAAAAATACACAGCTATGATGTATAACTTCTCACAAAGGGCGTAGCAGGAAACAAAGCTGCCGGGCTCACCGAGTCCGAAGCAAGAACACGTCCCATCGAACCCTCCATCCAGCCCTTCTCACCCAGGCCGTCCCCCATTATCGTATCTCCGGGATCAATATTATCACTGCCGGTCAAACGCTCTTCAGTCAAGATGAGAGCTTCAAGCTGCACCGAATCCGAGTCGCGGGAAATTCTATGCACGTTCTGGAGATGATCTCGGACTTTGTCTTTGCGCCGGAACTGCCGCTTGCAGATGGAGCAGGTGTGAGGCGTGGATTGGCGGTGCACGCTGTTTATGTGGCGTATCATGTCGCCCTTTCGTTGGAATGTTACGCTGCAGCTGCTTAATTCGCACTTTAGTCGCCTAGAATTGTGTCTCAGTATGTAATCTTAAGGGAGAGCTGAAGTCTCACCCTGTGCTTGGTTCTGAGGATCGGCGGCGGATAGAAGATGGGCGACTGGTTGAAAGGGAACTTGTGAATGCCCCACTGTCACTGCCATTAGAATATGATACTGAAACCCACGAGTTGGACCTGATTATTGACGAGAATGTAGTAGGTGTTGGGGGTAACGGGGACCTTGCAGAGTCTGATATCGGAGAAATGGAAGTGGAATCATCTGGGCGCCGAACATCTGTTGCTTCCCAAGTATAGCTCGGGTTTTGACTAAATCCTAGAAACCCTTCTTCGACTTCGAAGTGCATTTCCTGATCCTCGAAAAAGGGACTTCCCGACTCAGTGCTGTACAAATTATGCCATGTCGACATATCTGTGAAATCCATGGAATCCCAGGTGCCGCCACTTTGAGCATCCTCTTGTGGCTGGCCATGCGGTGCGAAAGAAACCATATGGTCCAACATCTCGTGAGCTCGACGACAATGCTCCATCAGCCCCTTCGCCGTTTTGAACACCGTTACCCCAAGTCCCTCGGGAGAAAGTACTTGATAATAGCAATCGGCAACCAAGCACTGGTGCCATGGGTTTCCTTCAAAGACATCGTCCTCCAGGGACTCGCCGTGCAAATATAGCTCTGCAGTATCATCCTCATACCAGAGCTTTGTGTTTTTGCGTGGATCATATTCGCACGACTGAATATTCCTTCGCGGCCGCGGGGTTTGATTGCCTTCCCCGCCCCTTTCAAGAATCCACTCCTCGAATACCGCTTTTATCGTTCCATTGACGGACCTGGCATTCTCGGGACGTCGACGGCGCTCGTTTGCAGAGTGCGGCCCGTAGTGGCCATAATCCTTAATATGCGCTTTCATCTGGTCTGCCCTCGCAAAGAACTTCTTCTTTCTACCTGTACTCGCATATTTGCAGCCATCTACAGTGCAGTGATAGTACTTTGTAGGCGTGCTCGTATCCCCGTGTTTGGTCTGGGTATGCCGGTCGAGTGCCTGCCGTTGAGCGAACCGCTTGTCGCAATTTTCTGCTAAGCATTCATATGGTAGGGCGTGAGTGTTCCTATGCTTGCTGTTCTTTGTGAGCTGGAAACTCCACTTATGTGGCGATGGGGTAGCTGACTTTAGCTTGGAGACACTGGGGAAATTGGTAGCCTTGCAGTCTGGACATGATAGGATTTGTCTTGATCGAAGCTCATTTAGCTCGTCTGGTGCCTCTTCATCAAAGACCTCATCTATGGCATCATCACGCATAGTGATCAAGTGCAATGCACCCGGTTGGTGTTGTGGAGTTTCTATACGTCTTCAATGAAGTTGTCAAGAATAGAGTGCGGCTCTCCCCGCGAATGGTTCGCGACTCATCCCGGATTTTGGTGGGGAAGTTCTGGGTGGTGTTGATGTGGCTTGACTGGGGTCTGGGGCGCTACCAGCCGTCTTGCCCTCTTTCGAAATCAAATGAGAAGTCATGGGGTTTATTTTTGGGTGCACTCTTGGGGTGTAATTCCTTTGCAAATTGTTAATTAACATAAGTTTTATTGAATTTCCCGTCTACCACGTATAGACGAGAAACATTGGATGGAAATACTCCGATAACTCCTTGAAATCAAAACCTGACCCCGATTGTCACATGTCAACTCCGATAGGACCCCAAGAACTAAAATCCCCAAACACCATGCGTCAGGAAAATCCAGTAATATTATAGCTTATCCAACCTCAACCCGCCGTAGCTCCTCCCAGATTCCCCAAAAACGTCGCCAAAACAGCGCAATAACCAGCAGTACCGATAAAGATCTCCTGGAACGACACCTCGACAACTACAGATATAATTATAGAGAAAGTCAAAACGAACACAAGGACAACAGCTAACATACAGGCTTTACTCATCGAAATCAAGAGGAAGAGAATTACAGGGATGAAGAGGATGGCGACAGCGAAGAATACAGCGACAAGGCGAGCAACGGTGCTGATGCGAGTTTGAGAGAAGAACTCCACCGAAGAGTCTTCGGTTTCGTGCGCCCGGCTTGCGGACCTGAAGAAGTTCTGTTAGGGTCAAGATGTTAGTGTTGTGCTATTTTTATAACAGACAGGGATTTATCAAACGACAAGAGAAAGGCTGCGAACCTTCAGAGGAGAGCTTGGGTAATAATGAAGATATCGCTGAATGGTGTCTTCGAATTGGTTTCTCTGGGGAGACACCATTGAGACAAAGTCCCCGGGATGTAAGATCCAGTTGCATTCGCCCGAGCCTAGTGGTTTGGTCCGCCAGATCCACTTGAAAACACTTTCGTGGTCATTGATTGGCGTTGCGTCCAGGGATTTCAGTCGATGGTGATTCAGGAGTAGAGCGTCTAGGGAGTGTCAGTTTTTATTATGCAATTGTCACTAGATGAAATCAAAACACAGTCACAGGAGCATACCATATGCAAGAAGTTGTTTTTCTAGCTTCTCCTCAAGATCTCGTTTGACTGCGTCGAACTCATCCCTGGTCTTCCATTGAGGCTGCATCTCAGGCCCAACCTCGTCATCGCTCTTGTCTAGGCTTCTGAGCTGGGTTTCAAGATCTGTAATGTTACGTTGATGAGTAAGAAGTAGTCTCGCGTGGGCATGACTAAATCTTCTGTAAATCGAAAACGAATCGCAGCTTTCTAGAAAGGCTGCGACCCTTGGTAACCCATTCGGATATTTATCGTCTATTGAGTATGCATCAGCACCGTCATAGTAAAATTTCACAACAGTGGATCAAAAAACTAACAGGAATCTAACTGGAACTGCTCATAGCCTGGCAGCAAATCCGTTGGAGGAGGTTCTGGTGCTTTTTCTGAAATTAATCGAGGAAAGGACAGGCGGGATAGTTCAGTGAACCATTTTGTTGTCCAGGTTGGTGTACATAGGCGTTGTCCTAATATAGTTGGTTCCGGACTGTGTATCAAGGATTGTGTGGTACTCACCTTGACAAGGCAATGGCCTCCTTGAATCATCCACGCTATCTTCATGAGAAGGAAATCCTACCAGTGTACTGTCTGAACTCCGTAGGGAAGAACGATATGAGAGTGTTTTCTTGGCCGCTAAGGGTGGGCTTGCAACGGAAAGGTCCTCTGAATCAATCTGCAATCCTTGCTCAGCCTTATCGTAGGGATCAACACAAGATCCATCGGAGGACGAGTAGTTTCGCCTCAAAGTTGGTGCAGATGCTCGCGACATCGGGAGATTGACATGATTGCATCATGAGTGGCAAAGAGTGGCGAAAACAGGGCATATATAAGATCGCCGCTCGTCCCAGCTCACCGACTAAAGCATCTCTTGAGGCACGCAATCAACCCCCTCCCCGCAGGCTGCTTAGGCTTCTCTGCCTCACCATACGTCTGGCGGCTCATCAAGGCCGACTGCAATCATATGCGTAAGACGGTGAGGGAGCATGCACAGCCCCGAGACACGCCCAACTTGCGTGCATACAGCAAGCCTACTTATGCAAGCAAGCACACCTCATGTATAAGTCAAGAGAGAGATAAGAAAGCCACGCACTCCAGTGCAGTGATACTGTCACGTGCCTTACACCAATCACCACTCGGCGTGTTGGTTTTCAGCCTCTTCTGTACTTAGTCACAGCTTTTGAGGCGGAGCAAATTCGTCTTCGGCGCACGGGCGATTTTAGGCGAGAAACTTTTGGTAACAAAATCCAGCACCACTACAATTAATTAAAGTTGTAGGTTGTTGAAAATTGATGTATAAATTCTTTGAGGTGCTTCCTATTCCAAAATTCAATCTTGAAGCATTCTGATGAACGTAGCAGTTGTTGTGGAGGTGCAAACGTAGAAGTCAAAATTTGGCGAGCGCCGGAGACAAATTTGCTTGCCCGCGTTTTTGGATGCAACGTGAGAATCCCCTGTAAGAAATCCCGTGTTGAACTTTGTGGGTGGTGGTTCCTCTGAGTGGTCCTATCCCACAAATCCATCCCCAAAATCCATCCACACTTTTAGCATGGCACGCCCTCTTGTGGCGCATGGAGAGGAAGATTATTGGTGAGTTTCCTCGGTTGCATGAACGCAAACCTGATTCGGAAATTTATCCACGCCCTCCACGTGAAGTGGACGGGACTTCCCTGATTCCCCAGTCAGATGCGAAGTTGACTTTCAGAAGGAAGGGTGTGATAAAGAGCAACCCCCCGTGTGATAAGAGTAAATAAGGCTGGCGCGAGGTGACTTCGTCGCCACCTAACGAACCAAGGGACGACGCGTATCATTCGTTTCTAACTAGCCGAGAATGAGGCTAGAATCTCAATGAGATGGAAATACCTGAACCTTCGTCGAAAGATTGTAATGTTACGGGCACCTGAGCCCTGCTATGCTTGACACGATGTGATCTCTATATCAACGGCTTGTCATTTCAACATGGCAATGCCAGCATCGAACCTTGAAGGAAAACCCATCACCTGAGCAATGTTGAAGCCGGCCCATGGATGAACCTGCTGGAGAACCGAGAACGACCGCAGGAGTTTGCCATATGTACAAGAAGAGCAGCTGTTGGAGAAGGTCCTCTCATGCCAGGCTCGAGAGATGATGGTATAGATAAGCCTTATCCAGCGCTGTTACTTCGGTACCACTTTCTTGGAACACCACTCCGGGCTGCTCTATCCCAAGTGCCGTCATTCTGAAGAACAGGACGGGATCAGAACCTCAAGAGCAACTCAGTATCGTCCGCAAGATCATCAATCACTTGATTCCTGGTCAGTTCTCGGAAGGAGAAGTAATGACACACTCAGAAAATTGAAGCCTCCGATACTCCGAACACTGATTACACTTGTTATTGGGGGCAAGGCAGAGAATCAACGCACATAACAACACAGGGCATACCGCTGCATGGACAAAAGGATGTGGGAAATCAACTGGCCTACTCATTTTTGGGGCCACTGAACCGCGAGAATGATACTCAAGCCAACTTCTGCGACAACATATCTTCGCGTAACAAAGTCATCAGTAAGTGGGATGGGACCAACGACGATAAATAAAGATTCAAATGAATGCTGACAACCATGGAAAGGAAGGAATTCTAAGCGCTTTTTCTGCCTCGAGTGCTGGCGGTAAGGCCGGCACCTGCGAACTTGCGAGTTGCCTCTGATGCACCACTTCTCCGACTTCGACCGCCCGACCTCCACCTCGACATCTATACGAACGATGAATGGCTGCTAAAATTGTTGACGAGGGCGGATATTCCGAGTGTAGTCGGTTGACAATGCTGGGGAAACCGGGCGCGCGCTGAAAATTGCGGGCATAACACCGCCAAGATACATTTCCTGGGAAGGGCATCGTGTGTGCGTCCAATAACTGATTCCGACAACATTGCCATCGACCATCATGGCACAGAATTTCCAGCTTGGCATGGCCCTCACGGCCAAATTAGACGGCAATATTTTCCTGGACTCTTGGACATCGTGACTGACCTATCCAAATCAAAACCGGTTCCAAGATGATGTCGACTCGTTCCGATTCTCTAAGCGCGAACTTGCAACCCTCTTCATCTGACTAAGGATCTGCGGAAAAACCACATCACTCGAACTGTCGTGAGACCCGCTGGACGATTTCCGGAAGAGATCCTTTCGTTAGCCGGGCCTCCATCAACATCGCAATCATGGCTTCCTCCTCAAGTCACACTTCTCAAGTCTTCCGTACCGTGAAAAGGAGATCATGTTCATCACCGCTCATCCGGACGAGGCTCAGTTCGTGACAGAGTTTTTCTGTTGAGTGGCGAATTCTCGCCAACGCAGTTGAATATTGGCAAGAAAATCGCCCCAGAGCCTGATCTTGCCACAGCTTGGAGC
The DNA here is from genome assembly GCA_009732865.1 of Stipitochalara longipes BDJ. Lineage (NCBI taxonomy): Eukaryota > Fungi > Ascomycota > Leotiomycetes > Helotiales > Hamatocanthoscyphaceae > Stipitochalara > Stipitochalara longipes. The sequence continues at coordinate 1,582,397 of ML769344.1, read as the reverse complement.
TGATCACTGATCACCCACACTTGGCGATTGCTGATCCTCCTACCGGTCTCCCCAAACACTGTCCGACTATCGTGAAGGCATCGTCGCCCCGTAGAGATTTCCATGAAATCCCACAATGGCAAGGGATAATGGGGTGGTGATGTCGGCCTACGACATTCGGCGTGAGGCTTGGCGTGGAGTTTGCGTTGAAACTCATCCTGGGCGTATACGCTACTGGTACTTTGCCAACTTTAGCTGGACAGGAAGCATGGAAGGAGATTTGTAGTTGAGACAAATGACATGGCGAGGGCAGGGTGAGGCAGGGCAGGGCAGGGTAATTGTAGGGGGGGAGGGAGGCGACTTCGGGTGGGATAGCCGAGTCCACAGTCAACGAATTTGGCATGCACTTCCGGGCCAGCCGACAAATCCCGAGCAACGCCGGATCCACAGCTGCCCACGTCAAGCAGGGGCAACGGGGGCAAGACCCTTCCTCTTACGCCATTGCAGATCACCCTACTCAACTGGCGAATCAACAGCTTAGGATTTGGATTGATAGGTTGTGATCGGTCCCAACATCGTATTTCGCCAAGGTAGAGGCAAAATGTGACGTTTAAGGACGAGAGCTTGCCACTGCTGGCCAGGGATCGGCCCAACCCTCGGAAACCAGTCACAAAATGGCGGACCCTTCTCTAAGCAGCTGCGGAATCATCCCCTCAGGCAATAAGGGCATCTGCACCAGCAACAAGCATCCTCAGTCGAAAATATGGCTTCCAGCAGTGGAAATATCTTTGGAAACTCTTTTGGAGGCAGTGGAAGCTCTGGAGTCTATGGAGGTGCCACTGTGAGCACTACACATCGTCCCTTACGGGTGGCATTTGCTAAACTTTATTCAGAGGGTCAAGTCGGTTTTGATTCCTTCAGGTGGATCTTCGGGTTCTGTTAGCACACGGGTATGGAACTCTCCTAGTCCTAGTGTTGAATATCTTCTCACACTATACCAGGGCACCTTGACCAACTATTCTCCGAAAAATGTGTACCATGGAAATGCTGGCAGCGGCAGTGGTTCCCTAGGGTCCGTTCAGGGTGGTCCGCGAAAGACAGCCTTCGATCCGTATCAGGGCTATAAGGCACGTCGCACATCTGGCTTTTATCGATAGTGCTGTGAAGCAGTGCGAGTATGCACCCTCAAGAAACCTCCGGCTTGTCGGCTCTAGGATTTTTGCTGATGTGTTTTAGCCAACCGTCTCGAGACCCTTTTTCGTTAAGGGGCAAGCCCATTCACAACTAAACCAACTTCTCGGGCGGTCCTTTTCCTTCGAACTTAGCCTCCCTCCTCTCTCGTCGATGCTACCCTTTGAATCGAAGCACGGTGGCGGCAGAAGGCATAAGTGATGTTCCAACGTTTTTCAAGAATTATGGCATTTAGACTAGAGATACCATGGGCAACCTATAGGTGGTTCTTTGCTTCAGAATTTAGAATTTAATGATGATTCCCCCCAACAATTCGTTTCCCCACGTTCGCTCTCGTGCTCGTGAACGCAAGGATTCGTCAATGCCCATCTACAACTTCCCTTGTTCACAAAGTCGTCATGGTTTTAGGTGTTCGGTACCTGCATCCATGTCCTGTAAGCTGTTAACCCCACCAATATGAAGCCCCCGCATGCAAGCCTACAAATGTCTCGTCGCTGTATGGTGAAGAGTCATCACCAAACTCACTGTAAATCCGCCAATAATTCGGGTGCTACAGGGTATAACCAAGTAAGTCAACACCAGGGAGGACCCCGCAATCAGGTAGAAAGAAACATGGATGGTGTGGAGCGACTCTGAGGATATATCAGGCCGAAATTCAACTGAACTCCAAGGCATGACTTTCAATCAGCCAGATACCTATCACCAAATGTATTGATTACAAACACTGGCCTGACATAAGCCCCGGCGAAGAATCGAAACCACCACAACACAGTTACTTGCCAGACTTGTCCGATGCTGTTTGAACAAACATCGGTATCTGACACCCCCTTCTAAACCACTGCATTCTTCGATACCCGGCCGGTATTGCTATTATGACCCGTAGGTCTCTACCATACTGTTTGCGAAAGCATCTTGACATATGACGGAGTTGCACAGCCACTCCATCGCCTCATTCCCTTTTTTTTCCATCGACCCAAACGCGTCAGCAGCCGAGCCCGTTTACCGACAACGTTGGCCCAGCCCAACGCATGCCCTCAAAAACAGAACTCCTGAAACCATTATTTATTTGAGTAATTTCTGTTTGATTGATATTGCTAGTCGTGGGCATTTTAATTGAAAAGAGTAAATAACTAGGGGCCATTGAAATGGGAATGTGACGAAGGGTTTTGAGTTTGTGTGGCAATCTGATATATCAGGTGCTGTGGCAAGAAAGTCGCCAGGTGCCTAATTTCCAGCATGTGATCCCTGGGTAGCACGGAGCTCGCTAAAACAGACCGAGCTTAGATAATTGGTCGGTCGTAGCTTTATTCTCGACATATCTTCTGAACCATTGACGGAGACTGTGTATTGCTGTAGTGATTTCTACAACAAATGGTGCCGCTACCGAATTCTGTGCCTCTTGTTCGTGGTGTGGGTGTGACTCTATGAGCTCAGCCATGGAGACCTCCGGAGTAACTCAAGCCTTGAATTGAACAAAGCTGCAAGCTTAACCTTAATAAAAATCCGGGAAATAAAGATTTCATTAAATAAAACCCCAAAGAACAGTTAAAATTTCCCTTAAATACCCCGACTCCGACTCCGACTCCGTGTCAGCCCCGGTTCCTGAGATTGACTTTTTAGCGAACACAAAAAGGGGCTCGGCTCTCCATATCAAGGGGCACGCTTTGAAGCGAAACTTTAGTTACGGTCGAGCTGACTTGGAACGGAACACAAAAAGATATTAATTTTATTTATTTAAATATTACTTGAAGGGAGAGCAGGAACGTGACACCTGAGTCAAGGGTAAGTATCTAACCTCTGAATATAGAGGCGATGCTGACTAATTGCCTTAGACGACCACGTGACTGGCAAGAGTTTCCAAATACAAAGCAAGAGTGTCTTCAATTAACCAACAGTGGCTCAATGCCATATGTGAGGCACAATTACGATAATTTCGTAATATATCATCACGCTTTTCGTTCTATTCTCTATGCATGCTTATCAGAGCAGCAGAAAAAAAATGATGTGCGTCCTCTTAGTCCGGCTTTTTCAAGCTCGCTTCCATGCATGCTTATGAGAGCTGCAGCAGATAGCTGAAATCCGTCCTCGAAACACCATACCGTTTTGCAGCCTAGACCCAACTACGACACAATGTTGGCCCATTCGCGGCGGTCAATGTTGGGCCATGCCGTGCCACTTCTACTACTTAAGCAAGCTCGGAGCAGATTAAAAATCGGAAAGAGCTGACCAGCAAACGCATCTACTCACTCAATATTATACCCATTTTACTCACCGGAGAGTATTCCATAATGGCGCAGCTCTCAAATCAACGGCAAAAGACAGTTCTCATCACCGGTTGTTCCGATGGAGGCCTCGGCGCTGCACTTGCCGTAGCATATCACGAAGCTGGCTATCGGGTATTGGCTACGGCGCGAAATCCGTCGAAAATGGCTACTCTAAAGACCATGGGCATCGAGACACTGACACTAGACGTTGTGTCTGAGGAGTCAATATCAGTCTGTGTTTCCGAGGTCACAAAATTGACCGGAGGTACACTGAACGTCCTCGTGAACAACGCTGGTGCTCAATACAACATGCCGATCTCAGACCTGTCAATCCCCGAGGCGAAGAAAATCTTCGATCTCAATGTCTGGTCCTGCATCTCAACCATCCAAGCCTTCATACCTCTGCTCATGAAAGCCAAGGATGGTGCGATGGTGGTGAATCACACGTCCGTTGGATCAACAGCAGGCCTTCCGTTCCAGGCCGCATACAACGCATCTAAAGCGGCCTTTGCCATGTTCTCAGACATTCTTCGTCTGGAGCTGCAGGCATTCGACATCAAGGTTGTTGATCTAAAGACTGGCGGCGTGAAGTCCAACATACTCGCCAATCTGACACACACAGAGCTACCTTCGAACTCGATTTACGCCGCGGCGCGGGAGGATGCCGAGAAGATGTTGTCGGGAGAGAAGCTGAAAGCTTTGAAAGGGACTTACGTAGATGCTGATATTTGGGCAAAGGGGGTGGTGAAGGACCTTACCAAATCGAATCCGCCGTATCAGATCTGGCGAGGTGGGAGTGCTTGGTTGGCACGGCTAGCAACTCTCTTGCCTGTCGGCTTGTTTGATGGAGAGTTGAAAAAGGTTACTGGGCTGGATGATGTTATTCGTAAGATCAACGAGGCTAGAGTGAATAATACTGCCTCGGAGACTTGAACTAAGAGTCAGGTTCGGTGTTGATGGTTGGGGTCTATTAGTTGCACAGATTTGTGAATCTAATTGCACGGGAGCTTTTGTTGCATATCTGGGCTTTTTCTGCCCTGCGTGGGGGTTGAATTCCCCCCCGTTAATAAGTCTCTCTCTCTCTTTGACATTCAGGAGGGACAGAATATGTAGATAGTAGTAGCTAATAATTTTGAGCATGATATCGTTTCGTTTGAGCCACTATCTATAACCGAGTGCCGGGTGGTGAATCACTTCTTGAAGCTCATAATTAAGTCCAATAGAAGTGATACCACAAACAGGGTCAGTTATGCTTAATGCAAAATTCTATTTCTTTCCATTTCCTTCAGCTTAACCCTTGGCAATATAGTAAATGTTTAAGTTCTGAAGTTTAATATCATTCTTAGTCGACGAAATCAACCAGTATGTTTTTCTACAAGCACTTTGAACACTTGCCACTGAGCACACTTCAAATTAGTCGGCACTCGCCAGTAGACCTAGCAAAGAAAGTCAAAGAGCGGTCAGAGAGAAGGAAGCCACATTATAGTCCTCTGCAAAGAGCGGCACTAGGTCGCTACCGGCGAGCAAAAATCTTCAGTACTCGAACGGAGAGCATTACGAAGAGATAAAAATCATCAAGGCCTACTTTAAGCTATTCGATGATCTCTTTTTCGGAGGTAGTCTGTGGCCTTACTGCACTGTCACGCTCAAACCGTCGCCACCTCCTGCACAAGGGAAAGGTAGAGTCCTCCTGGGATGTTGCGAGCAGAGTTTTAGGCAAGACTTATTTAGTGGGAAACTCCAGAGTGTACGTTGTGATATTACAGTATGGAAGAGACATAGTATTATCGACGACCGAGAGCGTCGGCTTGATCAACTAGGCACTATGGTTCATGAGATGATCCATGCTTACTTGGACATCTATGCCTGCCATTGGAAGCCATGTATGGAAATGCTAGACCATGGTGGGAAGAAAGGGCATGGGTTTGCGTGGCAAGATGCGGCAAGATGCGGCATATGCTATTAGTTTAGCAGCAACAGATGAGAAGTATGTAAACTTGCCAATACACTTAGGCTGCCGCAAATCTTTAGTAAGCGAGTTGCGAGCTTTCAAAAAGAATGGCAAGGTTGACGTGAACCGGTGGGGAATGGGACCTCACAATGTATACTTTGAAAATAGTTAATGCTGTGCTAATCGTGGGACTCTGAGCCAATGAAATATGGACAATTTTTACCTTTCAAGGTTTAATAGCAATACACTTCCGAATTTCAATAAATAATTTAGGGTTCATTCGCAATTTTTCTTGGATGATATGAATCATGAACGAGGGACCCAGGACCCATCTTCGAGACCTTGAATGTAAGACTAATATCAAGTTGTTTTGTGCCAGATTAACATCTCTTATGGGGTGTTTATTCAAATTTCTGTTGACGCTGTTTCCGACCATGTGTATATAACAGTCTCTTTTACTCCCATCTCAGTCTCGACCACCTTCAAGTTAAAAAGACTTATTTGGAAATGGAATGTATTCATCTGATGCGGAAGAACTTCTCAAGAAGTGGGCCCTTGATAGGATAACAGAGAACACGCCTTCTTCTCAAGCTAATAACATTGTTCAGAAGTGGAAAACACCAATACCGTGGGAAACACCTCTAGGTAAATCGGAAGGTTCAGGAATGGCGAGACTCGAAACAGATAAGCCATCTCCATTTGCAGAATTGATGAAGGAGGAACTTGGAAAGTTACGCCTTGGACAACAGGAGAAACCAACAGCGCCCTCACGGGATAATAAGCCGAAAGATTCCACAACGCCATTAAATCCAGAGAAAGAATTAGTTCCACGACGACACAAATTTGACGACCTAGCGCGCCTCATTGTCCGGAACGCTCAGAAACGCCGCAGCGAGCTTACATCCCTCCAGCAAAGGGCTCTTCGAGACTTTCGAAATGTTGGCATAGTTTCAAACAGCACATCTACTAGCCAACTTATAAGAACCTACGAACCCATTTTTGATAAATTATTCTTTCTTGAAAGCCTGGAGGGAAAGTTAGATATTACTGCGACGGGCGACCCAGCGGATCAAGGCAGTTATATCGAAGATGGCAACGCAGTAACAGCTAAAGTTGGTGCCAAGATTGAAATCAATACCCAGCGCGACAGAGGACAGTATAGAATACTAACGCATATTGCTACTCTTATCCACGAAATGATTCACGCCTTTCTGAGTGTTTACATGCTCGACAAATACCGTTACGAGACGGACTCTTTTAACGGCATTGGATATACCGGGCATGGTGGGTACTTGCAAGATATGGCGTATACAATAGACAAGGCTATACAGAGTCTTATGGGTTTGACTCTGGACTTGGGGCGAGAGTGCGCAATATGGCAAGAGATGCAAGAAGCTAGTGGGGAGCGAATAGATGCAAGCAAATGGGGCATGAGCGTCCAAAAACATCAGCGGGCCCCAGCAAAAAAGCTGTATCCATATCAGATAAACATACAGGGAGTCCGACAAAATGTAGTAAGGTGGCCGCCATATCAGGGATATTAGCGATAGCAGGCATAGTTTTCAAACATCCGATTTTCGGAGAACATGATGAACATGATGCTTTCCTTCCGTATTAGGATAGTTTCAATAGATTTCGTTGTTTTGCTGCAAACAAACTCAAGACTTTGCTATCTAAATCACGGATTTATTGCTTGTGTCAAATCAACGTAAAATCTAGAAATGCAAGAAAACATATGCTCGGTACATAGCCCTATTACTGACATAGATAGTGGCGGTTCCGTGAAATATTGGTGGATCAGACGATGGGAGGGATAAAATCCCTGTAACTGGATAGTCTCAATCAGACAGTGTTGTGTTCTTACATTCAAGCTCCTGCCATTGCCATTAGGACTTAGAGACAGCCGCTCGTTCTTTACTACGATACTACCCACCTTTGACGTGAAGTCGTAAGTTGAGTACCTTTGAGATTCAAATTTTTCTTGACCTAATTCCTCATTCTTTGTCCTCAACATGAAGTGGCTGATTAACCCTTAGACCTGGAATAATGACTTAACAAAGCTCACAGATTTACAGCTTTGGTGCGATTCCAATCGTTGAGCTCGCCGTTAGCGGCGGCGATAGACTTCCCAATCACGGATTAATTTAGCTCCGGGTACACTTGCTCTCAATCAATTAGCTCGCTTAGGAATTTCGTATGCTCGTATTGCTCCGGTCGGCTGCTTGCTTACAAACTTGCCGCTATGAGAACTCTACTTATAATAAGCGGACCACCCATTTCTATCGTCTGGGCTGCTAAATTTAAGTGCTCCTCTTCGATTACATGGTAATATAAGATACACGCTTGTGGATTTGCAAATATGTACGAAGTATTCATCGAATCTCTCAGGCCGGTAAAGACCATTGCCGAAAAAGTGCCTATTCCGACCCCAGAACCGAATGAAGTTTGTATTAAAGTCGTGGCAACCTCCTCAAATCCAAAAGACTGGCAATTCCCCGATGTCTTTCCGGAGCGGCGTGCCAACGAAGGTGACGATATTGCTGGCATTGTACACGCTGTAGGAGCTGAAGTGCGGGAATTCCGTCCAGGTGACCGCGTGGCTGGCTTTCACAGGATGGCCGAACTACATGGCAGTTATGCGGAATATGCGATCACACCCGAAGTTTCCACCTTTCACCTTCCGTCGAATATTTCTTTCGAGGCCGGCTCGACAATTCCTCTTACGGCAATGACGGCTGCGATTGCATTGTTCCAGCATCTGATGCTACCCCTGCCTTGGCAAATCTTCCATGAGAGCATACCGAAATACGGTCCTTTGTTGATATATGGAGCAGGTAGCACGGTGGGATCGTGGGCCTTGAAACTTGCAAAGCTGGTCAAGGAGAACAAGACTCTGGGCGTTGGGCCGATCATTGCTGTTGCCGGTACCTCTTCCCTGGATCTCGTCCGGAGCCTCGAAGCCGCGGATTATATTGTGGATTACAAGAAAGGCGATGTTGTCGCGGAGATCAAGAGGATCCTGGAGAAGGAGGGGCTAGTGCTCCGCCATGCATTTGACGCCATCTCGCATAGCGATGTCAGAACGTGGGAGAGTGTCGCCCCGTGTCTAGCAAAGGAGGGCACGGTGTGGTTGAATTTGACGGATCCTCCCGAAAAGCCGGTTACCTGGCCCTCGAATATGATTGTCAGTAGAGTCTATGTTTCAGGTGCTTACGGCGAATACGACCCAGATGGATTTCGGAATCATGAAGATGCAGCCCTAGATGGAGAGTTTGCCTACTGCATGTATAGATATCTTGCCCGACAGCTAAAGAAAGGCACAATTACGACTCATCCATTTGAGGTCATGGAGAAGGGACTTGAATCTGTAGCAGAAGGGTTGCAATTGCTGTACGATGGCAAGGTCCACGGGAAGAAGCTAGTGTATCGCATCGCTGATACACCAAATCTTTCAAACTATGAAGATTGAGGATATGTAGAACAGTAGGGACTTGTAAAGAAGTAAAAGAATGCAAACTCTACTAAAAATCCTGGTAACACCGGCACCGAACTCAACGCTCCAAGGGCTGCAAACCAGATCCAAATATCTAGCAAATTTTATCGTTCAGAACTCCAAGAATTGGGAAAGCAGTCTCACATCCCCTCAGCTGAAAGCCATGAAAAATTATCAGGTGAAAGTCGTTTCCCCCGGAACAGCAACTAGACAACTCATTTTGTAAATGTAGACAATTTCAGATAGCGGATGTGCGGGCTAGTAGTGGGTAATTCTTATGTAATAAGTATATCTACCTAGAAGCTAACCAGCCTCAATATAATCGGAACCGTGCGTGGTATTTCAAGGCGAACAAGAACTTTTGGGAAACTACTGGTATGGGTTGGATCTTCCTTTGGGGAATGGGGGATATCCTGATGAGCCCAATTGTCAATCTCCTATCTAAGGGGTCAATCAAGTTATTGCGGTCGGATGGCCAGCCCAGTAATCTAGTCTCGGGTAAGAAGATATTAGCAACTTGATCTTTAACTTCATTATCTGATTTTTTACATTCTATCTTATCAACACAACTCTCTTTTCCGGCCACTGGGTGTTAGTTCCCTAACGCAATGACCGAATGAGGCCCATATCATCTTTTCATTCCAATTCGAGTTTCATTCAAGACCTCCCACCGGATATACACCTGTCATGCATAATTCGATCGAGCTGCTTGTCATTCTCACATAATCTATTCTCAGTTTCCTGTCGGAATCCAATAGCAATTCAACGCCAGGATTTGCCAAGGCGATGGCAATGGATTCCTCAGCGTTTTAACAAACCTTGAAGGATTACCGGAGCTTCCGCCCTTGCTGGATTAAAAAGTCTGTCGCATCCGACTATCACGGTCAACAAGAGGAGTTGATACCTAAAGTTCAAGATCTTAGGGAATAGTGTCTGCTTGGGTCGCGTGCTGGAAACGGGCGACTCAGTGTTGGACTTTGATAAGAATAAAGCGACGATAATTTATGACAGCCACTTATTCTCTGGTTAAGCCTATGCAATATACGCAGGATTGGGTGAGATTTATGCACTACTTAACTCATTAGGGTGAAAATGTACAGTTCAACCTAAAAGAGCAATTAGGATAACAAGCGCATAGCTCTCTTTAGTCTTCTCCCTTTAGACTAATTTCGATAACTAGTAGATAAATATTTCTTCTTCTATAGTCTTAATACTTTAGATATCTTAACCACAACTAGCTTAACTGTTAGTATTCACTTCTTGAACATGTTGCTTAGAGCAAACTAGTAACCGACATAAGAAATAAGGGACGGAGCTTAATGACTTAGAGGAACGAAAAAATCATAGATTAGTTTTTCGGAAATAGATATCTAAGGAAGATTATCTCGACAGAGTGATGTACCAAGTCTTCTTTCAGGATATTTTTTCAGCTGTTTGTACCCCTCGAGCTTTTCGAGAAAGAATAGTTGGAATTTTAGAATTTATAGTTTAATATTGATTAAAACATCGAATGTATCTGCGCTAATTCATCCCTAATCACATTAGACCACGGGACCGCTGTACTGAGCCGCCAACCCGCTTACCGTGAGTACGCGAGAAAGACATATATGGCCTCTATATCATCCGGCCTGAAATCCCTCTATCACAATCCTAGTCTCTTGATCTCCTGGTCTCAAGGAACCCCGCCGCTTCCTCGGAGACTGCTGCCTGCTGCAGTGATAGTTGAACCTAGGTAGAAGTACTTGCTGTTGTGTTGGAGATTGGCTTTAAAAGAGGATCCAGAACTCCCAGCTGCCACAAAATAATAAGCAAGCCAATCGCCAACGCAAAAAGGAACGATAAGTCGTGGTGGATCATTGCAATTCCAGTTTGAACGTCAAGGTGGTGTATGTCTAAAGGAGGGTTGAATAGAGATGCAGGTCAGGTACTTATTGTTGATCGACACTACGTAATGATGAGGTAAGTTTATGCTCGCATGATGTTACGATTCGCTCAATATATAGATGTCAGCTATCGATGAGGCTCGAATCCTGTCAGCCTGCTTCGTATCTGCAGTCCGAATCGGGAATGGCCATGTTTGCATAGCTAGCCAATCACAGCTCAAAACAACAAAAATGTTTTCCGAATTCGAAGCCTGAATGCTCAAAGTAATGATAAATGGCTGTGATTCAGACGGATTGTAGTAGAGCTTCATTTGATGAGTAGTGCATGTGCACTGATGATAATTCGTATTCATGTCCGGCTCTCGTCTCCATGATACACTCGCCAAGGCGACGTTCCCGTCGAAACTTTGAATGTTCACATATCAGCGCTGCAAATGCCAAGAAAAAGTCACAGCCCAACGCTATTTCCAGGGAGAAGATCGCCCAAACCCATATCCCGCTATGTCTTGAGATTGAATACACCTCACCAAATAAACATGATGTATGTATCTAATCTTCCCTGTCCAAATATGCTACCATCCCCTTTGTTCTATCAGACAACCAAAACTCCTATTGCCCCGAACGCCAAAAATGCCAAATACTTAATATCGTAATTCATGCCCCATGAATCATATCCCAAAAAAAACAAAACACAAAAGAAGAAAAGAATGGGAGTTCATCCCTTCCAATTGCACCCAACTCTCAGCATCCTGGCAAGGCAGATGATCATCGAGCCGCCGAGGACGCAAATGCCAGAGAAGATGATCAGATGCGAGAAGGAGCCGTGGTCTTGCGGGATGAGTGTTCCCTGTATTGGGAGGCTTGTGAGACCGCTGCATCTTATTAGCCCTTAGTCAACTCCCAATCTCCACGCAAGACAGAAAGTCAAGGGAGTTGAATGAGGGTGTATTATGACTTACCCGAATCCAATAACGGCCTGATACATCCCAAATCTCGTTCCCAAACTCTCCACGGGACCTAACTCGGCTACACATGGCATGAATACACTAATACAGGCACCAGTTGCAAAACCGGCCATAGCGCTGAGTGCGAAGACTTGTAGGTGTGTGGTGACGGGGTTTACTTCTAGAGGCAGCCAGAAGGCGAGCAGGAGGATGGCGTTGAGAATTGAGATTATGGAGATGCTGTTGAAGCGCCCGAAACGGTCGGCGAGGTAGGCCGGGAGGATGCGGCCGATTATCGAGGAACCGCTGGAATTGAAGGGGTCAGCTTGGTTCGTTGGAGAGAAGAATGAGTGGAATGTGGAAAAGAAGTGGCACACTTTAGGACTACTATCGTGTATATCGCGAGGCCGTTAGAGAAATTGTGTCTGAGACTCATGGTAGGCAGGTAGTTCCAGGTGGAGAAGAGGCCCCAACTGTTATGTTTAATTAGAAAAACATTGCGCGAGTAACATGAGTGGAGCGACTTACACAACGAAGAAGGTACCCAAGCAGTAGATACTGAATATCCTATGCTTGAACAAAGAGAAATCCAAATATTTGGCAGTTTTATCCCATTCCTTCCTCGGCAGCCGGGTTTTCATCAAGACACAGGAGACTACTCCACAACTGAAGATTATGAGAGCATTTACCCGAATAGCGTACGGGAAACCGATCTTCGGAATCAGGAAGTGCAGATAGATGGGATGGATAACACCTCCTACAAAACATTAGCACAACATATTAATCGGACTGAGAGATACGTCATACCAGTACTGCTACCAGCAAGCACTATTCCCAATGCCAAGGCTTTCCTCCTATGAAAGTGCTGTCCCACCGACACTAGCCCGCAAGAAAACAATCCGCTAGCAGCTAAACCAAAGCCCACGCCTTGCGTAAGGAAGATCTGATAGTACTCTGTCGAAAGACTCAACATGCACACGAAAAAAGTACACGCTATTGTGCAGATAATAGCAATCCATTTCGTACCATACGTATCGATGATTCGACCGAACATCGCACCGCCTGACCACCTTAACACAGGATATGTCAGTGGATAAATCACGAGGGAGCGCAGGACTCACATGAGGAAGAGCTGCGTGGTGAAGATCCACGAGATGTCCGATGCGGAATATTGGGATAGGAGTGCTTGTTCGTAGTACGTTTGGAAAATACCCATGCTATTGAAGGTGAGACAAGCCAGCAGTTATGATACCATGATACCAGACACGACCACAATATCGCGACATCAGAAAACCAACAGATTAAGAAGAGGAACTCACCAATTCAGCCACCCAAAGGTAGCAAACAGCGCAAACCAACCCCCAATAACACAAGTCCAGCCCTCCAAGCTCCCATCATCAGATAACTCAGTATTCTTCTCCGAGTCGCTAATTGGTCCTGTCTCTGAAAATTTGGCCGAGCGAGCCGTCGTCGCACCCAGCGGTTCCGGTCTAGACTCCTCGTCGTACCTCGTCGCCGAAATTACTATCGTGGATTTGCCATCTGATAGATTATCAAGCGTCGTCATCACCAGTTTGAATGGGATTTTCTATTTTGCTTGAGAACAGGCGGCTTCAAGAGAGGAAGAGGGTTGTTATTGACATCAATGATGGGAGGACGTCACGGTCACACAAGCGAGGAGGGGATAAATACTCGTGAATATCTCTCAACTCTCGATGGCCAACCCCCTCACGCCAGTCTCCTGGTATTAAACAGTGAATTTTCAAATTCTCCAAAATCTGTGAGTAAACTTTTGCCGAGGGTAGGAGACACCAAGATGCGAGGGCAGAGCGTGGCTAGTGATGTTGGACGAGACCGGTTGATGGCGTAAGGACCAGTTTCACAGGATTTTCGAAGCGAGGCAGGTGAACTTCAGGATGCGAGCTCTTGTGTTCCGTAAGATTGGCGATGTAAGACGAGTACTCGAGAAGGGAAAGAGAATGAGCAAAAGAGGAGAGGATTCAGCGTGACGTTCACACGACATCCGTTTGTCGGCAGGCGCTTTTATACAAACGGATTATGCACGTGACCGAGATTGGTCACTTACTAGATAGGATGCGAGCTGAAGACTCATAATTCCTCTCACCAATAAGCTTCTATAAAAAGCTGGAAATGTAGGTGTGTAACTTCTGGTAAACGTTCTGATTCGTGTTAGCCCTCCCAAGCTGAGCCCACCTTACCAAGAATCTCATGCCTATCTGCAGTACGCTCAAGTACGTGTGCGGGTACGGATACGAGTTGCGGGGGCGGAGAAGTATACGCAAGCGCCGCTCCTCAAGCATTTTACGAATATAATTATAGAATCTACAAAGAAGATCTGAGCGATCATTACTACTATGTTAGTATCTTCCGGAGTTCCGCTATTTATTAAGGCGATAAGAAGAATCTATTATCACTATTAATATTGTTATCTTTAAAGCTATGTCGTCTTGTAAAGTTAATTGAGTTGACTCGTAGTATTAATTCTCGGCTTTCATCTACATTCTACCTAGCGCTCATGAAGTCCTTATATTATTAAGATAAAGATTAGCTAGGATTTAGAGATTATTATTTCTTGCTTCGCTACTTATACCGCCGGCAATTTCATGTGGCTTTCTCGATCCTATTCGCCGTACTCGTAGAGAACGCGATCCTTTCAAATCCTCGATCGATATCAGCTGCATTCGACATCGCCTGCAGCGATCCCCAGTCTTGTAATGCAGCAACCCGAGGAGAAAAGGTTTAGATTTCCAATGCTGTCAAGTGGGAATCGACCTTCTTATAAGGAGCCGTTTCCGTGACACCTGTCATGCACATTTGCGTGGGACGAGGCCGTTTGACGTTGCAACACGATTAGCGAGCCCCACCTGCTTGCCGCGATGGCTGGTCGTACTTGTGTTTGTGCGGCGATCTTTACAATGCGACTTGCATATGCAGCGGGAGGAAGCCCGTCCAGAGAATGGGCTTGAGTGAGACATCTAGAGGAATGTAATAAGGATCTCCGCATTTCCGCTGCTCGAAGTGCTGTTTTTTTTCTTCTTGGTTGGTTGAAGTGGGGCGAACGATTGGGGATGTTCAGGGGAAGCAAGCGAACCCCTTTACCCCACTTCTTATTATTTCGCGTATCACCCAGCAACTCTCTTTCAGATTCTGTTAATGCCGGCAGTGACGTCTCATGCATGTAATCGAAACGGCCTGTCTACTTACATTCAGCAGCCACACGTCTCAAGCAGTAGCGGCATACTACATTTACCAATGCAAGTATCCCTGACCAAGTTCGTAATGGACAGTTGAAAGTCGCAACCAGCTTGAGAGCAGTGTATATGGCAAACGCTGATCAATTGCAATCTCCAATCTTAATATGTGCTAACTCATCCCCTTCACTATATCTCCCTCCATCTCCATCTGCACCCTACGAACGTAATATACACTCCCCTACACTCTGCTCCTTCACCGTATCACCTGATTGTCCATTCACATCCACCCTCAATTACTCAGCGCAAATCCCCAACCTAACGCAAGAACCTAGTTCAACACCCGCCCCGCAACAGCAGCACCACTTTTATCCTTCGTCTGCGTCTTCTTCAACTGCTTACCCATCTGAATCTCCCCCAACAACGCAGCTGGTCGCGGTGCGCCTGCCGCAGCACCTGGTGCTGGCATAGGCGGCGGAGGTGGTGGCCCACCAGGGGCTCCCATTCCAGGCATTGGCGGAGGCGGAGGCGGGCCGCCAAAGCTTGGGATAGGAGGTGGAGGCGGAGCACCACCAGATGGCATAGGCGGGGGTGGCGGTGGTGCAGCGGGAGAGTCATGCTTTGGTGCAGGACTTGTTGGTGTGGAACCTGCACCACCGGCTGCGGACAGAGGTCGGGGAGGACCCATTGTGCCGAAGAGGATGGAGGCGAGGTGGCGGGCGTTGCCAGCGCCGGGGCCTTCTTCGTCGGAGGAGTCGTCTTCTTTGTCGGAACCAACGACGGACCAGTCGTCTTCTTCGGGGCGGACGCGGGAGGTGCGGCCGGTTGGCTGGGTTTGGATGGGTTCAGGGGCGCGGGCGGCTTCTTGATGTTGTTGTTGGGGACGGAAGAATGGGTTGTTGGTTGCTACACCTGCTTGGGATGGGGAGGCTGAATCGCCTCCTGCTACAAGCTTCTTGAATGGGTTCCTTGTTTCCGTGTCAGACGGGGGACTAGTGACTGGGAGAGTAGTGTTTTGTGCTGCTTGAGGAATTGGTGGGACGATGGTAGGAACCGGCGGTGGGGGTGGCGAAACTTCCTTCCTCTCAAACTCCTGGCTGCTAACCGTCGGCGTAGAAGCTTGAGGTGTGGCTTGTTGGTCCTCCTCGTCCGAAGAATCGTCGTCATCAATGGAATCTAATTGACGTTGCAATTCCCTCTCGCGAGCTTGAGCAGCTTCAATTTCAGCTCGCTGTGCAGCCAATCTTGCTTCTTGCTTCTTGGCCTCTTCTTGTGCGGCTTTCCTTCTTCGTTTCTCTTCTTCTTTCTTGACCTTTCCTGCCTTGACTTGGTCCTCAAGTGCCTTCAGACGGGCAGCAGCAGCGTCCTTCTCCTTGGCCAGCTCTGCTTCTTGTCTTGCCGCATCATTTCTATCATTGTTAGCAAAGGGTTACCACCAAAAATATAGTTGACATACTCAAGCTCTGACGTGGCAATAATCTGTGCCTTCTGCTCCTGCAAAACACGTTGCTCCTCTTCGGCTCTTTTCTCACTAGCATCGCTCTTCGCAGCCTTCCGTGATGGTGGTGGAGGTGGCTTTCTTGCACCAGTCGACGCCGAAGGCGGCGGAGGAATGCCTTGCTCTTCATTAATTCGGGCCTGTCGTTCGGCTTCACGTTTCGCATCTTCCTCCTCAGCCTGTCGGACTTTGGCGGCTCTCTCATTCTTCTCACGCTCCAACCTTTGTTGGGTAGTCTCTCCAGTCTTCGTTGGTGCCTTGATGCCAAGAGCAGCAAGACGTTCGGCCATACGTTGCTCAGCTTGCTGCTTGATATAAGCAGCTCGATCTTCGGGAGTCTTGTACTGGGAGTAAGTGCCGCCGGATACTGGTGCAGGAGCAGCTCTAGCAGCAGGTGCCTCGACGGGCGAAGGTGCAGCTGGGCTCTCATACCTCGAAGAGGTCTCAGATCGCGGGGTGTCTCTTGTACTACGACTTCGGTCTTCAGTCCTGACTCTAGCGGATCGGCTTGATCTCTGTAGGTCAAAGATAAAGTCCTTCACCTCGTCCTCGACGCCCAGGCCGTCTTCCCATCTACGCTTCTCGTGTTCACTGCTTGAGTTTTCGGCGCCATCCTTGAGGTTATCTTCGAGACCACGTGAGAAATCTCGGACACTGTCTTCCACATCCTTGACCATGCGCTCATTGTTCTCCTTCTCATTTCTAATCTTGATATTCTCTTCTTCCAGTCTCTTGGGCGCATCGAAGTCTTCATTGCTTGATTCGACCTTTCTTCCGGTAAGAGCAGCAGATCTTTGTTGCATCATAGCCTTGGCCCTCGCTTTGAGACGATCTGATTCGGTGACAGAACCGCCTGGGCCAGTACCAACAATTGAAGACGCACTGCCGGGATGAGCCTTGGCATCTTTGAGTCGGAACAACTCAAGCTTCGCATCGGCAATAGCGCGCTCGGTCTTGCGAACTTCGGATGCGATCTCGGGAAGTTTGTCCGTCAGTGTTTGGAGCTGCCGCTTCAGAATACGGCGTTCTGCACCGGAGTCCACATTTCGAAGCGCTGCGTCGGGATGCGAATCGATGTCCTCTTGAATACGGCGTATTCGGCGATAAAGATCTTCTGCCTCGCGACGATCCCGTCTGTCTAGAGCATCGTCCTCATCGGCTGCATTTTCATCTTTGAAATCAATTGCGTCGAGAAGCACCTGCTTTTCTCGAATCTTCTTCCTCAATTGATCCAGGGACATCTCATCATTGGAAGTTGTAGATGACGGTGATGAAGGACGAGGCGATCCATTACCCAGTCTCCTACGAGCACTGGATTTGTATCCAACATCATCATCATTATTCTTAAAGACAGTAGCATCCTTTCGTCCAAATCCGCTCGGGCCAGAATCCCCTCTGAATGAGTGGTTCTTGAGGTAACTGACTCCAGTTCTCTGAGGCAACAGAGCTGCTCCAGAGTTTTTGCGGAAATCGGATTCTTGGTGAAGCAGGGACTTGACCGTTCCAATTGAGTCGTTGAAATTCCTAGTGGAGGGCGGGACGAGCTCGGGTGGTAGCTGAGCGGGAAGTGGATAGCCGTTTAGCTTCCGGTAGATCAAATGCATCGCAACTGCGAATTCGTCCATATTGAGACGGCCCTTGTTCCCTTGATCTGCCAGCGTCCAGACTCTCTCCAGATCAGGCTTTTCGAGACCGCTCTGTCCAAAGACTTCGATGGCAACATCACCGCCAATGAAGCCCTTGCCAAATCCATCCCATGCCTTGAAAACAGAATCGTATCTCGTCTTCTCATCTTTGGTGATTGCCCATGGAATAACGGCATTGCCTGATAGACCGGCTGTGGTGAAGTTGCCTTGTTCGCGGCCTTGCTGAGGCATCATTCGGGATTGCAAGAGATCGATATTAGGTAATCCGCTCGCAGGAGCGTTGACTAATCCCCACTGACCTGGTCGTCCGGTAGGCTGGCTGTTCAATGGAGCAATCATACCTCCCATTCCGGTCTGAGCAGGTGACAGACCTTGATTTGGTCCAAATCCAGTCGGCATTGGTGGCATTGGCGGACGAGGTCCGTTGTACCCGGTAGCTGATGGATTCGACATGCCCTGAAATCCTGTCGGATTCGGTTGTAGTCCACCTTGTTGCTGACCGAATCCAGTCTGCATGGGCTGTTGAAAGCCCGTCTGCTGTTGTTGCTGAAAACCTCCGGAGAAATTGTTTTGCTGCCCTGGAAACCCAGTCATCTGTGCCGTAAGAAGAGCCGAGTTCGATTGCATAGGCTGAGGCTGCTGAATCGTGGGTGGAGATGTCTGTCGAGTAAAGTCTGGAGCAGAGGTCCTCGGTGCTGGCTCAGGAGCATCATCCACCACGTTGAAATTAATTATATCCACCATGCTCGACACCTCGTTCTTTATGTTATCGGGTAGGACGGAGGGCAATTGCTTCCCAACAAGCTTCAGATTGCAGAGGTACATTGCAAGGGCAAATTCGGGGAAATGGAGCTGGCCGGATCTGGTTGTATCTGCGAGAGTCCTGCGATCATCATTAGCTTTCAAGTCCGAATATTATGGAACATTTGAATGTCTACCATATCTGGGACAATGAATTGCCGTCCAATTTTGACCTCATGAGCAGATCTCTCGATTTATCGCCAGACAGTGTCTGTCCATCTCCAACCGCAGACTTGAACAAAGTCTCAAACTTTGCTTGGTCCTGCGCGGTAATAAACGACAGCCTAATATTAGGAATCTTTGCGCCTTTTGATTTCGATGCTCTGCGTCCTCTCGCTGGAGCAGCGGAAGGTGTAGACTTGAAGCTATCTGCCATCGCAGCAAAGCCCGTAGGCTGGGGTTTCTGAACCGGGGCTGCAGGAGGAGGCTGCGGCTGCGCTTGTTGCTGAGCTTGAGGTTGGTATTGCTGAGGTATTTGCGGCATCGGCGGAGCTCCAGTCTGGAAGCTCTGCTGCTGCGGAGCCTGCATGCTACCAAATGGAGATGGGTTCTGCTGTCCCGGAAAGCCAGTCTGCTGCTGTTGCATCTGCTGAGGCTGCTGGAAACCCGTCTGTTGCGCCTGCATAGGATAGCCCGTGAACTGTTGCTGTAACGGAGCTTGGCCATATCCTGTCGGATTTGGGTTCATGAAGTTCGACTGAGGTTGCTGCTGCTGTTGTTGTTGGGGCTGGAACGAGCCATATTGCTGAGGGCCTCCTGGGCGACCGCTCTGGCCCCCCAGATACGAGTTGGATCCGGAGAACATGATGCGAAAAGGGGAAAGACTTGCAAAAGAAAGATGGTATTAGATAGGAAATGCTATGCTGCACTGAAGGACGGTGGTGGTCGTGGATTATCTACGCGTGGCTTAGGGTAAAATGACGAAGCTTGGCCACTAGATGTAAGAGAGATGCGGCTCTAGCGGGAACCAGGTTACAGGCACCAACGATAAGGTGACCTAGAGCAATAATTATTAATGACTGGATCTCAATTGAAAACTTCCATAATTGATTGATTCACTGATCGTTGGGATGTATTTACATGTTTCTGAATTAGCAGCTTGGCCTGCGAATCATCTACATATCTAAGGTATATGTTTGAGCTTTGTCACATGACAAAAATCCCATTTTCTCTGCACAACTAGTGGCCAGCTCAGCTACAATTACAAAGCTTTTTCTATTCTTCCGAACTTCATCCATTACACCAGGTAGAAGTCCTCGGTTGACATCCGTCCAAGTCAACATTTCATTATCCGGCTCACCGCTTGATCAAGCGTGTGCGCTGGCAGTGATGCCGTTTAGTTCTTGTTCTTGGGGAACGACGCCTTATTGGCAGTTTTGCTGGCTTGAAGTGCGCCGGAGAGAGAAAACTGGGTGTCAATTCCCTCGATGCGGTGAGTGGAGTTCAAATTCTTGACGAGGGTGATCTGGTAGCAGGTTGCGGAGCCTTGGCGAGAGATGATGGTGGAGTAGGCAAGGAAGAACTCCCAGATCTATTTCTGTTAGTAGTGACCTGCAAGGTTTTGGAGATTCAACTTACTCTGTACCATCTATTGCCGTACTTGGCCAAAACCTTGTCCTTGTTGGCGAGCCAGTTTCTATACCATCTCCAGAGAGTAGCCGAGTAGTGAACACCGATAGTGTCAACATTCTTGACCTCGAAGCCCGCACTCTCCAGGGATCGAATATAGTCGTTCAGGGGGGTAGAGGCGTCGGCACCAGGGAAGATATACCTGTTCATAAAAAGACCCCAGATAAGATCCTCGTATTGCCAGGTCTTTCTCAATCCAGCAACTTGCAGGAAGAAAACTCCGTCATCGTCCAGCATCTCGTTACATTGCCTCAAGAAACCGGTAAGATGTCGAATGCCAACGTGTTCAGCCATCTCAAGACAGGTGATCTTGTTGTATCTGCCTTCCGGCACCGGGATATCACGATAATCCATGCAGAGAATGTTGCTTTGCTCCTCAGAGATGCCAGCCTTTCGAAGTCCGTTGTTACCCCAAGCAGTCTGATTGCGACCAAGAGTGATACCTGTAGCTTTTGCACCATAGTTGACGCTTGCGAATTTGGCAAGGGTTCCCCAGCCACATCCGATATCCAGCATCCTCTCGCCTGCTTTGAGATCAATCTTTTCGCAGACAATGGCAAGCTTGTTATCCTGAAGTTGTTCGAGTGTCTCCTCTTGGTTAGGATCAGAGATAACGCCGGAAGTGTAGATCATGCGTGGGCCGAGGAACCAGCCGTAGAAGTCGTCACCGCGGTCGTAGTGGTCTCGAACCTGCTCCTCGTCTGCCAAAAGTTATTAGATTGTTGCTCTAAACATGGGCAAAGATAATTACCTTGGGATCGAGTATGCATGATGACCTCAGGAGCGAATTGGAAGAAGACGAATTTAAACAAGCTCAAGGTGAATCTGAAGGATGCCCAGTCGTGTCTGTACTCCATTACCTCCAGCGCATCCCCATTGAAGTCAACCTCGCCATCAAAGTACATATTGTGGAATGTCTCCATGGGGATCTTGCTGGATCCTCGGTACTTGAGCTTGTCGGCCTCGCTCTTGAAGGTAAGGTAGTGTTCCACTGGGCGCCCTGGAATCGTGGCCTTTTCATTCTTGCGAGGACTGAAGGACGAAGCAAGGTACCAGAAGCCAATCAAGATCGGGATTGATGTGAACAGGCCAAAGAAGATGCTGGTCTTCAATCCGCCGCCGACTTTCCACGAGAAATATGTGGGGACGAGGAGAATGAGGGAGATGAGGAGGATGTTGGAGAAGCTTTCGTTGCCGGGACCATCAGCGGGAAGAGGAGCATTTTTGATCGCGGGATACTGCACACAATTGTCAACACATGTTCAATTGAGGTCTGCGACAGCACAGATGGCTTCGCAGACCATTGTGGCTTGACTATTGACATACCGAAGTAGTTCGCACACCACACTCCTCGAATTTCTCGAAGGTCGGGGTCGGAGCTTTGGGAGTCTCGATGAATTCAAACTCGCTCTCAGAGCCATTGACGCTCTGGGGCTTGGAAGACATGATTGCTGTCTTCTGTCTTCCCAACTGCAGGTTGTGGAATTCAACAGAGGAAAATGTTGAAGAGACGTGTGATTTGTTTCACCAAGAGCTCGAGGCGGTCAAAATGTGCTCGGACCTTTCGACGGCTTTTTCGCTTAAGCTAACACTCCGACAGGGCTCCTTGCAAGCTTCACTAGCTTCAACAAGCTTCCTAGTGTTCACCAGGTTCCTGTTGGTTCCTTTCCCCTGATTAGGTAATACTTAAATGTTTGACGTGTTTACTGTGATCCACACATAAAACGTGATACCGTATCGCGACCAGAAAGAGAAATGTCGATCAGTCGATCAACTGGCAATAAACAGACGTCACGCGTTCCTTGCTTGTATTTATGGCGACAGTTTCTCGCAAAGATGGTTCTCGGATTCTTAGTCTTGCCATCCTATCATTGAATTTCACAACTCATCTCACATATAAAGCCCGTCACACGTGATCCACTATGGCTCCTCGACCGCCCACCGAACAACAGCTCGCCGCAGTAGATTCTGGGCTCGAAGAACTTCTCAAGTACGTCCAATTGCCCTTATTCGAACTTAATTAATATCAGACAGTGCCATCACCACCCACCCACAATGGAAAGCGCCTCCCAACCCCCAGCCAACCCTCTTCTACCTTTGGGACTTCATCAACAGGTCCAAATACATGCTCAGCGAGTATGAGACAATCAAATCTGGACGCTCCGTTGAGAATCCTAGAAATTTCACTGGTGCTGTCGGTACGTCTCTCACTCAACTCAACTCGATTGGGGATGTTAGATTTTAAGATTTCGAGTTTAACATCCATCAGGGAAAGGAGAAAAGGCAGCTGTGAAAGTTTTTTCGGACGTTTGCAGCCGGACTTTTATGGTTGACATGATGGTCAATGACACCACTGGGAAGACGGCGATGATTACTGGCGGTCCTCGAGTTGATTTTGGGAAGAGGATCAAGGATGCTATGAAGGGTTTGCAGGAGGCTTGCCCTGAGGAATATGTCATGGCGGGGATGATGGGTTGATGAGTTGATAATGATATGTGATATTGCAAGCAGTAAAATGTGTATGTGATGCTCATAGTAGAGAAGTCAATCGTTGCAACTGTCCCAAATTTCCTTAGTTCGATGACTTTGGCTTATGAAGATGTGAATCTCTAAAGGAAGGTATTCGATGAACTTCTCAGTTCTCCTTCTCGTTTTGTTTATTTCCTGGTTGTCGCTTTTTGCAAGCACGACCTTTTGTTTACCACCAGCTCCTTTGTAGAAGTAGAGGTCGGATGCCTACTCCTATTGGCTCCGATGAGCAGGGGTATTGGCGAGGTCGCAACCTCCCCTGCTTCACTTCCCAGCCTCGCCTTCTTCTTCTCATCCACCACTTTCAAACTTCTTCATCATCAACCAAATATCTCCAATATGGCTCTATCCAACGAAGAGCCTTATGAATATCTCCCCATCACGAATCATGACGGCATTCGTCTCATCGTCCTCCATCCGTCTCCAGACAAGGCTGCCATCGTCCAATGCGAAATCATTCATACTACTCTTCAGCAAGCTCGAGTCAACATCTACGACCATTACACTGCCCTTTCATATGTCTGGGGAGATGCAAATGATATGACTACCATATCAGTCGATGGTCGACCTCTCCGCATCACAACGAGCCTCGAATGTGCACTGCAGCATTTGAGAGACACGAAAAGGGCCTTGAACATTTGGGCGGATGGCGTCAGCATCAATCAGCAAAACGAGGCCGAAAAAGGGAAACAGGTCCAGCAAATGGGAAATGTGTACGAGACTGCAACTCACACGGTTATATTCCTTGGCGAAGGAGAACGTCCTGTGGAATCACTTTTGTCTCATGTCTTGTCTAAATCGGAAGGAGGCATATTCACTCCACTCGGCGAAGATGAAGAAATAATTACAGCATTGAACTATCTCTTGCAATCGCCATGGTTCTACAGGGTTTGGATTTTTCAGGAGCTGGTACTATCGAAAGATCCTATGATACAATACGGGCAGGTCCGATTGCACTGGAACTTATTTTGCGGATTTACATATTTTGTGAAGAGCCAGCTCCAAATGACGAAGTGGAAATTAAAAGGTCTGAACAATGTCCTGCTCTCTTCAGAAAGAAAATCACCTCCCCAAGAGAGGATGAGCTTGCAACAGAAAGTCGACGTTGTCTTACAAATGAACGCCGCAAAGTTCGAAGCGGCAAAATCATTATTGGAAAGAGCCCTCAAATCACCCCCAGACAATCTCCATAATTCTGAGATCACGAAGAAGACGACTTTCCGTCAGCTCATTGATATTCTAGTCTCTAGGCGAGGCTTTGGTGTTTCGGACCCCCGCGATATGATTTACGCTCACCTCGGGTTGATCGCTATGCCAGTCCTCGAAGTTGACTATGAGAAGACCGCAGCCCAAATATTTGAAATGCTTGTTGAGCAATACATCGTGTTGACAGATGACTTCAGTATTTTAGCTTATATTACAGACACTGGTCTAGAAAAATGCCAGTCAGAATTGGCGACATGGGCAATCGACTGGACTTTGCATATCACAAGTACAAGTCCACGCCATATGAACTTGATAGATGCTGTGGATTTCGATACCTCCAGAGCCCCTAGGGGTATTAAAGATGATGAGTGCAGTTATCATTTTGGTACCAGCGTGTTACGGGCAAGAGCACGAGTAGTCTCTAATGTCCGGAATCTGAGCGATACTCTCGACACGACTTCCTATATTCCATATCATACTGAATGGTTGGTGGCTAAAAGACCAAAATTTGGTTACCCACAAAAGAATTTGACAGAGGTCAACAGCGCTATGTCCTGGTTGACAAAACAAGTAAATGAAAATCAAGAAGTTGTCGATACACTCACTGCGTCCCTCCACGTATTAAGGGTAAACCCATACGAAGCCGACAGCCTCGCGCTGTACTTGTCAGAGGAAATCTTCAGGTCTCTTAGCTCTGGTCAGTCTCTTCTTGATGGCAGGAGACTAGCTTCTCTTCGAAATGAGGGAAGGTATGAGAAAGGGTGCGAGCTTGCGTTAGTGCCTGCGTCTACTAAGGTCGGGGATCTCGTTTGTTTCCTAGAAGCTTACAATGAGCCATTGGTCATTCGAAGACTGCAAGAATGTTGCGAAGGTGGGTCAAAAAGTGAAGGCTTACATGTTAATCTAGTTGGGCAATGTCTCGTGGATAAGCAGCTGAGCAACAGCATACCTCCCATGTATTTCCATAGGCCTGGGAGTTTCGCGGAAAGCGATGGCGACGTGGACCTATTAAGCATCCACTGAGACGCAAAGACTGAAAACTTTTCTGGCGCCATAGAAACCCCCTCATTTGCTCATGAGACCTCGGGACTCGGACTTGGACTTGCATATCTCGAGAATTTCAGACCGAAGGGAAAGCCTTAAGCTACGCAAGACACAAATTCTTCTGATACCACGGAAGCCAGCTCTCAGTTCGAACTTCGAACTTCCAAGAGCACATTTTGTCAGGTGCCTTCTATAATTTCTTCGACTTTCCGTTACTTTTTCGAGGGCTTCCTACGTACCCGTCTCGTTCCAAGCCTCACGCATCTTCAAGAATAGTCCGTATCTCTATCTCGCGAATTCTTAAAACCACGCACAGCATCGGGTTTCGATCGTGGACTTGCATTGGCCCTGGCGATAAGATCTTGGGACTTGAAACGATAATTGGATGTAACCTGGAGGTAGGCGGGGAGGGTAGCTTTGACTAAAGAGATGCAGATGATGGTCTCCAGTGTCGATTTCATCACTATAGTCTCTGTTCTCGGATTAATACTTTTGTCAAACATAATCATAGCGGGCTCGGCAATTCCTGTCTTGTGCCCATTCAAGCCTCTCCATTGGCTGCATTCATCCTAATACTGGCACACGATGGAGATAAAACAGCGCACACCAAATGTCCCGAGGCTGATTCAAGTGCATCCACTAACAACATCCGTAGCGTGCGGTTCCGATCGGAACCGCCGGGCTTTGGCTTGACTAACTAGCAGCAACCAATTGGAAGTGGCAGAAAAAACCCCCTAGGTTACATTAAGGTTGGTCCTTGGAAAGGCTTCGCCCATTCCCTGCTTCTAATCAGTAGGATATTATCACTTCTGTAAACGTGAGCTGAATAACCACCACCTCCCACTTAATCTAAAGTTCTGAGTCTTCGCTTTGATGGGGGGTACAATAACAGCGAGAAAAGGGGCGAGCAAGTGGACACGTGACCACAGCGAACAAGACTTTTGCGGGGTAAGGTTAAAATTACAACCACCAGAGAAGCCGTACAATGTAAATCTGTTTTTACACCATGCATCAGACTTCACGCTTGCCCACACGTGTGAGCACGGCCTGCGACCGATGCCGCCGGCAGAAGCAACGGGTAGGTGACTCTCGGCCAGGCCGCCCCGGATCCGGGATTGCACTCGGCAGGGAAAGCTCATAAGCTGTATCCGCTGACGTATATTTCCAGTGTGATGAGATTCGGCCATGTTCAATGTGCCTCCGTGCAAATGCAGACTGTACAGCCAATTGGCGCCCACCTCCAAAGTATGTGGTATCTAGCAATGATTCAATGGCTGTGTCTGATTATCTACTTCGTACTTCACAGAAGGAAACGGACATTGGAGGCAACTCCGCTTTCTGAAGATAGTTCAAGACATCTGAGAAGGAGTCGCAGAATTAGCACTCCCGGACTCGATGCACGCCCCAGTCCGAGGCCAAGTCATGAGTCTGGATCAGTACATTCTGGTTGGGCGCCTACACAGAGGCCGGAAAGTCATGACAATGATGATTCGTCCCCGAAGACTGGGGATTTCAGAACGCCTGCTGCTGTATCTGATCTGGTGGAAGGAAACTCAGCTCTTGCCATCACAAGAACGGTATCTATTACCACAGGGCAAGCCTCGTAGCCATTTCTTTGCTAACAAGAGAGCAAGATTTTTGGTTATCGGAATTCTGCCACGTTCGGAGGTCGAGCGACATTCGCTATCCCTGGAGGAGACTATGCTGGAGCAACCAACCCTGTTTTTGAGTCTCAACCCTTGATGCCCATCTCCAGCGTGCTCGGTATGGAATTGCCTGCAAAGCAAACCTGTGATTCGCTTTTAGATTCGTACTTCCTACGCGTGCATTGGTTTTCCCTCGTGGTATACGAGCCCAAATTCAGAGCTCGATACAACAAGATCATGGACACGGGCCTGGCATGCAGCGCTGACCACGGATTCCTTCTTTTACTTGTCATGCTCCTCATCCTGGGGTCCTGGTATACATCCAAATTAAATAGGGATGAAGAGGGGATTCCAGACAATCTTGAGACTATGCGCGAAAACTTCCTCAGACTGGTCAGAGAACGATTTATGGATCTTATGGATGAAGACAGTCTCGAGTTCGTACAACTATGCGAACTCCTTGGGTCTTTCTATCTCTATCACGGTCGTCCACGATCCTCCTTTTCGATCCTAGGAGCTGCTACGAAGACAGCACAAGCGATAGGCCTTCATCGAGAGCTCGAGGTGCCACATACAGTCGAAGATGCAGAAGAAAGGAAGCGTGTTTGGTGGACGATATACACGTGGGACAGGTCAGTGCAAGCTCTTTTGATTAGAAGGATCATGATCTAATTACAAAATAGATTCGCAACAATCATTTATGGACGGCCCCTGGGGATAAACGACAGGGACTGTAATGTGTCCATGCCATCCGATTTCACCGAAGACATCAATTTTGATCCAAGCATCGGCCGGACAAGCATCTGTTTATCCACATATCAAGCTCAGCTTAACATGATCTATCAGATTGCCTCTCCGGTGCTGGAAAACCTATATCGCATTCGTAATTCAAATGATCTCCAACGCCGCTCACAGCTTTTACTCATGATTCGCGCAGTCGACGAATCTTTGCAAAAGTGGCAGCACGAATTGCCGCGTCACTTAATATACGATGGAATCGAAGATATAACACATGAATCCTCCACGGAAGAAAAGATGCACAAACTGCAAGCTCTTGCACTGAAGTTAACATACGATAACCTTGTCATCATCGTCAACCGGCCTCTTCTCGCCGACAGGACAAGCAGCAGCTCACCAGTCGATGACGAAGGCCCATCCGACACAATACGTGATCTCGAGAACGACAGAAATACAGGAAACGTGGCTTTCAAGCGTTGTTTGGATTCTGCGCTGAGTATCTCGCGCATCCTGAGCAAGAAGCGGCTCATCCACCTGGCTCGGCAGACCCATCTTGTTTCTTTTCTGGGCATCAATCTCTTCACTGCTTCCGTTGTCATGTTCATCTGCGCTCTTTCTGATGTCCTTTCAAACGTCTCACAAGAGGCTAAGAGAGGGATGGCTCGGACTCTGAGGCTGCAGAAATCGCTATCGGCTCAAGCGTCTCTCTCGATGCAGTGCAGCATGATTTTGGAGGACTTGGTTCAACTGGTGTTGGAGAAGGAGAAGGAAGAGATTTTGCAGAGCGCGTCTGGCAGTGGAAGTTACGACAGACCGAGCAATACAAGACCTACTAGCAATGCGTTCGTTCGAAATGACGCCTACCCACAAGCTACTTCCTCCGTCATGTCTCAGCCGATGGATGATCCGATTGCTACGTTTTCTGATTCGACCTGGAATACAAACAGCGATGATCTGCGCGTTGAGGATGTCCAGTTTAGGCAGAGCTTACACAGTCTTCATAGAGGTAATATATCTTCTTGCAAACTCAGTCTTGTTCAGCTTCAAAAGAACGAGTGTTTTCATCCTCACTCCCATCTACAAATGAAGAAAAATGCTCACTTAGTCTACAGTCTTCCATGGCAATACTTGGGAGACCCCTCACGCTGGTTCTGGAAGCATGGCGCCTGTGTATCGAGAAGGCGATCAGAATCAGATGCAAGAGGCAGGTCAGTTTGCAGGATATGGGCTGGACGGCAATGCATTTGGAAATGCCAACGCACGGATCGAAGATTTGGGCCAATTCTGGCTGTGGGATATAGGCCCATGAGATTCATCTGGATATAAGTGCTCTGTCACTGATCACCGACATTTTATTCTCGCTACACTATATCTAGTC
Source organism: Stipitochalara longipes BDJ (assembly GCA_009732865.1). Taxonomy (NCBI): domain Eukaryota; kingdom Fungi; phylum Ascomycota; class Leotiomycetes; order Helotiales; family Hamatocanthoscyphaceae; genus Stipitochalara; species Stipitochalara longipes. Next base: position 1,553,365 of record ML769344.1, on the reverse strand, counting down.
GCTCCACGCAGCAAATGAATTTCGCACGCCGGGACCGTATATTATGCTCTTTATACCCTGCCGTCTCGACACTGCTTCGAAAGCCTCTTCTGCACGAGAGAAGTCAAAGGCATGCGTGATGAGCTCCTTGACGCTCACCTTCCTCGAGTTCAGCAGCTCGATCGCCATTTTGTAATCCCCTGGCCCATACCTGAAGCTCCCTTTGTACGTGCCTTCTTTAGAACAGATCTGCCCCACAGGAAACACGATCTTGGATGCACCAAGGCCTGTTTGGACAAAGGTTCCCCCACGCCTCAACGCATGCACCCCACAGTCAATACATGACTCCGCCCCGGTAGCGTCTATCACCACCTCGGCGCCCTCGCTCGAGTGAAGGATGCTCATGATACTTGCGGCGTTATCTTCTGGCGATTTATCTTCCATTCGATACGTTGCGTTTGCGGCATAGCGACGAGCAAATTCCAACCGTGACGGTTCGATATCAACAGCCAACACCGTCGAGGCGCCGAGAGCTCTGGCAACTGCACAGCACAGCAGACCAATGGGTCCCGCGCCAAACACCACGATGCTCTGTCCCGTTGTAATGCCTGCAAGCTTGACAGAATGGACCGCGATACTCAGAGGCTCCACGAATGCACCCTCCTCAATGGAAATATGCACAGGCAGACGAAAGCAGAAGTCTTCCGGCAGCGTATAGTACGTCGCCAATGTACCATCGTATGGTGGGGTTGCCGCAAACTGCATGCGCGCGCAGAGATTGTACCTCCCGCCTCGGCAGTAGTCGCATGTCTGGCACGGTACGCCGGGCTCGAGAGCTACGCGATCGCCGCATTGGATGGTCGTTACCTTCGAGCCGATATCTACGACCTCGCCGGCGGACTCGTGGCCGAGGACGAGCGGCTGACGGACGACAAACGAGCCTATGTGGCCGTGTTGCCAGTAGTGGATCTGTGTATACAGGTATCCGGTCAGCGGGGATTCAAGGGACGCCTTGGGTTAGGGAGAAATTCTTACATCTGAGCCGCAGAGTCCAGTTGCAAGGACTTTGATCAAGACATGCCTTTCCGAAGGCAGCTTGGGAACGGGGCGATCCTCATAGAGGAATCTCCCCTTTTCTTGTAAGACGAAGGTCTCGTTTCGTGGAGGCTTGAGCTGGGCGAGTTTAGCATAAGTGGCAGTAGTGAATGAGCACGAGCTACCTGTGCTGTGTACCGTACCTTGATCGTTTCTGGTTCTGCTGTCGCTTGGATTATGACTTCGTTGTCAATATAGGGAGCCATCTAGATCTTGTTGCATTGAGGGTAGTGAAACTTGAGAAGAAGTATTGCTCCTGATCAAGGTTTTGAGGGAGTCGGCGAAGGACACCACTATTTGCAAGTCCTCAAAATCACCACCAAACTCCGCTCCCTATTATACTTTGCAGCTCTCGGCCATTTTCACTCCGCAAAGCGGTTTACTCAACTTGGCATTTGCCTGAAGTTTCACAGAATATTAAACGGATCCGTGCTCCCCCAAAGGAAAGTTGCGGCATCGGTTCCGATGGAACGAGGCACGCAAATCGGGTTCATCGATATCAAGCCAACCCAATCACCTAAAAAGGTGAGTTTTCTAGAGATACGCCACGCCCGAGTAAGAAGCAAGGAATTACAAGAGTAAATTAACATATGACCAGGCAACTGAGCCGCCGGAACCGATGCTAAGAGTACTTGCTGCACACCCGAGTAAGGGGTAAGGGTCCAGAACATTTAAGCGAGTTTAGCTGCATCGGAACCGACGCCACAAATAAACTGCCACTACGGATCCGATCAAACATTTCGAGGGCCCCTCGGTATTTGACGGTGCTCCAGGGTGTATCAAACTGACTTGTCCCGAACCAGTTAGAACACGCTACCCCAGTCTCAACTCCACCAAACGTAGTCCGCATCCCCACGGAGTATCTTGGACTTGTATCCTCCAACTAGTAACTATAAGATGGCTCCATTCTCCCTCTTTCATTATGTGCAAATTCTCAGACACTCTCAAACATCTATCTTCATCAGCATCTTCTGCTCAGAGTTCTTAGTTGCAAACTCAATTCTTTCTGCGAACAAGACAGAAAGTTCAAAATGTCGAAAGCCTCGGACGACATCGGTCATGTCAATCACTACGACGGGTATGCGACACAATACGTTTTCAAAGTCATTTACTAATGTTTGACTGTTAGGAGGGACCATGAGAAGAACGACATAGACGGGGTAGTCGACTTGGTCAGAAATACCGCCGCAAAGTAAGTAAATATACATTGGAACTTAGCTATTCACGCCCCTACTAACTCGCTTACAGAATACACAACCCTCTCGCTGGTATTCGACACGAGACTTTGGTCCGAAACGTCGAGGACTTTGCTGCAGAGTATGGAATGCAAGAGATTGCCCCATTGCTCCGAAAGGGTGCTCTTGTTGCTCAAGAGCCGACAAACTTCGAGCAGGTTGAAGACCTCAGCTCTGACGAGGCGGATGCTTTGCGGAATGAGACACTTCACAAATGGAGACAGCCTCGAGCTCTATATATGACTGTCATTCTTTGCTCGGTGGGAGCTGCAGTGCAGTAAGTTGTCTTACACGCCGAACAATGCTAGAGTGAATATTGACCTGAGTCATTTAAGGGGTTGGGACCAAACGGGATCTAACGGGGCAAACCTGTCTTTCCCACAAGCATTTGGCATAGACAAGAAGACTGGCATCGACCCGTGGATTGTTGGCCTCATCAACGCAGCGCCTTACTACGCCGCCGCCATCCTCGGATGCTGGCTTTCGGACCCCTTGAACTTCCACTTCGGGCGACGCGCTACCATCTTCATCGCCGGGATCTTCTGTCTTTTCTCTGTCATCGGCTCTGGCTTCAGCCAGACATGGCCGCAACTCCTCGTCACTCGAATTCTCATGGGCATCGGCATGGGTTGCAAAGCGTCTACCGTGCCTATATTCGCCGCTGAGAACGTCCCAGCATCTATTCGTGGTGGCCTAGTCATGAGCTGGCAAATGTGGACTGCTTTCGGCATCTTCCTTGGTTTCTGCGCTAACTTGGCCGTCTACAACACTGGCTCAATCTCGTGGCGACTTCAACTAGGCTCTGCCTTCATTCCTGCCGTGCCTTTAGTCATCGGTATCTTCTTCTGCCCAGGTAATTATCTCCTCCCAGTCAATCTAGAGAAAACTAACACTGTCTCTCAAACAGAGTCTCCACGTTGGTTCATGAAGAAGAATCGATATCCCGAAGCCTACCAATCTTTGTGTAAGTTGAGGAACACGCCGCTGCAGGCCGCTCGCGATCTCTACATGATTCATGTTCAACTTGTCGAGGAGGCCAGGATCATTGGCACCAGCAACTACGTTACCCGCTTCGTCGAGCTCTTTACCATCCCTCGCGTACGCCGTGCCACGCTTGCATCTTTCACCGTCATGATCGCGCAACAGATGTGCGGAATCAACATAATAGCATTCTATTCCAGCACCGTGTTTGTCGAAGCTGGCGCTAGTACTCTAACTGCACTCCTTGCATCATTTGGCTTCGGACTCGTCAACTTCGTCTTCGCCTTTCCCGCTATCTGGACTATCGACACCTTCGGCCGGCGAAATTTACTCCTCTCAACATTTCCCCAAATGGCCTGGACGCTGCTAGCTGCTGGTCTCTGCACCTTGATCCCTCAGTCCAGCGCCGCACACCTCGGTCTCGTCGCCTTATTCGTCTTCCTCTTCGCAGCATTCTACTCGCCAGGCGAAGGTCCCGTCCCATTCACGTACTCCGCTGAAGTCTTCCCTCTCTCGCACCGTGAAGTCGGAATGGCCTGGGCCGTAGCCACTTGCTTCTTCTGGTCCAGTATCCTCTCGCTCACATTCCCCACCCTCCTCGATAGATTCCACACCGTTGGTGCATTCGGATTTTACGCGTAAGTTTAGCCTCGGCCAAAATCTCAATTCGTTTCAGATCACAAACTAACTGCCTTCCCCTTTCTCACAGAGGCCTCAACGTTGTCGCTCTGATCCTGATCTTCCTCTTCGTGCCCGAGACCAAGCAGCGCACGCTCGAGGAGCTCGACTACGTCTTCGCGGTGCCGACACGCACGCACGCCAAATACCAGCTCACCAAAACGCTACCCTATTTCGTGAAGCGCTGGGTCTTGTTCCAGAAGAGCGCGACGCTCGAGCCGTTATATAGCTTTGACGAGGTCGATGCTTCCGATAGCTCGTCTGGCAGCAAGGAATGAGAGAGTTGAGCTAGGGTGGATGGTTGGCTTTTGTTCGTGGAACAAAACCTAAGAGATCGCGGTGCTAAGTCAAAGGTCTGTTATTGGATTTTTAGTATTAGGTGTCGGATTGGTTTGGTTATGGGAAGGGTGGCGGGGGCTGGAAGTGGCTTCGTGGCCTGCATGCAACTTTCTACGCGTGTGGCACCACTTTGTTCGAAGGAATATAAATGATAAAACTGTTTTTAGCTGCTGTTTCCCGAGTTACTAGCTCCTCTACGAATTTTCGAGTTATACTAATCAAATAAATATGGGTGTAATTCTTTATCGTCTATTTTAATTAAGAAAGTAATATTCTAAAAGGGTATATTTAGGACTTATAAATTAAGAGCTTAATATTTTAAAGTAAATAATTTTTACGCTATTATAAAAGCGACTTATAGTTAAATATTACGTGCGGAATTAAATAATATTAAACGCCTGCTTTAATACTTGTTAAGCTTAAGTATTCATCGCTAAATTATAATACCCCTTACTCTGGTCCCGAGATGGCCTTGCGAAGATTCTCTAACCTATAAAGCGTTTTGGTTAGCAATACTACTATTAATGAGAAGGCATCATACTTGAACACAGTCTCCTTATAATACTCTGCCAAAAAGTGTCTGTCCTCCTCCATGTTACTCCCTGGGTTCCAACCCGAGACACGTCCTCGCTGGAGGCAGAAAGCCGCAGCATCGCGGTATTGTACTCCCATATTGCGTGCTACTGAGGGGAGCTTCTGTATTGGTGTTGCCTCTAAATCATCGCTGCTATTATCCAGAGATTCTCCAACAGCTATCTCTACTAGCAGAACGCCGAGGCGAAAGAGGCTTGAGGTTGTGATAGTGATCGCGTCTCCGGCTTCTACACCCGTTTCAAGATCCACTGGCTTCTTCTCCAGAGAATACTGTCCGTTATCGAGAACCATGAGGGTCTTGTCGTTGAGGTTCGAGAACCACGGTGTATTGAGGAGGAAGAAGCCGCTTTGGAGTAGTTGAAGGGCGAGGTTGATTTTGGCACTGCGCGACAGCTGAGGTTGCCCGGTATGTGACTCATTCAGATAGCGAGCGAGAGGCACTGGTGCTTTTGCAGACCTGCCACGAGCAGAAACCTCGAAGCAGTGATAGTGGCCTGACGACGAGTCCTCAGTTCTCTGCAGAGATAGGACAGCTTTTGACGAGGTATGAGACATGTTCTGGAGAGCTTCCTGTGCTATCGGCAGGCTCCCAAGTTGGACCTTACACTCGCTACACATCCTCCTACCAGTCATATCAATGTCATGTCGAACAAATTCTTTATCTGCTAATGTCCCCGATGTGGTCAGGTATTCATCGCTGTCCTCCCACGGTTTGTTGTGTTGTGCTCGATGGGACACGTTGAATTTCAAATGGGATTTACTGAGCGCTGAAGTAATGTTGTGTGTCCCTCCCAAGAGATTCATATCGAGAAAGACAAGGCCGTTGAGGCTTTTGCATATCGGAAGAAGATCCAAACTTTCAGCCGTGCCATTCTTCGAAAACAATGCGAGAGAATTTTGGGTGTCATCGCTGTTGTCGAGCGACAGAGGGACGCTTCTTCGAGTCGAGTTGAATGCCATCGATGAAATAGTGTACAGCTCATCTATTCGAGAGCTCAACATAGCAATATCAAGCCCCAGGTTCGATGTATCGGCTGGAATTGCCTCTTTCTTCTTCTTTTGCAACATATCTTTCAATGCTGCATTTCTGCCGAGTAGTTTCTGTAAATCCTTCTTCCTCCCTATAGTGTCTCCTTTTCCTGTTCTTTCAGTGTCCTTGCTGCATTGTGTCGCTATTTGACTAGTCTGCATCGAGATTTGGAGTAGCCGGTCTTGTACTGCTGAAAATCCAGAGTTGCCCCAGATTTTCAGATAGAAGGATTCGGGACGATTGGAGTCAACTTTCCATTTTTTGGTCCAATTGTCTAGTCGCTCACGACAAATCTCCAGATAGAGCACCGATTCGTTGGGTATAGTGACTTTGGTGTCACGCAGCGTGCTACTACTAATCTTTAGCTTCTCCACCCCATCACTGAGGCGCTTGGCCATATCCGCGACGACGTCTGTTCTTTCCATTTTCTTCGTGTTGTTTAGAATTTTGCAAAGACGAGCAAGCCGCCTTGGACATTGTCGAAAGACCGGGTGAGAAGAGACAGCATGGCGTTATCGCCCCCGCCCTCGAATGGCTTGCACAAGGCGTTGCCACGTCACACACCTTTTTTGGGGAGGGGGGTTGGTCATGAGGAAGGAGGGGCGACGGAGCCGAAGGGGGTGGGGGTGATCGCTCGATTGCCTTAGAGTCTCAGCCTCGTTCTCTCAATAGTCTTGCAATGATTCCTGGTATCTCGAGGGACATTGAGGTACACCAAGATCCAAAAGCCATGGAAGCTGAGCAGAGCAGCATTGGCACTGTCAATCGAGCTGCAGCTTGCGTTGCAAATCTCGGATTAATCCGCGATCTTGCCTGGCCTGACCAAAATGACCAGTGTGTCGGCGATGAATTAACACTTCTAAGCTCCCTCATCTACGATCTTAGAACTTTTCAGTCGGATATCAGCTCCGTTCAATCTAACAAGCCTCGCGCGTCTGAAGTTTCGAATCCTAATGTCGCAGCCCTGATCAGCCTCCAACTTGATTTCATTGAAGATGGAATCAACAAAGCACGCAAACCAGCTGAGAAAATTGGGTCTCGAAAGGAATCTGGATGCCTATGTTGGCGATCTGATAGACGAAGCAGGTACGTCAAAGAAACTGATGACATTTGCCTATGCTAACAGATCATAGAGAAGAAGCAACGAAAAGTCTTTCATCTATTCTGTTTAGTCTAAAGCATTCCACCCAGACACTCTTGAAAGTTTCCGGAGACCTTTCGCATAATACAACAGACTCGGCAGATGCGGAAGCGAAGTGGATTGATAATGAAGTGGAGGAAACACAAAAAGAAGAAGACGTTACAGTTACGAATATCAAAAAGTCCACAACTCCTGGCGAGAAGGTCTTCTTCGGGAAATACAAATTCATTTGGGATCAGATTCCGGACCCACGAAATAAGGATTTGTGGCAAAATGACTGCGCAGATGGAGTTATTTTGGAGGACACCGATGTCCAGACCACACAAATATTTCTCAAGCGTTTCGAAGAGGGTTGGAGGAAATTACAATTTCGGTCGGACAACCTTATTCCAAACCCCGACAAACTTCATCTCTTAACGAAGACCTGTCTGATTTTGAAAGCCTTGGGCATGACTGGGCAGCAACTGGTACGGCTTTTGGAAAAAGGGTACGACGATAATAGCTTGCCACTCACCAAAGACGATCTCAAAACAACAGACATAGCTGGCATCGAAGCCGAAAGTTTTCTTATTCAGCAGTACAGGGCATGCCGTCGTTGTTTGAATGATTCGAATCACTTGAAGCTCGGAAATTTTGAGCCTCTCCCTTTGAAGAGATGTCCCGACAAGACCCAGCCACACAAAGGCTCCTTTAGCTACGTCGAAATAGTGAAGGATGTCTTTCCTCCCCGAGACACCTACCTTAAGAAGTGGCATGATGACCCGAGATTCAAGAATCACCTTCAGCAGGAAAAGGACATCCTGCAACGGCTGAACCACGATCACATCGTGAAGTTTGTGAAGTCATTTGAACGCTCAAGAGATTGGGGGATGCTCCTCAGCCCTGTTGCGGATATGGATCTCTCAAACTACATCAATAAGTGTTTTGATCGTGATCCAAGCGGCCCTAATCCTCAAGAACGCATAAATTTCTTGAAAATCTTCGGTTGTCTCAGTGTCGGACTTGAACATATTCACAGCCATAAAGTGCGACACAAAGACATCAAACCCGACAACATAGTTTGTTTGAGCCAGAAAGCAGATTGCCGATTCCTGTGGGTAGATTTCGGGGTTTCGCATGCCTTCAGTCAAGGAAATAGCAGCGTTACAACAAATGCTGCTATCTACACCCCTAGGTACGCAGCACCGGAATTCAACGGGGTCAGCAACAAAGAATCTTCGCACGATTATCCGGCAGATATCTTTTCCTTCGGTCTTGTCTTCTTGGAGGTTCTCAGTTTCCTGGTTGGTGAAGGTATTCGTGGTAAAGAGAATCGTAAGGATGACACCTCAAGGCTACTATTTCAAGATTGTGCTCCTGGCGAGTCTCGATTCTCTCAAAACATCCCAAAGGTTAAGGAATGGATCAACACACAACTCTACGACATCAACAATGGGAGGCCGAAATTGAATAGGGATTTGCGAGTCCCTTTCGAGATTGCTTTTAAAATGATCGATGGAGATCCATACAGCCGGCCACCGATTGGTAATATTACGAAAACGTTCTTCGATGCAAACCAGTCCTACTTTTGTGAACGTTGCCGCCGTTCTTTGCGCGAGAAGAGCAAAGTAGCTTAGCAACCGTCAATTAATGCAGATCACAATGCCGAGCTGCAATAAAGAAACTTGATCAGCTTTTTTACATTGTCTTTCTTTGACGTTTTGGAGGAGTTCGCTTCCGTTTGAATCATTGTCCCCAGGTGTGAGCCTTATGCTTAGATCGATTTTTAGGAAGCGCTGCAATGAGCCAATTTTTTCGGCTGCTCAATGAAATTTCTAAGCGGGTCCTGAGAAAATTTGATGAAATGGCCTTTCACAGCATCTCAACTATACAAATAATTCACTGTTCTGATCATTCCAACGCTTCGCTATGTGGTGAATCATTTGAGATATCTTAGCTAGAATTTAGTGCAACAAAATTGAGGATCTTCAAGTTGAGACAATTTTCAGTTAGAGGAACTCTAAGTTTAGAGTGGATTACGAGACAAATAAAATAGCAGGAATAGCCTGGAAAGTACACCTCTGAAAAATACGTCCATCTTATTTCATTTCATTACAATCAAGAGATATCTCTTGGTTCCCCTTTTTGTAGGAGTATTCTCAAACTATAGCCATAGCCTTAAAAATACCTGACTGGTAGTTTTAGAAGATACAATGATTTACTTGACCCTAGAGTATTTCGAAACTACTTCGCTGGTGAAGTGGCCTTGATCAATAGAAAGGTCAATTTGGCATCACCAAGACAAGGGTTCAGAATTTTTTCTTGCTAGCAATGAGCTTTCAATTGGATCTTGGATGAAAGAAAATGGACCCCACAAGGTATGCCTGTGATATCAAGCCACCCCTCAGAACGGGATATGCAGAGGGCCAAATCGGGAGCAAATAAACGAATCTCAGCTCTCTGCGGTAGAATCACTGGCACGAGGACATGCATAAGGTCGAATCGGGAGCAGATAAACGAGCCTCAGCTCTCTGTGATGTGGATTACCAGCATCAGGACATGCTTCGTGTAACCACACACTGGCTGGGCTTCGTAATACCCTCCCCCACTCGCGCAATAAGTAGGGATTGGCAGCCCAAAACGCCCATGAACTTTTCCATAATTCACATTGGATAAGCTGAGCGCTACATTGCATGTTGGTGCAAATGGATAGATAGAAGGGGACGGAGAACCATTCGTGTGCCTAGATAGCTGCCACCAGCTTATCAGAGTTGTAAATCAAGTGACGTAAGACCAATTATCAAATCAGATGCATTTTCGAACCACTGATATCCTAAACCCGAAGTCAAGGTGGCTTCAAAGATGGGTCTCTTTGTGATTACTCGCCTAATGAAGGGATACCTTATTGCTATGCCAGCTTTGTCTCGTATTCCGCTTTCTTATAATTCCTAGTCTACTGCCAATTGACAGATAATTTTGCAGAACCACTTACATTCCAAGCAAGGGCTCAGTCAAGTACGAACGCGAGAGAAAATGGCTCACCGAATAAGTGTGCTGGCCGACTACGGTGCAAGAGGGGCTATTGGGTTTCCGACAACACCCCCTGAAAACGACCCCACGATTCCCAGATCAACTGAGTCACTTTACACCAATCAGGCCCAGATTATCACGACCCAAAGCGACAAGCTGCCAAAATCAATTAAGTCGTCAGAGGAAGTTAAAGAACAGAAGGAACTCCGCGAAGAACATCCTTCTAGGAGGGTGAAGATCCATACGAGGACACTGATTCAGTGGAGAGCGAAGATCCCTCCACAGTCAGGAGAGTTCAATTCTAGTTTCAACCCCCAACTTTCTGGTACTAGCCCAAGTGGTTATTCCAAAGAAAATTTCGATCTCGAGAAAGGATCTACAAGACATGGGAGAAAAGATTCTAGGCCAGAACAATCAAGAATCTCCAGGTCGGTTACCTCAGCCAGTCTCTCTATAGCTCCACCACTGGCGACTAAAGAGATTTGTCTTCATTGGAAAGTTGAGAAGAATGAAAACGAAGAGGCAATTGGTTTGAACTTTAATACGACACTTACAAACGAAAGTCCAAAAAGTCACCTTAATTGGCAGTAAGTTTCTCATTGTCGAGTCATTTATCAATATCTTAACGATATGGCAGTCATTCTGAGGCAGATAACTTGAGTATTCAACAAATGATAGTAAGTATCTAACTCGTGCATGAGGTGTATTTAGTACATTTAACTCACGACACCCAAGTCTATCATCAAGTGGGCATCTAAGAACTATAGGCTGCCAGAAGACGAAGAAGGTCTTGCTATCAGACTACTCACAAGAGTGAAGAAGAACGCGGAGCGTCCTTTTATCCAAGGAAGCTTTCTCCAACCCTATGTGCATCGCTATGACGGGCAACACAGTGCGACAGAAGAAGGAGCTAAAAGGAAAGAAGACACTTCATGTCTTTTTTTCAACTTTCCATACATATGTCTCCAGGATCCTAGCAATGTTGCTCCTGCATCATCTGAAGAAAATTCCTACGGCAATTCCTATCACCCAATGCGCTCACTCCTCCAATCTCAGTTTCGTCTGAGCGACACAACTGAGCGGGATAAGCATCAATCTTTGAAATATCTAACGAGAACGGTATTATACCAGCATTCCAAGCTCACTAAGCATGATATGAGGAAGTCTGGCACAGAAATCAAGGAGAGAGTCTTTGTTGCCCAGCTCTGGGGGCTAATTCTTGGAGAAGGTGTTATCTACTGCCATCTTGCTGAATATAATGGATCATTCTAACACTCCTCAGGTCCAGTTTTGGGACGAACAATGGTCACTTATGGATTCATCAGTGAAACAGCTCTGCTAAACTCGCAATTGAAATTGGTGGCTGCAGAGCTTGGTCTGGCAATTATTCGAATCCGTCTCCAGGATCAGGTTCACTCATTTCCACTGCACGAATGCAACTCATGGTTTGTATGCAAGGCCCATATACACACTAGGCAACGAGCAACTTGATAACTTCTCTTGCCCAACAGGGTCTTATGAAAAAGGTTCGGGGAATTTTACATAATGCATTCACTCGGGTGCATAATAAGGATACTGCCGATGCTGGAAAGAGCCAGCACTCTTTATCAAAGGCGGAGAAGAGACCTTCATACCTCACCGAGGAGTATCTACTCTACCTATCTGAGTCTGAAAATTCTGACAATCGCACACCACTTCGGAGCGAGGCTTGGGCAGCAACATTGCTCAAAAATAAAGACAAGGAGTTTCTGGACCTTTGCTTACGCTACACGGCTCGCGATGATAACCAAGAAGACGATGCTGAAGAAAATCCTGCAGAACCAATGAATGGCCTCCATGCTGTGGAAATACCAGAGCAACTCGACAGCCCTAATTCTGAGGGCGGTCGGAAGAACTGTCCACTACATCAGGCTCAATCCACGAGTACTTTAACTTCTTCAATGACTCACACACCTGATCAGACAGGAAGATCTGGAGTAATAGTGGGCTCGACAAATACAGATCTACCACCACTAAACAGAAGATCCATCAGAATCTCAACCCCACATAGCCTAAGATTCACACCGGCTAATGGTAATGGCGATGATATGTATGAGCCATTTGACGCGCACATCCCCGTTCCCAAGATATTGCCAAAAGAATCTGTTATAGCAGACGTCCCTCCATTTCTCGAGTGGCCGATCCTTGATCAATTCGGAGAGAACGCCATCATTACGAGCAATCTTTCATCTGAAGAGATCGTCGGAAGATTTCTTAAAGATTTAATAAGGCGCTGTTCTATTGACTTGTTTGAAAAAGCCGAGGACATCGCTACGACTTTGAAAATTCAGAAAATAGGGCCGGCGGAAATCACCCGCGCCCTCCAAACATCAGCAGCATACAAGATTATAAAGGCCCAAGATTCAAGTCATGAGAGAGTGGTTCAAGCCGAAGCGAAAGCTTCGGACCCGTCAGACGGGAAAATCGAAGCGTGGAGGAAGTTGATGCAGAATTGCAAGCATCTCCTCGAGATGTTTGTGCCCATGAACAACTCAACCAAGGGCTCCGCGGCCGTCGAATTATATTGGGGAGCAGTGTTCTCTCTACGTAATGTACTTTTATCCTTTAAGACTTTGGAGAAGATTTTATATACTTGCTAATTATATATTAATAGACCGTCCGACTAACGGATCTCGAAGAACTTTCCAACATTGTGTCTGGTATCATTTGGCACGCCGGACGACTTAAAGCGGGTGTACGCAGAACGATCCTTACAGACACTGAAACTACATCCAACCCAACACAAAATAATGATCAAGGCATGGTTCTACTTGAAACCACGGTGACGGCCATGAAGTTTGCTTTTCTAACAATCCTCGAAGCCGTTCGCCAGGCTCAAGCCTTGAAAGGGCCAAATACCAGCATATTTAAAAGCACAACCGAAGCACCACAATCAGAAATCATGCGGTTGGCTAGGGAAGCATGCGAAAATCTCGATGTGGCTAGAGAAGAGCTTATCGGCGACGCAGGTTGCAATATGCAAGAAGGAAGTGTTAGCTCAGGTTCGATAGTGACGCCAGAAAGAATCATGATTATTTTCATGAAGAGGCTAAGCGATGGTGTTTTTGATGAAGGATGCGTTGAGTTCATCCAATTATATCAAGAGTGCTTACAGAAATTGGTGGGTGTTCCATTCAGGTTTGCAGCTGCCAGTACACATATCGCCGCACTGCCTTTCGGATGATTTCATAGTAGTATGTACTGATCTTTACGTACAGACCCAGGAGGTTGAACAGGGGGCAAGCAGACGTCTGCTCAAAAAAATCAACTGCTTCCAAGAGGAAGTGAATATCGTGGAAGATGTCTTAACACAACAAATCCTCGTTCTGGATGACTTCGGCGAGCTTCTAAACCCGGAGACATATTCAAAGCCGAGCAACTATCGCAAAGAACGATACCATGATGAGCTTGAGCGTATCAAGCTGCTGCAAGCCGAGATTCGAGAACGTTTGATCCTCTGCCACGAGCTTCGGGAACGTTCGCTCAACCTTGCCACGCGGAACGTCCAGCTTGTCGAGGCGTCTGCGGACCATAGTAGCCGGGCAATTGTCATCTTCACTTTTATAACTGTTCTATTTCTGCCTCTCACCTTTGTTGCAGGAATTTTTACGATCAGCGGCTCAAAGCATGAATTCGGGACCGTTGCTGGTTGGACGACGGCTGGCGTAACAGTATTCTGCACTATTGTTGCGGCCTGGGGTGAAGAGATCTGGCTTGCTCTTTATCTTCTCCCCCTGAAGATAACTGAATTTTTCAAGCAGAAGTAAGGAAGACATGCCTCGTAGCCCATAATATCTATAGTATAAGGGAGCAATGGGTTTCATATTTCTTCTTTCTCAAAATCAAATTTAATATACAGTTACCGTTAATATCATCTCCCACTATCTTGAGAATTATCCCCTTAGTATAAGTAATAATATAGTGAGAATAAATTACTTCGGAAATATTAATACGTGCCTAGAAATAAGAAGATAGAGTATTTAGTAAGTTATCGACTAAATAAGCCTAGCTTAATAATTAAGTAATTATAGATATTATAACTTATAATTAGCTTATCAATTAGCCCTTTTATTTTTAATAATATTTTATAACCTTAATAATTAATTATTAAAACGTATTTAAAGCTTAATTTAATTAAAAATATTTATATTTATATTTATAATACTTTATACTAAAGCACCTTAATTATTAATAGAACTACTTTTAGATAATAACTCTTGATTTTTTATTCTAGTATTAATAAGGGAGGGTAGAATTCTAAAGATATAGTTTCCGAATTATAGCTGCTTTATAGTCAAGGCCGCCGTTGCCAGAAAGTAAACCTCTTAACCCTGCCGGGAAAACCTATCCCAAATGCCCTATTATTCAAAAATGTCTCGAATTCAACGACCTCTACCGATATACAGAGTACATATCCATCTCTTACGATCTCACTGACTCCATGTATTTTATATGCGCCGTACTGAACCAGCAGTTTAAGCAGCGAGAGCATCCTTGCCAAGTTCTTTGGGGAGTTGGCATAGCCTAGACATCTCTCTACATCTCTTATGGCGCGTTCCCAGGGGCTAAGTTTGCCTTTGACTTTTTTATTCGGACTGGCTTCATGCTTGAGCAGTACTTCAACTACTTCTGGACTGACTGGATGCATCGTACCCCGCCATATAGAATTTGTTGCATTAAGCAGAAGTGGCTGGCTAGACTTCGTATGGTCAGAATCTCGATTTCTCAGCCTTTTATCAACATAAGCGCTGAGTCCATACTTGACGGCCAAAGCTAGAAACGAGGTTTTCCGTCAGGTTAATTTCTAATCTGGCTAGACCAATGATTATCAAGCCAGTGGTATTGCTCCATCAAACGAATCATTGTTTGATTGAGCTGATCTATTAATGCTGCTCGAAGTGGCCGTGTTTGAAGATCAGCATAATGCGCATGTGCGATTGCCTTGCAGGCAATCTGTAGCCTTTTCATATCCTATTGAGAGCTGGGAATGATCTTCAGATGAAGTAAATATGACTTCAAGAGAGCAACGTGAGGACTGTAACCTTCTTCGGACATCCAATTCAGCACATTTTTTCCAGATGTCTGGCCGCAGGGAATATTCCCGGACTGAGCAATGAAGGTAATGGATCTTGGATGTAACTTTAGGGGTAAGATATTGGCCTGCAGCGCTATACTCCAGCCCCTGGATCTCCACTAATCCAACACTGCTGGAACGACCTCAACAGCAGCATAAACAGAACACCAACAATGGGCGCCCAACACTTATGCGGTACGACTTCAATCTTAGCAATCCCTTCTACTACCCACTCCACTGCTCATACCATCGAGTCTAGCTAGTCAACGCATTATCTGCCTTCGCCAACTTGCAGTAATAAGTGATCTTCAACAATCACATCAGCATTTCTCACTCCAAGAATCAGAATCAAGGGAACAGACCTCATCACCTCCAATGTGCCACGCTTCGGAATTACAATGGATAGATGGTGTATCGAGCTTTTCAAATCTGGTTAACTATGAAATGATGAAGCGGAAAGTGGTAGCTACCATGACACAATCAGGACAAGTGTTCCATTGCTCAGTCCCCTTGTTTCTCATAAAGTAGTAGCCGCAAGCTGTTGTTGTTGCGGCCTCGTTGAGAACGTCCTAAAATATTAGTGGAGTCAGGAAGAAGCGATAAGAAGCGACATACACCGGCGTCGGTACTGTCAATGCAGAATGCATTTTGATGGAGGTCTGCGAGTGTGCTGTTGGCGTCAGTCGTTGTCGGGACAGGGATGGGCAAGATGGGAAGATAACGTACAATCCAGCCAGAGAAAGTGCGGAAATTAGTGTAGAGAATGAGGTTTTCATTTTGATAATTGTTGTGGTAAAGAGCGTTGTTGGTTGAGTAAAGACTGAAGTTGGTAGGTGATAAAATGAGTATTGAGTATAATAATAATGGCTTAGCTGCTAAAGAGCTATTTGAGAATGGGAGTTTATCAGTTGGTAGATATGCTTGCCTTTATAACGAACGACACGAGCCATCTGGTAGAGACTATGTCAAGAAGATATCAGCCGCTCAGGGAAGGACGCGCCGGCATAACTTCTCAGATTATCACGAACTTCGCCCACATTCGTTGACCGGCCTTCTTGGCTGAAATATCAAGGATGGTCTCTGTTCAAGGCATCGAAATCAGCGCATTCATCGCCAGGCCAGGTATCATCCCTCTTCGTTTTAGCCACGATAGCTTGGCTCCTCGTAAAACCCCGCAAGCCCACCATGTTCGTCCCGTTTTACATAGGTTCATTTCAGCTGGAAGTTGAACCCCACACTCGAATTCTATTTGGGGAGTGCCATTAACGGTGAAACGGACCCGAAAACTCTATTTCCCCCCCCCCCCCCCTTCTCTCTTTTTCTTCGGGCCGAGATCTCAGGCCGCTAAGCGAGAAAGGCGCTCGCCCAGCAGGACCAGAACAATTTTCTGGTCATTTGCCACATTCTTTTTTATAGCTCTGGGGTATAATAGATAAGAATCAAAGTATTTCCAATTTAATTTTGACTAAATAATGTATCTGCTATCTGTCCGAGCGACAAGTGGATTTCGCGGTTTCTTGAAACTGGATCGTGAGCAGAGCAAAAGTCAAGACTCGAGAATAGGTTTCATGTGCACAGCCTTCAGAATCATTCAAGACCTTCCTAGTGGAGTGACTAGTATGCGTTTCGCGTATATTGCTGATCAATGTGCGGGACGTCATTCCAGTTTTCCGGGCTAGTGATATTTGTTTGTTCCCATTAACGAGAGGCACAGACCAGCTGTCAATACTTTAGGTCCTACTGTGGAGTTTGCATGAAATACCATTAAACCTTATTCCAGCCTCGGAGACGCCTGAAGAACGAGTCAGAACATAATTTTGTTCTTGTCACAAGCGGATCAGGAGCTGAATGTGATTGAAGCCAAGCAAAACAGATCCCAAAAAGGAGCAGCGCTCAATGACCACTCTATGGCATTATGCAATGTGTCTAGGGTAGATACTAGTATCTTTTTGTTGGATCACTTCAGATATCAAGGCCTCCTATAAGAGGTCTCTTCTTCCTGTTAATGTTAAAAGCTACAAGTCATCGAAAGGCGACCTTTCTTCTCATCTACTCTTCCTTCTTACTCAATTCACTCTTTCAGTCTAAGCACTAATTCAAAATGCTTTCTATAACACTCACTACTCTCCTATTTGGAGTCACTCTCATTTCAGCAGCAAGTCTTCCGCGCCGAATGTTAACCGAGGACGACATCATCCTTTATGGAAGAAACGGCCGTGTGGAAGTGATGAAGCGCTCGGAACTACTCTATCATCGCCGCTTCAGACAACCCATTCTACAATGCTGGCGATGCCCCACCCACCAACGCCACCATATACAAAGCCACTAGCTCAAAAACCGCAGACGAACTTCCAACCCGAGCTCTCGGAGCCCGCTGCTCGACCGAAACAGTATTCACCTTGAACCCGGTCGAAACATTCCTCAACTGGGACGTCCTCATGTCCCAAGTCGTCAAATATAACACGGACAGCACATCCGTCTCGGTTACAGAGGGCTTTAGCATCGAAAATTCCATCTCTGTCTCCGAGTCCGCAACACTCAGCACCGTCGATCAATTTCTCAGCACGACTTTCAGCATCAGCTACACTGAGACGTGGTCCTCTTCATATGCTGCTGCATACACCTTCTCTATCCCAACTGGGAAATATGGAGCCGTAGTCAGCAATCCCGGCACGACGAGACATAGTGGGTTTGTGGATATTGGGTGCATTGCGGAGGGAGCCACACGGACGACTTTCACGGCTGATTCTTATACGAGTAAGAGCTATGATTCTTTGGCCTGGGTTGATGGTGTTATTCAATTGTGTATTGGAGATACCTTTCCTTTACCCAGATGTCTTGGAAGCGGAACTTTGTAGATATTACTCTGAGAATTTTAGATCTCGGAACTGTAAAGGAAGGTTTGGAAAGAATAGTTTAGGTGCGATGCCTGTAGACCGAATAGAGAACACAGTTTGTTTGCTCAATTCGTATTCACCTGATCAAGCAAGTCAGTATGGTCACTTCAGTAAACACAAAAGCATGAAATTATGAACGTTGGCTAAACAAACAATTTTACGGCCAATGATGGAACTAATAGGGAGAAAACATATGATGCCCCAGCGGCCTGGACCTAAGAAGTCACAATTCAATAAGATAGCTTAGAATTAGCACAACAATTCTTCGCGTTCGCATTCGCGTTCTATCCTAAGTAGAAGCTGATAATATGGCAGCGGAATTACTTATTAATAAGCTCGCATTAAATTGGTGACGAAGGAAATTACTCTTCATGCTCTTTCTCACGTCAGCATCCAAGCAAGGAAAACATTCTGCCTTCGCAATCATTGGTTCGTCCCACGCATATTATAGCTTACTTACTGGCTTGGATGCACTTCGTGTAGCAAATTGTAGGCTCCGCCTCCAAAGTCCAAGGCATTCATGAAATACTTGACGCCACGTTTCGGGTGTATAGTTCTTAGATATATCAAGTATTTGAAACTGCCCATGCTTTTAAAATAGAAAATTGTGTTCTAATCCTTTTCTTTCGGGATCCCTAGCTTATGTAAAGATGTCTCGTAGGAAAGCTTTCTTCGCCCTCGCAGCGATCTTCGCCCTCGTCGCAGCCTTCCTCTCCCAGAATCCAAAGCCTCCAGCTCCTTCAAGATACACTCAATTACCACGAGGTCACAATAATACCGTCCTCGTCCTCTCCGACAGTCACCGTGGCTTAGCCAACGTCCTTCTAGCAACGAGCCATGCTCTGCTTCTTTCACACAGCGAAATCATTATCCACTTCGCCTCCTTTCCCTCACTCTCCTCGGAAGTCTCTTCGATCTCTACTTCCGCTATCCAGCAATATACAGCTTTTCCGACGGAATAGAGGGTAACAAACACCCGCCAGGAATTCGCGGCATAGGTACATTCGCCAGAAACATACAGCACTACCTCATGCCTTGGTCAGGACCAGAATACATATCTCTCTATAAATCTTTAAACGAATTAATTGAAGAAGTCGATCCAGCTGTAGTTGTCGTGGACTCGTTTTCGCGCCTGCTTTAGATGCGATCAGACATTGGGGAGGGAAATACGTGCTTCTCAGTCCGAATTCACTCCAGAATCAGTTTGGACGGATGCAACCTCGCGGTGAGGTGTTGTGGAAATATCCAATGTAAGTTAATATTTGCATCAAATGAGATTCTTGACATGGGTCACGAGCTGATCCGCGGGGGACACAGGATTGGTTCCGGCTACCCGTTTCCTGTCCCCTGGCATCTAATACCAGCAAATATATATATAGCTTTACGCATGCTGTAATCCATGCTAGTGCGCCCGCCCTTACAACCAAACGTGCGTTCCTAAGAGCAAACGGTATTAAAAACCCCTTGTCGGGAGTTTCGGTGTACGAGGACAACGATAGATGCCTGTGGATAAGTCAATCCATGAAAGAGGCTTCTTACCCGCTGAAATATATTCCGAGCAATGTTCTTCAAGTTAGACCGATATACCTATCTACTGCACCGGGAGCGGAACAGGATGCGGAGCTCGCTTCTTGGCTGGAAAGAGGTCCGACGCTGTTGATCAACATAGGCAGTATTGTTGATTGTAATGAGGAGGAAGCTACCAAGGTTATCAAAGCAATGAGGATTTTGTTCGATAATGTCGAGGGAATTCAAGTGCTCTGGAAGCTAAAAAAGAAGATTGATTTTGGGGACGGATTTCTGGAAGCCGTTTCAGCGGAGTTTATAGGCGGACGGCTGAGGTTAGAGAAGTGGCTGACTATCGACCCCGGTGCAATCATGGAGACAGGAAATGTAGTCTGTATGCTGCATCATGGAGGAGCTAATTCGTTCAATGATGCCATTGGGTATACAATCCTTATTCTCTGAGCCCTTTTAGTTTTGTGGCTAACAGCTAGATGGTAACAGGGCGGGGATCCCGCACCTTGTCCTGCCGATGTGGGCGGATACGTACGATCATGCCAATTTGGTAGAGTGGCTGGGTATTGGAGTCTGGGCAAGCCATCGTGTTGCTCCTGAGTGGGAAACGGATGAGTTGGGAAGTGCATTTTTTAGGGTTTGTGGTCAAGGTAACGAGGCTGCAGCGATGAGAAAGAAAGCCATGGAGCTCAGAAACATATACTTGAGGCGTCCTGGGCGCATCGCAGCTGCCGAAGAGATCACAAAGTTAGCAGCTGTAGAGAGATAGTGATGAGCGGGGTTGGATCTTGATATGATGGGGAATATTGAAAGCACTCATAACACGGCAGGATATTGGTATAAAAGAATCAATCTTGAATGATATTGAGGGTATCGAGGTGGATGACTTAACAGTAGGTATAGGACTAAGACTCGGACTAAGGAGAATATGTACGACGCAACTTCTATGTACCAGACAATTAGATGTAAAACAGTACCAAAACAAAATAAAGACCATAACGCCATGCTAATATGCCAGAAGCCGACCTCAGACCAAGCAAATATGAAAATCCTATAATCAACCTAGCTCTATACAACTCAATTGACAACAGTCTTCTTCCCCTTCTTATGAAACAACTTCTTCAAACCTTTCCTCTCGCTATCAACTTGCAGCATCTCCTTCGGATTAACCATCTGGACAGCCGAGTCATTGAACACCTGAAGATTCGACCAAGTACTCTCCCTTATCCTCGAAGCGGTGCTCGGATGCGTCGAAGTTCTCGAGTCGCCTGTCATGCTGAGTGCGAAGGTTGGATAACTCGACACACTCGACGAGTCTTGAGAATCGTCTTTACTGTTGCCGGTGTAAATATCATGGTGATCTGCTTTCTCGATGTACAACAGAGGATTGAGGTCTTTCGAGCTTGCTCTGATTGGGACGCCGATATTCTGCGAGTTTGTGGTATCCTTTAGGGGTTGAGTGTTGCCCTGGATGAACTCTTCTTCCAGAAAAGTAATGAGAGAGTCAATGTT
Organism: Stipitochalara longipes BDJ; assembly: GCA_009732865.1. Taxonomy (NCBI): domain Eukaryota; kingdom Fungi; phylum Ascomycota; class Leotiomycetes; order Helotiales; family Hamatocanthoscyphaceae; genus Stipitochalara; species Stipitochalara longipes. Next base: position 1,532,244 of record ML769344.1, on the reverse strand, counting down.
GGCGATGGTGGTCATAGCACCCAGCGATACTCTCACAACTCCAGTCGGCTTTCCATTCACGATCTCTGTCTTGGTAATATGTGCCGCTCCACAACGGTGACCATTTGCGACCAAGCGCTTTAGGTGCCAGGTGTTGTAACCAAGGTTTGATGCGATGCCGCCTGGATTACAGAGCTGACCAGAGCGTACATAGATCTTTCGCTCGTCCGCAAGGGTTTCGACAACGCTGGTGTAGGGCGCGAAACTTCCGTCCGCGTGAACGACATTGAAAGCAACCGTTGCGCCTTGAGTTGTGCTGTCGCCATAAGTACTTTGTGTGCTTGTGTAGATCTTGCAGACTGGAACACCGTTGGGATGAACTAGGGCGGACATTCTATCATACAGCATCTTGCCGAGAAAGCTGGTGTGCCGTGAGATGGTGGTCATGGGGTCGGAACCATAGATGCGTTCGTGAGTGTCGATAGCGGCGCTCAAGGCGATGATGTTGTGGAATGGTAAGGTTCCGTCCTCGAGACTTTCGTGGAGAACACCGCGGTTTTTGAAGAAAGGCTTCTTGCCCAAGACTGTAACTGCATCGACAGTCCCTCCACCGAAGTACTTGCGTCCCCATTGCAGTATTCTTCCTGATGACTTGCGAACGATGAGAGCCCCAAGGTCTGGGTAGCCGAAGATCTTGTAAAAAGACAGGGAGGTGAAGTCGGGTGCTGACTCGGGGTCGCTGAAGACTTCGTTGAGTGGGTAGGAAGTCGCGAGAGCTGCTGCGTCAAGTAAAGAGTAGGTATCTTGATGCGAAGCATGGCTTGACCTCCTCAGCACTCCGGGCCAGGAAAGTGGTAGTCGTCGCCCAGTCATGTTACTCTGCCCCGGGTATGCAAAAAGCCCTAGTTTGGTGCCTTCGTTCTGACTTGATATTCCAGCCAGCCATTGTTCCACCTCAGCGTCGTCCCGAAAACAGTAATGGTTGTCGTCTGTGGTCTCTCTAACTCCAATAACACTATTGTGACAATCGATGTGATAGAAATATCGGAATCCTCCATCATCTCCCTCGATGAGCTTGTTGGTGGTAGAAAGGTCCTTGAAGGATTCCATGACAAGCTTGATAGCAGCTGTGGCGTTGGCAACGAAGATCAAATCAAAATGTTCTGGATCGGCACCCAGGAAGCGTAAAGTCTTTTCTCGGGTATCATCAACCAGCTGCCCTGAAAGTTTCGCCGGCGCATTGGCGGAGTGTGGGTTGCCATAAAGATTTGAGACTAGATCCGCGGCGAAGGTGTCAACTAAAGACTTAGCGTATATTGTTGCTCCGCCATGATCGAGATATGTAGATCCTATGAGGTGTTAACAAAAGAAAGGTTTATCAGGTTACAGAGAGGGCCTTGCCTTGGAGCATAGGGTACTCGATATCTTGAAAGCCTTCGACATCAGTGTTGTATTCCATGGTAGGCATTAGTGGCTTGCAGGGGGATATAGGTCAAGAGTTAAAGGTTAGGACTTCGATGATGGTGATTCGAAGCTCGCGAGATAAGATTCGATGCAGTGAGATACAGATAGACTGTAGATTCAAGGTCGGGTGTATCTCACGAGGTTGGCTTGAACGAAGTAGAGAAGCCTGAAACAAACGAATTGGAAATGCAGATCAACAAGTGTAAAGGCGATGAGAGAGACGAGAAGCCAAGTATTTGAGAGTGGATAGTTGCAAAATGAAAAGGCCGCATGATGGGGGAAATATCAGGAGATTATAACAAAAATCTCAGCCCTAAGAAACTTCAAGGATATCGGTTAGGGACATCAGTGATGCAGTCAAGCAACGGGGATGCCGTTAACAGATAACAGCTCCGCTAGCACCATCATGGACATGAAGCGCTTTCTCCAGCCCTTGGGGTCCACTTAGTGTCGAGCTTCCACTCAGAGCCCCATTCACATTTCTAGCAAGCACCCATGGAACTGGAAATTCAGGGTCTGCATCAGCACGAGAGGAAACGCCTTTGCGTGGAGCGCTAAGCCTTCTCATCGATTAAGTTGGCAGATCTCTCTGGGCGTTGTTTTTTCCAGACCAGCTTCCCAGAGCTGCGCCTCGCTGTGAGATGTAAAGATAACTCAACGGTGAGGAGTGGGAAAGTGGAGAAAGGGAGGTCACGAAGATGTCCTGGCCCCGTGATTGGTAGACGCGTGAAAGCGCAGCGCTTCGAAGTTAGCTGTGTATCAAAAAGCCTCCATATGGTTGTCTTCGTTGAAGTTCAAGAAGCTCGGCGATGCATCTATATGGTGTTGTCATGTTCGGCGACCACAGCTGAGAGAAGAAGACAGAATAAGGTTATGTGGAGAGTTATTCAGCCAATCATTCCGTCGGACGACCCGCTTATTCGGCGAGTAAAGGGAGCCTTCTCATTCGCTCGGGGACCTCGAGAACCTTGTGATTTGTCCGGACAGTAAGCCTCGAGGGCCTTTCCCCCATACCTCAGCTTGAGTCGCGGCGGCTTATAAGCCACAAATCAGCACTCTATCGTCATAAAAGCTTGTCGGGGTCCGATTCCGCAGTTGGAGAAGTAGAGATACTGGAGACCTCGGGCACGGCGCACCCGCTTAGCGGGTATCCCGAATTTACAGAATGAGCCACTTCCGCCAGCCAAAACACCCCAATGTCTCGGAGCTCCTAAGGCTGTGCAGCCTTTGCTAAGATGAGCAGTCTGAGACACTGGGGATAGCTTTGCGCTTGCAAATGTGGGATATTCCCACTGGTGCCCACTGGTGCCTGCTATCTGGCTGGCGATGGCGGTGAGAAAGGGCAAAAGTTGTGGCTGCTGGCTTGACCAGAAAGATATCATTGAATCTCGATCATTCTACTTTATTGGCTATCAGAGCAGTGCCACTGATATTCTACCAGTGCTGGAACTTGACGATTCGTTTCTTTTCCTGACAACTGCCGCTGTGCAGGATACAGACCTCCTGACTGTGAACAAATTGGGACAGAGGCGTTTCAAGAAGTCTGCTTCCAGTAGACTTTGACGGCCTGGCTTGGCTGGAAGACAGACTCGCATGATAAGAACCTCTGATACGGCACATGTTGTTCAGAGCGCCCATAAGTGCCCTCATGCAAGCCAAGGTGGAGTTGGAGGCTTTCGATCCTAAGTATATCCTGCACTTGTTGCTTCTATCAATCCGGGCTCCCCGCAAGAACCTTGAGACTGTGATCTCGCTGACGCACTGGATATGCATACCGAACCTTTTTCTTCTCAAAGTATTGGGTTCTGGACCTCGACTCTAATGCCGCAGAGTCGTGCCCTTCGGTCAGATGTTTCCCTATACTCCAATACTTCTCCTTTAATTCGTGTTGGATCACGGTACAGCAGCCCACTTGGCAATGATCTTCTCCAATGGTTCCACAACGCTGACATACACAGCCTGGATAAACTTCTTGTTATTCCAATCAGCCTTCTCCTCAAATATGCAGAATACACAACACTTGACAACATGCTCCAGGGCAGGATCTTCTTCGCACACCATATCAGCCCAGTAGAGAGCCGTCATGTAGTCCGTTGAATTGTGGGGTTTGCCATCTGGACCGAGATATATGTTTCGGAAAGTCTGGTTCTCGATTGGTTGCCCAAAACACAGTTCCAGGAGTAAGATTCCAAGATTGCTAAGACTATTTCGGGCCATGAATCCAGGTGGCAATGATGGTTGTGCTATGGAATTTAAGCAAGGTTGACAAGATTTCAACGAAGGAAAGGAATGGCGTATGTATGGTCGGTCAACAAAAACTTTGTTGTCTTGCTTGCAAAAGAAAATGTTGTTCTTCTCCATCTTTTCGGCAAGCCAGGGCGTGCTTTGAAGCTGCAAAAGGGAAGACGCAAGAATGCTTGCAACCTTGTAGCGCTCATGCCGAGTAAGTCTCAAGTCGCTTTGACCTTGGAGAAGAGATGCTAGACTGATGTACGAGAAGTCTCCGACTCTTAACTCATCTAGCTGTGCTGGTCGAAGCATATGTTGCCGTTGCTTCTCATCACAGATATACCCAAGACTGTGACACGGCTCCTTGGCAGAGAGTCTCAAGCATAGGTCCTTGATCTCAACTTCACTATCGGCACTGGGGCTGTCGATCCTGAGCTCAGCTTGTGCTGGAAAACACTGAAGCTGGATGGAGGGGGGCTGTGAAATAGGTATTTGAGTCGGCATTGAAACCTCCATCCGAACCGTTTTCTTAGGCTTGACTTTGCGCCAACCCCTAAGGCGAGTCAGAAGAATTCGAATAAAACCTACAAGTGCTAACGAAGACTCACCTAGATATACTATTGGTCAATGATTGCGGCATTCCACTGTCACTCACATTCCCTGGCGCGGAATGATTGTGCCCTACGTTGTAAGAAACATCTTTCAATGGAGTTTGTAAAGATGGTGAAGGTAGTTCAGATAATGATGTATGCAGTGGTGGACGGGAAACCACACTGAGCTGTGGGGTGGATTGGGTGAAATCCGTGCGGAGCTTGCCAATGTAATTCTCTTTTGCTGGTAATTCCCCAAGGCTTGGAGCTGGACTCGTCTGGAAAGCCTTGGAATCCTCTGGAGGTTTCTTTTTGATGCTGATCGTTACTTCTCGTGCATTTGTGGGAGGCTTATGCACTTCCTCTGGGATGTTGAACGCCATACTGAATTCAGGCTCATCTCCTGTCAACCTTTTCTGCAACCTGCAACGAATTAGTGTCATATTATTCTGAGGCAAGGAGAGCCGGGAACGATCCGAGAGGCGAGCCGGAGCTGAAACTTAGAGCTAGCCAGTGAAAAAAGGGGAGCAGTAGATCGGAGACAAACAAAATATGTTACTTACCGGAGACCTGTAGCATGTGATCTATTGCAATTGCAAGTCCAACTCTTCTTGATCGCCGTATGAACACTACTAGCATGACCGCGTATGCATTCGAATATAGTCCCCAATGTGGTATCCTTCCGAGTCGCTTTCATGCTGTCGAGTTTATCGTTTGAGTCGAGTAGCTCCCGTAGTTTTCGATTGTGATTCTCCAACGATGCCACAGTCTTCGGGCCTCTCTTAGAAAAGCTCAGCCTAATTCTCTTCAATTGATAGTCCCAAGTTGCGTCCTCTGCCCAGTTGACCTAAATGAGACTATTAGTTTCTGCTGAAGGCAAGTGGATCGGAAACTACTACCTCTCCATTCTTCAACGACAATAAATCATGTAATTCATGCATGAGTTCATCCATCGTCTTTATGGTACTCATATAGACGTCATACGAGGCACCCAAGCGTAATCTGAGCGTTCTAACCAGGTCTTCCCTCTGCCAGCCCGCATAGGCCCGATCGGTCATGAACAATTGTATCTCTTCGTGTGGCACATCTGCGGAGATCAGGAAGCGTTCCAGCATCTGGTCAAACAGCTGCTTCTCGATGTCGACAGCGTCAATGAAGCCGATGAATTCTGTCCGGAATCGTTTCCATTTCACCAGCGGCTCGAAGCCTTCCCGATAATGTTCTGCCGCGGAAATGAGGAGGGGAAACCCGCCGAGGACAAAACCTGCTATCTCAACTCCAGACATGGCGGACGCTGTCTCTTCAGTGGTGACAGTCCTCTGGTCGGCGTACAATGGGCGGTATTCTATTCTCGCGGACAAGGCTCTCCAAAGATCGACGCGGCGAGGTCGTGCTTTCAGCTGACGATCCCTGAAACAGGGGTTGATGATCATTGGTGGGGTGGGGCGAGCTTCAGCTCTTACAGTAGGCTCCAAGAACGAGAACATCACTCATCGCCAACCTCTTCTATATGATGGAAATGAACACGGAATTGACTCGTCTCCTTACTTAGTTTCCCAGTACTTCCATGACCAGCAACGCGACTTCGCAAACCCCCGGCGGCCAGCCTTCTTCCACAGCTTCGAGCTGAGCCTTGGCGCATGATCTCTTCAGCACGAGCTCTACAGCGATTTCACCGCAATGAGCACCGAGAACGCAAGTCAGAAATTGTCCATCTCGGATTATTGCCATAAATGTTTTGAGCTCTACAGCTCTCTGTGTGACGGATTGAGTATTGCTACTACCCAGCAGGCTCTCGACATCGGGTTTGACCTAAACGCTGCTCGTGACTTCGCACAGGATGCGCGATCACGATTCAAAGCCTGGGCGGTAAACATCGCTGCCCTCCAAGGAGCTCATCTTCAGAGCTCCCTGGATTCTCGACTGAAAGACGCTACTGAGATTCGGCAGAGAATTCTGAAGATCCTCAAAGCCTTGGCTCAGTCACTATGGGATGGTAAATGCCTCCTCTCAATGCTGACGTTTCCTACTAATTGTATGAAAGCATCCATGATCATTAATGGCTCTAAAATAAATGAGAAGTGGGAAGATGGTGCCATCAGTGATTCGGACGAGGACAATGCCTCAAACCCAGGAGAAGCGACTCAAACTTCTGATTTGGAACAGCAGTTCATAGCAATCAAGACAGCCAACTCCAGCTTGATGAAACTCTCCATGGTCATTAGGAACTCGCCAGCGCGGGATGACTATCTCAAAGCTGCTTCGCGGCATCCATTCGATGCCAGGTATGATATTGGTCATGTGAAAGAAAAACATGGAGCGGCGAAGCGGAGCAGCGACTGGCTGCTCGAACGGCTTGGGAAAGCCATCACTCGAAGACGACAATATTTGAAGTATCGAGAAGAGCATCATACCAAACTATCTCGAGATTGGGAGGCCGCGACCGTGGAAGGAATGGGTGCTATAGTGGAAATGGAGGCACCTCTGATGTCAACGGCCAAGGCCACCGAAGACGAAAGGCCGGAAAAGACCATTGCACTGACGAAACTGACAAAAGCGACTACCTATGTTGAGAATAAAACAATGATTGAACGTGACGGAATAGACCTCGACCAGGGATCATTTGGATCTCAAACTTCGTATGAGCCAACGGTTGTTGGTGAAGCGGTCCACAAGCTCGGCGTGCCTCCACCTCCTGTCATGGCATTTGAAGATGTTCCGTTTGAGTTCGGGGAGCCCTTTCAATGTCCTTATTGCTATATGGAACAGACCGTCAAGAACAAGACAGCTTGGAAGTATGTTCACGATAACACACTCTTCATACAAACCCATTTCATTAAGGAGAAGGCTGACCTCAGCACAGAAAGCATGTCTTTCGAGATCTCAAACCTTATGTCTGCACTTTCAAAGAGTGCCATCTGAAGATGTTCCGCAGCCGCAACGAGTGGTTTGCTCACGAGATGCAGAACCACAGAAGAGAGTGGGTGTGTATGTCTTGCCTGGAAACATTCACCGACAACGCAAATTTCTCAGAGCATCTCCAATCTATGCATGGCAATCTGGTCGCTAGTTCACAACTAGAAGCTTTGGTCCTCCAATGTGAAGAGCCGGTGGACAAGATTCCCGCTTCAGCCTGCCCCCTCTGCGACGAGTGGGAGTCAAATCTTCTGGATCCGAAGCAAAATTCAAAGAGACTATTTCTCAATAATGGAGAGGTTGTGGAGCCTTGTGGTACTCTTGTACAATTTCGGAGACATCTGGGTCGCCATATGGAACAGCTCGCTCTGTTCGCTCTGCCTATGGCTGAAGAGGACGAGATGGAAGATGATAGCGTGGAGGAAAGCAGTGACGACGGCGATATCCCCAAGGACAAAGATGTTGCTCTCGATCCCAAGGACGAAGAACCTCCGAATGAAGATTCTAATGCGGATTTTCTCTCGGACGCTCTCAAAGGCCCAATACTGAGAAGAGTACAATTTTCCGTGCCTCAGGTTGATGAGCTCATCGAACTTCTTTTCGACGAATTCCGATCTGTTTATTATCCGGGCGAGGTAGTAACAGTACATCTACAAAATAACGAATCTCTTATTGGAACTCTCACGGATGCGACGCATTTCGGATCAAAAGTCCTCCCGGATGGTTCAGTTACCGCACCCTTCTCGCGATATTTTGTCAACCTTGGCGATCGTTCAGAAGTGATTGTGGACAACGATCATATCGCAAGAACCTCTAGTTTCACGAAGAAATCTTTGCGAGTATTTGTTGAGAAGAACGCTTCAAGGGATTCCTGGGAAGGTGCTCCGTGGGTAGTAAAGCCAGAGGTCGCCAGTATTTATCGCATCGATACCAACATCCCTCCGGATCTAAAAGTCGACGCATACCACCACAGAATTGTTGATGTCGCTGTAGAGGAAGGTCCGACCGAAGTACGAAATGCCTTGGAAAAATATCCTTTATTATTGGCCCATCCCGACTACTTTCGTTACCTTCTACAAGCAATCTCGAAGAGCTCTTACTATAATCTATATAATCACATTCTTTATGTGGTCGATATCTCCATTGTAATTGAAAATATTCATCCCCGCGGCAAGAAGGAGGACTTCCTTGACATTGTGAATGCTCTTGCTATTCCAGCGCCGGAAATGCTGATATTTGAGCATGACGGCGGCATCTTCACACGTCGTGCCTTTGCAAGATTTGCCACAATCAAGGGGGCTGAGAAGGCGGTTTCTGAATTAGATGGCTTTTCATATCTTGATCGAACGCTGCGTGTTAAAAGCTTGCGTATGGTAGTGCCTAATATCGACATTGTTCCGTTGAGCGCTGAGCAGACAACCCAATCCGAGGAGAATGATTATGTTGATGAAGAAGGGGAGACTGATGAAGAAGGGATTTCCACAATGAAGAGGATAGCAGATATGGATTTACAAGCTACCGGGCTACGTGAGATGCAGCTCGGGCTCGAAGTCCGTTCAGAGGATCAGAAGGACGTTGACTCAAGAAGCATCTTTGTTGGGAATCTTGCTCATGAGGCTTTGCCAGGGGACATCCAGGGATACTTCCAAACTTGCGGCCCCGTAAATCGTGTCACCATTCTGCTAGACAAGTTCACTGGCCGTCCCAACGGGCATGCGTATGTGGAGTTTGCAGAGCCAGGTCTCGTTGCCCAAGCTCTCACTATGAACGAAAGCGTCTTTTACGGGCAGAAATTGGAGGTTGTACCGAAACCAGCTGTCCTCAGAGAGACCACGACCTCGGAGATAAGTCCTTCCAAAGTCGCAGTCGGTGAAATTATCGACCTTGAAGGATTTGGTGGTGAAATCAAAACAAATGAAGGTTGGAAGACTAATTTGAAGGAGCTTGTTGATAACAGCGAAAACGGTGTTATTATATTTACATACGCAAAAGCATCCGGCCCAGAAGGTAAGTGGCTCCCTAGGTTCCAAGTCAACTCAGCGCTTGGAAGACTGACCTCTAGTAGCTTCCACGGAGGCATGTCTCTTCCGCGACCACTATAGTCTGATCACAGGACACGGGTTTTCTCTCTATGGCCTCTCCAATGATGTGACTATGGCAAATACCAATTTCATCAAGAAACACAATTTACCCTACACCTTACTCTGCGACCTGCGCTCAACTCTAATCTCTGCAATCGGAATGCAGAAATTTCAATTTGGCACAACTCCTGGCGTCTTTATTGTTGATAAGTCGGGGAAAGTCCTAGAAGCTCAGCCTTCTCCTCCTACTGAGAGCCTCAATATTGTCAAGAGAGTTCTTGGTGCTGTAGCTGAGACTTCCACTCCGGCGGCGAGTGCAAGACAAGCGACAATGAATGCCGTGAATATGTCTCTGGATGAGGCTGACGGGCGATTGAGAGACAAGCGGAAGATCACAGACCCATCTATGCCGTCATATACGGGCTCTGGATCTCAAGAACGCGAGAGGGGAGCTTTGGTGGAAGAAGGGACGACACCGACAACAGCAGCTGAACCCAAAGTTAGCCTCACCGACAAAGATTTTGATATAATGACTAGCATTTTGAACCGCATAAGCAATTACCGCAACGAAGATGGCCAAGATATATCCAAAGTATTGGAGCGGATTGTCAATAAACAGGTGCTTCCTGACTACTTTGACATCATAAAGGAGCCAGTCGCAATTAGCACGCTCAGGCAAAAAATTGCTAAGAGGCAATACGCCAATTTCAAGGACTTCGTTAGGGACTTTGCCTTGATCTTCCACAATGCACAAGTCTACAACCGGCCTTCAAGCGTAGTCGACGTTGCCGCCATAACCCTCCGAGAGGTCTTCAAGGCTGAATTGAAGAAGCTAGTTGATGATAATACCATAACTTCTGACGATGCCGAGCTCCCAGACCTTAGTGAAGCCCCCGAAGACCAAGCATTCACCCCTCCCGGCTCCGACGATGAGGAAACAGATAATTTGAGTCATCCCAGGAAATACCAGTCATCTGCCGCTGCCGTCGGTGCTGCGATTGGCACTGGAGCACCTCATCATCCTGAGAACACAAGCACAAGATTGGCCGCCAATGAGGCTGATGTCGACGAACAGATTCGTAAGCCAGGAGGGCTTCGTACTAGCGTCATACACCTACTTGCAGTAGAAGAATTGTCCGAGGTAGAGCTTCGTCGAAAATTGGGCATGCATGAAATATATGATGCCTCAGATCTACAGCTTGGATTGAAGCAAACTTTGAAAGAGGTGGCCTTACTTCGGTCGCATGATCCCGCAGAGAACATGGCCCGCAACAGGTGGCAACTAAAACCAGACCTCTACAAGGAACTCGATGTTTGGAGTTTCACTTACAGAGATGCGGAAGAACGAAAACGTGCTATCAAAAATGCTACGAACCAGTATCGTCAGCTTGGTGTGGGACCAGAAGAGCCGGAGTGGACAAGGTTGTTACCTGAGGCTGAACGAACTCCAATTAAATTTCTCAAGAAGAATGAAAAGGCCCCTGCTCGGGCTCAGAACTTGTCGTTCATGGAAATCCAAGACGACGAGATCATCGCACTTGCTGCAATGTACGGTAAGGACTTTCGACAGGTACCGCCAACTCTGGATCAGGGATGGAAGAGATTTGAAATACGAATCAGGTCTTCACACGAAGAAACATTTACACTTCGTGTGACTCTACCCGCCACATATCCTCTGGCCGAGCCTGAGCTAGCCCTTCATGACTATCTTAGTCTAGGGGAAGATACACGACAAAAAGTTCGCACGATGCTTGATACTCAGCTCGAACTGATGAGATTGAATGAGGATGAACAGCCCATGATAATGGAACTCGTCAATGCCTGCTCAGATATTTTAGAACATGCTGTTCAAGACGAGGTTGTAAGTAAGAAGCCAGTTGATGCTGTCCAGGAGGCTCAAAGGGTGGACATGCGTCCTTTTGTGTTCAGGTGGGAGCATCCGGCATCAGAAGTCTTCGTGACCGGCACATTCGACAATTGGTCGAAGAGCGAAAAGCTAATTCAGATCGGCGACGTCTTCGAAAAGGAGGTAGCCCTGCCTATTACGACCGAGAAGATATACTACAAGTTCGTTGTTGACGGTAGATGGGTCACCAATGATACCGCCCCTCAAGAGACAGACGATTATGGCATCCCAAAAAATGTTCTCACCGCAGAACATATAGCGGCCGGTGCAATGAACTCGTCCAGTATCGCAAAAGCGTCACTCGGCGAGGATAGCAAGGACAACGGTAAAAGCAACACTGGGGATCTAGGATCTAGCTCAGAACGCCCTACTGGACGAAGCCAACAGGATTCTGAGACATATTCGTGGGAGGATATGCTGTCAATCGACCGTGCACAGCCAACCGTTACTACAGCTCTCAACAGTATCTTTTATTCGGTTATCGTTCGTGGATTTCCCACAAGCATGCTCGATTTCAATTTAGAAGAGGCCATGCAAAGTTTGAGTCCTGATTTCATTGCTGCAGAAGTTTTACGCCCCAAAATTTCTGAAAAACTTGGCCTTGGGTCGCGTTCCGCTATTATACGGTTCCAGTCTCATCAAGGTGCCCTCGACGCTAAGAAATATCTCGATGAACTACAGTTTGAAGTGAACGATTCCCAAATGCTCGTCGAAGTTGTCCACGGCTGGTCTACGTCGAAACTTGCGGCTTCAGTGCAATTGCAGCAATCTATTCAACGGAATAATCCTGGAGAACCAGGAGAACAGAGTTCGCCGATAAGTACAAATCCAAATACCGACCGCATTGAAGACGCCAATGAGGAAGGCGATTCTCTGGATGATTCTGGGAGAGAAATCGGTGCCGAGGAGATCCGAGTCAGGTACCCTCGTTCTGCAAGGACAAACTTTGCCCACGGGGATATCTGAAGATATCGACCAATCACATTCCCTCAGAGCTAGGCAGGGAGCACAAGCGCCTCAGACCACGCGCCAGCTTGGTACAGAAGCCCTTGCCCAGGATCGAGCAGGCTACAATGACGGAAATCCTTCAAGATCTTGGACCGTCTCCAGTGTTGGCAATTTTGACGATGATGATCTTTACGGTGATCCCGGCGGAAGCAAAAATAGCAGTCATGAAAATCGCAAGCATGACACTATTGAACTGAATCAGCCTTTACGACGTCAACTTCCTATAGTTGAGATGGACCCATTTCAAAGTCACATAATTCCTGGCAAATGGGATGCCTACAAAACAATGTTGTCGTACCTCAAGACCATGCCACAATGCATCGGCATCACCAAGACAGATAACAGACGCTGCGGCAACCCCCTCTCTCCGGATGCTAGCAGAGAAATCCGCACTCTAACTACTCAGATGGAGGGCCTTTCCGTTTTCAATAAGCTCTATCCCATCCTGGTCGATCTCGCGCCTCTATGCCTGTGTAAGGACCACCGGATCCAAGCGCCAGAAGTGCTCAAAAGTTGGGTGGCTTCTTTTGCCCGAGCTTCGGACGACAGTAGTGATGCGCCTACAGGAGTAAAGCCAGCACAGGTACCTAAAGTCTCAATCACACTCAAAGTCCTCCTGCCGGACAATGATTTTCTCGATGAACAGGTCATCTATCTCACTTCAGAACGTCCTGCGTTTTTCGTCAGCCAGGCCACTAATACCATTACGGACTCCTCTCAATCCTCTCTGGAGATTACGTGGCACACTCCGGATGTGTCTCGCGACCATGCTCAGATAACCATGAATGCAGAGGAAAAGGAAATCGTATTTATGAATCTCGAAGCACCGCATGGAATGTCTATTAACGGTGACAACCTGCCACGCAGAACAGCCGTGTTCCTTGGTGATGGAGACATTCTTGAGTTTGGTTCTCGACGTGATTGGTTAATTCCCCTTAAGGTCCAAATCAACTTTGACTTCTTTTTATGACGCCAAAACTCATCAATAGAGAGCGAGGCATGAGCAATGGGTTGTCAAGGAATAAGGAGAGTAGCTTAATGGGGGCATCGTATCGGAGTGTTATAAGAACGCTCGGTGGAACCGAGTTTTACGGGAATATCGGGGCATTGTGGAAATTATTCATTAACGAGGAGTTGCAAGAGATGGTTGGAGAAAATGAAGCAGCGGCCTGATCTGAGTTATCCTTCGAATATGGAACAAGCTGCATCTGAGTTTCTTGGGCTTTGTCTCCACCGCTCGAAAACCATAATCGGGTGGCTGCCCACTTGTATTTTCTAGGACTATGTGACTACTGTCAATCAAGAACATCTATATCGCCCTCTTCTGCAGCCTCTTCTCCCACCACTCTCGCCTTCTTCCTACTCTCCCTTCTTTGCAAACAAGCAACCACACCTGTAATCCCAAATTGCGCCAAAAATGCAAAAATGCTCCAAGTATATCCTTTCCTAAACCTCGGGGCATCGACAACCGGATATGTCAACAGCGGCAACCAGGTATTAACAGCATATCCACTTGCATTCATGACACCAAGGACGACAGCTCTCTCTTCCGCGTCCGCGCTACATATTTCATTGGCCCAAGACATGGCGAGTGGCCCAAAAGGAACAGCTACCTTGTGAACAAAGAATGCGAACCATTTGAGGCCGTCTGGGATGTTCCAGATTGCTAGACAGAGGGCCGAGAAAAAACCAATGAGTGTGCTGAAAGACATTACGATAGGGCGGTTGCGCAAGAAGTCGCTAAGCATGGCAAATGTAATCGTTGTTACGAGTTGGATGGCGCCTGCGCCGGTTGGGATGATATTCTACCTTCGTCAGTAATAGAAGAATGAGCAAATAAGGGGCCTTACAATTTTAGTAACCGGATACCCTTTGTCCTTCAACCACAGCGCAAAGGGATTCACGCTCGACGAAGGACCTATGTTGATGAAAATGATATACAGCATCGTCAAAGCATAGACATGCCACCGCATAAATACTCTCCTCAGAATCGACCACCCTAGTTTCCTTCTCGGTGCCCTTCCCACATCATGCATCCTCTTCCTCGCCAGCGCCGCATCCTCTCCTGTCAAATAAAACGCTCTCGTGTTCTCCGGCAAATCAGGGATTAAGAAATACCCAGCAAGGCAGATAGGAAGACTGATCAGCCCATCCATAACAAATAGCCACTGCCATCCCGCCTTCCCAAAGGTACCGTCCAGGCCCTTATAAACAGCAGCCTGCAGATACCCAGAGAACATCCCGGCTGCGGCTGCTGAGGCATGGAAGATGCATGCCCGTTTTCCCAACTCGCTGGGCTTGTACCAACTCCCGATCAGAAAGTGCGCTGCAGGGTAGAAGATGCTCTCTACTAGGCCTACAAAGAACCGGATTGCAATTACCTGCCCACTCGTCGTCGCTCCAGCGAGACAAAATGTCAGAAGTGTCCACACCAACTCGCAACTCGGGATCCATATGGATGGGCGAACTTTTGTTAATATGAGTTGAGAGGGCAGCTGACCGATGACGTATCCTGTGGTCCAGGCCACATCGATGAGGTTGAGTTCGTTGGAGGTCATGGAGAGCGCTTCTTTCATCCCGGAGACATAGGCGTTGGAGATGTTCGTCTGGTCGAGATTCTTGATAAAGTAGCCTAGAGAGAGGATGGTGAGCAGGGAGACATCGAGCCTTTTGACGAATTTCCGCTCTTGGAGGGTTTGGGCGGGGTCATAGTCCTAGATTTCCTATCAGCTATCGTGAAGAGAGTGAGCTAGAAGGTACGAACCCAGATGAAAGACCACCAAGGGGGTTTCTTGAACTCTATACTGCCAGAAGCAACACCCTCGCCTGAGTCTTCCCCGAACGAGGCATCGTTCGGGAGCTTGTCGTCGGATATCTTCGGGAGGAGCGCTACGGTGGCTTCATCTTGTTCGTCCAGGTCACTGTCCCTTGAATCTTGAGACCGCCATGGGTGAAGCATGATATTTTGTTCCTGCTCATCGCGGCGCGAAGCTTCAAGACTATTCATATCTTACACTACAATCTGACACTACATCTTCACAGCCGTGGTTCCGCAGCTGACACGAGCAATTGCGTGCTTCCGGAACAGGATTGAAAGGATAGACTTCCCGAAGAGGCCCTTTGCGAAGTCACTTCGGTTGGTACCGTGCTAGTTTGTAATCACTAATCAAAATATAGACTCGTCCAATAACGGTGGAGTGTGGGTGGAAGTAGGTGAAGTTATACGCTGCATATATGTTGTGCTTGAGCGTTTCATGATGCCATACAAATTCCACCCAATGGCAGCACTGCCTGATAACCGTTCCAAAGATAGGAGATAAGATACGGTTGTCGTGAAATATGCACCGGTGTAACCATTCCGAGTCAGCGACCAATCATAGCGTTGAGGTTGGTATTTAGAGCGAAGATGGTTGGTGTTGTCGTCAAATCCCTACAGAAGCACGCAATTTACCCCACCCTACTGTTAGTCGTGTGGGAGCATCGTGCTATACGCCCCGCTCCTGCAGCTACGCAGCTACGCAGCTACCCCTCACCACGATACGACGCCTGGCGTGGGAGGGCGCGATGAGCTTAGAAATCAGATACTTGTTCGGACGGTGCTATATTCTACTCAAGTTCATTAAAGGGAACTCCTTCCTTCATCATCTATCAAGTCAAGCTCCAGCTTTTGGTACATCCCACTTAGTAGCTATTACTTATTGACTAAAGCAATCCCAAGATGGCCCCCTCAGCAACAGAACCCCTCCCCATCGCCTCCCACATCAAAGACTTCGTGATCCAAAAGAAAGACACCCTCCCCCTTCCTCTCGCAGCACGCAACCGCCTCGAAGCTGCCGGAATCGACCTCTCCCATGGTTATCCGGAACGTCCGGCAAAGCCCCTTTTCCTCGATGATGCCATTTCAATCCGTAATGAAGACCGGCCACACCACGACGCCGGCGCCCGTGCTGACAAGTCGAAAAGTGCATTGCTAGGAGCCGCTAAGGAGGTCATTCATCTCACGAAGAATATCGGAACTGAGATTGTGGGGTTGCAGTTGAAGGATTTGACGGATCAGCAGAAGGATGAGTTGGCGTTGTTGATTGCGGAGAGGAGTGTGGTGTTCTTTAGAGATCAGGATATTACGCCTCAGCAGCAAAAGGCGCTGGGCGAACATTTTGGGGAGGTAGAGATTCATGTGAGTTCCTCCTTATTTCGACTGGAAGTTAGACATATAGTAATGGTTTGTAGCCACAAGTCCCCCACGTTCCAGGAGTTCCAGGCGTAACAATTATCTGGCCAGCACTCATGGCCCAAGAAAGAAAAGCCTCCTTCAGACAACCAGGGGGTGCTTCCAGATGGCACACCGATCTCGTTCACGAGAAACACCCCGCTGGAATCACGCACCTACATAACGACACAGTGCCCTCAGTTGGCGGCGACACGCTCTGGGCCTCTGGTTATGGTGCATACTCAAAGCTCTCTCCAGAGTTCAGAAAGATTATTGATGGAAAATACGCCATCTATACGTCTGCACACACTTATCTGGACCGCAACAACCCGAACGCCGGACCAAAGCATATTGAGCGTATCCATCCTATCGTTAGAGTGCATCCTGCAACAGGATGGAAGAGCTTGTTTGTCAACAGAGCAATGACGAAGCAGATCGTGGGTTTGGATAAAGCGGAGAGCGATTTGATCTTGAATTATCTTTACCATGTCTATGAGAGCAATGTTGATATCCAAGTCCGCTTCAAGTGGACTCCGAGGACGAGTGCTTTGTGGTATGTTTCCCCCTTTCCAGATTTTACAGTATGGGAATCGAGGCTAACATGTGATGTTCTAGGGATAACCGTATCACAATGCACAATGCCTCGTGGGATTATGAGGGATCGGAGCCAAGACATGGGACTAGAGTGACGAGTTTGGCTGAGAAGCCGTATTTTGACCCTGAGGCGCCGACGAGGAGACAGGCTCTGGGTCTGGAGGACGACTGAGAGCTGTCGTGGACACACCAGTATTTATATACAGCGTTAGGGTTCGGAAATTCTGGAATTTGGTTTAATTCAACACGAAGCCGCTTCCTGTGTGTAAGCGATGAATAAAGCTGTAGTAACAACAACAAGTAAAGATCGAGCATCTTACTAAATTTCTTCCTAGCCTGGAACTTTGTCAAATGCGTATTCAGAATACCTCCGCTGCACAAAATCCCTCTGGAGGCCGTAAGCGGCCAACGTTGTTTGTGTACCATTCGCTTACTGCATCGATGCTTCGGGTAACGTATGAAGCGGAACTTCCAAGTGGAATGTGGACAGCTCGTTCAACCAGGCTAAAGCATGAGAAATCCTGACCGTAGGCGACGCCAGCTGGAACAGGGTCTTCTCCAACCTCACCAAAACGAACGGCGTCTCGGACAGATTGCAAGGTCTGGTTAGAACCCATCGAGGCACTGGTTTCTGTTGTGGTTGCAGTGTTGCTATAAGAAATGATGTGGGCTGATATGGCGAATCGATAAAGCAAGGGGGAATACAAGCTTGTATGTCTTGAGAAAGTATTTGAAGTGGTACATATCATGTTGTTCGCAAGGTACTAGGGTATTGAATTCTTACTAAAGTAACCAGTCTGTAATAACAGTTTCGCATATATACGATTCTCTGACGTGAGTCTTCGTTGTGTGCATTCTAATGATCAAGGCTCCCACGTGACAGCGTAAATCCACAAACGACTACCGTCTGGCTTGCTTCCACCTCCCCACTTGAAGCGTGGATCAGCTTGCTCGAATAACGCTTTCCACTGCTCCAACTCGCGTTCTTTGCCGTTCATCAGAGACATCATCATGATATCCATCATCCTAACTTCTGTCAGTAAATTTATAGGCAAAACTCAAACGCATAACACACCTCTCATAACTCTCATCGGCTAACCGTCCTTCTCCGGGGTGTGTAAGTCCGAAATCCTGAATGATTATTCTGGCACCCGGCTTCAAAGCTGGAATCAAAGAATGTAGAGACTTCAAAACCACGGCATCAGGGTGATTATGCAATACCGCACGCCAGAAATATACGTCTGCATCTTTAATTGGTTGTGGGGTAAGCATATCGTGGTTCATGAACGTGATACGTTCTTTCAGGTGATCCGGGACGGAGTTGCCTTCCGTGTGCAGGTCTTGCACTACGAATTTCAGTTCCGGATTTGCTTCGGCGATGGCTATGCTTGTATGGCCATTTGCACCGCCAACCTATATTCGTGTCAACATTCCACCCCTCTGAAACATCAAGCGGAAGCTCAGCTCACATCAACAACCACCCCTTTCCGTACCTCACCCCAAGGATAATTCTCCACAAGATACGAATCTTGCCATCCTTCGCCCTCACTCACAACACTCATCGCATCTCTAAAACTAGCTATCCCTCTGTCCGCCTGCGCAATCTCTTTAAACCACGTCGTTTCCTCGCCTTTCATTAGTGATACGCCAACCTCTGTCGGATTCTGGCTATCGGGCCACTTCTGCATAGCATCCACAGCCCGCGCCGTAGCGGGCCAGAAATATTCCACCAGGAAGAAAACCCAAGAGTCGAGCTTCTTGTCTTCGGCTAGCAATCTTGACGCCGCACTATGAGACACGAATCCTCTTGTAGGTTCAGAGAAAATGCGATTCGTCATTGCGTGTCGAAGCAGCCGTTTGAGCGATGGCTCAGGCACGGACGTCAGGGTTGAGAGCTCAGTATACGAAATAGGGGAGTCCAGAGGCACGTGCTGGGCGATTTTGAAGCGATTTATTGTTTGTAGAGTAACGAGGTTCAGGGGCTGGTGGGGACGGTTAGCGAGTGATGTTGCAATAGAGGAAAGAGGCCTTTACACTCCAAGTCATATCCCGGATCATAGCTTGCGCGCCTATCAGCTGGAGCTGGAGGTCAGGGATCATATCGATGATGTCTAGGCGGGCTGTCTGAGCTGCTTTATCGCTCGGCGCGATGGGAGTAGCTAAGGCGGTACGCATAGCTGCCGCTAGTGCAATGAGAGGATGTTCAACCATGTTGACTTTCGCGTTGTGAAACGTTGATGGGAAGCGAGGAAGGATGAGTGAGGGGTTCTGATGGGAGGGGATCGGAGTTAAGCGAGGATGGGGTTATTATTCACAAAATTACATAACGTGACTTGCCAGCCACCCACGTGCATATTGCAGCGTGTCAAAGACCTTATGATGCTGAGTACATTCATGCTGTAAAGGTGCCAAATGTCATTGTTGAGTGGTTCCAAGTCTGATTTTGTGGTATCTTATAAAAGTAGTATCACGTGACACTTCTCTATTTTCACATCTTCGCTTTTCGCTAG
The DNA here is from genome assembly GCA_009732865.1 of Stipitochalara longipes BDJ. Classification (NCBI taxonomy): domain Eukaryota; kingdom Fungi; phylum Ascomycota; class Leotiomycetes; order Helotiales; family Hamatocanthoscyphaceae; genus Stipitochalara; species Stipitochalara longipes. The sequence goes on along the minus strand of ML769344.1, from coordinate 1,512,757 downwards.
ACTTCACTGCTTGTTCAAATGGGATGCAGTCCTCCACTGCTACTTGTGATGGCTTTCAATGGTTTGCGTTAATGCTGCGTTCTAGTCATTCCACTTCTCAGACACTAATATCGTGGATCGCTTTGCATGGCATTCTCCGCCATGAGACTCCCCTCAAAAAATGAAATATAGTAAGGCAAAAACAAGAAAACGGAGATAGGACTTGAATATTATCATGAATTCTATATCTTGGAGAGCCCTATGGCTCCCTTGGGCGATTGCCTCCATCATTCATGTCGCATCTTCCACCCTCTGCTCATGCCATGTTCAGTGGTGCCACTACCTAGCTCAAAGGTTTCTGAGCGGTAATAATATGGTACGGCCAATACGTGTGAATACTTGGATCCATCAGCCCTTTCCTAACACCCACCAAGTAAACTTCAATCTCTTCCGGGCTCCACTTCTTCGCCCGACCAAACGTTCCCATAGCAATCCCCTGCAGTCCATCCAGGATTGCCGTCCTCCAATATAAGCCAAGCAACTTCTGTGGCTTGCCCTTCGGCCAGGGTCCAACGGGGAGTTTGAAAACTCTGTGCGTGATGTTGGTGAATCCTGCTGCGAGCAACTTCTCATCGGCGGTCAGGATGGCTGTGGTGTCTTTTCCAATGCCAGCGAGCGCCTCGGAAACCATAAGGAGCATCTCTTTCGGAGCGTAGTCCGGGGGCATAGAGCCATCGTCACAATACGGGATGTTCTCGTGATCGTGAATCTCTAACCATCCGCCGGGCTTAATATGTCTTTGTAACTTCAGCCCGATAACAGACACGCTGGTAGGGGATAACCTACTTAAAGGATTGTTCAAAAAGTTTTGGTATATCTCTCATATGAGCAACCAGAACCCGTAAATGAACAAGGTCAAAGTAATCAGGAGGATACGTCCAGGTATCTTCCACATCGTCAATAATAAACTTTGCATTTGGTGCGACCCAAAGTGGCTGTATCGGACTTAAATCGACACCTTCAACTAATGCACTGGGATACTTGTCCGCCACTACTCATGTCAGCACTTCGCACGTCATGTCAAATTTACAATTACTCACTGTCTAGAGCCCAAATACCCGTTCCAGTTCCAAGGCTATATCGCTCAGCAAGAATTCATCTTGAATGCACGAGTTTCTCATTAAAGGATTCAAAACTGACTTACTCAATAATATTTTGTGGATTCTCCCCAATGGGCGCAAAGTGCAGTGCCCCATTACACAGCATAAGTGTCATCGCATGCTTCATATCCTCCCGATTCTGCTCGCCCTCATCGTTTGGCAGTGCATACTGGCCTTCCCGAAACTTATTATATCTTCTTCCATTCTCCCAGACGTGCGCTTTGATACTAGAACTCAAAGAGGTAGTGGTTGAGCCTGCATCGCCGCTGGAGTACCCGTCGTCAGTTTCCGTGTCCTCGCCAGCTTCAAGGGCTGCGGCTGGGATGTTATCAATGTGGGGATTGGAGGTTAAGGGACCCGGAGCTGGAGATGATGTCTCGGGCGCCAGCCCTGCTTCGTGAGCTGGTGATTCGTTGGACGCCATACCCGCGTTGGTACGCCTCTGTTGTGACCCTGACACGCGACTGTGAGGTGCGGTGTGGCTTCCCGTACACCGCTTGAGGGATCACCGAACAGGGCAGAGATCGCTGAACAACGCTGTTCCGAATAAAAGCTGCTTTTCATACATGAGCCAGGTATATTACTGTTGTGAAAACAGTGAGAGATAGGACGCACATGAAAGCGCAAGAATGCGGAGATGAATTCCAGATTTATGCCGCCTGCCAGGATCCGAAAGCCCCACTTTCCGGAAACGTATGTCAGCCGCTTATCACGTGATGATTATGTAAGGGGATGCTATCACAACATAAAACGGCGTAGATTGACCTTAGTATTACGTAAGCTTACCTGGAAAATAAAATTTCCTGGGGATTTCTTTAGGCAGTTTTCACTCTACCAAAAAAGTCGTTCAAAAATGGTCACATGATCTAACCCCTCCTCCCGAACCTGAAAGACACACTTCACTGATTGCTAGCGACTAACAATGCAGTGAAGATTGCTAGGAAATAAGTGTTCATGAAGCAAGGAATTCCTGCGAGTGAACTGCTTATCTTTGGTGTGGGAGATAGTTTCCATGGTTTAAAAGGTAATGAGATATTGCGATGTTCAGGCAATTGAGGAATATCTTGCTGAGTATTATGATCGAGTTGCCGTTATCATTATGGAATGTTTGCCTGGTGCTGTGGAGTTTGGCCATGAAAGTTCTCCCCTTACCGTCCAAATGTGACTGCGGATAGAACTTCCATAGAGTTCAAGTACTCGCGTAGTAAGAGAAATTCTCTTGCCCCTCTTCCAGGTGTCGTAAACTAATGGTATAGTAAGCTGTCTATGACCTCTGCAAGAAATACAATATCCTCTTCATATTAGGCAAAGTCCGCCAAGCAGCGGGGAGGACGGGGAGATTCTTCTGCTATCAGAACTTGGGGGAAGTTGTCAGCCAAACATTATTGCCATGGGCAAGTCATGACGGTACCAAACCCCAGAGTCCTCAATTGTCAAGAATAATTGCTAATCATCCACGTTCACCGGGTGGTTTCTATTCATGCACTTACATTGTAGGTACTGAGATTATGTCCCTCATCGATACATTTGAAAATGCATCTACTTTTGGCAATACACCCTTTGGCTGCGCAGCCACCCACACAACGCTCGACCTCATTGACGAGTCAGGCCGCAGTTAAACTATAGTTTAGGCTCTTTCTTCCCAGTTTAGTTTATCGGATTTAAACCTTAGTTTCAAATAGAAGCTCCAAACTGCAGTCTCAAAATGCTGTTTGCACTATTAGCTACACTGACTTCAATGCGGTGAGTTATGGTCCTGATATGTGTTTGTGCATCGATAAGGGCAACCCAGCAGTGACGAGTAGGAAGATTGCTGCACTGCGTAAATTGAAGGGGATTTTGGTTACGAGCTCCACCAATCGGGTGAGGATGAGTCCGCAACTTGTGCTAACGGATAAGGAGGCGGATAGGGAGATGGGGACTCCCAGAGAAGCGCCGGAAGAGGCGATGGAGCATGATGATGTTCAGGAGATGTTGTGGTCTGGTTCTGAGTAAACACTCCCCTGGCGCCTACGGTAAGCGAAGGGCTCTTCAGGTGTAGGCAATAGGTGGCACACTAAAATTTCAGTATGCAAAACATATACTTCTGAACTCTAACAACGTAGAATTCTCACTACGCTTTACAACTCAATTTAAGACGGGCGTCTTTTGTATAATTATATACGGGCTTTATGCATTTTAAGGTAGACTTTGTAATGAAGTTGGTGTTTGAAGAAGGGGTCTCCATTTGGTTTCCTCGGATTCCTCGGTTTTCGCTTAAGTGGTGTGCCAATAATCGCGTACCCTGGGAGGGGGTTTTCAGGGGTGAGCGGGTGCGCCAGGAACATTGCGTAAATGTTACCCCAGAGATGTCTTTTGACCAAAGCCGGATACTTTTGTGTTTACTAGCTCTCAGAGACCGCTTTCTCTTTTCGGTCAAGCTGTTGTGGAACACGACAACAGAATCCGAATTTCTTGTTTGCCATCTTCCCGGTGAACACCGTAGATACCACATTAGACCGGATGCTTAACTCGGATTGCGACTTCAAATTCCAGCCAGGATCTTAAAAGATTGGACTCACAAAATGAGTTTTCTGAAAGTGGTGGTATTCTTACGATCCCAGCCGGTTCTCACAGTGGCTGCTGTACGACGATCCTATCGCGGTGCCCGCATCGTCATACGCTCGGTTTCACGTCGGTTTCACGACCTCGCTCACCTCGCTCAATCTCGCCTCATCTCACTTCTCTAGATAATTTGCACCTGCTCCCCCGCATTCACTCTATAGAAGTCTACACCCATCCACTCATCATGGCATCAACAACGCTCACAGAGACGGTTCACGTCCCCAAATCTGAAATCCTCTTAGTGAACGATACCCAGGAAGCTGCACCGGTTCCACGCAATGTCCATACCGAACTCTCCTACTACACCCCGCCCCCAGATGGCCGCCCCAAGTCGCCAATATATATCGAAGATGAGAAGACCCGAGTAACTAGCGAGCGCATCTACCAGCCTGCCACAGTATACGATGTCCGAGGTTCCGGCGTCGAGCACACGCTTGATAAGACAGGGATCCAATTTGTTAAGCATGAGAGTGAGCTGAAGGTGCAAGACTTCGATGATGAATATGGAATAAAAGGAAGGTATTATGGAGAGATTGAGGAGTTGTTAAAGAGCTTGTAAGTGTGATGGCTGCTGGGCGGCAGGGGATGCGGAGGGAGAAGAGAGAAAGAAGACTAACATGAAGGTAGGACGGGCGCGAGTAAAGTGAAGATCTTCAATCACATTGTGAGGAAAGCGCATACGCATTATCTCTATCTCACAGATGACGCCTCCAAAGAAGAGGGTGCTAGCATAGACGATAAGTCCAGCAACGAAAAAGTGGCTACCAAGAATGGAAATCCTAGCGAAGAGACAACAGAAGCTCCAAATCACTCAACAGCCGAGAAAAAGCCCACAGCCATACCCGCCGAACTCCAAGGTCCGGTTCAGGGCGCACACATCGATCAGAGTTACGACTACGCTCCTGAAGTCGTGAAAGCCACTTTCCCCGACCCATCAGACCACGAACGCCTCCTCAAGTCCCGCTTTCAGATAATCAATATCTGGCGGCCTATCAAGACGATCTTTAAAGATCCATTCGCTGTGCTCGAGGCCGGAACTGTATTAGAAGAGGAGCTGGTGAATGTTAAGGTTATTTACCCTACGTTTGAATTTGAGAGCGTTAATGTGAAGAAGCTGGAAGGGAGGGAGGATGGAGGACATAGGTGGTGGTATATGTCCCATCAGACGCCGGAAGATGTTTTGTGCTTCAAGATTTTTGATAGCAAGACGGATGGTAGGGCAAGGAGGGTGCCGCATAGTAGCTTTAAGGATCAGGAGTATGAGGATAGAGATGCAAGGACGAGTATTGAGGTTCGGGCGTTGCTTTTCTATGAGGATGATGTGGAATAGGGCTTTGTTGATTAGCACAGGGAATGAGACAGAATTGGAGAGGTGGTGCTTAGAAATACACTGCCAGTAGCATAATGAGCTACGCCGAACCCTAAAAGCAAGTTTCATCATTCAACCAACGGTCATATCTCAGTATCGATAAATTCTATACTGCTTGAGTGTAAGGGGTCTCTATAAATAATTGCAAGACCATCCATACCAGTGAGAACCCTGGGGGTCAAAGACGACAAAGGTATTATGGTGGGGGATGCTTGTAAGTCACTTCGGTGTCAATTGGAAAACGGAAAGAATGATGCGAATCACTTTTATTCAATTCTGTCGTGATAAAAAGAGATATTATTGATTGGCTCGAAGTGTACTCTTCTCTCGCAAATTGCCTCATTAGGAGATCGGGTCGTCCCTAATTTGACGCCCAAGCGATGCTCAGAAGTGAGGAGAGGGGTGACTGGGTATTTATCGAGAACATCGCCTTAAACCAAAAATAATTTTGGGCAGTCTGGCAGATGAGTTTGAGCGCCCCTGTGCCAGCAGCCAAGCTTCTTGGGCTTATGAAAGCATGGAATTGCCTCGGACTATGCTCGCAGTGCTCTGTAGTGATTTTACTGGCTTCGCAGACAAAACTCTCCTTCTTTGTTCGTACGAATGATAATCTGTCAACCTGGGTACGTCAACTGCTGCGTTCCATCAGTTGATTTCAATGACTCTACACAGTTTGAAATCACTGAAATGAGATCTCATCCCTAGCTATTCTAGTAGACTAATATCTTCTATAGCGTGAATCTACACTATAGAGGGTTCTGCGGAAATGCAGGTTTCACGCTCACTCTGGCTACGCTGTACATTGTTATCCTTGGCAGCCGTCGACGTTGCCATCTGTCGATTAATTGTACGAGAAATACAAAATTTGCTAGAGTTGAGTCCTTCATTACAAACTCGCACTTTCTAGGCAAATCTAGATTGGGTTATTAAACATTTGTCACCGAGTGGAACATCCACGCTAATAGGATCGTTCAGCTGTTGGTCATTCCTGAGTCGGGTATCTACAGCCCCTGGAGGCCCCTGAGCGCTAAAAGATTACCTAGCGAGCAAGCCCCTGTACGTTAGCGACAAGCTTTCCAGGTTTAATATCGTAAACCTAGGGCCAGACAGGCACTCTGTTAGTAGTCCATAACAAAGGTGGTAAATCTAAAGTTGATCTTTGGTTCACGTTGCCATTTCTATCGCTGAGAAGCAAAGAGCATTTTGAAAGCATTCAGCAAGTGGCCATTGCCGCCATTCTCTGGCCCGAGTGTCGCGGGGATAATCTGTGCCAAAGGCCCCGTATTCTGGACGAATGCTATTGAGGCCCATGATTACGCCAAGTCTTGGGTCTGTTCCAAGAACACCGTATTCTGGACGAATGCTGTCGAGGCCTCTGACTACACCAAGTTTTGTGTATATCAATTCTGCCATACCTGATTATACCAGGGTATAGATATCTGCAATTTGCCTTTGGTTCAGCCTTGCTGTACTGATGTGCCTCAAATTAAGCGCTAGATCTCACCGGACTTTATATACTCCCATGCTAAAACTCTCTTGCCCAAATCTCTACAAGTTCGAACTCCAATTTTTCTCTCCTCATTCGCCATGTCAATGTTTACTCAGCCAATGGTTGCTACACGCAAGCATGACCCTCCATCAGTTATTAATGCAGGCCTCATGCGAACCGGTAAACTATCCATGGCACGTGCCTACGACATCCTCGATCTAAGGGCTTATCATGGTCTAGATATGAGCATTATGCGAAAAGAAGAAGGGAAAAGACAGTGGAGTCTGATTGAACGAGTAGCAGAGGACACATGGCCTAACGTCCCTGGAGCATGGCCAGCACAACTTTTCAAGCTCGAGGACTGGGACTCCATATTCGGCGAGTACGACGTCGTCACAGATATTGCCGCAATATTCGCCGACCAGCTCGTGGAAGCATACCCAGAAGCAAAAGTCGTGATCGTACAGCGAGATTACGATAAACGGTGGGCGAGCTTTCAATCTCAGGTGTTGGGCGCGCTTGTGCATCCTCTCACACAACCTATCATTTCTCTCATCATGGCAATCAATGGGGGAATGGGAGCGAAAGCGATGCAGAAAACCCTGATGGGTGCTTTCGATGCGAAGGATGGCAAGGGTATCAGAGCGAATTCGAGGAAGACTTATTTTGCGTATTACGACCGAATCCGGGAGATTGTCCCTCCTGAGCGAAGACTGGAGTATAAGCTAGGACAGGGCTGGGACAGGGCTGGGAGCCGCTTTGCGCATTTCTAGGAAAAGAAGTTCCTGATGTGCAGTTTCCTAATGTCAATGATAAAGTAGAGCACAGAGCAAGGCAGTGGATGGAATTCAAGGAGCCCTTGAAGGAATGCTTTGCTATTTGAAGCCATGGCTTTTCGGAATTTCGGCGATTATGGAAGTCTTATTAGCGGCGTGGTTTTCTTGATATAATAAATTCGAGGAATTCCAAGCTTAACTGCTGCTGCCGCTTGGTATGCACAGAGCAGAATATGAAGTGTAGTAGCGCCGGGCGTTTGAAGATGAGGATTAGATGGACAAAAAAGTGACTTGATTCAACACGCTTTTCCTCTAGCTAATGGCCTCTAGACGTGGGATATGGCTTTGAGTCTATGAAGGAAAGGAAAGAGAGGGCTAGGCAATCACGTGCTAAAAATTCTTTTCGAACAATACAACATCTAGAATTTGCACGTACTTTACTCAGGAAACCAAGTTGTTTTGGTTTATACTTATGAGTTCATCTTTGTTGAGTAACGTATAAGCAGGATTTAATGACAGGCGGAAATAGCAGGTATTGCCTAAGTCCGTGAATGTGTCGGGGAATGCCGACGCTCAACTTCTGCACACCTCAACTTCGCCGTCCTTCTGTAAAGAAATTGCCGTTAACGCCGAGGTGAATTTCGGAGACATCAGTGTGCTGAAAAGGCTTGAAAAAAATGCCGCTACTGTCCCAGTCACTCTCCTTTGCTCTCGCATCGGTGCAAGTTGCTAGTTGCTAGGTGTCCTGTTATTGGACTATTCAATGCCGCAAAGCGTAGCCGCACACATGCAGGTGCTCTGTCAGCATGCACCTCGTGCAAAATATTACTATTCTGCATCATACCCCCCAAAATTCATCGATCACTTCGCATGATTGTCAGCCCGTTCCAATATCAACATTCCTGCTGAGTAACGACGGCATTAAGGGGAAATAATAATAACACCGGCAAATCAACGATTATATCACCTCCCTCTCTTCATCTCACATCTCTTAACTCATCCGATAACCATTTCACAATTCCAACATCAAACTCATCTTATCCTTTCAATTACCCCAAGAAGCATTCATATTCTCAAAAATGTCACGAAGAGTTCTTCTTACTGGAGCCAATGGCTTCCTCGGCACGCACATCCTTTTCGAACTTCTCAACAAAGGTTTCTTCGTCCGGAGTATCGTCCGCAGCCAATCCAAAGCAGACCAAATTGCCCACGTCTTCCCTTCCTTCGCATCTCAAATGGACTTCGGCATCGTTCCCGATATGACAATTCCCGGTGCCTTCGACCAGGTCGTTAAATCAAGCCCACCATTCGACGCCGTCCTACATCAAGCATCCCCTTTCTTCTTTTCAGCAATCGGGGATAACTCAGAGTTCCTCGATCCAGCAATCAAAGGCACGACTGAAATCCTCAAGGCGGTCAAGGCTCACGCTCCAGAAGTAAAGAGAGTAATCTACACCTGCAGCTGCGCAGCGGTTTTGGACTTCAGCGCCCCAGTTGGAACGACACCTCGAAAGGTGTACACCGAAGAAGATTGGTATCCAATAACCATCTCCGAAGCGCTTGCTGGCACCAAAGCAGACGCTTACCGAGCAAGCAAGAAGTTCGCCGAGCTCGCCGCATGGGACTTCGTGAAAAACGAGAAACCAAACTTCGATCTCGTGTCTTTAAACCCGCCTATGATTTATGGGCCGCTGAAACATACTGTTTCTAAGATTGGGGACGTCAATGAGTCGAATGCCAGGCTCTATAACAATTTTATCAACTCGAAGAAGGATGCGCCGCTCCCACCAAATGGGGTCCACATGTATGTTGATGTGAGGGATCTTGCTATTGCGCATGTAAAAGCTATTACTACGCCGGAGGCAGGTGGCCAGAGGATTATTGTTAGCTCAAAGGAGATTTCTTCGCAGCAGATTTCAGATATATTGCGCAAGAACTTCACGGAGTTGGAGGAGAGGACTCCCATTGGGAAGCCGGGGACGGATTCCTTGCCTGAGGGGGCGTATACTGTTTCAAATGAGAAGGCAAAAAAGCTTTTGGGGTTGGAGTTTAGAAGTGATGAGGAGTGCTTCGTGGAGTTGGGGGGGCAGTTGTTGGAGATTGAGAAGGCTTCAGCTTAGAGTAAGAGTAGTATATTGAATTTCTCTTAATGCCTCCCAAAAAGTACGTCTGTAATTCTGTTCTCCTCATAGACGTTCATGCTACCCATGCGATACTCTCATCTAGACCATCCATAGCATCTATAGAAGAAGCTCTGCAGTTGAGTAAATTACTGTGCAGAGAAGTATATCCGGAATTGCTTCTGAACCTGCTAGTATTTTCGTCCCATGACGGGAATCCCGAGCAGGATGTTTCCATTGGCAGAGATTGAGTAACATTACTCCTGTCAAAGCGTTGAGATATGGGTGGTTGTTCACCAACTCCCAATCCTAATAAGCATTGTCCGGGATCTTGCACTGCTTGAGTAAGATATGGGTCTGGGATAATCGAATTGCTGAGGCTAGGCATGACAATGTTGTGTGAGGATATTACGTCCGGCTTTTGGTCGAAATAGTGGTAAGATCTTCCTCCTGCGTCATCTACTGTAGTCGGTGATGTATTTTCCATTGCAGTAATGTGACGATCATGCAGACAGCAGACTTCTATTTCCGCATTGGGATGTTTGAAATTTTCCGGCTCAAACTTTGGAGCAGCTGCATTTCCTTTCAGTCTCTTGGCGCGGCGAGGAGCTCCATCATTGCTGCGTTTATGGGTAATCTTTGGCCTCGGAGTACCTTCAAAATAGGGTTCTTTCGAATTATGCCTTCTTCGCTTTGCAAATGTTTCTTCCAATAATTTGACCTCAGTCGAGAGCTTAGACACCGTAATCTCTGCGGTTGCCAATTCTTGTCTTTTCTTGCGTAATTCTTCTTCGATGTAATTTAATGAATCGTCTTGGGCGTTGCCATCCTTGTCATAGGAGACTCGTGAGGTTATTTCTGCCATGCTTGGGGCCGCATCTTGGTCTCGGAGTATGGACACAATCGTTTCCTGGTCTCCTTCCCGATCGGGCTCCAATGAAAAGGTATTTTCACTAACCAGCGATTCAGAGTCAAATATGTGAAAGAACAGATCGCTTTCCACGTCGCTCCTGCAGTTGCTGTGCGTTGGATCCTGCGGCAGTCTTCCCAAATTCTGTTCAGAGAAAGCAGTGTTCCTGACGCAGATCTGCCTGTAATCAAACTGTGATTTTGCATCAACGTATGTGGCATCTGTACACGTGGTTAGACTTTCCGCAATATCCTCAGCAAAAAAATTCAACCAACCTTCGGTGACACTCGTTGACCAAATAGCTTTGTTAGACTGAGTACTGTAATGGTTAAGTATCTCTCCAAGAATCAATCCATGAGTATTCGCATCTTTTCTAGTTTGCGAGATATATGTCTCGCAAGAATCGTTAATACCATTTCGCCGCGGTAGTTCAAAGTAGGACGCTTCGGACAATGGTTCGACCGGGAAATCTATAAATGTCAGTACTGACAAGTAGACATTTATGGATATGCGTACTGGGTTCCTGCTCATCAAATCGGAAAAAATCCTCCAAAGTGATATCTGCTCCGTCGGTACCGACCTCATAGCTATGAGCATGTGGCACCCAAGGTATTTCGCGATCTCCAGAGAGGGTGGGATCGGAAGCTGGCGGTTGTGCTGTGTGACCAAATATTGACAATATATCAGAGCTCGGAACATCTGATGGGGTTTGAAATGTATAGGAGTTATCAAAGGAAAGTACGTCATTATTCGAGAAGTTTGCCATTAATGCATTTGGTAATGGCGATGTGGCAGTGATAGTGGGTGCCGCTTGAGTGAGCTTTGAGGGAATGGCCTCGGATTCCTTTGGTTCTGTTAATACTTCAACAAATTTGCTGTTGCTAGTGCCAGTAGTCAATTGCTGAAATGCTAAAGCGGCTTCAGATTTCCACCGTGAGACGTGATATTGAAGACAGCGTGCTCTTAAAGTATAGTTATTAGATCGTGAACACAAATCAAAAATCTCAATCAATAACTAACTTACTTCGCATCTTTTCCAAGAAGTCTACCATCTCTCTTTCTTGCCTCCATCTCATTAGGTACTCCTTTGACCCACTCCAGGCCCTGGAGTCGCTTGAGGATACTCTCGAGAGAATTCGTCTTCGATTTGAGTCCACGAGTTGTGTTTGGCTCGGCCTGTAAACGCAAAATCTCTTCTTTGAAGAAGCTGAATTCTTTCTTAATGATAACGTTTTTCAGACTTTCGGTCCAAGCGAAGCCGCCTAGGTTTTCGAGCTCCATCTTCCAGTCATCGTAACCTAATCCTTGACCAAGCAATTGGCCAATAGTCGTATCTATCAGATCACCATTCTCGAGTAAGGCCCCTTCTGTTAGCGTATGGGTCGACATCGTTCGCCATAAGGCGGGCTTGGTTCAATTTTGCCGTGGCGGGGGAGGAGCAGCAGCAGGAAGGGGAGTGCAAGCGATAATTGGGCCCGTGAAACAAGGCTAGCAATTTGCTCGTTCGTTAGGATATTCAAAAATGGAACGACTCGTGTTAGGTAGATGGCGAGTCAAACGGAGAAATCAAAGATTCTCGACAAAATGTGGATGTCGATGCCTAAAGGAGGGGCTGCGGACCGCACGTTGAACGCGCCTAACGCGCCTTGCGCGCAAGGGCGGATAAAGTGGGATAATTCCTGTCTCGCCCAAAGAGGAAACCATCAAAGTGGGGGTGGCAGTGCGGGTGTCAGCGGCCGTTCCGACGAACTTGCCAATTTTGTATTTCCGTTACCCTTCTGTAACGAAAGGAAATCGTCACATAGATAGTGTTTATTTTCGAGCTGGTAACAGTGTATCGTGTGAAAGAAGAATATACCAAACACCTAATGAGTTGGGCAGCCCTCATAAAAAAAAATAGTTTAAAAAAAAACCTAAAAAAAAAAGCTGCCAACAGAGGCTTGGATTGAGGCCACACGAGTTTACTGATAGATTCTTCTATTTCAAATGACAAAAAAGTGATTTACAGAAAGCTTCTTGAAATCGCAAATGCCCTCGTTCAATGCTTTGTTTGAAACGAGCGTTTTTCCGTCCACAACACTTGAGAGGTATCAGACAACACCCTATAATATAAGAAACAAAGAGAAAACGTGTGAGTTAGCTTTCTACCGAAGCGTGTCCTTCAATCAAATTCATAGAATCTTCTTTCTAAGAATGCGATGAATTTTTGAAGTGTTTGGGGAGTTAAAATCTGCTAGGCGAGGTCTCGTGACATGGCTCACATTCAATGTGCTCGGAGAGAAAAATAAGTCAGAAAGGAAACCCGGGCCTATATGCAAAGGAATCTCAAGCTCACACCGCTAGCTGTTGATCAGTACTGAATAATCAGCTGTGTTGCAAATCAAAAACTTATCTGCTCTCACAGGTCGGGGTGGCTTGAAGGCTTTCGTTAGTCCCTACCGCTTACAGCGACCGCAGACCGCAGTACTTTTTTGAGCATGTCTCAGGACCTCGCAAGCGCCACGAACAGCCACTTTTGAGCATATTTCTCCTACTTTGAGACTCCCCAGAGTTGCGATATTAGCTGCTATCTTATCATGAGAATTGCAACACATGTTCCCATGCATTGTTATTTGTGTTTGTAGGTTTTAACGACAAGGGAATTGGGGGAACTCGGGTATTGTTATGGACTATAAAGATTACTTCACAGAACTCTAGGTGCCGTTTTCCTACTAAAAACCCGCGCTGCATGCTGTCCCTCAGCTCGTCTACCTGCAGCCACACTTTCTTCTTGCCGAATAGATAAGTACCCGTACCTTTAGAAGTCACCCACTTCCAAGTGTTCAGCTCTATCCTACCTCAATCCATCGATATCTACAGCTTCAACTCTTCATAACATAGCATGGCAGCTATCATGAAACCTATCTTACAATGCGTGGGCCTTCTCGGTTTTCTCTTGCATCCTTCGCTCGCTCTGCGGCTTCAACCACGTGATTGCTCAGCCAATAATTGCATACGAGCACTCCGCGGCCAAGGTTCAATCGCTAGTTCTGATTGCAGTTCATACCTAAAAGATTCAACTTCAACCGTGACTGTCACTCCTGGCCTTGGGTAGTAGTTCCTGAGTCTTATCTCTTAGAGATCTGCTAATAAAGAAATAGGCGAACTATCAGCGCCACAACCACCGAGACGATTGTGGATGTGTCAACAGCTTATATTACTACCACCGACCCATATACTGAATATATCCAGCTCTTCACAGCTATCGTCTCAACTATAGTAGTGACGACCCTCGACCCCCCAGTTCCAGCCACTTTAGCCCGTCGGGCCTCCAATGTTCCGCCTACGTATGCGTCGGCCTGCACAGCGGACATGTACGCCAGTGCATGCTCTTGCTATGGCGTGTTTCCTCCTTATACCAAGACAGTGTCTGCTTCTTCTGTCGCGGGTCCATTCTAACTACATAAGAACGCACTCAGCTAACTTCACTTAGGCACCTTCCGAAGTCGTCAAAACGCTCGTCACAACGAAGGCGGCTGTTACTACAGAAATCATCGACGATTATAGCGTCACATCAACCACCCAAACTCTTACCCTTCATCGAACAGTCACGATCGAGGCCGGTACATTCGCTCTTTATGTCAAAGGTGGATTCCTAGATGGTTCATTCCTCGTCCAGTACCCTGACGAACGCGAAGGATCAGTCCTCGACCTCGGTTTAGTAATGCCCAGCGATCAGGAAGCCGCCTATTATGACCCCGACTACTATAATTTCACTAACGGTAACTGGTACAAATATATTTCATAGACAATGATGACACTCCCCACTATCAGGCGTACAATGTTGGAATAGGGAGTTCGGGATTCGTTTATTTTGAGCCCATCACGAATCAACCTGACGCTCGCCTTATGTGTAATGTTTCTGGAGGAACTTTGAATTGTAAAGCAAGTGATGGATCGACTCAGTGGTGGGGTTGTGTTGACCCGAGCGGTGAGAGTCCGTTGGCTTACCTGGGTATTTGGCCGATACATGCGCATGTCAGTGTCCCGACTCTCGACTGCTATTCGATTCCCGCATTTGCAGTTCGTTACGCATGAGAGCTATCGGAGATGGACAGTGAAATTTTGAGTGATATCGAGTTGGTGGTTGCTTAGACTTAGGTTGGAGCAAATGTTATCTTATACAAATGTGCACAAATTGAAGGATACTATTAGCTAAGCGTTGTGTAGTGGTTGGAGAGAAGATCAAATAGTATTATGTTTATCCGTTAAACACAGACAGCTAAACAGAGACTCGTATGGTTTTCCGTTGGGCCAACTCGCAGCAATGGTAAGCTCCTTCCTAAGCCCGACAAGTTTGCTGGATTGGCTTAAGCGAAGAGAAAGACAGCCTCGTCGCTCGACCTCCTCGACTTCCCCATTTCAGATCATTTCCAATCTGTCTGGATTTGAAGAACTTCAAAACATCAGCTCCAACATCCTTAATCATGGCACCCAGTTACCGATCGCAGTCGCACTCGATATATGACACACTCAACTCAAGATATTACGAAATTCAAAAGTTGATAATTGAGCCTGGTTCACTTGACTCTGTGGTAACGTGCAAATTGTAAAAGACTGCCCTCATTAGTCCCTCTAATATGCCGCACTTTTATCCTGCTGGGGCCTTTTCAAGATCTACGAAAAACATCCTTGTAGACAGTGTGTTATAAGAGAAATTCTATTTGTCCAGCACTAGCGAGTTATGGGCTTGCAAACGGGATGTGACTGATCGGAAAACACACATATCAAATAATTGATGTTAGGAAATGTAAAACATTTATATAACTCAATTAAGAGGGGGATATTGGAACCCCGAGCTTGTGCAAGCTAGGCCTGATTTTGGCGAGTTTGGCACATCCCATTTAGGGGCTTAAGCGAGGTCCCGAAAATTCTCAGGCCTGAGTTCTAGGGTACCAGCCTATAAATAGGGGCTGCCGCGCTAGCAGGCGTGCGTTCCGCTGCTCATGCCTTGGCTGGCCAAGAACCTTCAATCAACTTCAACCAACTTCATCCAGCAATCGAATACCGCCTCCTCAGCAGCCCCAACGCTCTATCATATTGCATGAATCTATGGGTAATGCATACCTATAGTATCCTTTCTTCGTGCCTCACCAATGCGCAAGACACTTCGCAGATCCTGCGCTGCTTGTGCGAAAGCCAAGCATAGTTGCGACCTTCGAACTCCAAAATGCTCGCGATGCGTGAAAAGAAATTGCACCTGCGATTATGCCAATGAGCCACTTACGGCGACGCGTTCTCCGCTCGGGGCCCTGAGCAATGGATCTCACCCAATCCAGGCATCGAGCGCACCTCTACTCCTAAGTAGAAGTGGGGGAAGCGTATCACCGGATCCTTCGGGCAAGTCAATGTTTTTTGAAGCACACTTATTCGATCCATTCGAATCCTATCCTTCGACAAACCTTCCTCGTTTGCGTGTCCAGGGTCTAATGCACCATTGTGAGTGGCATTTGAGCCAAAAACTTCAGGTCTGTCAGATTAACATCGCCCAGTCTTGTCAAAAATCGCTTTTCAGTATTACCCTTTGGATCTGAATCCATCTTCAAACCCATTTGTTACGTCGTGGTGGCCCTTAGCCCTCACGGACCCTGCATTATTTCATGTCACTCTCCAAACGGCTTCATGGGATGATGAGTTGCATGCTCGGAAAGGCTTTGCACACTCGGAACTTCTCATGAAAGATTCCGTTTCTCTCCTGAGACATAAAATCCAGGACCAGTCGCTCGCGTTCCAAGATGCAACCATGAATGCAGTCGTTACTTTAGCAGCTATCGAGGTAACAACTTTCATTTTCCTCTAGCGGAATGAGCTGACCTTCAACTCTTTAGCATGGGAAAGGTAACTTGCAGGTCAGCAAGGTCCATATAGATGGAGTCAAACGCATGGTCGATGTCAGAGGCGGACTTTTCAACGTCAAACAAACCAGCCCACTGACTGCAAGAATGGTCCCTTGGTATGGTACTTCCTATTGCGAAAGGAAGCTGCTGACTCTTCTCACGTAGGGTATCCTTGCTGGTCACCGGATCCCCTCAATTCGAGACTCAAGATGATTTCGGACGAGGACACGGAATCTATGCAATACAGCAATGGCAACGTCCATTTTTGGTTGAGGACAGGGACCTAGACCTGCTCGATTTCGATGAAGTTGACCTCGATCCTGTCCTTGGGAATATCCTCAACCGTCTTCGCTCCATTTTCCACAATTCGGCAACTCTGTCTACCACTGATCTACATGATCTGACTTGCTTCACTCTTCACCGTTTGTTGAGCTTGCCTCCCCTAACAGGTGTCGATTCTCGATCATTGCACACCTCTGGATGTCTACGATTTGCAATTTCAGCTTACATGCTCATCATCCACGGCCCAACTTATTATTCTCATGTGCACATTCTCAACACCTTCGTCATTCAACTCAAATCTCGGCTTAGCTCAATGTTATCATTAGGAGAATGTCAACACTCATTGTTGATTTGGTTGCTCTCGGTGGGAGCTGTTGCATCAACGGGCCATGGTACGGATGAAAGCCACTGGTTTCGCGACCAAGCAGGTACAATTTCAGCAGCACTTGGTATTCAACATTGGGACGATATCAAGTTACATTTAAAGAGAGTTCTCTGGCTCGAAACGAGATCCCAAGTTCTCTTCCAACAGATATGGGAGGAGATCCTCACATCAACTACAACCCCTACGCAGGTTGTTGGTCTCCGATGACCATGAACAGCTACGAAACTTCCCAACCACAGTCGCATGATACACAGCGGAGTCTAGTCCTATTTGAGAAACCACCCCACCTCCGCCGGAGACTCGTCCTGTGCGATTTTCGTATGAGCGTCGCTGTAGCGTGGAGGGGCCGCAGACCCTAGTGCAGATCGTTTTCGGAGTCTAGTCCTCTTTCGGCCGAGGAGTTCCAGCCCGTCCAATCGAGAAACTTCCTCGAGGAAGAGCATGGAGAGAACGAGCCTATTTCGAATTACTTTCTTTGATCCGGTCATTCCGATGTCTTGTCATTTTGCAACTTCATTTCCGACACAACGCGCTCCCTGTTATGTGTTGTCTTGCAAAATAGCTTGTCCGGGTGATATTGGCTGGCAGGCTGCTACTGAAATACTGCCTGCCCGGCACAAATCGGAAGGTAGATTCATACTGTACAGCTTGTCCATCGACGAACAGAGGATACCACAAGGCTCTTTCTGGAGCCAGGCATTCGGCGGAATGGATACGACTAAACCCATGACAACCATTCTCATGGCCAATTCCACCACTATGCCATCTAACGCATCAAAGCCCGTGGGCCAATTCTTCCAGCAATACTTGGCTACCATGAGTGGTTGGCAGATCGCCGCTACCACTCTGGTGCTTCTCATGGCTTATGACCAGTGTTAGTCAAAATTATCCTACAGAAAAACCACGATAGGTCCATGGCTGACCTTACACAGTCATGTATCTCAAGAACAAAGGATCAATCGCAGGGCCAATGTTCAAGCTTCCGTTCATAGGACCATTCGTTCAAGCATTGTACCCTGACTTCGAGGCATACCAAAAACAGTGGGCGAGTGGCAAACTAAGCTGTGTATCGGTCTTCCACAAGTACGTCTCCGCACCGACCAGATGCCAAGTCATTAACTGACTATTCGCAGATTCGTCGTCCTTACCTCTGATCGTGATCTCGCACGCAAAGTCTTTAACTCGCCCGCTTTTGTCAAACCATGCGTTGTGCCAGTAGCGGAAGACCTTATGGGTGCAAGTGCTTGGGTGTTCCTCGATGGAAAGCGTCATATCGACTTCCGCAAAGGATTGAACGGTCTTTTCACCCGCAAAGCGCTCGAATCATACCTACCTACTCAAGAAGCTGTGCTTTCTGATTATTTCGGCAAGTTTGTTCGTGCGAGTATGGACAACCAAGGGAAGCCCACGCCATTCATGGGACATTTCCGTGAGATCAATTGCGCTCTTTCGTGCCGCACGTTCGTCGGCCACTACATTTCGGATGAGGCAGTAAAAAAGATTGCAGACGATTACTACTGCATTACCGCGGCCCTCGAACTTGTGAACGTCCCTCTATCCATCTACGTTCCATACACAAAAGTCTGGCGAGGCAAACGAGCAGCGGATGGTGTGCTCGCCGAGTTCGCAAAATGCGCTGCAGCAAGCAAGATTCACATGGCTGCTGGTGGAAAACCAACTTGTATTATCGACCGCTGGATTTCAAGCATGATCGAGTCGCAACAATACCGCGACAATGTTGCTGCTGGTATTGAAGATCTCGAAAAGCCGGCCGTTCTCCTCCGCGAGTTCACTGATTTCGAGATCGCTCAAACAATGTTCACATTTCTGTTTGCATCTCAAGACGCATCGAGCAGTGCAACAACCTGGCTCTTCCAGATCATGGCCCAGCGACCTGACGTCCTCGACCGCGTGCGCCAAGAGAATCTCGAAGCAAGAAATGGAGATTTGAATGCTCCGCTCAGTCTGCAGATGCTGGAGTCGATGGTCTACACCAACGCCGTTGTGAAGGAACTTCTTCGTTATCGTCCACCTGTCATCTTCGTCCCCTACCTTGCCAAGAAAGCTTTTCCAGTCACGCCAACATATACTGTGCCCAAAGGGGCTCTGATTGTGCCTTCCTGCTATCCTGCTCTTCAGGATCCTGAAGCTTATCCGCGACCCGATGTCTTCGACCCCGAGAGATGGATCTCAGGGGATGCTAACGAGAAGACCAAGAACTGGCTGGTATTTGGGACGGGTCCACACAATTGTCTCGCACAGCAATATGTGCAGCTCACCATGACAGCAATGATTGGGAAGGCGGCGCTGGAGTTAGATTGGGTACATCATCCCACAGCAAGATCTGAGGAGATCAAAGTTTTTGCCACGATATTTCCTATGGTATGCTAGCTCCAAACTACGTGAAGATCCCAAATGCTTACTTGAACAGGATGATTGTCCATTAGTGTTTACCAAAAGGGCATAAAATATGCAAAGAGCGAGCCTGGGGTTTTCGAACCAAACTTCTCTGGGTTAGTTCTCTGTCATAGCGGCCGAACAGCATTTGCACCGAATAATTGATGCCCTCGGCGTTCCAACCCCGAAAATTGTGCGGGCCTCCTCCAATCACAACCATTTGCCTATCTAGGCGGCAACATTTATTTTATACTTCCCGTCCAAGCTGACGACACATATCCGATGCTCTCAAAATATAAAAGCCAAACTCTAACATTTCTTGGCAAAAGCTTGTTCCGTCCCATTTCAATTCCCCTATTCAAATCGTGATTCTTCTCACTATAACCTACTTAAGATGAACTTCGATCTTGGATCAGCTGTCGAAGCCGACATCCCAGCTCTATCTCAAATCTGGCAGTCCAGTTTCCGCTCCTACGACATCTGGGCTGCAGCAATGCGTCACGTATCCTCTGAAGATGAGCTCGCGTTTTACAATAAAGCGCTTATTTCCCGCGTGGAGTCGCCAAATAATGCTGTTACCAAGATCACTGAGCGAGAAACGGGGTAAGCACCTCCCTGCTTACAATCATTGACCAAAGTAATGTAGGCATTCCGATGAAGTTGAGGCTGATGGTAATGAAATAGAAAAATCGTAGCATGGTCTACGATGAGCAGACCGTATACCAAAACAGCTGAGGAGGAAAAGGCGCCGAAACCGCCGTCCATACGTCCTGAAGCAACGGATTTAAAAATTTGGTCTATCTATGAGAGGTGTGGGGAGATGATGAAAGCTTGTGGATATAACCCAAAGACCGATTTCGGTAAGTTCCCAGCAACTCCCTGACACTGCGTTTGAAGGGAGATGCTGATAAGTGGACAGCGAGATCTGGACTCGTTGTTGATCCGGCGTATCAGAAGCTTGGACTTGGAAGAAAGTTGGCTGTCTATGACAATGAAATTGCGGACGAGGCAGGTGCGAGGATTTGGGTTTCTGCTAGCTCTAACTCGAAGAAACTGTTTTTGAGTCTCGGATTTGTGGTGCTGGGGACCGAGAGTGTGGTATTGAGTGAGGATGAGAATGGGGAGAAGATTGGGATGAATTTGGTTACGATGAGGGAGCCGTTGCGGAAATAATGAATGATGGTCTATGGGATAGTGCTATAGAAGTACGGATTGGTTTCAGCATGTGCCTTGAGAGCAGGCGGTGAATTGTATTGTCAGAAGTGGGTTTCTTGCTGCCACTGTCAACAGCGTACAACGGTAGGAGTTGGTGGATCAATTCAGGATGCAAGTCCAAGCACAACCCCGAGACAACAATGAGAGACAGAAATGGCCTAACTCAAAGCGGGAAGTAGATTGTGTATCCGTTGCGCTGCCACCAGCGTTGCGTTGGCCTGTGCGCATCTAAACGAACTGGGCTAGCAAATCATATCTCTGCATTCTTCGAATTAAGACCTCTCATTCGCTGCAATTTTGCGGTAGATTTAATCACGAAAACGCAACGCTGGTGGAAGCGCAACGGATATCTTAATGGCAATCCCCCCAACCCCTGTTTGACCTAACAACATTGTTGGTGCTTCTCTAGCTTTTCCGTGCTCAAATGTACGCGCAATGATAAGGCGAATTCCAAACCCCTCAATCATTCATACCAGCTCAATGCTCATATCTCTGCTCATGCTCAGTACGCCCCTTTCTGATACCATATTCAAACTAGTCTTTCGTGTAAGGCAGGAATGAGCTGCTCGCCTGTTTTTGCATCACATAATAATTCTGCCATCAAATCAAATCATTGAGAGGGCGGCGGCTTTCTTCAGTGGTCACCAACTATGTGTTTGTTGTCTTTTCCAAATGAGACTATGTTAAATTTTGAGCAACAGCGAACTTTAGCACTTTTGCATCTTCCTGTTACCTATCTCGACACGAGGGAGTACAATATGGTTGGCACGAGATGCTTGTGCTGCAGGTCGCCACTAAGAGTGGGCTTGTGTAAAGTCAATCTGCATCAGCCCGACTGCATCTTCCCCTCTTCACATCACAGGCATACCGAAGGATTATGTACTCTCAAAAGCTACAAGTTTCTCTCAGAATGTCATAGAACTTGAGGTTTGCAACACTGTGGCGTCTATGTGATGTGAGCCTAAAGTAGTATAGCTAAACTCCAACTGGTCTAATTAAGCTTTTGCCTGCGTCCCTCGCATTGTACCAGAACGGCTCCGGGCAACACTCTCGGAGCTAATTGCTCGTTTTCGAGCATGGAAATTCAAGATCGTCCAACAGCCGATTCACAACATACGTTAAACAGAAGGATTAATTCCGGCTTCGCACTTAGCTAAAAGCCAGTCGCACATGTTTGCAACGTTCAGACGAAGTGACATACTGCAAAACTGAATTTTGCGCTCGTATCGCTCGTCGAGGAGACCATGGACGTAACCCTCTTATTCCGGGGTATTTAAAGACGGATTGAAACCCCAGTGTCCTAACCGACCAAAACTCATTAGATTTCCTAATACGATCTACTTACCGCCCAGATCTTCTGGTTTGACAACCCCCTCCCAATTTCCATCAATATGCATTTCTCCACTCTCACCGCACTCACCGCACTCTCTAATACAATAGCTTTCGCACTTCCTGCCGAGAACGAAGCAGATGTTTATATTGCCTATAGTGGACCAGGAAACTACTACCTCCAGAACGCGGCAACCGGAACAGTGCTGGATCTTCTTAACGGAAATCCGGGCCCCAACACTCCTATTAACGGCTAGTAAGTTCCATCCTCGGACGTCTCTTCTTTACTGAAATGTCTGACCTATTATTTTAGTACACTGAATCCGGGTCCGCATCAGATTTGGCAGGTTTCGACAACGGGACCCAACAATGAGGTGACGATTATCAATACTGCTACAGGCGCTATTGCCTCTTGTCCTCATGGTAATCTACCCCATTCGTTGACAATGTCGTTTTACTAATAAAATTAGCTGTTAATGCGCCCAATGGTTGGTTTCAAATGGTTGGAGGCGAAGTTCCTATCGATAGCTATGCCAGGGTAAGCATCTAGCAGTCACAGACGCCTGCACCGCGGAGCTAATAAGTATTCTAATAGTTTAACATGATTACCAACGCAGACAACAGTTTGCAGTAAGTTTAAACTTCGTTTTAAATAGAGCTTCGTGGTTTCTGAAAATCTTAAAGAGAGGTTGCTGACCACCAGCCACAGGTTCAAGAACGAGGCAACTGGTAACTGCATGGACATGGCACAGTCCAGCCCAGCAAATGGGGCGAACGTCCTCTGCTACCCCTGTCACCCTGGAGTTGGAAGTAATCAGAACTGGGTCCTACTTGGGGCATAGGATGAATTTAAAGACGAATTAGCTGCTTTGGGTTGCCGGATTTCCAGTTAGTGTGGGTCCAGGTTCACCTCATAGGGGTTCCTGGATCATTACCCGAATGGGCACGTTGGCTACTTAAATTTCAATACCTAAAATCAGCATTCTAATTTCAAAGAATCTCTTCTTTTCGCTCGTCTGCTAAGGAACCTGTTGATGCTGTGAAGCTATAATACGTGTCCCAGAAAGTTGACACCAAGACCTACCAGGTCCAGCTCTCCTTTCTCTCGGTCTTTATGTTCCTACCTTCTAAGCTTGATATACAATACCTTCAATAAAGATTTTTGATACGTATATCATCCAACGATTTCTTTGGGGCTTTGGCATATTCGTACAACGAACGGCGTCGGTCGGGGCGGTTTCATTAAGCGAGATATCTCAGGGGTAATGTGTGTCCAAGTGAACGTTATTTTAAACTACAAATTAACTACAGGCTGCCTATAACTGTTAATGTACGTCGAATATAGCACTTTAAAAGGTTTGGGGTTCTGAATAGCGCTTTTTACTCTCCTGGTTTGCTGACTAATTCCCTTTGAGTAAAAATTACCAGAAACATGGTTAATCGCGAATTGGCTAAATTGCAGAAGATATGGTTGGAGTATTAGATATAGTGACCCCGCGATTGCCAACCCAGCTTAAAATGCTTCTTACATTCCAAGTTAGCTGGACTTCTGTGTTGAGGAATAAAATTAGAAATCGCGAAGTCGGGACTTCGAGAGGTTAGGGTAAGGGCGCAACTGATGGAGCATCGGTTCTCGTGATAGTCCCATGCGACCACTTATCGAGGCTTGTCGGGGTTTCAAAACATGGTTATGTAATGCCTTCGTGGCCCAGTTATCTGTCCTTTCTTTGCTGACGAGAGAAAGGTGATACTGCCAATATGTTCAGCCGACGGAGAACATTTCCCATTATCGCGGGTTTAGCTTTCTTCTCAATTCTATGTTATCTAGACAGATTTTCAAGGGTAGCTGAACACCATAGCAACCATGTCTCGATATACGATAACCAGCCATGGGAGTCACCAAAATTAATCGTCTATGAGGAAGAGCTAAGAGCAGAGGAAACATTCGATGCTCTGAACAATCTTTGCAGCAAGACGAAGTGGACAGAAGGCTTATGGCTCCATTGCCACAGCTATTGCGGAGAAAATAAAACCTCTGCCTGCGGCGGTCTCAACAATGCTAGGAATAGAATCCAAACCTGCTTGCGACTGGCAATCGATATCGGAGCCGGCACCATCATCCCATCAGTTACCTGGAGAAATGAAGATGACCTCGCCAACACAGGGTCCTATACTGCTTGTGCAGATAGGTTTTGGGACATGGAGCACCTTCAGGTTTCACTAGCAAGAGGCTGTCCGCAGCTTAAAATCCGACTGTGTGACGATAGGAGTTCCATAAAAAATGTTATTCCGACTCGTGAACGAGGATATATGCAGGCGTCGTATTCATATGGCACTTTTCGGCCGTTTATCAATACTGCATTAGAGATGGCTGGCCTTACCATGACTGACATCAATGCTGAAAACTCTGCTGTAGTGAGCTACGGCGATACTTTCATGGCATGGAATTACAATATCTCTAAAGAGCTGACCACAATCCGAAAAGAACTCTTCAAGACAATCACGTTTAGTCAAGCTCTACTAGATGTGAGCTCTCAGATCCACCAGAGTCCTGTTCTTCAAGACAACCATTACATCGGCATCCACTTCCGTGGGGAAAGTGATTGGCCAGAAGAATTCGGCTCAGCAGCCGATCAGATGCAGCTTTATACAGAGGAGCTTCTCCGGATTAGGGACTCCGTATCTTATGATCTCAATACTGTCTACATCAGCGTAAGTTCCTAGAAGACTGAACTAAATTAGAGTGCGCTCATTGAGCCTAACTAAACTACTGAACAGTGTGGTGACCAGGAAGCGATCAATCGTTTCCGCACAAAATTAGTCCCTCTCGGTTTCGAGGTCGTAGATAAAACAAGCATTCTTCAAGGAGGGGAAAAATCCGCAACACTAGCTGCCGTCGAAGAATTGGACTTTGATCAAAAAGGAGTGGTCGAGTATGAAACACTGGTTCGGTCAACATTTTTCCTGGGCATTGTCATGTCGACAATGTCTTGTCTCATAGCTTACGCGAGAACTGTCGACGATGAGAAGGATTTCTTCGAGACTTATGTCTTCCCAGGTAGTTGGAATATCGGCATACACAGAGAGTACCCGGCTATATCTATGAAGGGCAACAGAGTCACCAAATTAATGGTAGTTAGCGGTGTGGATGTTATGAATCTTTTCCCATGAGTATACCTGGCGCTTACGTGGGACCAAGATTTACGAGAAAGGAGATCCTCTATTTCTGGCTCTTACTTAGCTTTCTGGGGACGAAATTGGGAAGGTGACTGTGTCCATAATCCCTCAGCGCCAGGTTTCCTTGGCCGGCGGGTTTACACGATTAAATGGAATCTATTGGGCACCACCCACCGCTCACAACACTAAACGAGCTTGCGATTGTATTACCGTGCTTCTCAAGGAGATTGACGCCCACTTCCTTTCATGCTTAGCCACATATAGAAAGGGGGCTTCGAGTTTGTGGAGGGCGAAACTTAACTCTGATAGCATCCATCCATTGCCACCGTCCCGCGGGCGCATAGGCAATCCTTTCGGAGCCACCAATTTACAAATGCCTTGATACTACTCTCACTCTAGCTGAATAGCAAGAAGAGTGTCTGTAAATACTATAAACGGCTCCGCGCTATCAAATTTTGAGTTTCTGGTCTACTTAATATCTCATCGTCCCCTTTGGTACTCATTTCCAAGTGAAACGCCCGTTAACAGGTTTGGCAAGACATAACTAAAGCCTTACATGCTGCCAACGCCATGGGTTACCTGCTTTGCTTCATCATCATCCAACCAACCTTTGATCTGTCTCTCCTTTGCCCAATCAACAACCATGTCAAAATCTCGACAGGTATGAGTAGCTGAAAGCTTGGGAAAGATGTTATAGTCATTGTCCTCACCATGCTTGAACGTTACTGGTGTGATATCGGCATTGCACATAATAGATTGCCGCAGTGCATCAATGCAGTGATCTATCCTCGTAAGTCACACGTCAAAATTTTAGGACAGAGCAAGTCAATTACCCCAGTGCAACCCCATAACAGTATTGTGATTCACAGTCCCGTTATCATGATAAGTCCAACCGTCCGGATATTCATCTGGATAGATTGCCTTTCGCAGCATATTGACACAGTGCAGAAGATGGAACACTTCAAGTTGGACAACGTATTTGGATGGGTCGTTAGGTGCGGGGAGGGTTTCGTTCAGAAGGTGCGATGCTTCGGATTCCGAGAGACCAGTGATGCCAACTTGAAAATATTAGCAATCGTTGTTGGAAGCACGCATGATAACACTTACAATCGTAAAGAGCCTCCCATAATGCGTCTTTTTCTTGTGGCGGGACACCAAGGTACGGACTCCGATTAAAGAAATAACTAGCAAACGTAACTGTGTGATAGCGTACTACCTGATTCGCAGGCGCTGTTGGCAATTAGACTTATTACTGAGTCTTGCAAGATTTTGGTTTAGTTTTACTTACACCAAATGCTAAGTGCTCGATCTCCGAAGATCTTCTCGTGAAAGATAGATGCAGAGCTCATGAACACAAGCAAGAAGCCAATGACCAGGTAAAGGGCTTTGATGTGTAAAGACTGGCTGAAACGGCTGCGATCTTGGTTAACTTGCCTCTCATGAGAAAGGAAGCCAACATCTTCATCTGAAGATGAAGCTGAGAGGGGACTGAAAGTATATTTGTCGTCAAAGTCTACTTTTGGTGCCATAGTAGGAAAGATTGTTGGATTTGGTACTCAGTTATGAGACGAGTGTGCAAAGACGATATATAACAAAGTGGGCAATTCAATTGACAGAGAAGGGGGGCTGTGAAGAACCAAAACTTGGATATTAATATGAAAAGGGAACTAGCAGGGCAGGGCTGGGCATTATACAAATTCAGGAACGGAGAAAAGGCTTCCGTACCTCGAGAAGTAAGACGACTGAAGGCGTTATTTGAGAAAGGCTCGCATCATCCTAGAAGCTTCAAAACGCCATCCAATGTTGTTCAGAACTGCAAGAAGGTTCATCACCTCCGCGCATATGCTGCAAAATCGGGAATGCATCACATACAGTCAGCATTTGTCTTCCATTTGTCTTCATCTCTAATTAACCGCTAAAGAGGGCTAAGGATCGATGTCTTTTCCTAAAATGGCCGCTTCCATACCTAGCGTATACAGACGCAAGGTCTATAGTTACACATGAACGATGCAATGTGGGTTTCTTCCGGTCAGCCATACGAAAGGTCTACTGCAGGTCTTCTTTACGAGCCGTGCAGCCACCCGCATAAACTCTCTTTCTGCCCAATAGGAATCGCTCCGTATTCTGAAATTCCCATATGAGGAAAGTGAATGCCTGTCTGGTGTTTCGGTACTCGGGTCGGCGGTGTCGGAAAATTTATGCATGTCATGTCACAGTCGGCCGCCGGTACAACCTACCATTTGTGAGTTCTCTATGGAGACGACGTTTCATAAGCTAAGCCTATCATATTGCTGAAATGATGGCCAAGCTACCAACAGGGTTTCTGGAGAAGTCATGCTTTCTGACAGCTTTGCTTGGCAAGACATTATCACTGCCCACGTGTAAATATTTTTGACTAAACGGCTTCAATATTACATAGAGTTGATTTACCACTACTCATAGTCTTGTTCTTCCTAGTAATTACTTGAATTATAGGTACATTTATTATAAAATATAATAATTATAAATCTCGAATAAGTATAACTAACTTGTCTTTTAACAAACTTAGACTATAAGTCACTAATATTTAAACCCTGGGAGTGAAAGTTGCGAAGACTAAACAGTGCCGCACCATATCAGCAAATATTTAG
Organism: Stipitochalara longipes BDJ; assembly: GCA_009732865.1. Lineage (NCBI taxonomy): Eukaryota > Fungi > Ascomycota > Leotiomycetes > Helotiales > Hamatocanthoscyphaceae > Stipitochalara > Stipitochalara longipes. Next base: position 1,485,059 of record ML769344.1, on the reverse strand, counting down.
TCCATATTAGGAAGGTAAACAATCGCTTTGTCCAAAGAACGGGAGGGGATGGGAGGGGGTGAGTACCCGAGATACTGATCTATCACTCACTTGCCTCTGCAGAAACCTGGTAGAAGGCCCTTTCTGGTGTGACAGAGGGCATGACTGCATACATGCAAGAACGGGACGGCCGACGAGAAAGGAGAGATTTGTTAGTCGTAGAGGTTTGATAGAAATCTCGAAAATTCAGCGGTGAGGTATCTTCCGTCTGCACCGATTAGTACCATGGTGGATGTTGCAATATCTGAGTCGTCTTTGATCAAAGCGGAGGAAGGGGAAACATTAGAAGAAGCCAGAAGAGAAAACAACTATAAGTTCATTCGAATTCCCAACATTTGGAAGTAATAAATCAATTCATCAACTCAGTTCATCACTTCAGTAAAGTTACCACTTGAGTCCTTCTGGAACCTTGAGATTTATTCTAGTCTCCTGTTCAATCCCAAATTCAGCAAAGATGAAGACATCAACTATCCTCAGTACCTTTTTGGCTTCCTTCGCGGTAGTTGGAGCACTCCCCCACGGAAGTACGGTTTCAGGCATACACTCCAGAGAATCAAGCTAACATAGAACTTAGCCCATGAAGATAAACGTGCTGTGGACGAGGGAACTCTCAAGGCAGCTGTTGATGCAATCTCAGCAGCTGACTACAGCGAGACGAAATGGCCCAGATCTGTCGACACAACCTCCCTTAAAGCTGCGGTTGACGCCATCTCCGCCGCAGACTACAGCGAGACAAAGTGGCCTAGAGCCGTCAATAGCGATTCTATCAAGGCTGCAGTAGATGCCATCTCCGCTGCCGACTACAGTGAGACGAAGTGGCCCCGTGCGGTCCAAGATGATGTGAAAGCAGCTGTGGATGCTATATCTGCCGCTGACTATAGCGAGACAAAATGGCCACGAGCTGTCGATGCCGCTTCCGTTAAAGCTGCCGTTGACGCCATCTCAGCAGCCGACTATAGCGAGACAAAGTGGCCCCGTGCAGTTCAAGACGATGTGAAAGCAGCTGTTGATGCTATCTCCGCCGCTGACTATAGCGAGACGAAGTGGCCCCGCGCAGTTCAAGACGATGTCAAAGCAGCTGTTGACGCCATCTCAGCGGCCGATTATAGTGAGACAAAGTGGCCCCGTGCACGACGTGCAGTTCAAGATGATGTGAAGGCAGCCGTCGATGCTATCTCCGCCGCTGATTACAGCGAGACGAAGTGGCCTCGTGCACGACGTGCAGTTCAAGATGATGTGAAGGCAGCCGTCGATGCTATCTCCGCCGCCGACTATAGCGAGACAAAGTGGCCTAGAGCCGTCAACAGCGATTCTATCAAGGCTGCAGTCGATGCCATCTCAGCAGCTGATTATAGTGAAACCAAGTGGCCCAAGGCCAAGCTTTAGAGCAGCCAGCGCCGGAAGAGCATATGGTGAGCATTCTCCGCGATCCTGGGATACTCGGATGCTAACTTTTTTTAGGAAGTTGTTGGGGTCCAGGGTTGAAGTGGGTGGGTTTCTAACTTTGTGGATGCGGAATTGAAGGGTGACCATTGTTAGAATGGATATAGCTCATGGAGGTCGGAAAGCGTTCCAGTCTTTACCGGATGAACTTTCAATCTATGTCTTCCTTGAGTCTTGGTGTTCTAGCAATGGAGAAAAACTATGTGAGGCGCGTGGCTTTCTCAACTATATTCAGACTTCAGCTTCTAGATCTAAGGGAAAGGGCAAAATGGTAGTACTGTTGACCTCTCGCATGACTACACGTGACCATTTTTCTTTCTTTTTTGCTTTCAACTCTCAAAACACGGTTTTACGCTATTGTCTGAGCACTCGTACGTAGCGCCGAAGCATGCTCAGGATGCTCAGTGTATGGCTTGAGATGTTTTCAGGTTGCCACAAATCCCGTCTTCAGGCATCATTCACCAAATCCACGCGGATACTCGGACAGCGACTCGATCATGCCTAAGTCTAGATTCTGGGAAAAGTCAGACCATGGGGCTGGAATTGTCATCTTTCTTTGGGCCTGTGTCGGGTCATATAGGCGTAAGTTCCTGTGCTTTCTTTGCTTTCCCAAACTTCGGACAGTTCGTTACCCTGGAGCGCGATTTTGACAGAGTGGCAGTTCCCGCCACTATCGACAGCGCCGTTTGTTGAGAGTGACTCGTCCTCACGCACGACGGCTGCATCGTCCAACCACCAGTACTTCAACACTAACCTCGCCCATTGCTCCTCATCTAGATCCTGCTCGCTAGTGAGGAACGAGCGATGGTGTGCTTTCTCTTCGCTCGATGCTTCCAGATTGTTAAGTAGCCACATGTTGATGCGATCTTGCTGATTAGCATCCATATATGTACTTGGGCGAAGACTACTATTTGACGGATTGCTCTTTTTAATGTCTTTCTCTGGATAATCATCTTCATTTGGAGTAGGCTCTGCCAGTGGTCCGACCCCAGGCCCGATCTTTCGACAGAGAGCCAGGTGGTAGTCGAGCTCTTGGGTGTCATGTCCCATTTTCCAGGCGGAGAGACGGACTGCTTCTGCTTCAGACTCGATGGCGGAAACCTCTGCAGCTAATACTTCGATTTCTTTCTCTACTATCTCATCAGAGGAGCCCAAGAGCACTGCTGGAGTCGTTCTGAAGAGATCGATTTTGAACCGTGTTGCTTCGCCGAGGAGAATGAGGTCCATGTATTTTGCGATCTCGGGAACAAAGCGTGTCGGATCTTGTTGTGTGACGTGCACGTAGTGAGAATTTAGACACGCATCTTCTGGTCGATGTGGCCAATGTGGCAACCATCCGAATGATTTGCTGTTGAGAGGAAGGTACTTCGCAGAAGTGTATTGCCGAGGTGATGCAGACATTGACGCATCTACATTGTGCATGCCCATACTTTCTCGAGGCTGGAAGGTGCTCGACGTCTCGTGGTGCTCAGAGGGCAAGAGCATGCCAGCCGAACCAAAGCTGCGAACAGACCCAGATCGGGATCCACGCCTCGAACCTCGTCTCGACAGGCTCGTTGACGTCCAATCTTCCATCTTGCTCTCAATCCTTGCAAGGCTCTCGGCAATACTTGCTATCGAAGCAGAGCTGCCTGGTGATTTTTGTCCAGAATAAGCATAATAAGGACTTGAGAGAAATGGAAAAACTTCGGACGCTTCTGTTTTCCTTGTCTCGGGATCCCTCTCTCCCGACAAAATGGCTAACTTTGTCGTCAGCAGGTCTAGGGCGGTTGAGTGCACAATATCCAGATGTCTATACATTGCGAAGTTAGCGAAGTTGTAACCATTTGCTACTTGTAATGGCCGAGCATACCTTCCGATCGTAGACAAGATCGTAGTGATATCGTTCTTGTACCTTGCAATCTCGACGTATATATCTGTAATCTTCTGCTTCTCCAGTGCGACCAAGAACTTCTTGAATGAAGCCTTGCTCCCGGAGCTCGACGCCGGATGGCATTTTCTTGCCATCGCCAACCACTTGTAGATATCCTTGCTGCAATCATCAATCTGGCCTTGCAGCGAAGCCAAAACAGAATCCGGGATCGATTTGGTGGGAGCATCTCCCAACTTCTTCATCAACTCTCTGACATCTTCTAGGATTTGGATCAGTTCATTGAGGCGCTTGAGAAACCGCTCGACGGCGTGCGATGCCGCGGCGCAGTCCTGGAAAAAGCTCCGCAGAGCGATGATCCCGTTCACCGATTGTCCTGCCAGGCTCAGGATCCCAGCGATGCTGGAGAGACCTGCGACAGCCTCCATTGGCCCAAGGACTTCGGGAACGATAGTGGCTCTCGCTCGTGTAGTTCTTGCGTTCAACCAGGCAATGGTTTCCTTTCGAGAAGAGCGAATCTACATGTTCATGTTCACAGCCTCAGGGTCGATGCAAGATACCAACTTCAGCCTAGTACCATGCGGTGGCCCGCCACAGCCCCCACCAGCGGTCTGCCTTGCGGACTGCCTGTCTGAAGCAAGGGCTGGGCAGTGAGTGCCATACTCTGATTCGGATGTGGATGGTCACCAGTGGCGCTCTTAGCGTAAAGTAAAAACGCTCTGCCGAGCTCAATTCAGAAGGTGGTACATACAGCAAACCACATAAGGCTGTGGGAGGGGGGAATTGAGAAGAAACAAGAACTGCTCAATCTTATCTCAGCCGCACTTGCGACTGCTCTATCACTTCATCACACGCACTCATTCAGACCCTACTCAGTGCAATTCATAGTTTGTAATATTGCTCATTTGTTTGCTTTGCTTTGATTTGCTTTGCCTCTGCCACTTTGCCAGCTATAGACGAAATCTATCAGGATATACTTTGCGTTGCCGTACCCCTTGCTTTCCACGACAAATGCATCAACCAACGTCCTCCTTCTCTTCCTTGACAAAAGATCCAGGACCCCCCTCAATATAGACAAGAAATAATGCGCCTTGCCTTCCGCCATGCGCCGCCCGCCTCCCCCTCTCACTCCACACTCCACACTCGCCACTCATGCTCCCCTAGATATAAGATCCGTGCATTACCTATTCCCCTCCCCTTCCACCAAAAGACTGTCAATAGAATCGAAGCAAGTAGATTCCCAGACCCAAGAGTAAAAGAAGAGATCCCCGGTATCAAATTCCGCAATTTCCAGCATTTCCCAACTCGCACGCTAACCCAACCAAATCAATCTGACGAAAAACAAATGAAAAGCTCTGAAATGCAATCCCCCAAGATACAAAAGAAAAGGTAAAAGTAGAGTAAGAGTTATTCAACAACATCATCTAAACATCCCCCGGTGTTGAGACAGACAAAACCCAATCTTGTGGACTGGGAAAAAGACATGTCTCCCTGATCCCTCTGCAGCATCATCGCGTTGCCACCTCTCTCTCATCCCCACCCCTTAAGAACACAATTCCCGGAAACCATACAAAGAAAAAAAGAACCAATGTTGAAGAAATATAACACCGCAAGGAAACAAAGTCCAAAATTTCTGCCCAAGATTTCCGCCCATACCATTCCCAATTTTTCATATATAAATGAACAAGTCCCAAGGCACCGGGATAGAGGTAAATCGCCGTACGCTCGGATCCATTGGAATGGTCAATCGGAAGAGCAGCCAGCTTTTGTTTTTCCATTTTCGTTTCTGTTTCGTAGAGTGATGTTCGATCGTTTCAAGATTGCTCTTTTTGTCGTAAGGTATCTAGTCGCTGGTTTCAGGGACGGTTAGAGGAGAGAGGTATTTACATGACGACACATGCTTCGGGTTCAGCTTTTTTAGCGCCTGCACTCGTTAGTTTTGAAGATTCTACCTAGAGATTGTCTGAGGCTTACCTTTTCCCGACGACTTGCCCTGCTTGCTGGGTCCTGCCATCCAGGCTAATACCCCTTTTGCAGGTTCCCTCCTACTACTCCTTGATCTCGACCCTGGGGGCGCCCGTGTCAGGTTGACGATCACAGGGGGTCCACCGGGGTGGTCTCCTCTTGCTCCCCCTCCAGTCGGTGGTCGCGGTGGTGGGCCTCCAGGCCACATTCCCCCTGGGGGCGGAGGCGGAGGCGGGGCGCCCCGCATCTGAGATGGTGGCGGTGCCGGACCACCTGGGCCTCCCCTGTGGGCATGCCTACTGTGTGGTCGACCATGGCTGTCACGGAAATGGTGGCCGGGCTGGGGGCCAGGCATCATTCCAGGGTGCCCCCCATGTTTCGGAGGTTCTGGCATAGGCCACATGTGCATAGAGACAGACCAGTCGGGCTCGATCGTTGTTTCCCAGACTCTGGGAAGGATGATCTCCCCATTGGGTCCGATCAGATCGTAGTGGCCTTCTGCAACGTGGGGGCCAAGGCCTTCGACATGCAGGAAAGCTTGTCGTATTAATTCCTCCATTCCCTATGACTGTTGTTAGCGATGAATTTCCAGACCGAGATCAATTACACTCACAGCCCAAGTCGCACACAACTCGAATGGGAAGCTGAATTTTCGCCCAACAGCATCCTTGAACTTGACAGGCTTCTTCTTGTCGACTGGTGGTGGTGCGAGTGCCTTTGCCAATGCCTCAGCAGCTTCTTTAGCAGCCTTGTCATGCTCCTCCTTGAGCTTCTTTTCCGCCTCAGCAGCTTCTTCCTTGAGCTTCTTCTCAGCCCCAGCGGCTTCCTCTTTGAGCTTCTTCTCCGCCTCAGCAGCGTCTTTCTTGACCTTTTCCAATTCATCAATGGCTGCCTTCTTTGCAGCGGCTTCTGCGGCCTCTGCGGCCGCCTTCTCCCTCTCCTTCTCTGCGTCCTTCTTGGCTTTCTCAATGCCCTTGGCCATGGCCAACTCCCTCTCTTCCTTCAGCTTCTTCTCCCACGCATCCGCTTCCTCTTTTTGCTTGGCCGCGGCTGCTGCTGCATCGTCAGCTGCCTTCCTTCGGGCAGCCTCAAACTCCACGAGTACTCGCTCCTTCTCTTCCTTCAGCTTCCTCTCCCACGCCTCCTTTTCCTCTTTTGCCTTGGCTGCGGCATCTGCGGCGTCCTGAGCTGCCTTTCTCTGGGCGGCCTCAAAATCCGCTAATGCTTTCTCCTTCTCTTCTTTCAGCTTTTTCTCCCACGCATCCTTTTCCTCTTTTACCTTGGCCGCGGCAGCAGCCGCGTCTGCAGCTGCTTTCCTCTGGGCGGCCTCAAAATCCAGGAGCGCTTGCCTCTTCTCTTCCTCCACCTTTTTCTCCCAAATTGCCTTTTCTTCAGCAGCTTTCCTCGCTTGCTCTGCTGCCGCCACAGTAGCTTTTCGTTGAGCTTCCTCGAAATCAGCTAGCGCTTGCTTTTTCTCCGCATCCATCTTCGCCTCCCATGCTGCCTTCTCCTCGGCCGTTTTCCGTGCAGCTTCCATCGCAGCCCGCTCTGCTGCTTCTTTGGCATTCCGGTCATCAATCTCCTTTTGTGCCTTTGCGGCCTTCTCCGCTAACTCCTTTTGGGCCTTTTCGATTTTATCCGCCATTATTTTTGCTTCCGCCGCAGCCTTGTCCGCAAGTTCTTTTTGCAGTTTGTCGTATTCAAGTTTTTGCTTCTCCATCAGTTCGGTGACGGCTATCAATTTCTTCTCGGTCTCAGGATCTGGTACTGCGACAATCGAACCTTCGCTGGGTGGCCATGCGGGGGGATAATGTTGGTATCCTTGCATCGCACCGCCGTGACCCCCGTATCCTCCATACCCGGGATTCGGAGGATACGGCATCATATCATGGCCTGGATAGCCACCTGGGGTGCTGTGACCAGACATAGCATGGTGGGGAGCCCCAAAGTAGCCAGCTCCACCAGGTGGGCCTGGGGTCGGTTGAGGGGAGAAGGGATTGCCGCCCCCAGGATACTGACCGTACCCTCCTTGAGCCCCATAATGCGTCAATGCGCCTGGGCCTGGAAAGGGGGGAGGTGCATAAGGCCCTGGCTGCGAATATGCACTTTGGGCATATCCTGGCAGAGGCATCCTACCACCATAGGGCCCATGCTGTGGTGTAGGATAGCCTCGGCCATAGCCCGGGAAGTCGTCGGGATCCACGCTTGAGGGTGGTGCCGGCACAGGATGCCGATGAACGCGCGAGGCTGGCGGACGTCGATTTGTTCGTTCGGTGGTGGTGTGCCTCCGAGTCGGGGCTCGCGATGCTGGCGGAGGTCGACTTCGGCTTGGGCGGTCCCGGTAGCCTGTGTTGGATGTAGGAGGCCTCGAGGCTGAATCGCTCGGATCTAACTCACTGGAAACGCCTTCCCAAGAATCGTCTGACTGGTTAGACACTATGTTACTGCCAGCGGGTGAGACGTGGACGCCGGTACCTGAACTTCCTTCGTCGGTGAACGAATTGGATCGCGAAGCAGACCGCGAACTGGTCGTAGGACTGGTGTGATCGATCTGAGAGGAGCATGTCAGCAATTGTTCGATGGCCAATGCTCAGGTCGAGCATGAGGGTTGGGGGTTAATTGTATAGCTGGCCTCCGCGCATCGTGCCGCACTGTGTGAGGTGAGGCCAGAGTGAGGGGTAATCTTACAGTGATCGTCGTGCTGCTTGGACAGGAATGTTAGCCAGGATTCAGTGTTTGCGACATTGCACCGCGGAGGCATTGCAAACTCACGTCATCGGAAATGATTATGTTCAAGGAATTTCTCGCTCACGACAATTCTGCCAGAGAAAAGTCGGAGCTTGAAAGTTTCCCTTGGGTGACTGGGATGGGGTGGAGGGCGACCGCCCTGGGTATTCGCAAGGCCAAAACCTGCGAAGCCGCCTGACTGTGGCGGATGCGAGCTACTTGCTGGTGAGGGTGTGTATGGGGGATTGATGTTGCTGGCAGAGCACGGAATTGGGGAGGAGCTCGTTGCAGTGTTGATGCTGATTGCAGCGGTGGTGGTTGATGTCGGTGTCGGTGTTCGAGCGGTCGAAGGCTCGGGACGGAGCGAGGTCTGTAGATGGGCGAGTGAAGCGTAGACTAGAGTCGCGCGAGACTATTGATTCTGCGATGGTAAGTATCGCTGTCCGAGAGACAGATAAACGATTCACACGGTGCGCGTGTTTCTCTTCCGTTTCTCGTGAGAGGTGGTGGTGGTGGTGGTGCTGGCAGAGAGAAAGGTCGAAGCAAAGGAGGTGAGGTGCGGTGCGGTGCGGTGCGGAGCGGTTCTGCGAGGGCCAGCCAGGAAAAGCAGGGCGAGGGGTCGACGCGCTAATATTGGGAGAGTCGAGGTCAGCACGGCCAGCGAGCGAAGTGTGAGTGGTCGGGCAGTGACAGGCACGAGCACAGCACCAGACCAGCACCACCACCAGAACACCAGCAATCATTTATCCACAACCACAAAATTTATTCTTCACTCCCGCACGCACTACGCACGTCCGAATGGCCACATCCCTCACCCTCCCCTCGCCCTCATGCTCCGGCCCCCAGAGGGGGATCGCCTGCATGCCTCCGCACCACACGAAAGGGCGGGAGCTGCCAGACGGGCCCAAGGAGCAGCCGTGGGCAAGGAGGCCAAACATCTCTCAGATGATCGACCTGCCCACAGAGCCCCTCGGCAGGGCATGATGCTGAAAATGAAAGAAAAGGGGGAGGGGAACGTACCTTGTCTGACCTATTCCAGGCCGAGAAGTGGCCTATTCGGGTTGAGGGGCTCCTGAAACTCGAGGGGGCGGCTTTCTAGAAGGGGGCTTCTGTCACGGAGGCCCGTCTAAATTCGCGACAGGTTCGTAACGTGTCCCGGCAATCCTCTCGTGCTGCAAGGTTGGCAGATGGACGACGTCGATGTCCTTCCTGGCCCGCGGCGGTGATTGGGACGAGATGGGATCTAGGATTCTAGGTGCGGTGCAGATGTGGATGCGGACAGCGACCGAGGCGAGGGGAGGCGAGCGGATTGTTTGCTCCCCTTTCTGCCGCGTGCGTATGGAGGATGCTTATATTGCACGCGAAGAAGGATGTGGATGCGGATGTGGATGCGCGTTGGGCCTGCACGAGAGCAATGTTGATTATTGACGTCGATTCCGGCGGGCTTGGATGGCAAACTTTGGGCGCACGGCGGAGCTTGGCTTGGATGGCTGAGAGTGAGTCGGTTGCTGGCTGCTGCGGGCGTGCTCGTCCCTATTCGCTGCCCTGTTCTCCCAATCGAATCTGCCTGCAGGCCTGATAGGCGTAATGCGAGACGGCGGCGGGTAAGTTAAGTTTTCCTTTTCTCCTACTGCCGGTTTGCTGGCAAGTTAAGGTAGGAAGGAAGAAATAGACAAATGTGTGATAATCAGATATCGAGTGACAAAAGTCAAAGTTTTGGTTTGGGGGAGTTGCGTTCTGCGTTCTGCGTTCTGCGTTCATTCAACGGTACAGTAGTTTTGTCTTGTGACCCTTATGCTTGTGGCGATGCTTTGGTGAGTGGTGCATGTTCAAGTCTCCCACAGGTTCGGCGGGCCTATGAAAGGTAACTGGTAGCACAGCAAATCGTGCGGCGGCAGCCTGTGTTTTGTATGAGTGAGGGGGGGTGGGATGGTTGCTTTGGTACTCGGCGGGTTGCTAGCTGTCATGTGTCTGCCTGCTTAAGGCTGTTCTCGTCTACATATACATAGGCAGTGGACCTCTCTCATGTTTCAAAGCTCCTGTGCTGTCAATGACTCCCCCCAACATCGGACACCCGCATCCTCCACTTCCAGCCAGAAAAAGAGCCGCTGCCGCAAATGCGCCTCACCGCTGGTCGGGTTGTTAGGCGCAGTTGATGCCTGAAAGAGTCCAATGGCGAGCCCAACTTTTTGCCCAATGCCGTGATTGGGTTTGCCACCTCCCAAGAAACGCTTCTCAGAGTGCCACGATCCACGGGCCGGCCCACTTGGCTAACTGGTCGAAGCTCCCTCCACCAAGAAACACGAAAATTGTAATTCGAGGCTGGGTCTAGCATTCCGAAAGCGGACCATAAAAAATTGTTCCTTGCATGTCGCGTCTCCCATTGGGCATCTGGAACCTGTCCGCAATCCCAATACTTTTGGACCTTCGTCAGATGCTCCTCACCGAATGTTTTTGGCTGCCCCTGAATCAAGTAGCGCTTTTGCAGCGATCACCTCGGCCTTGTCGTAACCCTCCCATCCAGATTCACCACTGACACTCCGACGGACGATCTCGGAGAGTTTTGCTGTTGCAGTCTCGTTCAAACGCTCCACGGTCTTGAGATCTGGGAGCGGCAATACAGAATCTGACTTTGACTGTCGGGACGCTTGTGGTAGACTGGTCAACAGTTTATTGGTAGTCTGTGATTTGTCAGGAGAGGTAGCTGCAAGGGATTCTGGAGTATGCCTACCAACTTCAGTCCATAATAACCACGCAAGTAATCATCACAAAGTTCGATACTTCGACAGAATCTTCTTAATGCTTCCGCGAGGTGCTTGTCTGTAGACGAATCTCCAATTGAGCCAGCCATAAATAGTATCTCGCCTAGACGGGCATGAATCTAGAATCAGGGGTCAATAGTGGTTCTTACGAACACGTAGAAGCATACTGACGTTCCATGCATACGGAGTGATCAATAAGACCTCTTCTAGAGCAAATATGGCCTGCGGGTACATGCCTTGGGTGACGTAAAGATCCGCTAACTCTGCCCAAGCCTCCGCATCGGTTGGGGACGAATCGACGAACTCATTGAGGGCAGTGATGGCTTCGGTCGTCTTGCCTATGGTTTTCAACAGTGCGATTCGGCGCTTCGACACGGGCTGACAGTATTAGCAAAAGCCCAATACGCGCGTCTTTGGGCACCTACCATATTGCTCGGATCCTTTGTCAGTATGTTTTCGTACTCTTCCAGTACCTGCTTCAATGCTGCGTCGTCTTTTGCGATGGCTTCCTGAAATAGCCCTCTCAATGCCATCAACTTCTCGTTCTCAGCGCCAAATCGCTCGGTAAGCCGTTCCAAACACACACCCGCAGATTGTTCATCTCCTGTTCGCAGGCAAGAGAGCATGAGATTCTCATATTCTGTCCATAATTCTGGGGTCTCTGCGGTAGACCACAGCGAGCTGACAGAGTAGGAGGAGATCACTGATGGAGTATTCCGCAGAGTGACTGGAGCTTGCTGTGAGAGTTGGAGAGCAACGGCAGGAGGGAGATGCGCTGGTGGATGGGACAGTGAGGAGCTCATCTCGTCGATTTGGGAAGTAGATAAGCGGCGTAAGGGGATGTAGATTATGCAATTCGTGGATTTCAAATTAATGGAAGCTGAAGAAGTTGAATGTTGTTCTCGGGAGCTCGCCTCAAATGAAGCTTAATTAGAGCCGCCCTAACAAAGACTAATTGCCGCTTTAGCACCGATTATACGCCATCGCGACTTGGTGGGGGAGAAGCTGTGTATCTGCATGACAACTTGTGAGCGTACGACTTTCTTCACCATGCCAATCTGACCTCTTTCCTTGGACTTAGGTGGTCGGATACTAGTTCTAGGCTTGCAATATGCCATCAGTGTACCTGTAGCACTTCTGACAACGAGTTTGCTCACCGGAGAGCTGCCCCCCAGAGGGCAAGACCTCCAAGAATGTGCGCAACCCAAGTCCCAGCGGACGGCATCCCCTCTGACTGCATATTAGGTTCGAAAAATCCCTGTATGACCTCATTCGAGGTTTGCGGAACCACAAGGGAAACGAAAAGGAATATATCCAAAACAGTCTGAAAGAATGTCGAGCAGAGATTCGAGGACAGGACATGGGTTAGTGCGCTTTGGACGATAGAATAACGCAAGGCTGATAGAAACATGCAGACCTGAAGGCGACTGCTCTCCTGAAGCTTATCTACCTCGAAATGTTCGGCCACGATATGTCCTGGGCCTCTTTCCACGTACTCGAGGTCATGTCCTCCTCCAAATACTTGCAGAAACGAGTGGGATATCTTGGGGCAGTTCAAAGCTTCCGGCAGGATACAGAGGTCTTGATGCTGGCGACGAATCTTTTGAAGAAGGTGAGGATTTGTGAGGAAATTCTAGGACAAATGCTGAACTGGCCTAGGACTTGACTTCAACCTCAATAACGACAATGTCCCTCCCAATCATAACATTGCCCCATGTCATTACACCATCTTTGGCCCTATCAGTTCTCTCGGATCTCCTCCCACGATTGACGCATTCCCATCCTGCTATTCGCAAGAAAACGATTGTCACATTGTACCGGTTGGCTCTTGTCTACCCAGAAACCCTACGTCCGGCATGGCCTAAAATAAAGGAGAGGTTGATGGACGAGGGCGAGGACCCAAGTGTCACCGCTGCAATTGTGAACGTGGTGTGTGAACTTGGTTGGCGCCGGCCTCAAGACTTTCTCCCACTGGCTCCTCGACTATTCGAGTTACTCGTGGATAGTGGGAATAATTGGATGGCTATTAAGTTGATAAAGCTGGTTAGTGGGCTAGTCTTTGGTGTGAATTGTGCTGACAGAAGGAAGTTTGCAACCCTCACTCCCTTGGAACCACGATTAGTTCGAAAACTATTGCCTCCGTTGACCAATATCATCAAAACTACTCCTGCAATGTCACTGCTCTACGAATGCATAAACGGCATTATCCAAGGAGGAATATTAGACAGTACCGATGATTCTATTGGTGGTGAGGAAATTGCAACTCTCTGTGTCAGCAAGTTACGAGGCATGGTCATGGTAGAGGGCGACGCGAACTGTAAGTCTTCCCTAGAATTCAGAATCTGGAGCTCATAGTATCTAGTGAAATATGTTGCGTTATTAGCATTCAACAAGATTGTCCTCACTCATGCTTATCTTGTTGCCCAACAAGAAGATGTTATTATGGAATGTATCGACAGTCCTGACATCTCGATTCGATTACGAGCTCTAGATCTGGTCGTAGGCATGGTCAACAGCGACAATTTGATGTCAATTGTGGGGCGCCTCATGAGGCAGCTTAAAAATTCTCGTTCAGCGACTGCTGAGGAACTGGATCACCGACCTGCGCCCATTGAGCCCGCAGCCGACTCGGATGATGAATCTCCTGAGGTTGCTATCAAAACAGACAAGGGAGCCGCCGAAGCTCCCCTACTTCCAGATGACTACAAAATTGATGTCATTAACAAAATATTGGACATGTGTTCGAGTAACAACTACGGAAATCTAGTGGACTTTGATTGGTACATCGATATTCTCATACAGCTTGTTCGAAGTGCGCCTGTTCTGAACTCGTCATCTCTTTCGGACAACTCAAACATGGAACGAAAGGATTTATCCAAAGTAGATGTCTCGGAGAGAATCGGCGATGAGCTACGGCTTGTGGCAGTGAAAGTGAAGGCTCTTCGATTACAGGCGACAAGAGCTGCTGAGTCGATAATCATTTCCACGTATAATGACATTTCGTCCCAACTCAATTCTGGAAGTGGTGTTTTACGAGCGGTAGTGTGGATGGTTGGAGAATATGCATCGTTTCTGGCGTCGCCAGACGGTACTTTGACAGCTCTGTTGCAGCTCACAAAGGCATCCACGGCAGCCGAAGGGCTTATCATATATTTGCAAGCCCTGCCGAAGATACTTTCGCTAATTGCGGGCAATGATCAGGTGGTATGGACACCTGAAAGGAAAACCATGGTTGCACTGCTTATGGCTCGCATCATTCACGCCCTAGAACCTCTGGCAGTCCATCCTGACCTTGAAGTTCAGGAACGAGCAGTTGAGTTTTCAGAGCTTCTCAAGCTAGCTGCAGAAGCCGCATCTGGACAAGAGACGTCCCCCGACGGCATACAACAAGATGCACCTTTATTGCTAACTCAAGCAATACCATTTCTATTTGCTGGTCAGGAGTTGAACTCGGTCGCCGCTGGTGCCCAAAAGAACGTACCAATACCGCAAGGATTGGACTTGGATCAGCCTATTAATGCAAATTTGAACAACTTGTTACGAGCGGTTGAATCAGCATCTTTTGACGAGCCGGAGCAGGATGAGTTTGAGGTTTATTACCATCAACAGCAACCACCAATTGCAATCAGTTCGAATGAGCCTGCCATCAACAGACTTGGCGCGCGCGAAGAGCCAGTTCATTCTTATCAACAAGGCAGTGAGGAGACTTATCTAGATCCTGATATTGTCGCTCGACGGCGAGCAGAACGGATTGAGCGAAACAAGGATGACCCATTTTATATCGCACCAACAGAAGACAGATCTGGCCGTTCGACACCTCTTCATAACATTCTTCAAAGTAATAACGGACCAGATCTGGATATTGACTCGATACCGATCATGCAATTGGATCTTGGCAAAACCAGTCCGACGGGCCAGCCTTCACCAAAGAGGATTTCTGGCCACAAGCCTCTTCAACGGATACAGGTTGCTGCAGACGAAACTCTTGCTACGAGTGGCACTTCTACCCCACGATACGACGACTCGGAGACTAGTTTGGATGGACCTCAAAGACAGAAGGCTAAAGGGAAGTCTCTCTTACAGGTTGATTCAAGTCACATCGGTGCATTCTCCCTCGAAGGGGACAGTTCTAGTGGTCCGTTAGATTATGAACGCCAAAAAAGAGAAGATGCTGAGATGGCAAAGGCCATGCAAGAAGTGGAAAGATTAAGACTCGAGATGCAAAGAGCGAACGAGCGAATTCAAGCTGCTCAAGGAGTAGAAGGCACCGTGGTCAAGAAGAAGAAGAAGAAAGCCAAGCCTGCTGAAGCCGAAGCAGAGGGCGTGGAAGCCGTGACTGTTGCGAAGAAGAAAAAGAAGGCAAAGCCGGTTATCATGGATGAGGCCGGAGTAGAAGGATCAACGGCCGCGGAGGTCGTAAAGCCGAAGAAGAAGAAAAAGAAGACGAAGATCGATGGAGGTGAACAGCAGGGCATTGCGGATTAGGAGCATAGCGGTTGAGGCATATCTGGCGCATGGAGCATAGGAGGCATGATTGCCAATAAGGGATTGCCAAGTAGATATGGGGTTGTAATGTAAATAGATATCTACACATTTCCCAAGCCTTCAAGGCCTGGTACTTCAGATGAAAACAACCATTGTCTAGGAAACTGTACAAATTTGTCAATCTTGGACTCGTCAAGGGGATTTGGAACGAGGGGCAGTCACGGGTGATAAGCAGGTCCCTTATCGCCTACTAAATGGCGCTAAATAATTTTTTGGCTTGCCTCCGTCCGCCATTTCATTTTCGAGATCAACATTGACTTCACGAATGCATTGTCCGCATTAAAGATGGAGGAATCAGCCAACTTCATACCCCTCGGCTTGGGCAAAGAGCGAATGGGCTCAGTCTCTACCGCTGCGCGAAACATCCCTACTTCTATCTCTGCACGAAATGTTACCACATCTATTTCTACCCGGAGAGCTTCAATCGGTCCCTCGATTCTCGATGGACCGAAGATTATTGGGACCACCCCTGGTAGGGATTTTCAATTCTGTGTTCTCGAAGATTTGGGTCATATAGGTTAGGAAAGCTGCTGATTGAGGTACAGCGGAAAGGAAGGCAATTGCTCGTGAATACCGCCTTGCAGCCAAGAAAGTGAAGAAGACGGCCAAAGCCGACGCCAAGAGAGCGAGGAAGGAAAATGCTATCCTCCACAGACGAATGGTAGCCGCCTTCTTCTCTGCAGTTTAACTTCTCAATTGATTTTTATTGTTTTACAGACCCGGAATAATGAGAAATACTCCAAGAACAAGGATCGCAACCGGCAACGAGACATCCTCCTCGAGCGCCAGAGACTCCGCTTCGAAGCTGTCCGTCAAGCTGAACGATTAGCCGCTATCCACGACCCTACTGGGCAGATGTTTAATGTCGGCGAGGTTATCGTAATGCCTGACGGACAGGTGAAATCGAAAGAGGCGATCGCGAGAGCCGCGGAGGCGAAGAAACAGAGGGAAATCGATGCCGCCGCTGAGAAATTGGAGAATACTCGACTTGCTGAGGAGAAGGCGAAATACAGGGAGGAGAAGCTGCAGGCGAAGAGAGAGGGACGAGAACCGCCTCCTCGAGCGGATTCTGCTCCTAAGGTCAATCTTCAGACCGCGGCATCAGTTTATGGCAATGGGAACGGAGGACAACCAGCATACAGTGGTCAACAGATGGGAAAGCAGCAGGAAAATGGGGGTGTTCAATCGAATCGCAAGATTAGCAAGAAGCAGCAACAACGACAAGAAATGCTGAAGCCTAAACCGGCCCCGCCAAAACCTGTTATTCCAGAGGGCATTACTTTACCTGCAGGAGAGGAGAATCTCCTTGCTTTGTGGGACATCACAGATGGGGAAATTGCCAGACGGTTAAGTTCTAAGAGGAAGGAGAAGACTCAAGCAGCAAAGAAATTACGCCTGATACAGAAGGAGCAGAAGAAATTCAATCGCGCTATGAAGGTCAGGAAGAAGCAGGCTGCCAACGCGGGTGTTCTGTGGGATGCCGAGAAGGCGAAGAAGGAGATCTTGGGGGAGATGGAGAAGGCTGATTGGGACGAGGAGAATTCTTCTGACTCTGACTCCGACTCTGATTCTGATTCTGAGGCTGAAGCTGAAGCTGAAGCTGAAACTAATGGTAAGAATGGTAAGAAAGCTAGCTCCGACGACAACGCCGATTCTGATTCTAGTTCTTCATCTGATTCATCTTCGGATTCGGATTCAGATACTGACTCGGATGCTGAAGCAGGCGAGGAAAAGGATACGCCGAAGAAGAAAAAGAAGGGAATGCCCAAGGTCAATCGTCCGAGACTTGACATCGAGCTACTAGAACAGGCTGCAAAGATCAAGCAGGCGCATGAGGAAAAGAAACGGAACGCGAGACTGAGGCGACGAGCTGAACGGAGAGAGAAGGCTGCTCAGGAGCAGGCTAAGAAGGAAGCAGAGGCCGAGGCTGCTAGAATTGAGGCTGAGAAGGTTGAGAAAGCCAAATTAGAAGCTGCTGCTCAGAAGAAGCCTACCAAGGAGAAGTCGTCTAAGAAGCGGAAGCGATTGTCAGAAGAGGAACCTGAACAGGATGGCAAAAAGTCAAAGACAGCAGATGTAGATTCCGATGAGGAGGCTGAAAGAAAGGCGGAAAGAAAGGCGGAAAGAAAGAAGAGGAGAAAGGAAGAAAAGAGGCAAAGAGAGGCAGGACTTCCTATCAACACGACAGAAGTAAAGTCCCAAGTCAAGAGCAAAGACCACAAACTTGACCTAGAGATCGCTGAGCGGGAGGCGAAGTTACGGGCTGAGAATCAGAAGAGTGAAGAGGTGCCTCAGTATACGAAGATTGCAACGAACTGGAACCCCGCTGCATTGTCTGGTGATGAACAGAGGAAGGAGAAGTACCTGAGACTACTCGGAGCCAAAAAGGAGTCTAAGAAGTCAAAGATCGAGAAGGCTGAAACGGAAAATCAAGGGGCGGCTGGAGAAAATCAGGAAAAATTGGCTGCAAAGATTACCCAGCCAAATATCATAGAGAAAAAAGATAAAAAGCAGGCGAGAAGAGCTGCTCGCAAGGCAGAGGAGGAGGCTGCTGAAGCTGCCACGGCTATTGCTAAGGCGGAGCAGCTCGCTCGGATGCAGAGTGATCTCGAGAAGCAGTACGAATCTGGCATGAAGCTGAAGCATGACGGTGGAAGCAAAAGACGTGGGCTGGGTGCTTAATTGGGTATCAAAAGTCTTGCTTTTGCATAGAGAGGATATTGTGGTTTGATTCCCCATTTGCGGTGCGAGAATCTCGCTCTTTGTTACGGAGTATGGAGTTCTCTCCCTTACGAACCGAAACGAAGAGAAAATGATTTGTGTATGTTACGGTAGCAAGAAATGAAGTTACAGACCAGAAAACTCCTTGATTCCACCAATGTGAAAGTATGTTGACTTTTGTACACCTTGCCTCTCTCAGTCTATGTGGCCGTAGACGTGGTATTCCCCATGTGCCCTCTGTCCTCCAAATCCGCCAGCGTACAATCTCCAAATACATCCAGCCTTTTCCACAACCCCATCCTCTTTTTCCAATCCTCGAATCTACCCCATGGCTCCAACTCCTCACCGGAGGAAGATCCGGCTCAGCAACTCGAATATCAGACCGCCGAAGACCACGAACCCAAGGAGACCTGCACAATCCCATTAGCCCCACCCTCAATGTACAAATTCTCTTCTTCTGCTCCACCTCCATCCTGCGCATCTGCGACCCAATCTCTCAGGGGCGGAAGTGGAAGACATACCTAACCAGAGCGGACTAATTGGGCTCTTAAAATCGTCCTTCTTCTTAATCTCGCTCGCCGGCTTGCCGCGCTTGGCATCTTGCGCCTTCTTGAATTTATCATTCGCCTTGCGCTGTTGTGGTGTTTGCGCCTGCTTTGTGTTAGCTCTGTCCTTTCCTTACCCTTTGCCCTTCTCCATCTTTTGGAACTCACCATTATGCACTTGGGTTATCTTATCCTGTCTTTTATCTTTGGGTTGGTGGATGGTGAGAGACGAAGGGCGTGCGATTGTTGTGGATGCGATTGTTGGAAGAGTGGAAGGAAGGTGAACAGGAACGGGAGAGGTGGTGATAATTGAGCAGTCCCAATCCAAAGATCTGGCCCAAGGGTTCGGACACATTTCCAGGCGGGGCGCCAGGGTAGGGGGCGCGGCCGCTAGCGGATTTAAGGTTTGGCGTGTGTTCCGATGAAGCCTCCTTTTCATCCAAACACTGAATCAACCACACGACAACTTCCTTTTTCGGTTTTCGAGAAGAAGGAAAGATAGATCTTCGAGATGGTTCTGAATGTGGGAAGAAGAGCTGTGATATCTGCAAAAAGGAACAATGGGCTTGGACTAAGATTCAACTCGACGGAAGCTCAAGGACAGAAGCCTGTATCTCCTCATGTAAGCTCTGCTTGATCTCCTTGATTTTACCATTCCAACTCTGTCCTCTTAATATACAAGAACACCTAAGCTGATAGCCTTTCTTTTCATAGATCGGGTTCTACAAGACTTTCACACGGCCCGTGGCCAAAGTCCTCCTTATGGCGACATTCACATACCAATTGGCATACTGGGGATGGGTCAAGTTGGAGAAAGATGAGATTAAGAGGAGCCGAACTGGTAAGTGGTGTCTAGTGAACGGATTGGGTAGCAATAGTCAATGGCTGATATTGGATGAATAGTAGAAATTGAACTTTTAGAGAAACAATTGGGAGACTTGACGAAGAAGGAGACGAAGCCTTGAATTGGTCGGGAAATTTTCCCACCGGGAATGCGATACGAAGAAAGACTATATCTACCAGCACCTTACACAAAATCTCGCGTCTCGGTTGTGCGATAGCGGTCGCGACTAGTACACCATCTAGCAGCGATAGAACCCTCCACTTCTCGACAACTGCACACACTTGGCACTCCGATGCGGAATGGGGAGTCGAACTTGTCTTCCGACTAGCAAGTGTCGGCCAAGTCATTGACAATTGCCAACAGCCCTGATATAGGGAGACCGGATGGCTGGCCTTGTGCTCGAGTCGAGAGAGTTCCATCTGGCCTGCAATGTGGGCGAATTGATGAATGATGTGAAGGCTTGCCACATTCTGCGGAGTCAATGGAGGCTCATTTCTCGTCTCTAGCTAGTGATTATGGGCGAGAATCAAAGACTTGACAAGGCTGATCAGGATTGGTGTAAAGCTCATAGAGCTTCGACAAACGTCAAGCAATTCCTTTGATTCGCATGTAACAAAGTTCTTGCTATAGGTCACTTATAGAGACTAAGTCCCAGGTTTTTAATCAGCAATTGTGCATTCTATGTTTTTCCGCGACTCTGGTGTGCGGTGTGAAGGGATCGGGTTTCCTTCCCGATTCACCCAGTCTAGTCTGGATTGCGAGCCTCAACAAATGCTTCTAGTGAAGTTTGTCGCTAAAATTCGTTTTGGAAGTCAATTCCGAGTTGGATCGGCCATTTATCATGGCGATGTAGTACTGAGCATCCTTGTAGTCCTGCACAGCTGCAGCTTTGCATCTTCACCGCTTCTCCTCCTTCCCCATCAGTTTTGTTAATTTATCCAAAAAATATATGTTACGAGCATCGTATTCTTCGGTTTTAATGAATAAAGAACACTTCCCATTCGTTTATCAGTTGGTTCTTCAAAAGTCTTAAAGAAGAAGGTGGTGGATGTGGGACCTTCTGGGGGGTGGGTTGCAGTACGGGATAACTCGGCACAGCCGCATGCCGGTAGCTGCAGATCTGCAAGCCATCCTCGAGAGGGGTAAGTGCTGACCAAGTCACAACTCTCTTCTATTTATCCGATCACGTTTCTTTCTTTTCTTCCTTTCTCGTTTTCGTTTTGTTCCCATTTCATGTAGTATAGTGTTTTACGTGTAACGCAGTCTTTGTTGACCGTTATCTAAAACTCTGCGTGCTCACCAAAATGACTCCTCACAACCTTTAGGTTATACACCTATCCAAAACTCAGTTTATATCACAAATATTATTCCAAAAATCTCTGTTCAAGATAGAAAAGGAGGTCAACGAAGCTATGAGCAGTATCCCTTCTGCTGCCGGTTCTCCGTCTGGCATCCATGGCTGGGATGAGAAGGGTGACAGTGTGAACCTGAATACCGCACACAATTCCAATAATAATTCTTCCAAAAACCCATTCGATACACCAAACGAAAAGGCTATAGTCAATACCAATCACAACGATGATCCCGAGGCCGGCCAAGAAACTTCCTCCATCCAAGAAGAAAGCTCTGAAAATGCCAACATTGTGTCCTGGGATGGGGAGTCGGACCCTCAAAATCCAATGAATTGGCCTTCTTGGCGACGTTGGGTACTCATCAATCTCGTCAGCATCATCACCCTGATGGCGGGTCTCAGCTCATCTATGTTCGCTCCTGGAGTCCCGGCATTGATGGCTGAATTCCATTCCGACAATTCGACACTTGCCTCCTTCGTGGTGACTGTATTCGTCCTCGGATTTGCTACTGGTCCATTGCTATTTGCGCCATTGTCCGAGTTGTACGGAAGGACAATTGTCCAACATACAGGCTGCATAGGCTTCGTCATCTTCTCCGTCGCTTGTGCACTTTCGACTAGCCTGAACATGTTGATTGGTATGCGTCTACTGCAAGGAATTTTTGCCGCTGTCCCATTAACTAATGGAGGAGCAATTGTTGCAGACATGGTCAGGCAAGAGGGGCGGGGCTTTGCCATGGCTATGCTGACTCTCGGAGTTCTAATGGGACCAGTTATAGGACCTGTAACTGGTGGCTTTCTTGCTGCAGCGAAGGGTTGGAGGTGGGTATTCTGGTTGATCTCAATAGTAGTAAGCAGCCCTGCCCCATACTCTCGATATCTCGGATCTAAAGTGTAAACTCAGATGAGTGCACTCACCATTCTTTGCTTCATCTTCTGGAAAGAATCCTACGCTCCCATCATCCTAGCCCGCAAAGCAGCCCGTCTCCGCAAAGAAACAGGAAATCAATCCCTCCGCTCCAAATACGATATCGGACTCTCACCTCGAGCACATTTGAAACGTGGCATTGGCCGCGCCGTCAAAATGCTCCTCTTCTCGCCCATTGTCCTGGCCCTTTCGGTTTACATGGGCTTGATTTACGCTTACTTCTATCTCCTCTTCACCACCTTCACCCCTATCTTCGAAGAGAACTACCACTTCCCACCTAGCACCGTCGGCCTCAGCTATCTAGGGGTCGGCATTGGATTTCTGGTCGGCCAGGCAAGTTTCGCTAAACTTGGAGATGTTATTCTTAAGAAATGTGCAGTGAGATTCGGGAAAGGGGATTTGAAGCCGGAATATAGACTTCCATTGTGTTGCCTTGGCTCGGTGTTTGTTCCTGTAGCGTTGTTTTGGTATGGGTGGAGTGTTGTTGGACATGTGCATTGGATTGTGCCGATTATTGGGACAGGGTTCATTGGATTAGGCAATGCTTTGATTTTCGTATGCGTCCCTCACTCTCCCCCATTTTCCCTCTCTCCTCCTTCTTTTCCCACAGAAACCGCCTATATCAAATACAACTAATATAATACCCAGATTGCAATCCAAGCTTACGTCGTAGACGCCTTCACACTCTACGCTGCCTCTGCCCTTGCGGCGAACACTCTCACAAGATCAGTCATGGCAGCTGTCCTGCCTCTCGCGGCACCGAAAATGTATAAAGCGCTTGGTCTCGGGTGGGGAAATTCATTGCTGGCGTTCCTAGCATTGGTCATGATTCCAGTGCCTTGTTTGTTGATGATGCACGGGGAGAAGATGAGGATGTGGAATGTGGAGAGGATGAAGAGTCTATAATAGGGATGTGTTCAAGTTGCTAGGTCATCCGAAGATGGTCTTTAGTGAAGCCGTTGCTACGTATGAAGCAATGACGTCCTTGGTAACTGGAAATTGGCGTAATCAGCCTGGTTGAATGTCCCGTAAGTCCCGTGTGACTCGCTTCAAGGTAGCTTGAAGAGTAGACGGGTCTAACTCCGACGAAACAGAGATCGTAGTGGGAGGCAAGGCCACGATGAGCATGTTTGATTTGAGCAAGGCGTATGGTTTTCGGTTATGGGACGAGAAACGATGTAATGAACCTAGATTCTAGATACTTGCTCTTGGATTGTACTCAAGTTGTTGGGATACCGAATCGTTTCTACATAAACCCACGAGGCGAGTGACGGAAGGTAACGTGTTGTCAGATTTATTGATACAATGGTAGAGCAGAGCAACGTACAGAAAACAATATATGAATCTCCTTGATCAGGCCGTCTTAGTAGTGCCAAAAGTACGCCAACAACGCCAGAGACATCAGTACTGGGTAACTTGTTAGACTTTTGAGTGTATATTGAGAAAGAAGGGCAAATATACGAGTAATTCGAATTTGGAAAGAAAGGAATCACTGGCTCATTGTTTCCCATCGCTCTTCCCAAATCCATCGAGATACCGCAAAACTGAGTGATATCAGCTCGACTGGAGTCTCTCTAATCTACGCTCACTTACTACATCACTCATCTGCCGCCAGCCACTTCTATCGGCCCAAGGTCCATACCAATCATAACAGTTTTCCCGAACACAGATGATACCTATGCCCCTTGATCTACAAAATTCAAAAATATCATCCACATCAAATCCCCATTTATCCAGCACATGAGGTCTGTACCCTTGGACAACGACGTCAGAATCTAAAATCAATTGGCGCAATTGTGTACGATCTCCTTCTTTCCTGAAGTCTAAGAAACAATTACACTTTCCCCAATTAACATCACAGTGAACGGCGGAGAACTCAGCAATACGGAGACCCGTCACTCTCATCACACTTGCTCCCATTTCAGCAAATCTGCGAGTAATTGCTGGTGCGGCAATGACCCTTGTTAGATCAACAACCTTAAGACCCGCAGGTGGCCCGTTTCTAACAGGTTTCTGGTGAGTCTGACCACCAGTAAGGTAGCTGTGATACACCAAAATTAAGTTGTCTATCTATCTCAAAGAGGCCAATGTGGGCATTCGCCTTCCCGTGCTCGCTTGCTTGGTACTCATCCATCGTTCAGCATATCGAGCATGCTTGTTTGTGAACGTCGAAAGCAAGACATTGTATTTCTTGCGCATCGATTGCAGAGTTCTTTTCTACGTAAGCTTCTATAGCTTTTCCGGCGTGGCGGCATCGATATCATGAGGAAGCCCAATGCTATCAAGGCTAGGGTCCGGGTTCATGCTTCCTACATCTAACTTCAGCAAGTAAGCACATTATTACAGAATAGCTGGAGTACCATGCATATTATAGAAACTCCCATCTTTTGTGTTGTAGATGTTGGTGCAATATTTTCTGTAGAGTTTTGCGTGGGCCCGGTATTTATCAAAGCTCGGAAACGGCTTTTTAATATCGCTTTCTTTTTTAAAGAGCGCAATGCTTGGTTTTTGTTGGCTTCTATGGTCGCCAAAAGAGGCAACAAGAAAATAACTGAGGATGGTCTCTACACCAAAAGCATTAGAAGCAACTCTTTACATTCCCAGGTTGTGGCCACATACGTGTTGATCACCATCTGTCGTGGCCGCGCATTGTCCTTCAGCCGTAACAAGGCACCTACTGTAGCTCCTTCGAGTGCTTTTAGTGCCGAGACACTCTCTGCAAGTCTCCAGTCGACCGGAACACTGGGTAATTGCGATCCCTCACCTGATAGCTTTTGCATATTATAAAACTTCCGTAGTCAAGTCCTTTGCAATAAGCGGATTCCCAGCAACGCTCTCAAGAAACACCCGTCTTGCTTCCTCAGGAACGGTGTATGGGGTTAGTGTCGCTCTCTGAGCAAGTTTTCTCCATGGCTATGAAATAACGAAGGTATGGTATTGAAATGTGGTTCCGAGCAGAGCAGGCGCAAGACGGAAGCGTTGTCTTGATGATCCTATTTGTATCGCTGCAACACCATTGCAAATCCTGTTTCCTGGGCCACGATCTGCACCTGAAGCTGCCGCACAAATTTTGAACCACTTTTCTTAATTCCGGTTTCTGCCTCGCTCTACTTTGACCCTTCTGCTTCTAGCCCTGGAAAAGGGAGATGGGTGGTTCCCGACCGGATTTAGGTATCCAGGCATCTTTCTCTTTATGCTTCGGCCGAGGAGGATTAGAAATCGTTCAAGGTATGCGATGACTATTTGCGGGGTACTCGGGGTAATTGAATTCCGTTTCCCAAGAGACTTGTTTCTCACCAAGACGTGAAACTATAATTCTTCACTTTGGATGGTTGAGACTTTGGTGTCACGTGCAGGAAATAGGGTAAGCCGAAGTTGCTCCAGCGAGGGGTTAAGGGGCGAATAGGGGCTAAGCGAGCAGGAATTGATTAGCAGCATCGTTGACCTCCCTTTGCCAATTGTGAAGACTTGTAAGGTCCAGCGCAGGGGTCCGATCCAAGAAGTTCGACTCGAACTTTACACTCACCATGTCCTGCACGACCATGTTTATCACACTTCAATTTACGAGATCTACAAGAAAAGTATGATTGAACTCTATACCGCCGCCAGGTACCTGGGGCAGGAGAGCGGAGAGCGTCTGAGCTTTGTCCATGGGCCTTTCCATAGCTGTAGACGTCCTTGGCGGCGTGTGAAGTTGATGTAGTAAAATTAGTGTATTATGGACATGTCAACGATAAATCACGGCCCTAAACTAAGAATTTGCAGAATCCAGGATTTTGGTATACTTGTGAGATATTAGAAAGGAGACATGTAAGATTAGGGCCATGTTATGCAATTCACCTTGGATATCACGTTGTCTATTGAAGTGGGGCGAGGAAGCTGTGTCGGGAACCTCTGAGCTGTTCGCTAAAGATCTCTAGAGCTGCATGCACATCACTTCAAAGTTTCACCGCTTTTCTTTCCTTTCCTAAATTTAAATTCTTTACTGACGCCTTCAGATATATCACCTCGTCTTCTACTTATGCTCATTAAGTAGTCTTGAATTAAGTCTGATAATTGTTCAAGTCTGCTGAAGTGTTGTGGCAAGTAGTGTAGGCCAAACAGCGAAATAGATATTTTTGTAGATATCGGTAGATAGTACTTGTCCTTCTTCATTGTGGCTTCGTATTTCGAGCATTACTTACGCTTCAGGGTTGAGGATGAGAGTTAAGAGTTGCCATTCGAGGGGTATTGTCCCTGCTTTAGCGACTAGTTAAGTACCAGTATTGCTTTTTCTCGCGTGACTCCTTTCTAAACTCGAAGTCTTTTGCAGCAGTTCTGAGGTGAAATTTCCAACTTATATTGACCCCTGGTCTGTAGCGGTAGAAGTCTTCCAGTCAAAAGCTTATGCATGCAGGTTGACGGCGCTGTATGCACGATGCCGTAAATGGCCCCCAATCAGCCCCTATGTGACATCACCTAATATATCAAGGTATGGTTGCCTGGGTAAATCGTCACCTGATATTTGGAAGGTTTTCTTTGCCCAATACATTCTTTCGCCTTCTACAATCTCATTTTCTTTTCCTCCTCCTCAAGTGACTCGAGATGAATTCGCCACCTCGCACCACTCAACTCCCTACTGCGGCGCAGGTTGCTGCACAAATCGCTAACCGACCATCTCCACCACCAGGAATGGTATTGAATGTCTTTCCACCTACAAGGGAATACATGAGTGACCCATTCTGGTATGATACAGCTGGGCGAGACGTTATTCAGCAGCGGCACATCTTTGATGGATGTAAGGGAGAGGAGCAAAAAGAAAAACTAAAAGAAGTGTTGAATGAATTTCCCTCAAGGGGACGATGGGTGTTGCGCAAAGCAGCTCAGGAAGGCTACGCCGATGCTATTATTTCGTTACTAGAGCTTGGTGTGAGCCTTGCTCGGGAAGACAATGAGGACGAGAATCACGAGTTTGCCCCGTTGCATATTGCTGCTTTCTATGGCAATCTCGAATGCGTGAAGGCTCTTGTCAAGAAAGGGAAAATTGAGGTTAATGCTCGAGATGGCTTAGATTCCACCCCATTGCTCAATGCCGCAAGAGGAGGACATCTCTCCACTGTACAGTGGCTGTTGGAACATGATGCTGACCCCATAGCTAAGCGTGATCCTAAAATGATTAACATTCTTCAAAGTGCAGCCGTCTCGGGGAATACGGATGTCTTTCGAACAATCTTGGGAGATCAGAGAATCATTGATGCGGGGATAAAACTTGATAATGTTATTTCGTTTCCAGCTGGGTCTGGCAACATTGAGATGTTAAAACTGGTGCTGGAACGAGCTGGATTCTCCATCGATGGCGACAATACAAGAGACAAATTGCTGAATAGCCACCCATTGACTAGTGAGCAAGTGGAGGAATTTGAGCGCGGCCTCTGGCGCGCAACTACGAAATCAGCTCCAGAATCCTTGTGTTTTCTGCTTGCTTACTTGACCGATCGCAACCTCGATGGCTCTTTCCAGTACTACGAGTGCAAAGACAAGGCGATCAGGAATGAAATCTTCAATGAAACAATAGGCATCGTGGAGAAAGACGACACAGAATGGTTCGAAACTGTCTGGAACTCCCTCCTCAATCCGCCTCAATCAGTACTTGACTCGAATCCGGAAGGAAAAGCACAACAACAAGAATGGCTACATCGTCGTCTAATCACGGCCGCAGGTGCAGGAGCTCTCCAAATGACCAAATTGCTTCTCGAAAGGTACAAAGCAGATGTAAATCACATTTCGATCAAATACCACGCCACGCCTCTTTTCAATGCTGCAGCGCAAGGACATGTCGAAGTCGTCCGTTACTTACTCGAATCCGATAATGTGGACATACACCTTGGCAATGGCAATTTTGCTAATGGGCCTACTGCACTGCACAACGCGGTTCTAAATGCACATGAAAACGTCTTCAAGTTTGATCAGGTTGTGAGGCTTTTGCTCAAACACGGGGGGCCTCTAGAATCTTTCAATGAGGCGATTGGCACCATCTCTGGATCGGCAAAACTATTTATTGTTGCTCTCAAGAAATACCGGGCACCTGTGGAACTGTTAAATGAGGAGCAAAGGGAACAGCGGCGGGATGAAATTGACAGTAAGGGTAGAGCTCTGGAGCTCGCTGTGGATGAAACGGATCAAATCTGGCTCCAGAATTTGCAGATGAGGAGGCGAGACGAGAGACTGAAAGTCGCAGATAGAGAATTGATGACTGTGGGGGATATATATGGGGAGCCGGAAAAGGGAAAGGAGGAAAATGGGCAAGAAAGCAGGTCTGACGACGATGAACCTGCACTCAAAAGGATCAAGCGACTTGGATGGCTTGAGAGGATGGGACTCAATCCAGTTGAATGATTCTGTAGGCTCGATCTAGTCTAGTTCAAAGTCAATATACCTGATGTAACATGCTAGAACATCGTGAAGCGGAAAGCTTGTCAAAATCCAAGGAACTATAGCTATTGGCTCTGTGCCTATGTCGATAGTCTAGAAGGTGCTGGAATTCAAGGCCTTGTCTTCGTTGAGGCACAGTGCAGTAGGCAGCTCAGCGGGCGAGTTGTAGGGACATACCAGGTTAGTTGCAGAGGTGAAACTGGCCTGTGCGCGCGCGAGTTCTGCCTGATTTTTGACTTAGCATTTTTGTTTACTGTACTATCCCAAGACAGAACCAGTTCTACAATACGAAGCTGCGTCCTATCGCTGTGTTATATAGACAAGAAATTGATGCCTAACGAGAAGTGTACACACTGGGTTAGTTGCAAATTGAAAATCCCTCTGCAACTCGCCCGCTGAGCTGTAGACTTGGCAGTACCAATGGTGTTGAAAGTGTACATCATGTCGTTATAGCTTCCCGTATAAGAAGAGCTCAAGGCGCCAGCTGAAAGACTCCTCTATTCTCATAGCTCGGGTCACCACTTCAACCTCCAAATATCCTGTCGGGTACTGAATCAACACGGCAAGCACAACGATAAAATCCATGAGCTTCAAGGCGCTATGTCTTCTTTATGCCAAGCCAGCCACAGTCTCTTAGGGTTGCGTGACGACGACCTTAGCAGCCTTAAAATTGATGATGAGCTTCCCAGTCAAGACGAAATATTCGTGCAACGTCGCATTGATATCAAACTCAGTTGCAACTTCGTAGCTGCAGGCCCTGGAAACTCCAACTGTAAATTGGAAGTGATAGCTTGGGGAAATGGCGCCACGGATTTGTGCGGATCTTGCTCCTTTTGCACCCTCCTTGCAGATAGTATGCAGCGAAGCGTGGAATCTGGTCCATGGAGTGCATGGGACCTGAGATCAAAGCTTAATTCTGCTGAAATGCCACAGATGGTCGAAATTCCAGCGCATGTTCAGTTTGAGCACCTTGAGTATCGAAGAGACCATGCACCAGAGACTTTTGGCAACGTTATCTTTCGAAGAACAAGCAGCTTTTGGGATGTTTATCTGTTGCTTCTGAGAGGCTATGTACTTCTGCATCCACTGAATGATGAGGAGTCAAGAAAGGTTCAA
Source organism: Stipitochalara longipes BDJ (assembly GCA_009732865.1). Classification (NCBI taxonomy): domain Eukaryota; kingdom Fungi; phylum Ascomycota; class Leotiomycetes; order Helotiales; family Hamatocanthoscyphaceae; genus Stipitochalara; species Stipitochalara longipes. The sequence goes on along the minus strand of ML769344.1, from coordinate 1,455,792 downwards.
GTTGATCTAGCATTCGAGTTATTTGGGGAAGGAGATGATCCTGTGGTACGATTATTCAAAATTCACCGGCGACCTTTACATGCACCACGTCTGTCGGTGGAGAACATTGAAAAGATGGTGGACTGGATCAGAAATTGCGATGAGCACCATAGCGAATGCTTCCCAAAGCTGAAGCATTTAGACTACGGGACCGCTCTGGAGGTCACAGCGTACCTTCCAACAAGGATGATAGAAGTAGGAGATTCTTCCAATGAAGGACACCCGAAACTTGTGATCACTTCCGAGATGCAAACAGGAACTTCAAAAGGAGCTGCAATAAAGTACATGGCTCTGAGCTACTGCTGGGGTCAAGAGTATGGAATGCTCAGGACAACACAAAAGACGTTACACTCGAGGACTGAGAAGATCGTATTTGATACCATGCCACAAACCTTCAAAGATGCAGTAACCATCGCTCGAGCACTCAGTATACCATATCTATGGATTGATAGCCTTTGCATCATACAAGATGACTCTCGAGACTGGCAAATCGAGTCGAGCAGAATGGCCGATATATACAGTAATGCGTATCTAACTGTTGCTGCAGCTGTCGGATCAGGCTGCCACGACAGCTTTCTCAACCCAGGCTCGCCTGGTCCATCCTGTATCATTCCTCTCACATTAAATCAAAGGCGAGCCATCCAAGGCCAGTTCTCTCTCAGATTCCGACGACGTCGGGGAACATCCGACAAAATGGCAGAGATCATTGATAGCAAATGGATCACACGAGGGTGGACCTTCCAAGAAGAACGGTTGGCTCGACGTGTTCTCACCTTCGGAGAGAATAAATTCTTTTTGGACTGTAGGACTTTTGAGCGATCTCAGGATACGGACAGACGTGGGTTACGTCCAGATTGGGCTTCCTCAGTGAGCGAAGATCCTGGGGCACAACGCGGGACAGGGACTGAGATAAGTAGCCATTGGGGCAGTTGGCGGGTAATCTGCACACACTTTTCATACAGAGAGTTGAGATTTCCGGAAGATAAATTACCGGCAATTTCTGGAATGGCACACAGGATTGCTAGCAGGGTCGAATCTGAGTATCTTGCAGGTCTGTGGAGGAATAATCTTATGCATGATTTGTTCTGGCAAGCCGATGCAATTGCGTCCAAACCCAAGAAGTATCGTGCTCCTTCATGGTCTTGGGCTTCCCTCGATGGGAAGGTCACCTGGCCGTCATGGCGTGTTTTTGATTCGTGTACTAAGTGTACCTTGTACTGCACTGTGCTTCACGCGCAGACCACACGAGTTGGTCTTGATTCGTACGGAGCTGTCGAAGACGGATTTCTGAAAATTCGAGGAGTATTGGACCAAATGACAGTGGTGTGGGTCAGAGGGAGTAGGTCTCAGCATCCGTGGAGACTTTGTCACGAAGGACAGGAAATCGGACATGTGGATCTTGATATAGAAAGCGACCACCTTCAAGCGCATGGCGATAAGAATCCATATCACGCCATCATTGTCTCAAAATGTGAGAGCCGCGAAGAGCACAAGCCAAGAGTCCGAGGTCTACTGATGGAGAAGAAAGGTTGTATACGGGATGGCTACGACGAATTCGCACGCGCTGGCACGTTCACTTTATTCGCAGGCATTGGGCCAAATCAAAATGGGAGTCTTGGCTTGTGGGACGAAGCGGAACAAGTCATCATGATCGTCTAATCAGAATTGAGGTATTTGATAATAGTTCAAGAAGTCTTTCTTTTCACTAACTCGACGACCTGAACAAGGCATGCACGAGGCGATGAGCCGGTATTCCGTCTCTGTTGGTCAATGGGCCTTGCCCATGCCAATGTGCGCTTCGAGATATTGGATTTGGCTTTGGCTGTCCTGTACGCAAAACGTCCGTAGCCCCCCGGCGGCATCCAGACCAGCAACGACGTCTCTTGCACTCCAGTTCTGTCGATCAGAACAGGACCTACGAACACATCATCGAGGTTAATACCTCGAGCAATCAGACGGGATATCTATTTAGAAGGCATTGAGCATTGCTTGGGTAGCAATTGCATCATGCGGAACATTACCGGGGAGGGAAGCTCGCTTCAAATTTGAGGTAATTTACAGGTAGTAAAAGCCCGAAACATGTACAAAGGCCATTAGGAAGCAAGAACAAAGAGGAAAACGTAGATTCAAGCTCAAGAAATGCCCACGCGGCACGCTAGGAAGTAAAGAGGATGAATTTGAGAGGTTACACTCGTTCTTAGAAAGAAGTCCCGAAGAAAATATAGAGAAGGCTATGGTAAAAGGGAAAGCCTTGCAAGCGAAGGGGGCCGAAATGTGGGAGACAATGGATAGAGAGTGTAGAAAGCTGGTTAGCAAGATTGATGCAGGCAACAAGAATCCTGGAAGTAGAACGTAAAGTCAAGCTCACGATGGAACATGCTAGTGAACTAACTTGGAAGGAGCCATGTTTCACTTGAGATTCTTCAACTCTCATCGCTTGCCCCAAGAAAGTCGGCTCAGGAGAAGCTGGGGAAGAAGCGGAGGGTTAAGAAAGGAAAAGAAGCTTCAAAAGTCAAGGGAATCAGAAAGTTGACTACAGGGGCACCAAATCTCCTGTAGACCTTTTTTTCTTTCATTCCAGCTCCCAAATATCAAATAACGCTAGAACAGGCCTCGAAACTTCGACATCATGGCAAAGGGGAACTTTTAAGAAGAGAGCTCTGATGATTTAATCGTACAAGTACATATACTTTGCCTCGTCTATGCGGTGTTGGTACAAAGTGAGCAATGTTTCAGCAGCCCATGTGCTCCGGAACGTCTTTCTATGCCTTTCATAGACCAATTTTCCTCACCACGCTAAACTTCTCATTTGAAGGATCTTCCTCTGGGACAGCAGACCCAGGCCCATCCAACAGCTTCCTAGCCCTGACTTCGAATGCTTCGATCATCATCCCAGCAACTTTTGGAGCAACTGCTTGGCTCAATGCAGCATATATCGGATTCGAGAATTGGAAATTGAGAGTCAAATGTACCTCGGTCTGATCTCTTGCAGGATGCACGGTCTTGTCCGTCTGCGGTTTACCTGTGGGAGGCTTGTAGTGAAATGGCTTCACTGTCCATCGCGTGCTTAGAGATTTGAAGATGGCATTCGCCGTCGCTGGAGCATCGAAAGTCGCAGAGTGGTGGGAGAGGTTGGCTTTTGGGATGTCCGTCACGGCATCTCCACTGAGAGCCTCGACAACAGAACCCGGCACGCAGAATAGTCTCGATGTGAACTTTTCTTCGTATCCACCCCATCCAACTTTTAAATCTGCCTCTGAGGGCCATCGGTCTCCATTTTTGTCGGCTTCAGACCATTTTGTAACCGTCGATTCCACACAGTAAGGCACGAAGGAAGAGTAGCTATCGACATCTGCAATTAAGGTGTACAGACTGCTGGACTTGTAGGGAAGTATCCTCATGGCTGACAAGCTTTGTGCTTCAGTTCCAGGGAGTGTAATGAAGCTGCGTCGAGCTTGAGATCTGATTGAGGGGATGGCCGAGACTGGCCGGAGTGTTCGCAGCATTGCTTTCGACATGATACAGTGAGGAAAGATACGGGATACAAGACGGAATGTTATGAAAAGTCGAGGTCCATGCTAGCAGAAGATCTCGCAGCCATTGAAGACCTCCTGGGAAATCGTGAGGTCATAATAGAAAGTGGAGGCTTACAAGCTCGAGACTTTCTTCGAGCTTAAATTCTGCCGTTGTTCACCGCCCTTGCACACACTGATTTATTTTTTTCCGCGACCCTCGATTTCGTTTCTTCCACCTGCAACAATGGAGTCGACCCAGAGCAACGGCGAAACCGTCCTGGTCGAAAGTCTTTCTTCATTGACAATGCAAGACTCTTCCGCTGCGGCTGATCGTCTGGAGCCATTGCCACCGCATCTGTCCCATGATCCCGAGAACAATCTCAAAAGGAGCGATCCATTTCAATTTGGCTCGAGGCTGCTCAACCAGGAAGATAATGTCTTCGAGTTCAATGCATGGGATCATGTAGAAACTGATGATGCTTACAAGGAGTATGCAGAACTACAATATGCCAAGCAACGAGAAGCGCCAGTCTCCGACTTCGACAAAAGTATGTACCTCTTTTTGTCTCTCCTGGTTATCCCTGTGCTTCCTGATGATTTGAAAAATGCATAGTTCATCTGAGGCTTCGGCCCATGAACGAAATAAATCAGCAATGTCTTTCGCTCCTATCTGAATAGCTCTTTTTCTCCACACAATTCAGCTCGGTTATCATTCTAAGCATTGGGCTAACTATTCAAAGGCAGATTCAACTCCGACCCAGCCAAATGGTGGAACAATTTCTATAAGAACAATACCTCAAACTTCTTTAAAGATCGCAAATGGCTCCAACAAGAATTTCCAATCCTTTCTGAAATCACAAAGCCCGAGGCAGGACCGGTGACAATCCTCGAAGTTGGTGCAGGTGCCGGCAATACTGCCTTCCCCATCATAAAGCACAATCAAAACCCAAATCTCAAAATACATGCGTGCGACTTCTCCAAGAAAGCTGTCGAAGTGATACGTGAGAACGAGGCATACAATCCCAAAAACATGCAAGCTGATGTTTGGGATGCTACGAGCGAAGACCTCCCTCCTGGATTGGAAGAAGAAAGTGTAGATGTGGTCGTAATGATCTTTATCTTTTCTGCCTTATCACCATCTCAATGGAAGCAAGCTGTGCACAATATCTATCGGGTTCTAAAACCTGGTGGGGAGGTTCTGTTCCGAGACTATGGCCGTGGTGACTTGGCTCAAGTGCGTTTCAAGAAAGGACGTTACCTGGAAGAGAACTTTTACATTCGTGGCGATGGTACCAGAGTCTACTTCTTCGAGAAAGACGAGTTGATCAAGATCTGGACTGGAAATGAGATCGAGAATGGCTCGGGGAGTACTGGCTTCGAGGTTGTCAACCTAGGAGTTGACAGGAGATTACTGGTCAACAGAGCCAAACAACTAAAGATGTATCGCTGTTGGATGCAGGGCCGTTTCCGAAAGCAAGAAAAGCCGGTTCCTGGTTGATAAGCTCGAGGGAAGGAATCATCGCGCCTGAGTGGGCAGGGTAGCTCATGAGAAACCCCCCTGCCAGTGCCTGTGCTGGCATAAAAGGTCAGGCAATATCTGATAAACACGCCGGAGAGAAACCAGATCCCGCTAAAGGGCTGCTCCCTAAAAGTGCACCGCGGTCGCAGTGTGACCAGCTGTGCCAAGATATCTGCCATCCTACCAAGACCTCGTACAGTAGGGCTACGGGTCAGTAAGGAGTATCAACGACCATCATGTTCAAGATGACCTCCTTGTAATTCTTAGATAGAGAACAAGTTATGCTTTGGTTAGTATGATATTCCAATCGTTTGAAACCTATCACGTGCATCCTTACCAGTAGTCCCCCGCAAAATTTTCCAAAACACTAGCGATTCGTTCAATTCTCCTCTATTTCCTGTCTGGCAAAGATGCTCAGCCATGTTGAGATAAGGTGATCGAAGTTCAATATATTTTCAATAAACGTTTGGAATTTCCTTCGCCTGAATACAAGCTCCTAAACAGTCACAGACAATCCATCGCCTCAAATGTATTTCGAAGCTATTTTGTTTGGATATGTTTTCGCACTTTGCTGCGAGTTACGGTCACTAGAAGAGCTCCCGAATTTGGTAAATGATGATAGCACGTGAAGATGAAGGTTCAATTGAGTTTGAATATCAAGTCACGAAGCATACCCTTTCTCTCGAGTGGGTTTGCCTTACCAAGCGACAATGGACTCTTTAAATGAGCGCGCCAAGATCTACTGCAAGTGAACCCGACACGTCAGTTCTTCCTCTAATATACATACTCCTTCAACCTGACTACATCCGACACTCGCGAAAAGTGCTGCAATTGGAAATGGGGTTGGCGTGGTGTAAAGAGAATCCAGTCCATTATTCAGACGGGAAATGTAGAAGCTCGAAACATGGGCTGAAAATTATTATCTTCTTGGGATCGTCGTTGCCAGGGCTGGCAGATGCTCTAGCCTTCGATGCGGGGGGGGGGCGCTCAATGGACGATTATTTGTGCTTGCAACATTTATGAATATCTGCAGTTGTGGCAACAATGTGGATTGAGATGAAAGCCTCACCTCTCTCTAAGCTATGAACATGTATATACAAGAATTTCGTGCCAGACTTGGGTATCTGGGACGCTGTTGTCTAATACAATGGAAGGGTATAGGCATCAAAATCATACTTCCAAGAGCCAATGGAAGCCTGGTCATACTGGCATTCAAAGACAGTGCCGTTGTTACTCCAGTAAGGTCTCAATGGCCACGCACAAATTTGGGCATTCTCGCCCTCGTAGATACCCTGGAGATAGGTGGCGTTCAAGGTGGTTGGTACAACTCCATTTTCAACCCAATCAATCATGACTGCCAGGTTTGTTTGAGGAAACGGTCCATTTGGTTGCGCGGTGTTGGTGCCGCAGTGAGCTGCTCCTGGAACGAGGAAGAGGCGGTACCAGTCCCCAAGGGCGGTAGTACTATCGTTGAATGTCATATTTGGATACATAACACTGCGGACTGACTCATAATAGTAGACTGAGCTTCCTATCGGGACGCTAGGATCGGATTCGCCGTGGAAGTGGAGAACCTTGCCTCCGCCAGAGTAGAACGCTGTAAGGTCCGGATCGTTAGTCTGAAGGGTATCGGCGTATATTTTCCAGCCTAGAGTCATCCACTCCACAAGAGTGTCATATGTGACATTGTTCAAAGTCGAGAGGTTGTCCACGTCCTGCAGTTCTAGAAATCGACCAACCCATTCCCCGCCTGTGCCAGCAATGTCCACACCCCAAGTTCCGGTTGTCGAGTCGTACGTGGTTGCAGCATCCTCAAATTCAGCTCCAGGTTGGTAAGATAAGTACGCCTGTCGACCTTGCGAATCCTTCAGGCCATTGAGAATCGTCTGAGCTACTGCAACACCCTCGGCACTTACAGTACCGTTCTGAGCCGGGGTGGTGGCCGCGGACTGTCTCTTCTTGTTGCCAAACCCCAAGCCAAGACTGGTACTCGTCTCAGCAGCGCAAGAGTACGGGAGTCCGATAATTGAGGTGAGATTAAAGTTCAACTTGCAGAGGTCGCTTCGTGACACCACTCCATCGCTACGTCCGTCAAGGCCATCGCAAGCAGAGATAGTTGCGTTCAGAATCTTGTCCAGTTCGCAAGACGGAGGGTAATAGTCCAGGGTTTGTTCAGCGACATTCGAGAAGAGATGCTGGACTTGCTGCTGGCCATAGCGGAAAGCTGGCGCACCTGCAATGACCCCATCGTAGACGCCTCCAAAACGCTGGACCTGACTCCATCCTTCACGACCACCTTCAGAGCAGCTTTGATAATAAGTGTATGGCTTGGATGAGGAGTTGAAGAATTGCTGGGTGAAGGCCTTTCCAATGATGGTCTGCTCGTAGATTCCCCTGTAGCCCATCATGAATAGCGGCTCGTAGTTAATTGTATTGTTTGCCAGGAGGAAGACTTCGTCAAATGTGGTACTGAAGCCTCCAAAGCCCCCATCCGTTATTCCCGCAACGGCACCGTACTGCACGCCCCCTCCCAGATTTGCATTCCCTTTGCCTGCGTTAATGGCATAGGCAAAACCACCAGTTGTAAGGTAGCGATTCTGGAAATCAGCTGGCGTCGGCAGCCACCACTGAAGAAGGACTTGATCGTCACGGCCATTATGGCTGTAGGCCAAGGTGACATTGCAATAATCGAATGTACCATCGGGAAAGAAATCTTCGCCGCTAACAGAGGCGTTATACACTGCGTTGGCGGTGGCAGAGGTCGGGTCCAGCGTGATGCCAGCAATTGTACCATTAGCAGGCTGGGCTGCTTGGACATAAGCGGCTGTACAAACGTCGCTGAGAGACGCAGCATGAGCTCCAGCCGCCACAGTGTCGCCGAGCAAGAGTCCGCGACGCATGTTCACTATGGAAGATACGAAGGCTGAAGAAAAAAAGATGAAAAAGAATGAACGTGAGAGAATGAGCGGTGGTCGGCTGGTGATCCTACTCCGAACAAGAAGTGCGAATCATCTTAATATAATAACAAAATTGACTTCTCATCAGATGAGAAGTGCTTGTTCATCCATGATGTCAAGTTCAAAGATTACGCGGCAGTGGAAGACCTTAGGAGTCGAGTCAGGACGCGTTGAAGCTTCAGACCCAATTCAATATTAGTGAGGCTCCACTTGGAGTCAGGGAAGAATGAATAAAAGAGGTGGAGGAAACTTTTTGTTTTTGCGCCGTGAAGATTATCATAATATCAAGCAGGAAGATATGGTGTTTCGGAATATCGGAGTGGAGCCAAGAATTCGGGACCGAAGGTTGGCTGAGCAGTATTTTCCCTTCCACGTTGCCCTTGGTCCCAGGGGAAGTGGATAGACGAATGAGAGCGGAAGGAAACACCCGGGAGACGCGTCTGGCAGCAGCATTCGTGGGTCTTTGGTTCATCATGAGTAGCAGTCATTGCTAGAGGAGAACAGCTGTTCAGTGATGGCAGTGGAGAATGAAGGCTGAGGGTGAAAGCGAAGATTGAAAGCGAAGATGGCGGTAGATGGGCTTCTGACTAGTCGGCCAGGCAGCAGACATTTGCTGTGCTACAAGGGTATGGGTGCGGCTCCGTCTGGGGCCGTGGAAAAGCTTCGAAGCTCGACAGAATGCTTGATCAGGCGCGAGTAGGGGTTTGCCTCGACTCGGATGGATGTCCTTGTTGATGACTTTGTAGTCTTGACTGGACAGAAGTGCGAGGATATAAAGGCGTGACGGATAGGGGCAAGGGTGTGAAATGTGATGTGAAATGTGATGTGAAATGTGATGTGAAATGCGAGGTATGAAGTGTGATGTGCAAAAGTGCGCTGGAATGCACGATCCATCTCGGAACTACAGTTACAGTGGGTCATTGGGTCAGTGGGTCCACCAGAAACCTACTCCAGTACTATACAAGAACGGCCAGCTTCGCCAAACCTCTCCTCACTCCTTTCTTCTTCTCTTCTCTTCTCTTCCCTCTCTTCCCTCTCTTATCGACCCTCATCAGCCCTCACACGCTTCTTGAATGGCAGGCTCTGCTTACCAAGAGACGCGCAAGTGCGCGCAATACAAATGCCAGCAGGCATTCGACCCCTCCTACTCTTTAGAGACGGAGGCACGCCTGCAGGCAGTTCCAATTGTTCGGGCATTTCGTCGGGAGTAGCCTGGGACCGAGAGAACTTTCGCGACCGAGCAAGGGAGTAGTAAAGCAACAGCAACGCCAACACTGCTGCTGGACCCCCTTTTGGTGGAAGGAGATCAAGAACTCTCCATGCAAGACCGTGCTGCTACAGATCATATCCTGCTTTGAATCCTCCCATTGGTTCCCGCGTCCCAGGGCATTGGATACGGCAATGTCAATTTTCCGAGCCAGGGAGCTGGGGGCATCGTGCCTTCCAAGACGCGTGCTTGACGACTCTTTTTGCAGTATTGCAATCCATTTTCTTGCTGCCTTCCTGTTTTTCTGAGCATACTTCTTCTATTTAATCAAAACCTCGCTCCCTTCGAGCTTTTGATTCTCGGCGCTGGTAAAAAACCCATTTTGTGCATCACTACGTCCGAGAAACTACAGTAGCCCGCCCTGTCTTTTACATCTTCCTCCCATTCTTTCCTCGAGTCATTTTTAATCCCCTCTCCCGAAGCTGCATCTTCGTCGTCACGTCATGAGCGAAACAAGCCCCATCAACGTTGAGAAGTCGGTCGTGCAGCCGAGTGTCAAGCAAGAAGGGAGACTTTCTTCGTCCCATAACGAAATCAGCAACAACGGCGATGGGGCTGATGCATGCCCTGAAGTTGGCAATGCCGATTATCCTAGTGGAGCCAAAGTTGCCTTGATCATGATCTCCAACTTCCTGACCGTTTTTCTTGTGGCATTAGTACGTGCGAATCCGCCTCCAGAAACCCCTTCTCTAATTTTACAAAGGACCGAACTATCATTGCAACAGCTCTTCCTCAGATATCCAACGATTTCCACTCTTTAAATGATATTGGATGGTATGGCAGCGCATACATGCTGACTTCATGTGCTTTTCAACTATTCTTCGGACGAATCTACACCTTCTATTCCACGAAGTGGGTCTTCCTCGCTGCTATTGTGCTATTCGAAATTGGATCTGCTCTCTGTGGAGCGGCTCCCACTTCCGTTGCTTTCATTGTTGGTCGTGCAATTGCTGGTATTGGTTCTGCGGGAGTTTTCTCTGGGGTGATAGTCATTATCGCACAGACGATTCCGCTTGCAAATAGAGGTGCTTATCAGGGAGGTTTTGGAGCTGTGTTTGGAATTGCTTCGATCATTGGTCCATTACTTGGAGGTAAGCTCTGTTGTTCGTCTTAATTCTTTCTCGGGCGTTAACAAATTTTGCAAGGTGCCTTCACAACGCATGTCACCTGGAGATGGTGTAAGTGTAGCCTTCTGTGTACCCCATTTTTTACTAACTACATCAGGCTTCTATATTAATCTCCCAATTGGGGCCATCACATTTGTGGTCATCGCCCTTATCCTTCACGTACCCGCCCCGAAAGCCTCCGCGAAGACAATTAAAGAGAAGATAAACCAACTCGACCCTATCGGGACCGCCCTTTTCATCCCAGGGGTCGTATGTCTGCTCTTAGCTCTGCAATGGGGTGGCTCAACATATGCTTGGTCATCCGCAAGAATTATCATCCTCTTTGTCCTCGCCGGCATTCTCCTCCTCGGCTTCATCGGCGTCCAGATTAGGAAACAAGAAAACGCCACTGTTCCACCTCGGATTATCATGCAGCGTAGCGTTGCTTCCGGCTTCTTCTACGCATTTTGTGTCGGTTCTGCAATGATGATTTTGGTCTACTTTGTGGCGATCTGGTTCCAAGCCATCGAAGACGTCACTGCATACGATTCTGGAATCCGGATGCTGCCTCTTGTATTGGCTCTGGTCGTGGGAAGTGCCATGAGTGGCGGTCTTGTCTCTGCTGCCGGCTATTACACACCATTTATGATCTTCGGGACAGTGCTGATGGCTATTGGCGGAGGTCTGCTGACCACTTTCCATGTGGAGACGACGAAAGCACAATGGATTGGGTATCAAGTCCTCTTTGGTTTCGGGTTGGGTATGGCGATGCAAATGCCGAGCATGGCAGCACAGACTGTGCTCCGGAATTCAGACGTACCCATCGGTGCCAGCCTTATGTTCTTCGCTCAATGGCTTGGTGGTGCCATCTTCGTTTCTGTGGGGGAGAACGTATTGACAACGAAACTGGTCTCTGGACTTGTGAGTATTCCTGGCTTTGACCCAAAGTACGTGACCAGTTACGGTGCTACAGGCCTGAGGACTTTTGTACCACAGCAATTCTTGGCTGAGGTTCTGAGTATCTATAATGGTGCGTTGGTTAAAGTATTCGAGGTTGCGTTGATCTTATCGTGCGTGTCGATTTTTGGAGCCTTGGCGATGGAATGGAGGAGCGTGAAGAAGGAGGGGAGCGGCGGGTGGTAGTTGTGTAGTGACAGCCTCGTGCTGCGCGGGAGGTCAGCCGATGCCAATGAGGGGGGGAGACGCCTTGTATCGTAGGTGTCCGGGATGTTAGTTACTTCCGAAGTAAATTTGGCGAATCATATCGATCATGGCAAACATGCAAATTCACTGGATGGCGATAGGGGAAGTGGGCACATGTGACCGAAGCCGTTCACACAAAGCGGGCGGCTGGCTGCATGAGGAGGCGAGGCTGAGGCTCCTTCCTTCCGGCTCCATTGCGTACCTTCCACCTCCAGCTTTCACCCCGCTACACCTTCAATCTTCCTCCCTGATCGTCACATGCCCATTGTCCTTGGTACCGCACGAACATTGAACATTGAACATTGGCAGCCAACGCAGAGTGATCCCGCAGGTCCAACATCTCCTCCTTGTGGATGGAGAAAGGCCACAGCATCGAAGGCAACTGAGACTTCACCTCCCGAACAATGGAGGAGATCCGCAAGGTCAGTTTCATTCTCAGTTTCGTTCTCTTCCACCCCAATCTCGCGCTATCCCTCATTTCGATGCCTTCCTTTAGAGCATATAGTCCAAGCTCTGCTCCATATCCAACACCGAAGCTTCATCGTACTTCCCCAACCTCTCCTAACCATATCATAGGCCCCGATGGAGCGCTACACTATCACCGTCCCCATTCCCCCGGGAGCCGCTTCAATTCGCCTCTTGATCCCCTTCCCGCCTACCTCTTCTGTCTCTGCACTCGCTGCCGAGGTGAAGAAGCGGGCATCTCGCTCTATTCTCCTGCTCGACGCTTCATCTGACCTTATCCTCCATCTCGGAGACGCTACGGGTCCTATTCTCGGTGATGGTGACCTCTTGGAAGATGTTATCATCGACCCTAAGGCTGAATTCATCACCGCAACACTCCGAAATAGTCCTATCTCCACGGGACTTGCGCCATCTCTTGATTTCAATGATGTAGGTCTACTTTTGGCCATCTCGATAAAACGCTAATTCAAACTAGACTCTTATTCAGCAAACATCGTCGAGTACATCGAGCGCACGAGAAATCAAAGTCCGCGTGATCACACCCGTCTATGCTCGAGCTCACAAAGACATCCGAGCAATTCCTCTTTTGACATGTGCCACAATAACAGGAAAGAGTACTCTCCGAGAACTCAAATTCCAGATTTCCAATCACCTTCAGATCCCCATCCTGGATATTGCTCAACCCAGTCAAGAGTGTAATTGTTCTTTCGCCAGACAGATCGACGAACGTGCTCTTCGAAGCGACACCAGCTCGCAGAATCCTGGGGAAATCGTCCCTGGCTCAGAGCTAAAGTTCATCCTTGTTTACGGCCAGAGCCAAGTCAAGATTCTTAAAACCGAGACTACAGCTAAGACGTCTCTTATAGAAGCAGTCCGAGCCGAACTTGGCGGAGATGGCAGAAGCAAGGAGACCAGCTTCGTTGGAGGAACCACATTGCCGAATGCTAGGTGAGTAGCTTCTACACAAGAATTTTTTGCATTTAGCTCATAAATTTCAGTGGATTTTACTCCAAGCTCCCTGTACTTTCGGTCTGTTCTAGAGCACGACATGATAAATCAAGCGGTGAAGTCGATCAGAGTCTTGTTGATCAGGCTGACCTCGACCTACACACTTCCGAAGCGCCAATTGAGATTTCGAGCCTAAACATGGATCTTTCCATCGATGAATTGGGCTTAACGGAATGCGCGATTAATGGAGTTATCAACATCTACGTCGTTGAACGCAAGATCTCCTCGGAAAGGGGTAAAGCTGAGTCAGGCAAAGATGCAATCTTCGCAAACGGCAGTGCTTGGGTAAATCGGCCTGCTCCTCCTGTGGCTTGCCAGTTGCCTAGTGTGACCTGAAACTGATCATGGGCGATAGATTCATCCTGTTCCACAAACTATGCGGGGCATGGCTATGCTGCTCTCCTCTCTGCGAGTTTTCACAGATAGAATTGGAGCAAAGAAGATGGAGCATCCAACTCAAGACGCGGTAAGCTTGTGGCTCGAAATTTATTAACCCTCTTTCCGTGCCCAACGGTGAGAATTCGCCAGGTTTTGCACATTTTCAACTTACTCACGAGATTCCCACCAGCTGTGCGTACCATTCACATCCTCATGAATGACAAAACTCCGCGTGCCTGCGAGCGAGCAGCCTTAGCCCAGGCTTTGTATGAAGTACTCAAGGATATGGTTCCCGTTCAACTTATCAAGTCAGACATGACGAGATTGTTCGAGGGCGCACGGCTTCTGTTCGGGCTGATACTCGAGAAAGCTAAGCATGTGAAGCTCAAGGCTGACGTGCAAATGCCTTACATATCGTCCTTAAAGGTCCTCGATTTGCGAAATACCTTCACCATGGAACCTATTTCAAATGCCGTTCAGACTCCTTTTGGGCTTGTTGAGAAAGGCTATTACGAAGCGTTCAAGGAGGGTGGGATCCTCTACTGGAAGACGGGGGAGCAGCCATTGTCCGCCTTACCTCTGGATGAACGAACTCGGAGAGTATCTTTACTTGGCGGTGGAATTATTTCCCAAATCACTGTCTTGGATTTGAACATCCTCAGTTCCATCTCGGGTTATGGAGATAATGGAGATGTCGATGGCGTGATACCATTTCGCGAGCTGTCAGATTTGAATCATCTTTCGGCACTTTCTGCAAGAAATGAGCTATCGGTTCTTGCCCCTTCAACGCTACCCTCTGCAGAGGCGCCAGCTTTGACGCTCGATCGGGAAGGCCTCCTTGCTGTGTACGTGGGAAGAGCACCTTGTGCTATGCCCGGAAAAGATATCTCCATCTTCCGCCCTACCAAAAGAGGGGAGGAGACTATCGATGTCGCTATAGTAACTCAGCTCTTGGTTCCAATCCTAAAGACCCGTGAGGCTGAAGGTACTGCAATTTTTGATGCCTACGGAGATGGGTTCCAGCGAAAATTCAGAGCACCTGGCGAGATCATCATGGTTTGTGTCGATTGTTCCAGCAGTATGGCAGAAAACACAGATTTTATGGAAATTCGAGACAGCGACAGTGAAGATGAAGATGATGAGGCGGAAGACAGTGACGATTCTATGGACATGGGAGACCACCCCCAACAAGGAAACGCGGCTGATGAAACATCCTATTTCTGTGCCACCCTTGACGAGATGAAGAAGTCTATATCAGAGCACGAGTCCTTCCTTGACATGCTCTATATTATCCATGACAGTCCTACGTCAAAACATAGAGACGTTGCTTGCAAGGTTCTGGAAATTCTGAGTGGTCTTACTTCACAACAGCTGTCAAAGAGCCTCCGACGCCTTGACGATCTCAAAAAGCGTGTCACAATTGCATTTTATCGAGCCCAAGCTGCAATTGTTGAATCGGAGATCTCGAAGCTAAAGACCTTTGCCGCGGGACTCAACATTCATCGACAAGCTCTTGCCGACTTCCTTATTTACCGCTCATCGACTATGGAATTCTTCGACAATCAATGGACATGGTCTTTAGGCGGTGCGATACCGAAGGCTCCGAAAAAGTCTTCCAATAATACGCCGGACCCGCTTCTTAAGGAACAGTTCTCCGTCCCAGACGAGTTCATATGCCCAATCTCACGCGAAGTGATGGATGATCCTGTTCTTGCAAGTGATGGGTTCGCTTTCGAGCGTAACGCCATTGAGAGGTTCGTTCGCCCCAGATCCTACCATGAAGAAGACACTGACCCTGGCTTTAGATGGTTTCAGATCCGTAAATCCTCTCCTCTGACGGGACTAGTTCTCGATAATACTGATTTGAGAGCCAATGGACAACTCGCCAACCAAGTCAAGGATTGGATCAATGGAAGTGACTTGGTGCAATCAGTCCTCACTGAGAATGCCACTCCTTCCTCTTCCAGGATTAGATTGTCATCCGGATCCCAACACATGATGACTATTCGATTCTTCAGCCGCCTTGGCTTATTTAGCAGACAAGTTCCCCGAACACTGCCAATCGATACCTTGTATCGCCTGGCGTTCCGTGGAATGAAAGGTCGGCACTCTAAATTTGAGTTGCACTTTAAAAATGCACTGCTTGAATCATCCGGGATCACATTGGCATCTGCGAACATTCGCGATAACAGTGTTATTCACATCGACATTCCTGAGACCAGATCAGCGGATGCCTCACAGCCGGAAGCAGCTGACGCCGACCTTGAGGAGCTCTGCCTCATCAAGGTCTATAAGTACCGAGATCAGATGGCATTCTCTTACTGGGCCCCACGCAGAACCAATGTCACTTTTGCTTCCACTATCTTCAAATACTGGAGATATCTTTTCAAGACTGACCCCCGACAGTATATTTCAGATCTAGTCCCCTGGACTGGTATGACTGATCAGGGAGACGGTCGAATGTGTGGAAACCCCCACGAGCACTGGGAGAGGCTTTCGGAGTATCTCAATCGTCACCATGCTACAGGTCAACTGAAAAATGAAAGCCTATGTGGTTCTGACTCAACTGACTCGTCAGATGATGAAGATCTCTATGGGATGGAAGACCAGCACGCTGTAACTCCTCTTGTGCTCAAGATATTTCTGGCGGGCCCACCCAAGAGTACAAACAAATCCGGCAGGAATCTTTCCAGGGTAAGTCGTGCTTTGTTCCCAATATACCAACAGAGTTTGATACATGATTTAGCTTGATGTTCTGAAGTCAATGTTCGATGCCTTTGTCAATCGTCTCTTGGCCTACAACTACCAGACTCACATGGGATTGATCACTTTTCAATCTTCCGCGACGGTTTCGCAGAAAATTACCTATGCTATCGAGAACTTTCGACATAAGGTCAACGGCATGAATGCACACGGTGACACGGCTTTATGGGACGCGCTAGCTCTGGCAAATGACCAACTATCTGAATATGCACAAAAATTCCCAGATGTGAAAAAGAGAATTATCTGCATTTCGGATGGTGAGGACACCAAATCCAAGCAGCGCAGCAGCGATGTGTCGTGGTCGCTTTTTCAAAATAAGGTTGTTGTTGATTCTTTCTGCCTTGGATACGAAGACAACATTGATCTGAGAACAATCTCGTATCTCTCTGGTGGATACAAGTTCACCCCGCAATCCCTGGAACAATCTATGCTTTTATGCGAGATGGAGCCTGTCCTTAATCAACTCGAGCGACCTCTGATCACCCCTCCTCGTGAAGCTCTCAGTCACGGCTATGATCCCCATTTACGATTTGTTTTCGCAAAGGATAAGGCGGTTCCCGAAGTTGTTACTGCAGATATCTTCCCGCAGCGAAAGGAGCATCCCAACGTCAATGATCACTTCGTTTTACTGACAACCGTAGCTGGGAATAATCCAGGTGGGGTGGGCTCCGAACCGATCAATGCTCATTCCAACTCGAACCTTCGAACCTCGAGAATCCTCGTTGAGATCCGGAATATCGTTGCCAACCCTCATCCTCACTATGACGTTTATCTGTCCGAATCAAACATGTCTTTCTGGAAGGTTATCATGCAAGGTCCGCCCGAGAGCGCTTACTCGACCGGCACGTTTGTCCTATACATTGACATGGAGGAGGACTACCCCGCATTCCCGCCAAAATGTCGATTCACGACTCCAATTTACCATCCAAACATCAATCGTCACGGCAGAGTTTGCCATAGCATCCTGGATCGAAATTGGACCTCTGATACTTCCAATATCCAATTAATCAACACAATCTACTCTTTGCTTCTTGTCCCAGAGTTCTCCGATCCTGTCAACTCGGTCGTTACCTTAAATTTTCACTGGGACGAGGTTGCGTTCCGCGATGAGGTCAAAGAACATATTCACAAACACGCAACAAAGAGTCGAGAAGACTGGAGGGTGGAACTTCTCGCTGAGTAGTTTTCGCGAAACAGGACTTCGACACATACTGGGTTCGTCTTAGTGCCTTACCCCTTATTTTGCTTTTGCTTGCTTTCGCCCTCGGTGGGTAAGGAAAAGAATTTGCCACTAGAAACGAAGACAGTGTTTTATCATACGACAAGTAGATTGTGCTGTCATCTTTGATGAATTTGCTGGAGGGTACCAGTGTCAGATTGGGTTGGGAAGCATGGAACTTGCTTCGATGAAGTTGCAGTCTCGTGCTATGTCTCTGGAGATGGGTAAGCTTACAGCTTTTAGCTGGAGGTTAATGGAAAATTTGCATCATTCTTCGCTCATTTTTGGGCATCTGTTTCGTGACTTTGAGTAGCATTCTGTGGAAGTCAGCTGCCAAATTTTGCCCTCTCAATGAGCTGAATCTCTGCAAAGGAAGCAATCTCTAAATCGCAGCTCTGGGGAACAAGAGAGTACTGTACCCCAAGGTAAGCCCCTCGGAGAGCCATCCAGACATAGAAAAGCACCACGGTGAAGATAGAAGGCGACACTGAATTACTATCCTTGGTCAAAGTTATACATTCGCTTGCACTTGGAAAGTTCTTGATGTAGATCGTTCTGATTAGAGGGGTTCCTGGATCTTGGAAAGAAATGGACTTCTGACGTACAGTAACTCACGGGAATGTTTGGAATAGAAACAACGTAATTGACCTTCGTGGATTTAGTAATCTAGTGCCCCTTTTCGTCCTTCACTGTAAGAAGGAGATTTACTATCTCCATCTCGGTACATAAAAGCTCGCTAAATTCAGGGGGCTGGAGATTGCCGAGGATGCCGGTCTTCGGAAGAATTGTAATATATTTCAGAGAACTGCTTACTAATTAAGCAATTCCTGGGGACCATTCTAGATTTGATTCATTCGTCTGTTGTTTCTGGCCTGTTGAGTCTCGGGTCATCTTCCGTGGCGTCTTCGATTCATAGCCTAAGGTGATTGATTCATTAGGCTCGATATCAAAATCAAAGTGGTTAAGAGGGCTGCGATTTGTAGAAAATTAGAGATAAGCGGGACCAAATGAAATTTCCTGGGTGTTCCGAATTCTGGGATTTTCGAAGTTTCTATCTGATATTTATCCTTACTCGCCTAAGTTGGCCTAAAAGGAGGCAACTTCGAAATACCTTCCGGCAGTTCAACCATGGCGCATCCTCCCCGTTCAATTAATTCCGGAAGCTAAATAATCCCCCCGGAAGCAAACGAGATTATATTGGGTCAGTCAGATATCATATTTACCCCTGACCCCAAACAGCCTCAGATAACCTTGCAGGAAAGGGAGGAAATATAAATACGTTTCCCTTGACAGCTACTCAATTTCGTTGGCATTGGCACGAATAGCTCCTGTCTTGATCAGAGCCATCCTTTTTCTTCATCTTTAACTTGCGGAGGACATCTCGCAATAGTTGGTCAATTCTTCTTTACCTCGCGTCCTCACAACTTTCTTACAAGATGCGTCTCATATCTTTGCCCACAACCCTCTCCTTCATTGGATCGCTGGCATCGGCCGCGCTTATCGAACGTCAATCGGCGACAAGCATCTATAAATCCACTACCAGTGGCGCTTGGATTGAGGGCATGGCAGTGCGCTCGAATGGCGACATACTTCTCAATCGTTTGGATGTCCCCGAGCTTTGGAGCATCGATCCGGTGACGAAGACGGGAACGAAACTTCTCACCTTCACAGGAGCAGCAAGTCTGGCTGGGATCACAGAAATCAGTCCAGACGTATTTGCAGTTGTCACGGGAAGCTTCAACACGAAGAGCTTTGCTGTGAAGGCAGGTTCTTGGTCGGTGTATAAAGTCGACTTGACGGGTGCTACTCCGACCTCGACACTCATAAAGAATGTTCCCGAGTCGGGTTTCTTCGTCGGACTCACGACTTTCAACAATGACACCATATTTATTGCCGATGCCGGGAAAGGGTCCTTATACAAGATGACCATTTCCACTGGTGACTACAGCGTTCTCATCACAGACCCGAGCATGAAGGCACCATCGAGTGCCTTGATTCAGGAAGGCATCCATGGAATAAAGTACTACAACGGAAACGTCTATTTCTCCAGCACCTTTGGAGACACATTTAGCAAAGTTGCCATTGATCCAGTGACTGCAAAGGCAGGCGCAGTCACCTCGATTTTGACAGGTCTTCAGGGCCCTGAAGATTTTGCAATCGGACCTGATGGGACATCGTATCTGGCTGTGATGACGAAGGGCCAAGTGCTGAAGATTACCTTAGATGGAAAGTCGAGCCCGGTTGGATCAGTGGCTTCCTGTACCTGCGTTGCATTTGGACGAACGGATAAGGATAAGAATACGCTATACGTTGCTACAAGCGGTGGAGCACTGCTTTCTATCCCAGCGAGCTAGAATTTATTATCTTAAGGTTATATATATTATGTATAAATATAAAAACATTTAAAATCTTCATTTAATCTTAAATAAATTAATTATATATATATAATTACTTATATTTTATTCTTAAGAGTTATTATTATTAAAAAATAAAAATTAAACTATTAAAAAACTTAATTTTAAGATAATTATTAATAAATTTTAATAATAATTTTACTTAAAAATAGTAAGAGGAAAGAAGTATATTTTATTAATATTATAATAAATAATATTTAAGTATATATTAATTAAACCCCTAGTTATAACGAATAGTATTTAAGTATATATTAACTAGACCCTTAGTCTCTACTTAAGTTAAGCTTTAAACTCGATATAAACCCGTTATAAAGAGTAATCTTATAAGAGCTTAAATAAGGGTTTTAAGAATTTATTTTTTCTTTCTTATCTTTATCTTTAAATTCTCCTTTATAACTGTTGGAATTGTCGGTTTCATACAGGGTAACTAAGATGTACGAAGCAGGGTAACCTGAGCGTGTACAGGGTAACCAAGATGTGAGAGTTTAAAAATAAATTATAACTAAGGATAAAGAATTAATATTTAAGTACTTTATTCTCTAGTTATACGAGGGAAAATTGAACACTTATATAGACTTTAAGGGTCCCTAATTAGTACTAATATCTCCGATATTACCCTTAATTAACTATACTTTAAAATCAAATTATTAGTTTATAGCTATAGATTAGAAATTATAGTATTTTATAATTAAAATTACGATTAATAAATAAGCTATTATATATTATTTCATTAATTAATAATTAATTAACTATTAATGGAAAAATCTTAATTTAATTATATATTATATATTATAATATATATAATTATATTTTATCCTTACTAGCTATTATTATAAATTATAGCTTAAGTTATTAATTATTAAAAATTAAGTTATTAAGAAACCTATTTTCTAAATAACTACTAATCGGATTTTAATAATAATTTTATCTATAAATTCCTTATATTTAATAGTAATTATTAAATTTTATCCGGAATTATTATTATAATACCCCTAGCTTTTATTAGCTAGTAAAATCTAATTAGTTCAGTTAGTTCTACTAAGCCCACTAAGGCTTAGAGTGAACCCTTAGCTTAGCTCTAGCTTACGGCTATTAGGTTCTAGCTTACGGCCATTAATACTAAGCTAATTTTTATATACTCGGCTAGGGACGGTTATTTTCGGGGTTTTAATTTATAATATAGTAATTATGGGACTAATCTAATTTCTAATCTACGGCTATAAACTAATAATTTGATTTTAAAGCACAGCTAGTTAAGGGTAATATCAGAGATACTAGTACTAATTAGGGACCCTTAAGGTCTATATAAGCGTTCAATTTTCCCTCATATAACTAGAGAATCAAGCACTCAAATATCGATTCTTTATCCTTAGTTACGATTCACTTTTAACTCTTACATTTTGGTTACCCTGCACACGCTCAGGTTACCCTGCTTCGTACATCTTAGTTACCCTATTCCACAACTTGGTTACCCTGTTCTACAACTTGGTTACCCTGTACGAAACCGATAATTCCGACACTTTCTTATAATTACCTAAGAAGTAATTCTATTAAATAATATTTTCCCTGGGAATAAGGCCCTAAGTAAGAGGGATAACCTTCTTATTTATATTAAGGCTAATAAGTAAGAGTAATATTATTTAATACCTTAATTAAGTATAAGTATTATTAATAATAAAGAAGAGATATAGATTATTAATTATATAATAGTAAGGGCCTAAAGTAATAAAGTATACTTAGAATTAATAAGTAACTGGGTTTAATTAGAATTATATATATATATTTATATTTACCTTTTCTAAATATCTTAAATAATCTAGAAATAAGCTAAAGCTCTTTTCTTTTAAACTATTTAATTTATCTAGAATCTTTACCTTTATATAATATATTTATTAGTATTTTATCCTAGGGTTTTACTAATATAATTACTCTAAAGTAATTATTAATTTAATTATTCTTTTCTAATTTATTATAACTTCTATAAAGTAATAAGGCTTTATATATATTACTAAGTAATAGGGCTTAAAATTAGTATATATTAAAGGAATATAAATATAAGATTTCCAGCTAATATTACTATATTAATTATCCTTTATCTTTTATACTTATACCGTAAATATATAAGTCTTATTAAGGTATTTTAGTTATAATTACTACTTATTATTATTAGAAGAAGGTATAAAAGATTATTTATTATTTATAATATAATACTTTAAAGTATCCTTAGCTTATTTAATTATATCTTATTATATCTTAAGTTATACTAGTATAAGTATATTAGTAGGCCTAAATAAGTTAATATTCCCGCCGGAGACCTCTTCTAATTATTTAATAATTAATTATATAGTATATCTAATACGTGGGATTAATAATAGTTAATAGTTAATAAAGTTATTATTATTTAGTAGTAATAAGAAATTTTTTTAGTGAGAAGGTACTGTTAGAGGGCACTGGCGCCCCTTAGTGGGATAGATTATATATTACAGGTCTTTGGCCTCACTTTACTCACTTCTCTTTTCTTCTCTCCAAGTTTTAGTCTTAATATAGAACTTGTTCCCTGATTAGCTCCCCTCTTAGTAATACCTCTTATATTCTAAAACTTCTTTTTTTAATTAGTATAGTAAGTTAGAATCCCGAGATTCTAATTATAAAATAGGGTATACTCCTAATACTAAAGCCCTACCTATAATAGACCTTATTATATGACTTAATAAGAATACCCTATTAATCTCCTGGGAGAGTCCCGGGTGAAATCCTATAGGATTAGAAAGATTAAATAAAATATATAAATTATTTTAGTGAGGCCGTGGTACCCTCCCTATAAAGAAACCTACGCGGATATTAATTAGAAGATCCGAGAAAGGTAAAAGAACTTGAAAATCTATAGAGGTTAGAAAAGGCTAAGAAGGGATATAATTAAATTATTCCGGATAGTTAATAAGTATAAGTAGGCACTATAAGTAATATGGATAATATAGACCTCGTAAGGAGTAGATAAGATACTATACCTTAAGGCTCTCCCCGCTTAAGTATACCCTTAGCACGAGTATTACTAATCTCAAGAGTCTCCTAATAAATTATTTAAGAAAAGGAATAAGAATTAGCTACCTAGAGGGAGATGAACCTGGAACTAGAGAGAAGAATTCTTATAATAGAGAGATAATAATAAGAATAGTAAGCGCCACTAGGCACTTTTATAAGCGGAGGCCTTCTAGTATTTATATAATACCCTGGAAGTTAAAATACTAGGTAATTACTAGTAAGTATTTATAGACCCCCTATATTCTTTTATATAATAGCCTGGGCTAGTTTTATATAATATACTAATAAAGTAAATAGAATACTATTATCCTCCCGGGATTATCCCCGAGCTAAGGCCCTATTTACCTTTATACCCCCTAAGGATAATATTTATTTATGGATTATAGAGGTAGAGGATTACCTAGTGGCCGAGAATATTACTAATACTATTATCTAAGCTCTAATTACACCCGGACTACTTATTATAACTAATCCGAATATAAATTATAATAAGCCATTTAAATAGTACCTCTTTAGATATAATTAAGTTTAATAACTAGATTTAGCTAAAAATATAGTTATTTAAGGAATATAGTCCCAGAAATATAATAATTAAGGCAGATATAAGAATATAAAGATATAAGATATTTAAAAATTAATTAGTCTAGGACTTTATTAATTATTATGAATTAAAGCTCTAAGATATATCTTAGGGATATAAAGAGAGATTAGTCTAGTTAAATTACTAGCTTAAACTTATAAAGCCTATACTTAAAAGAATCTTTATAGCTTTTAATAGAATAATCCCAAATACTTACATAGGACTTAAATACGTAGTATTCACGGTAAAAGAGTTTATTAGGGCTATAATAAGACTCTTTCTAATATAGAGGGATAAATAACCCCGAGCCCCTCACTGAGAATAATAGGTTAAGTTTAACCTGCCGGTAACTAGTCTAAATACTAACCCATAGGTACCCCGGAGACCCCTTAGACTATTATTAGGGAATAAGAGAAAGGAATTACTCTTCCCAGATATTCTAGCCAAGTAAAGAAAGAAATTATAGAAGGAAAAACTATACTTTAAATATGAGAAGCTAGGATACTTTATAGACTAATATATAATAAAAGATAAGCCCTCCTAATAAGTAAGGAGATAGGGGCGCAGGGGAATTCCTTAATAACTAATAATATATTAAAATATATTATAAAATAATATTAGATTACTAAGTATTCTTACACCTAATATATTTCCCCTATTATACTCTTAATTATTATTAACCTAATATTATTAATAAATAATTAATATTAAGATAGGATAAAACCTAACCTTATAAACTTAATAAAAATATACCCGGATTTTTATACTATATAATTAAGTATAAAAGACTATATAGGAAAAGAAATAAAGATTAAAATAGTAATTAATTCTATAGTAATAGTAAATTTTATTGATCTTAAATTTAAGGAAAAGATTTAAAGAATAGAGAGATAATAATACTCCCCTATAATTAAGGATATAAAGGGAAGAATCCTCGCGCCTATATTTATAATAATATCCTGTGATATAATTATTAATTATATATAAATACACGAGCCTACTAAAATATTATTCCAAGTAATAGAATTAAAAATAGTAAATATTATACTCGGGTTACCTTAGTTAAGAAAATATAACCCGAAAATAGATTAGAAGATAGGTATCTTAATAAGAAGTATTAACGTATATAATACGAAAATAATTAACTAGATAATAGTAGTACTTAATCTACTATATTTAATAAAGGAAGAACCTAGCCTAGAAATAAGAGATAAACTTACCCCGGAAGAAGAGTTATAAGTATACTTTAAGATCCTGAATTTAATTAAGAATATCCCAGGAGATACTAGGGAAGAGCTAAAGAAAGAAGTAATATTACCCTTAAAGTATAAGAAATATAAATACGTTTTTAATAAGGCGAAGACTAAAGAATTATTACTATATTAACTAGGCCTAGATTATAAAATTCTACTTAAGCTAGGTTTTAAACCGCTATAGGGACTAATATATAATCTTTTGGAAGAAGAGCTGAAAATTCTCAAAGAATACCTGGAAAAAATACTTTATCTAGGTATAATTTAAAGATTAAAATCACCCGTGGTAGTGCCCCTCTTATTCACTGGGAAGAAGGATAGAGGTTATTACCTATATATGGATTATTAGGGTCTAAATAGTGGCACGGTTCTAAACTAATACTTAATCCCACTAATCTTAGAGATACTTAATTAATTAAGCTAGGTAATAATCTTTATAAAACTCGACCTTAGAAATACTTATTACTTAATTTATATTAAAGAAGGATATAAATGGATAATAGCTTTTAGAACCCGTTTCGGGCTATTTGAGTACTTAGTACTATTATTTAGTCTAAGTAATAGCCTAATAACTTTCTAAGTATATATTAACTAGTGCTTAAGAGAATTCATTAATATATTTATTATTATATACCTTAATAATATACTTATTTACTTAAAAGAGAAAGAATTATATTTAGAGTATATTATATAAGTACTTAAGTAACTTGAAAAGTATAGCCTCTTTTATAAGCTGGAAAAGTGTGAATTTAATATTAAAGAAGTAGAGTTCCTGGGATATATAATCTCTCTAAAAAGGATTAGGATAAATAAGAGATAAGTAGAGATAATCTAACTTTAGCTAGTCCCTGGAAGCTCCCGGGAAACTCTTATATTCCTAGGGTTTTATAACTTTTATAGAAGGTTTATTTACTATTATAGCTTAGTTATACTTAGAATAACGAGGCTACTTAAAGGAAAATAAATATTTAAGTGGTTAGAGGAAGCCTAGGACATATTTATTACTCTAAAGGTAAAATTTAAAATAGCCCTAATATTAGTTTATTTTAATCTAAGGCTTAAATATTAGTTAGAGTATAATATATTAATATTTATATTAGCGGGGATTATATTATAGAAATAGGAGAATACTCACCTATACCTAGTAGTATTCTATTTAAGAAAATTTATCCTAGTAGAGGTTAATTACTTGACTTTTAATTAAGAACTATTAGCTATAGTTGAAAGTATTAAATACTAGAGATATTTCTTAGAAGGGGTATAGGAAACTATTATAATTATCTCTAATTATAATAATCTAAAATACTTTATAATTATAAGAGTCCTAATGAGATAGTAAGCTAAGTAAGTAATCACCTTATTAATAATTGACTTTGAGATTATATATAGAGTAGGATTAAAAAATCTAGTAAATAGATTATCTAGAAGGCTAGATTATATATAAGGACTAGTTATAATATAATAACTATTACTGAAATCTAGAGACTAGGAACTATAAGAAATAATTAACTTAGAAGGCGTACTAGATCTATTATATCTCATAGTATAAATAGTAATATTAGAGTTAAAATAAGGAAAGGAGGAAATAATAAGAGAGCTAAATAAGATAATAGATAATACTAAAATATAGATAAGTAAGACCTTATATATATTTAATAATCTCCCGGGATAATCCAAGGAAGATAATAAGTTATTTAATAATATAGTGATAAATATATAGAGAGCATAGATAAACTTTCTAGACCTAGTGGGAGAAGACTTTACCCTTGAAAACAGAATATGGATTTATAAAGGAACTCGCCTATAGGTTCTAGAAGATAAAGAACTCTATAAAAGACTTTTAATGGAATTCTATAATAGCCCTATGGCCGGTTACTTTAGTAAAAATAGAATAATCCTAGCTATAAAAAGACTTCTATATTAGATAGGCATAGATAGGGATATAGATAACTTTATATCCTATTACCTAGTGTACTAGAGGAATAAATTATTAAGAGAGCTAATACCGGGTAAACTGGAATTATTACTAGTCCCCGGAAGACCCTAGGGCTTAATTACGCTTAACTTAATTACTAACCTACTACTAGTGTCGTATTATTTAAATTACGATTAATAAATAAGCTATTATATATTATTTCATTAATTAATAACTAATTAATTATTAATGGAAAAATCTCAATTTAATTATATATTATATACTATAATATATATAATTATATTTTATCCTTACTAGCTATTATTATAAATTATAGCTTGAGTTATTAATTATTAAAAATTAAGTTATTAAGAAACCTATTTTCTAAATAACTACTAATCGGATTTTAATAATAATTTTATCTATAAATTCCTTATATTTAATAGTATTTATTAAATTTTATCCGGAATAATTATTATAATATCCCTAGCTTTTATTAGCTAGTAAAATCTGATTAGTTCGGTTAATTCTACTAAGCCCACTAAGGCTTAGAGTGAACCCTTAGCTTAGTTCTGGCTTACGGCCGTTAGTTCTAGCTTACGGCCGTTAGTACTAAGCTAATTTTAGTATACTCGGCTAGGGACGGTTATTTTCGGGGTTTTAATTTATAATATAGTAATCATGGGACTAATCTGATTTCTAATCTATAGCCATAAACTAATGATTTAATTTCAAAGCACGGCTAGTTAAGGGTAATATCGGAAATACTAGTGCTAATTAGGGACCCTTAAGGTCTATATAAGCGTTTAATTTTCCCTCGTGTAACTAGAGAATTAAGCTCTCAAATATTGATTCTTTATCCTTAGTTACGATTCACTTTTAACTCTCACATTTTGGTTACCCTGCGCACGCTCAGGTTACCCTGCTTCGTACATCTTAGTTACCCTGTTCCACAACTTGGTTACCCTGTACGAAACCGATAATTCCGATAACTAGTAATAAGATTAATAGATTTTTCGCACGGAAAAGACGGGATAAGAGTACTCTATAACGCGATTCTAGTAATAGTTTATAGGCTAATAAAGGAGGTGAGATTTATACTAGTCTAAAAGGATATAAACTCTAAATAATTTATATATATCTTCCTCTATATTATATTTACTAAACACGGGATACCGGATAATATAATAATAGACCGAGTAACGCTATTCACGTTAGCCTTCTGGGAAATATTCACGAAGAGAATAGGGACTAGAAGAAAAATCTCAATAGTATTTCGCCCTTAGACGGATAAGTAAACTAAGAGAATAAACGCGATCCTGGAGGCTTTCTTAAGAATATTTATGGACTTTAACTAGGAAAACTGGGTAGATCTACTAGACTTAGTAGAGTATACGTGGGGAAATAACTTATCTCTAATAATAAAACTCTCCCTATTTAAAGTAAATGGAAAGACTATAAAACTATTTAAATTAGTAAAGCTTTAGAATTATAAATTAGAATTAGCTTATAAACTCATGAAGAGATTATAAAAGATATATATGGAACTAAAGGAGACCCTAATATATACCTAGAACCTATAAGTAAAGTATTATAACGTGAAATATAAGAGGGTAAAATTCATTATTAGTAATCTCATAATACTGAATATAAAAAACCTGAGCTTAAACTAATTATATAAGAAACTAGGCCCGAAAAAAGCCGGACCTTTTAGAGTTAATGAGAGAATAGGAAACTAGGCTTATTACTTAAAACTACCCGAAAAATGGGGCTATTATAATATATTCCACGTGAGCTTACTTATAAAATACCAGGGAAGCTCTAGGGACTTATAATAAGCGGTTGGAGTAGAGGGACTAGAGTCTGAAATAGTACTAAATAATAATAGTAAAGAGGTTAAAGAGTAGGAGGTTAAATTTATTATGGACTCCTAGTATAGAACTTAATAGCGAAAATTATATTACTTTATACGCTAAAAGGGATAGACTATAGACTATAATAGCTGGTATAAAGTAGAGGACCTGGAATATATATGAGAAGTAATTATTATTTTTTATAAAAAATATCTATTTAAACTAAGGCCGGACACTAAAGAGTAATATATTTATACTTATTTTAGAACTACTAATTATAGTAATATAAGGATAATTATCTTATATAAAAGAGTTAATAATAACTCCTATGAAATATAAAAGGAATAAGTGGGTTAAGAAGACTAAGAGATTAAGTAATCTAAAATAAGGTAAAAAAATTATATAAGGCTAAATAAGGCTATATTATCTTGTTAATATTTAAAGGTGAGATATATATAAATTTTTTTTTAAACCATAATAGAGATTAATTATAATAAATAATATTACTATTATTGAGTACCTCGGACTGCCCCGGGACTATTATAAGAATATTAAAGATTAGAGTATAACTACTAGTACTATTCCCAGGATAGTGGGAAATTAATTACTAGGTAATTTCTAATAATCCCCTAATATAGACCAGAGAGTTCACGGTATATACCCTAATATTAGGCGTATTAGGCATAGATAAAGATAACTTAAAGGATATAGAAGCACGGGATAAGGAAGTCTAATAAATAAGTATTAAGATATTAAAAGTAATAAAAGGATATATTAAGAATTAGGCACTAGACCTCTATAATAAGAATATATAAAGGTTCCTAATCCTACTAGTATAGATAAGTAAATTTAGTGGCCTAAATAACGTGATAGTGGATAATAAAGACACGTAATATAGAGTTATTTAATATATCTATAATTAGTATATTAGATATTATTACTCGAGCTATATTACCCTAAAAAACTAGTTAAATAATAATAGAGAAGGGGTAGGTAATAACTTCTTAAGTATAGTGGATAATAGGGTAACTATTAAGTATAAAGATAACTAGGATATATTACTAAGCCTAAGTAAGAAGAGTAAAGGTAAGACTAGCATAGCTCTAGGAGGTAAAGGTAAGAAGAGTAAGGGAATTACTAGTATAACCCTAGGAGGCTCCGGGGATATCCTTATAAGTAGCGCTTTAGGAGGGAGATTACTAATACTAAAAGAGGTAATACTAAAGCCGAGTTTAAAACTAGGAAAGTAAGTAATAATAGTAGACCCCTTTCTAATACTATTAAAGATATAAGGTAATACTAAGAAGGTATCTTTAAACTAATTAAAAGTCTCACCTTTAGTGACCTTATTAAAACTAATAAAATACTTAGTATTAAGCCTAATATTATAGAAGGTACTAAAGAAAAAGGACTTATAATTAGTAATAATAATAAAAGAAAAGCGAGGAGTCATAGAACTCACTTAGAAGTTTTTCCTATTAAAGTTTACCCTAGGAAAAGATAAGGATAAGCTGACTAAACTCCTTAGTAAGATCTCTATTAAATTAAAGAGGAAAAATAAGTTAAATAATTAATAGGGACTATCCCAGGAGATACCTGAGCTAATAGTTAAGGAATTCAAGGAAAATATTAAAGAGGCCTAACTAAATAAAGGCGCAGAGGATAATATAGAAATGGGTTATAATAATATCTAGGAGATAAATCCGGCCTTTATTCACTACTAAGGAGTATAAGGAGTACTATAATAATATAATAAGGCTTTTAGTAAATATATATTATGGAATTATAATTATATAATAATATAAGATATATAAGGACTATAATTAGGGAATAATAATCTGATTAAATTAGTATAAACCCATATAAATAAGACTAAATAATAATTTATTAAAGATATTTTCACTAATTACTAGAATACGGCCACTGGACTAATATTAAAGCTAAAAAAAGTAATAAGGGTAATTATAGATACCTTAGTCCTATGTAGTATATTTATAAGAGACTTATATAATAAGACTCAGTAAGTAGCGGTAAGGAAAGCCCAGAAGCTCCTGGGAGAAATAGGCTTTATAATCCTACTAGAGTAAAGAAAAGGATAACTAGTATATCTTAAAGTTTATCCGGGCCAGTTATAAATAATCATAGACTTTATTAATAAAAAGTAATAATTTACTAGTAAAGAAGATATAATATTAAATAAGGGACGGCTTTATAGTAACTACTTCCTAATAGTATTAACTAATTATAACTAAAAGGATAAGGTGTCTTATGAATAAATAAACTTGGAAATATTAGTCTAGCTAGCTTATTATTATCTATATATGTGATATATAATATAGGAATTATAAGGATAAGACTAGGAAGTAGTATACTATAATATTACTAAAGAAGAGGTCTTTGAGCTAATATAACCACTATAAACTATGAGATAAGTCCTAGGATCCTCCCTAGTAATAGACTTGTATATTACTAGAGGTTTAGCCCTTGACCTGAATATAAGTATACTAAATAGGATTTAATAATTGGGTAAAGTAGAACTAGTTTAAAAGGCGATAAATATCTAAATCTATAATAGAGAGGAGGACTATTTATAAAGAATAATAGCCGATATTAATAATATAGCATAGGCCCTTATTAGAAGATTATTACGGCCGCCATAGGATATTAACTAAATAAGCGAGTTGGATAATATTTATAATAATAAGGACTATATATCAGATACTATTAAAGAGGATAAAGAATCCGAGATAAGCTTTAAGGATAGTGTTAAGGAATCCTAGGAGCCTCCCGGGATATATATATATATATTACCCTCTATATAAGGGCTTCTAGACTAGTCTTAAGTAATTATAAAGGAAGGGATAAAGAGTATTCTAAACTAATCTTAAGTAATCGCGAAAGAAGGGATATGGGGCTATATTAGGTAAAGCCTATGGAATAGTTTTTCTTTTTCTTATTCTTTTATATATATAGTTAAGTAATCTCCTAGGAGACACCCGGGAGGGAGAAGGGGGGAGGCAGTGTTAGAGGGCGCTAGCGCCCCTTAGTGGGATAGACTATGCGTTATAAGTCTTCGGCCTCGCTTTACTCACCTCTCTTTTCTTCTCTCCAAGTTTTAGTCTTAATATAGAACTTACTCCCTGATTAGCTCCCCTCTTAGTGATACCTCTTATAGGTACTAGCTCTACTTATACTTATAGGCCGCGTTTAGTGGGGTAATAGGATAAAACTATAAGCCGAGGTATAAGTAAGCTAAGTACTTTATTATAAAATAAATTTCTTAGTATTACCTTACTTAATTAGTATAAATTTTAAGGGGCTCCTTAGGGAGGTAAGTGAGCTTTAGTATTATAATATTATAATTATATTTATAATTAATTATAAAACTAAATTAAGATAGATTTCTATAATAATTTAATATTCTAATAATATTAATTAAGAGCTATTAGAATTATCTTAAATCACGGAAATTTATTAATATAATCTTAATTAATTATAACTTAAAGTATACCTTAAATTATAATTATAAAGTAAGGCCTTCGCGAGTATATAATTAGTAATAATACTATGAGATTATATACTATTATTATAGGGGACTAATTTACTATTATATAGGCTTAGATAATTAGTGAGTTCTAGCCTAGCTCTCCTATAAGAGCTAAAATTATAATACTCGTGTTATATTATACTTTCTTCCTAATTCTACTTTATAATATATACTAAGTATATAATTTTTCTATATAATCCCTATATAAAAATAAGTCACTTTAATATAGAGTCTAGTTTTAGTTATTAGAATTAAAAAGGGTCTAGTTTTTATTATTTCATGAGTTTAGGGTCTAGTTTTAGATATTTACTATTATATATATTATAATATTATATTCTTAATAATAATTATTATAATTATAGTTTATATTATTAATTATTAGAGATTAAGTTATTAAAAAACTTAATAATAATTATACTTAAAAAATCTATATATTTAAATTACTTTATTTATATATTATTACTTTATTTTATAACTTAATTAAATTACTTTATATAAATTTAATAATTTAAAATATTTATATTATACTTAAATAAATTAAATATAATATAATTTCTAAACTTCTTAAATTCTGCCTTTATATAAAGGATTTAAAACTAAGGGAAAAAGAAAAAAAAATACTAGAATAGCTTATATATATATAATGGGCTTTTATATAAGTTACTTTTTAAAACGGGCTTAAGAAGACGTAAAGACTAATTAAATAATAATTAAGTAATAATATAGAATTATTATATTATTTCCCCCTTTAAAAAAAAAGTTTACCTTTAAGCTTAAAACTCCCGGACCCACTACAGCCCTATTCGACGGCTGGGGTATCCTTTCCTTCAGACACAGCACACCTCCCAACCTTGCCTTCTTTTCCTTACCAAAAGTCACGGCGATCGGTCAATTGACAAGAAAGAGGCTTTAGCTTCTGCACTCCAGTCTGTCTGCCATATTCCTTATATGTCCAAGAGCGGTTTTTCCAGCCACATTTCTACGTGCTGTGCGGTGACTGTATTCCTCACTAATGATTCTACAGGTCACCATTCGGGCAGAGAAGCTAGTGATCAAAACTACACACGATTATCCTGCCCTCGAAGCATAATGATCACCCTGGTCGCCTTCGACCTCGACGGCACGCTCGCCGAGAGCAAGCAGCCTCTGAAAGACACCATGGGTGAGGCGCTAGCGGACCTGCTGGAGGTAGCCCACGTCGCAGTAATCTCTGGCGGCGACTGGCCGCAATTTCAGAAGCAAGTCGCCAGCCGTCTGCCTTCCCGCGCAGACCTCTCCAAGCTGTGGCTGATGCCGACCACGGGTACTAAACTGTACACGCACAAACACGGTGCCTGGTCTTTGGTATACGCTGAGCTGTTCAGCGACACGGAGAAGCAGGAGATCCTGGCTGCATTTGACGCCTCGCTCGCGGCTACGGGGTTCGTGCCTGAGCAGACGTGGGGCGACCGCATCGAGGACCGTGGCAGCCAAATCACATTCTCGGCGCTGGGGCAGGCGGCACCCGTTCGGGCGAAGGAGGCTTGGGACGCAGACTTCGCTAAGCGCAAGGTCATTCAGGCGGACTTGCGCATGCGGCTGCCTGAGCAGTCTATCAATATGGGCGGCGCGACGTCGATTGATATCACGCAAAAGGGTGTTGACAAAGGGTACGGCCTTAAGAAGTTGAGCGCTGCTAGTGGCATCCCTCTTGAGCAGATGTTGTTTATTGGTGATGCTATCTTCCCAGGTGGTAATGATTATCCGGCCAAGGAAATTGGCTTGGAAACGGTGCGTGTTAAGAATCCGGATGGCACGCTTGCTGCGGTCGCTGGAATCGTGGCTTGCCTTAAAAATTAACTAGGAATGCTTGTAACGATTCTGTCGTTACTTGACTTTTATATAATAAGACCCCTACCTTCCGGAGCCTGACTTAGGGAGCATTACACGTGACGCGCCCCCCCTATATAAATAAGACTTATACCTTTCCCTTTTTCTTTTCTTCTCCTTTTCTTATAATTTCTCTGTTGTTGTTTTTGTTCAAACTCGAGTAGTCCGGCCAACTATACCTGTGACGATTCTACGTCGTCACCTGATAGAAGGGGAATAATCGGATGATGAATGTGTACGCTGCCAAATAGAGAAGCACAACTGCGATGGGGAACAACCATGCTATTCATGCGTGAAAGCTGCACAGAGGAACAAACGAGCTGCGGGTTGCAGATATAGGCGATCCGACGGGAGTTACGAACCTTGGGCAAGCCGACCGTTCCAAACAAATCATCTAGCGGAGCAGCATACCCGAGACAACTACGAGGTGTACACCTGCCAAAGAAGGACAAATGTCTCTAAGGAACTTCGGGCTATGAGGGATGCCTAGAAGAACTCACAGCCGATGAAAGAGGAAAGCATGCGAACTATTGAAGAACGAGTTGTTAATGAAGACATAAATGAGAATAAGATCAACGCTGCGTATCAAGCCGCTAAAGACAGACTTAAGCTAATTCAAATTTGGCTTGTTGGCTTATAGCGAACACGTTCTGCCACCTCATGAATTGAAGTTGATTAGTACTGCTAATGCGAAATACCATGAGGCTAAGAAGGAAGGGCTGAAGTCTCACAAGGAGAAAGGCACCTGGGCTGTTGTTCCACTTCCTGAAGGGGTTAAGCCAGTTACCTCAAGATGGGTGACAACGGACAAGTATGGACTAGGTGGAAAGATCACGAAACACAAATCCCGGTTAGTCGCTAGACGATTTCAACAGAGAGAGGGTATTGACTATGAGGAGACGTTTGCATATGCGTTCAAACCCGCCTCTACCCGCATCTTGCTAGCATTGGCGGCCTTACAGGCGTCCTGTCCTCATCGCACCGACCCGTTCTCGCTATCAATAGTTGCACAAGATGAAGGCTGAACCCACAGCTACTATTGACGTCCAAACGATAAGAACGCAAGATAGGACTTGCCAGGAGGTGGAAATTCGTTCCCACTAGCCTTGATGAATTGAGAAGTGAAGTAAAATGCATGTCTTTTCCAATTTTGGCCGCGACCGAAACGGAAGGGAATGAGCTCTTTTGAACTGCCCCTCGACATTAAACGGGACATTCAGCTGATGCTTATGACTCGCCAACGCAGTACATCTGTGATTTCAAGCACGGGTTGATAATCCTTCTTTCAGTATAGACAAGAATATGAAATATTCTTCATCATGTGCTCGAACGACCCCTAAGTCTCCACCCCAGACTAGTAAAGCCCTGCTAGTAAAGACGCTTTATTCCCCAGTCTTCATGCAACTCTGCCTTTGACCTGCCTAAGTTCCTAATCAACGAATCAGTATGAAATTTGCCTGAATTTTGAGAGACAACTCGGGAAACGAGGAGCCTTGCTCTGCGAGGGGACATTGTGCAGGCTTCAGAGGAACTTCGAGAACACGAAGCCCTCAGAAAACCAGCGGGGCAGTATGGGAGTAAGCTTACCTTCACCTTGAAGTCTTTCCAGATCCCAATGAATAGGAAACATGGAACTAGGACAACGGTGGCAGCAATAGTCAGATACCACTGTGCATGGCCATATGCATATATGACTGCGGTCCTCTCAGGTGAGCCTATAGGATACAAAAGCTGGGTGGTGAGACTTCCGTAGAGCTCAGCATTTAAGGTCGCATTGCCGGGTAGCGCGGCATCTAAAGCACCTGGGAATGTGTTGGTGTAGATGGCCGCTGAGATTGCCTGATACGACCATAGGTTAGACTTGCTTCGAAAGGTAGAGCTGTCCTGCAGGCTGCGTCTTGGAATGGAGAATAGACAGATAGGGGACTTACTTGACCAATAGCCTAGAAAGCAAATCAGAATTTAGTATTGCTTCAACAGGTTGTGGAGGTGGCACAGGCAGCTGTACGCAGGCCGCATCTGTAACTGCGGAGAAGAAGTTATGCATGACATGGAGGAACAGAGCACTCACTTGCCCAACACTGCTGAATAAACCGCTGCAGACGAGTTAGCAATATATTTCTTCGCGGGGAAGAGTGCTCGATGTGGGTCGGGGGATGAAACAAGCTGCCAGCCTGTACAATAGAGGGCTTGAGATACAAGACAAAGAAATATGTTGCTTACATCAGTGCCAACATTGACGCAACGTTCTCGTGGGGTGCAGCCGCCCTAACAAGGTCCAGGAGTCAGTTTCCTATAGGTTTTCATGGCAGAGGTACCTTTCCCCCCTGAGGCTGGATTCAGCGGAAGGCTGAACTTACATCACCGCCATCTCCTCGCAGATGATGAGAGAACCCCCTCCAAATGCGATGAAAATTTGGCACATAACGACGAAACCAATCCCTTGAGAAGGCTGACGAAAATCGATCATGAGACCGACGCCCAGAATTTCCAAACACAACATTGATAGAGCAAGCCACTTAAACCGCCCCAAGGTCCTGATAATTACGGCAAGAATCACACTCCAGAAGCAGGAGCCGATACTGTAGATCTAACAAAGTTAGCATTGGCAGTCCTGTGGGCGTTCTGAGCTCAGTCAAAAAAAGAATCTCATTTCGAGACATGCTAAGTGAGTCGTGTGCTCAAAAACCAACAGTTTACATACATTTGTTACATATCCGGTGTTGGCAATAGAAAGCCCATGGACGGCTTGGAGGTAATTATCTGCACCCAGTCAGACAAGAAAAATCCAATGCAACCTCTGTTAATCAATTGAAAGGGGCGTCAGGCAAAGATACGTACAGAAGGTCGAGTCCCAAATACTGAGAGGTATTAGTAACGGTAATGACACTTCGAGATAAGGGGCAACTCACTAAAAGCTAATGAAGAGGAACATCGCCAACAAGCATGCGCCAATTACCGAAGGAGTCTTCAGAAGATAGAAGGGAATGAAAGATCTCTTGGACAGAAATTTCTCGTAGAGCACGAAGGCGATCAAACAAAGTATGCCAATGACAAGCATTGCTACGATCATCCCGGAAGCCCAACCTTTTGATTGATAGGTCTCGAGTGAGAAAGGCAGCAGAAAGAGAACAAACCCCGCGGAAACAAGTAAAAGCCCAATGACTAGAGGTTTGGAGATCAGTTTCGAAGTGGAATAATCAGTCACGGAGGTAGACCGACCATCGAATTCCCAAAAATAGAAATTAACGTTCTGCCAGAAGGTCCTTCCACTCCTTTCCTTGACAAGGAGACCTTCTTTGAGAGCTTTTCGCTGGTTTTGGTAGAGAATGAAGAGGAGAGGAAGTGTTATAATTGGAGTTATGATTGCAAAAGTTCCGTACGCCCAAGGCCAGCCGCTCGTTTCTTGTCATTGAGTTAGCATGTGACATTCCCCGGAGTTCAATAGGGAACGCAGAAGACTACAAGCGAAAGGAAAAGGCCCGGATAAGGAATACACATTTGGTGCCAACAACTGAGCTCTGAACAGAAGCAAATAAATTTTGAGAATAAGCT
The DNA here is from genome assembly GCA_009732865.1 of Stipitochalara longipes BDJ. Lineage (NCBI taxonomy): Eukaryota > Fungi > Ascomycota > Leotiomycetes > Helotiales > Hamatocanthoscyphaceae > Stipitochalara > Stipitochalara longipes. The sequence continues at coordinate 1,418,325 of ML769344.1, read as the reverse complement.
TACCAAGGAAACTTTGTGCTGCTCTAGGCCCTATGAAAGTTGTGACGATATACGGGGTAGTAGCAAAGCTGAAAACCAAGGCCTGGTAACAAGAATCAGTATTTCGAAACCCAAAAATTGCAGCACCACTCCGACGAGAATCTACACCTATGTCAAACACATGCTTGGGCAGAGTCTAAACTCTATGGCCTAGTACTTCGGAAAATAAAAATGTGAGATAACTGACCCTGTTCTTGAGACTGGAAGTATCTGCCACTGAGTAGGTTTAGTATGTTGGTCCAGCAAGGTAGCCTGAGTTCTTGCTTACTGAAAACGTCTAGAACATAAGCCATGCCGTTGAATCCTACCCAATAGAAGACCTCGGGCAATAATTAGGATAGTACCACTCGAATGCAAACGAAGACCTACCTGCGCTGCTGCGTAGGTCTCCACGTCGCGGCAGCTCGCCATCATGACAAGCTAACGAGCGTCAGCACCGTACATCCCAGGAAAGGTCTCAACGAGCTTGGAGCTGCCTCTTATGGCTAGACAGCCAGCACCTGTTGGGTTTGCCACGCTTGCCTCTGCTATCGGCTATCCAGTAATAGGGTGAACTTTTGAAAAGATGATCACTTACCCTAGAAAATTGTAAGCATCCTGAAGATGTAGTTGAAGCTGCTACTCACCCTAAAGTTGCGAACCCGGTCATAATTGCAAAACCCTCTGCACGACCGACAAGATCGACAAATTTAGCAGTCGGCTAAACATACTGGCAGTCAGCATTGGTAGATTAAGAAGGACATTGAGTGTGCTGAAGCCTTCCAAGCATTGGAAAGACGAAGGACCAGAGCTCGCATAAGATCTCTGGATAGGAGGAGATATACCAGTTTGATGACGCCACCCACGATAGCTGCAACGATGGACGTTGTACCAGTAAGAGGGAGCAGAGCAAAAGAAGAAGTCACATAATAGGACACGTTGAATTGAATCTGCTGCTGCATGGATATGACAAAGAACACCAGAAAGATACTGGGAGCACAAGTTAGCTTGGAAGTGATAGCCACAAATTTGCGGAGTCCTTACCAGGCATAAGCCAGGATCAATTGGTTTCTTGTCCATGTCAAGGTGACAGCTTCGATCTTCTTCACACCGTCCTAATCATTAAATTAGCTTGATGAGTTCTTGTCTCCCCGAATACATGCAAATCCCGGCGAAAGGCCTACTCTCTGAGTTGCCATACAAGAAGACAAAGACAGTAAGTGAGTAGTGAAGTTAGCTTACCTGAACATTTTGACTGGGCACGCGTTCGAGAGCATCGGCATCGACGACGGGGAGGGTACGTTTCTCTGTTGCATTCTCTGAATCCGAGGGCGGACCGACTGCAACCTCTGTTGCCACATCTTTGCCTCTTCCGAAAAACTTCATTTTGACCGATCTTGGCGAAGAGAGCGTGCGGGGGTGGGTTAGCAGAAATGGGCAGAGCCGCAGAGAGAAAGGAAGAAGTAGGCGGAATGAATTCCTGAGCGAAGATCGAAGTTTATGTAGACTGATGAGCGATGGAGCGATGGAGCGATGCCACAGCTTAGCCTTGCAGAGCGCACTACTTACTTGTACTGCGCACTTAGCTGCAACATGCAATCTGCATGGCACCTTCTGATTCGGAAAGGCCAAGGTGGACCAACCCCACCCTACAGGGATCCGCGGGCGTCATTTGCGCTTGCGGATCGTCCATCTGTTTGCATATTTTCCATCTGATTACCAGGCCGTGGCCGGAGTGGAGGGGGATTATTTCTGAAGTCTGCTCGTGCAGCCGTCATTTCGAGATCAGACCAGGATGATCTGATACGCCGCCGTGCACTCATTCGCTGCCAGTGGAGCAGGGTGATGAACAACTACTATAGATCTCGCCTCCCGGTGGGCGCATTTCAGCAGGACTGTGAGTGCAGCATGAGAGCCTGAGAGAGAAGAGAAGGGAGGGAGGGAGGGAGGCAAAGAGACAAAAATATGGGACGACCAGCACTGCGTGATGTTCGGAGATGATCGGAGAAAGCGACCGTTGAGACCTCGTTTTCCTCGTTTTCTCGTTTCTCGTTACGTGATGAGCGGATCAGATAAGATCAATCTGATTAGATCAAATCCCAGCCCGGCGCAGCTAGCAAGGGCCCCTGCCGCCACCACGACAGGGAATGGAAGCCAAGAGGTCCAAGGTCCAAGAACTTTCGCGCTCCCCGAAAGAAGCAGGACGATGCCGATGCCACTTCCACTTCCACTTCGGCCACAAGCCTCGAGTTGGGAAACATTCTCAAAGGCAGAAGGCAAATAGCCCAAAAATCTAGATTCCTGGTCTTCTGTCACCATTCTACTGTAAGGCTGCGCGGATGCATGGGGTACCTCCACTGCGCAGAATATTCGCAGTAGATTTCGGAAACCTTTCCTTTCATAGAGCAGATACATTGTGAGCATGGGCCCCGACTTTCGGCACACTAAGAAGGCCGCAGGGGGCGCGCCAAGTATGTGTCTTCTTTGATTGGTGTCCAGTGCGGAGCAACAAACAAGTCGATTTGAGATGGACGCAACGGCCTGAGATGGTTGCATGGGCCAGCTGTGGGCACGTACGACGGCGAAAGAGTGTTCGTAATGCAGATTGAAAGTCGTAATCTTTGAGTCAGGGCTTTCTAATAAATATGTCCCTCTGCTTCCAAATATCTGGCTGGGGATCAATTTGGGAAAGTCGAACTCGGCGAGCAAGTGGAAAGACGACCCCGCAACTGCCAGCTTTTGAAGCTCCATCAATATCCCAGCAGACCCTTCCACCCCCCACAAGAAGGCAGATACTCGCCCGTATCCTGGTCAGTCAATTTCTCGACCGGTATGCTTTAATTGAGATTCGAACTATTCATTTGGTTGTCCACCTCTTCACAAATATCCTCCACGCTCTCAGCAATTCGTACTCGCAAGAGAAAAACCCCGCCCCCGTCATTGCCCTTTACATTCGATCCATTGCCGTCCGTTTGAGTGTTTGAAGGCAGTACAAATGTTAGAACAGGCCAAAGTTGATCGCACCGAAGTACAGTATCTCAGATTTGAAGCAAACTGTCTAGCGAAGAGAAGCATCTTCCCAAGTATAGCACATGTCGCTTATTGCTGAGAAACGATTTGCGTCATCATTCTGTTTCATTTGTTTCTTTGTTGTGTTAGCAAGTGTTTCCAAATCGTTTCTCTGCTTAGTTCATTGTTCCGAGCGGCGCAAGGAACGAAACGAACGGAGGGTGAAGCCACTACCGACCACGCAACGGACGTTTTATGCACTCGTTGTTAGAGAGATTGGGCTCCTCGAATTTCCGTACGAAGAAACATCATTGTATTTCAAGAAGGTTGCGAGGCAGATCACGTGATGACAAATTGGATCTCGATGTCCGCAAGGACAATTGAATCAAAACTCAACTCTCACTCTTGTTACTTGAGGACTTTGAGCTTGTGAGATTGGCTGTTCTTTCTTTTTGTCTAAAATGCAATTCCCACTCGTCGGTAATTTAACACCGTGTGCTAAGCTCAAGAGTCTGCACAATTTCGTGCTTACGCCTTTACCATACTCGGTCTCTAAGGCATAAGCATTTCGGCCTGGAAAGGTTCCCCCCTTTGAACTTTGTTCGTCTTGTTTTCGTGTATTGTTGAGTTGGGAATCTATTGCGAGACTTAATATTGCTACAGATATTGCAATCTGCGAGATAAATGCAGATTGCTGCCCTTTGTCCCTATACCCAGTCGACGTCAGTGTCGATATGAAGATGATAGACAGGAGCACATTTGTCAACTAAAAGATCGAAAAGCAGGCACCCCCCAAAAATATCTCGGGGTACAGTGCTTAATTCCGCAAGCTAGTTCCTCTTTGTACCGGTGCCCGAGTCAGCACCCCACTTCTCGGGACTCAAAATCCCGACCTCGATTTACTATTTTCCCCTTCTGGTGCTGTGCTCTCGTTCAATTACACACTCCATTTTCTGCCCAACCTACTTGTGTGTCTATAACATAAGTCTTAATTTGCTCATGGCTGCAGGACTCGGGATTTTGGAACCTTATGCTGGCACAAGCGAGTGAAGAGGCTGCTCGCGGCTTTGACCACCACAACCCAATGGTGGGGTGCTGCCTACCACAATTCTGTTAGAGAGTCGGCCGGCAATTCTAAGAGGCCTGCGAAGAGTTTCGCAGCCAATGCCGAAAGCTGGAGGGAGAGGAGGTTAGCCGCTCTACGATAACAACATAACACGAGGACAGCATAACGTCATGATGTGTGAATGGAATGGTAGTCCCAGAGTGCATTCATCTTGCTGGTACGCAGGGAGAAGAGCGAGATTCTGTTGAGGAGAGTTTGCAGCCTTGCCGTTCCCCAGTTGCCGCATTGCCGTGAAGTGTCTTGCAGGCTTCCATCTTTGGCAACGGCGAATGGGGAGGCAGCCCTTCTCGGATGCCACCTGCAGGCCATGCTTGATCTTGAACGCAAGCGGGACACCGCCAATCAGCTCGACAAGCATCACACCGCCTCGATTGCTCTCCTGAGGTGGTGACTCCACGACTTTCAGCAAGACGTCCAACAGCGTCCAACAGCGTCTGGCCAGGAGAAGCGACGGCGCTCGCTTGCAAGGAAACCTGCCTCCATGCTCCGCTAATTCTCGGGGCTTGCTCCTGTCCCGGGCCCGTGAACCCGAGCCCGCAAGCAGCCCGAATTTGAATTTCCGACCTCTACGAGTAACATTCTGATTTGCCCTCTTGCACTTAAAAGGCTGTCCTGGACCCCAATCCCCTATGGGTGATCCTGCCTCACACCAAGGAACATTATGACAGACCCGGCTCAGAAGCACGAGCGAGATCTCGCCCCTGCGGACCCCGCTGCGGAGAGTGTCGACCCCGCCAATGACGAGCCTCTCGATGTTGATGGCTACGAAAAGGACTTCATTGAAATCGCCACCCACGGCCAAAGCTCCAGTCAGACTGCATCTGAAGAAGAGCCCCACGGCGACGACAAGAGACCAGCGTTCGATCGGACGAAAAGCTATGCAACAAACACGAGCGCTGTGACCAGAACCGATTCCCACGTTGACGACCCCGCTCAGAAACAGTCGTGGCACCGGAAACTCAACCCGCTGAGATGGGGTGGCATTCCCCCAGTCCCGGAGACGCGAAAGGTCTGCAGAGAGTACAATGCTCCGTTCCTAAGCCTGGTGTATTTCCAATGGGTGGCTCCACTGATGAGCGCAAGTCTTATCCCGCCCCTCGCGCTCGTTCGAGAACTGACATTCGCAGGTTGGGTATAAACGACAGCTCGAACATAATGATATCTGGACCGTGAATCCCAATCGTAAGGCGGATCTGATGACCTCAAAGCTCCAGGCTTCTTTCAAAAAGAGGGTTGCCAGAGGGGAAAAGTACCCGTTACTCTGGGCCTTGCACGAGACTTTCAAACTCGAATTCTGGATCGGTGGAACTTGCCAATTCTTCTCAAATATCTTTCAAGTCGTGTCGCCGTTCACACTTCGATACCTCATCCAATTCGCCCAAGATGCATACATCGCCCAAAAGCTAGGTAGGCCAGTCCCTCACATTGGGAAAGGCATTGGTCTCGTGTTCGGGATCACAGCCATGCAGATGTTGCAGAGCCTGGGAACGAACCAGTTCATCTACCGTGGAATGATGGTAGGGGGACAATGCAGAGCTGTCCTGATCTCGGTCATCTTCGAGAAGTCCATGAAGATATCTGGGCGTGCCAAGGCCGGGGGCCGAGAGATAAAAGAGGGGCTCGATGTGGAGAACGAGCAGCAGGGTGAGCACGCCGAGGAGACGAAGAAAGGTAAAAAGAGCACTAAAGGTCCGGGAACCAAACAGGCCCCCAATGCTGGGAAGGGTATATCTGGAGATGGGACGGGCTGGGCCAATGGACGCGTGGTGAACTTGATGTCCGTCGATACCTACCGAGTGGACCAAGCATCAGGATTGTTCCACATGATCTGGACCGCACCTATTGCTTGTATAATTACGCTGATCTTGCTCTTGGTCAACTTATCGTACTCTGCTCTTGCAGGCTTTGGGCTTCTAGTTGTTGGCCTGCCAGTCCTCACGAAGGCCGTGAAAATTCTCTTCGCCAGACGGAAAGTCATCAACAAGATCACCGATCAAAGAGTGAGTCTCACGCAAGAAATCCTGCAAGCTGTCCGATTCGTCAAATTCTTCGGTTGGGAGAGCGCTTTTCTTGCCCGGCTGGGCGAGATCCGAAATCGAGAGGTCCGTTCTATTCAGGTATTACTTGCGATAAGAAACGCCATCAATGCGGTTTCAATGTCCTTGCCTATATTTGCCTCGATGCTTGCCTTCATCACATATTCGCTCACTAGCCACTCCCTCAGTCCTGCTCATGTTTTTTCGTCTCTTGCGCTTTTCAACTCCCTGCGGATGCCTCTGAATTTGCTGCCCCTGGTTATTGGGCAAGTCGTTGATGCTTGGTCGTCTATATATCGAATTCAAGAATATCTCATGAGCGAGGAGCAAGAAAGTGAAGGGAAAATTGACTTGGATGCTAAGAACGCCGTGGATATGGACAATGCAGATTTTACCTGGGAGCGCACTGCAACACGTGATCCAGACCATGTTGCCTTGGTTAGCAAGAAACAGGCCAAAGCCGATGTCAAGAAGGAGAAAGATGCGCGGAAACAAGCCGTGGTGGATGAGAAGCTCGCTGCGAAGACAAAACCATCTACTGGAAAGGGGGCCTCTGGCACGAACACACCAGATGATTCTAGTACGTTGATCGAAGATCGAGAGCCGTTTAAACTCCACAATATGGACTTTTCCATCGGGCGGAATGAATTAGTTGCTGTTATTGGCGGCGTGGGTAGTGGCAAAAGTTCTCTTCTAGCGGCTCTCGCGGGTGACATGCGAAGGACAAGAGGGACAATGACTTTGGGAGCTAGCAGAGCATTTTGTCCGCAGTATGCGTGGATTCAAAATGCTACCGTGAGAGAGAACATTCTGTTCGGCAAAGATATGGACCAGGACTGGTAGGCTTTACTCGAATTTCGCATCACATTCACAACAGTGCTAACCATCCACAGGTATAAGAAGGTCATTGATGCTTGCGCTTTGCAGCCTGATTTAGACATGCTACCCCAAGGCGATGCAACAGAGATTGGTGAGCGTGGAATCACAGTCTCCGGAGGTCAGAAGCAACGACTGAATATCGCCCGTGCAATTTACTTCGACGCTGATTTGATTCTCATGGACGATCCCCTATCTGCCGTCGATGCCCATGTTGGCCGCCACATCTTCGATAACGCAATCATGGGACTCTTGAAAGATAAATCGAGAATTCTAGCAACCCATCAACTGTGGGTTCTCAATCGCTGTGATAGAATCATATGGCTCGAGGAGGGCAAGATTCAGGCTATCGATACATTCGATAATCTGATGGAACATCACGCTGGATTCCAGCTATTAATGGAAACTACTGCTGTCGAAGAAAAGCACGAGAATGAAGACCATGTGAACGATGACGAGGTTGAGTCTGAGAAAAAGACAATGAAGAAGAAGCGAAAGGGAGCTGCACTGATGCAGGCTGAAGACAGAGCAGTGAAAAGTGTTCCGTGGTCTGTATATCTCGACTATATTCGAGCATCAGGGAGCCTCTTCAATGCTCCAATTGTTCTTGGATTTCTCTTGCTCTCACAAGCCGCCAATCTCGGTACAAGTTTGTGGCTTTCATATTGGACAAGCGACAGTGAGTTCGCCAACATTGCGAAATAGTTTAATTGATACTGACAGTGTCAAAACAGAATTTGGATATACGAGAGGCGTCTACATTGGGGTCTATGGGGCTTTAGGCGCCGCTCAGGCTTGCATGCTTTTCTTCTTTGCGCTCTCGCTCACCATCATGGGTACAACTGCAAGTAAGAGAATGCTGAACACAGCAATCACTCGTGCTCTCAGAGCCCCGATGTCCTTCTTCGATACAACTCCTCTTGGCCGCATAACAAATCGATTTTCGCGTGACGTGGATGTCATGGATAACAACCTGACTGATGCTATAAGGATGTACCTTTTGACCTTGGCTATGATCATGTCTGTCTTTGGGCTCATTATTGCGTACTTCCACTACTTCGCAATTGCCCTTGGACCGCTATTCCTCTTGTTCCTCTTTTCTGCGGGATATTATCGAGCATCCGCCCGCGAGATGAAGCGATTTGAGTCTGTCCTTCGATCAAACGTCTTCGCGAAGTTCAGTGAAGGCATTTCCGGCACTGCATGCATCCGCGCCTATGGTCTCAACGATAGGTTCATCCACGACATGCGCGACGCCATTGATGAGATGAACAGCGCATACTATCTCACTTTCGCAAACCAGCGTTGGTTATCTACCAGACTGGATATTATTGGCAATCTTCTTGTATTTACCACTGGACTTCTGGTTGTCACTTCTCGATTCAATGTTTCACCTTCGATTTCTGGTTTAGTCTTGAGCTACATTCTCGCAATCGTTCAAATGATCCAATTCACTGTTCGGCAACTGGCAGAAGTGGAGAATGGCATGAATGCAACCGAGCGTCTGCATTACTACGGAACTGCTCTTGAGGAGGAAGCACCCTTACACACGGTTGAGGTTCGGAAGTCTTGGCCAGAATCAGGAGAGATCATTTTCGATAACGTTCAGATGCGCTACCGCGAAGGCCTACCTCTTGTACTATCGGGCCTATCAATGCATGTCAGAGGTGGAGAGCGGATCGGAGTCGTGGGCCGTACGGGCGCTGGCAAATCTAGTATCATGTCAACCCTCTTCCGGCTAGTCGAGCTTTCAGGAGGCTCGATCACGATCGACGGGTTGGATATTAGCACGATTGGTCTTCAAGATCTTCGATCCCGTCTTGCAATTATCCCGCAGGATCCGACGCTGTTCAAAGGTACGATTCGCAGCAATCTTGACCCGTTCAACGAGCATACGGATCTAGAACTGTGGTCCGCACTTCGCCAGTCAGATTTGATATCAGAGGAAGCAAGCTTGGACGACAAATCGCCAGGCCGTATCCATCTAGACGGCATCGTCGAGGACGAAGGTCTTAATTACTCGTTGGGACAAAGACAGCTCATGGCTTTGGCTCGCGCTCTCGTTCGAGGTTCTCAAATCATCGTTTGTGACGAGGCTACTTCTTCTGTCGACATGGAGACGGACGACAAGATTCAGCGGACCATCGCCACAGGTTTCAGGGGTAAGACCTTGTTATGTATCGCGCATCGGCTGAAGACAATCATCAACTACGATCGCATTTGTGTTATGGACCAGGGCAGAATTGTAGAACTGGATACGCCATATGCTTTGTATCAGAATGGTGGGATTTTCAGGAGCATGTGTGACCGTGGAGGTATCAGGAAAGAAGATTTCGTTGGATTTTATAAAGAAGAGAAGTGAAAGACACGCCTGGAACTTATTCTTATATGTATCATCGTGAGGCGTTGGTAGCGATTGCAGAGCTACAGATGCTTTCATGTACTCACATTCAGTGACGAGAAATAAATCACTGTCAAAGTAGCTTTTAAATTAATGCGAATTACCAGACACCACAACGTGCTTCCTTGAAGACGAGCATACTGATAGCTATTTCTCTTGAATCAGCGCAGTCCGCAACCCATGTTCATTCATGACATGCACATTTGCCAGAACTATCTACACTGTTCATAGCGGCGTTGAGGTGTTTTACGCAGAAACCCAACAAGACGAGCGTCGGGGCTGTTCAGCTTTGCTGTTGAAGGAAGTGGTGGGGCACGGGAAATTGCGAATTCAAAGGTTAACGGCACATGAGAAGTTAAAAAGCTTTCTCCTTGGTCATGACCGTACTACATTCGGTATCTGTCATTTTTAGAAGAGCCAAGCCAGGCCCCCGCTATGATATGATACTCCAAAACGCCAATCCCATGCCTCACCTTGCTGTTGAAAAATCCAACTTCCTGGCGACCTTGGCACCCCTTTCATCATCCAGAGCCCCGGGTCTTCTCTTCAGATCTTCCCCGACTTTTGTATCTCCACCACCTTTTTTGGGCAAGTCTTGTTTCTTCGTGGGTTTCGGATCCGCTGCCCACCACTTATGTTCAAGTGCTTCTCTCGCCGTAATTCTCTTCCTGGGATCTAAGATCAACATTTTCATCAAAAGATCTACTCCCTCCTGTCCCGCGGTTCCAAAAGTCCCTAAATAATAATTCCTGTCTCGAATCGCTACTGGTGGATCGGGCACCGTGTATTCGGGCAGTTTGGATACGCCGGGCCAGTTCTCTTCCGTCGGCGTACCAACAGCTTGGCATATCAAATTGACTTGCCCAACCTCGGTATCGCCGGCAATATAAGGTGTTCTGATAACCAACTCGGCAAAGACCAAACCGACAGACCAGATATCCACCGCACCGGAATAATGCTTTGCCCCAAAAAGCAGTTCTGGGGGTCGATACCAGCGTGTGATCACATTCGAGGTCATAATTCGATAAGGGTCCGAGAACGATCTTGCTAGACCAAAATCTGCGAGCTTGACCTCCCCATCTGCTGCTATTAATAAGTTATTGGGCTTGATATCCCGATGGAGAACGAAATTCTCATGGCAGAACCAGATGGCCCGCGTGAGCATTCCCATCCAAGCTTTGATATCTGCCGCACCATATCGCACGCCCTCCACATCCTTGATCAACATCTCTAGGTCACCTAGGGGAAGGAACTCCAGGACTAAATTCAGATTCTGGTCTTTAGAGGAGAAGACTGAGAGGAGAGATATTATGTTCGGGTGCGATATTTCCTGTAAATGTTTTAACTCGCGGATGGCGTCTGGAGCCATCCCTTCTGTATATTCTTTCTGGATCTTGATCTTCTTAATGGCGACGAGCTTGGAAGGATCGGAGCGGAGATGGCCTAGGTAGACATTTGCGTAGGTACCCTCTCCAAGTTTCTTGCCTAGGATAGATTAGCTACATAGATGAGGAATGAGCAGAAGTTCAACCTTTGACATATTTGCGCTTCTCTTCCTCATTCATCTGTTCCGCGAGGTCATGGCCAGCGCCATTGCTTGCATTCGACGCTTCAGGAGTTGCGCCGTTGGAAGCAACAGCGGTATTTGAGAGCTTCGTGCGGCTCGCAGCACTTTTCTCGGCGGAGCTTGGAACCACGAGGGGTGAATTGGCCATTTTGTTTGGACGGTGGCTGTGAGATCATACGAGTGCTATGGCATTTCTGCCAGGCGAGATCGGATTGCGCAAGGCGGTTCGTCCTCAGCTGCTGGGTAGCGGGCCGGAGTGCGGGGAGTTGTGGGATGAGGATGCGGTTGAGCTTGACGCTGTTGATTTCGGCACGGCTGGATTTGCGCGAGGCTGAGACCAAGAGAGATGCCTGGACAGGGGCAGGTTGTGCGTGGCGCAGTGGCGCACCAAATAGTGGCTTGATTGTCCCATGCAGACAACAAGATGACGTAGTAAGCAAGGAGGATCAACTCTAATTCCAACCCTCTCTGAATCCTGGCCTGGCTGCCGGAACACATCCCAGTGCGAGATGGAGCTGCACACAGACTCCATTTGATTGGCCCCGCAGGCATGATGTCAATTTCTCCGCTCCCGTGCCTGTTGTGATTGATGGATGTTCATGTTCGCGTGTGCGAGCAGGTTCGTCTTTCTACGACAAGGTGATGTGTCTGCCAAGGTAGTTGAGCCATGGCATGGGATAAGCAGCGGTCCTGATATACATAGGCCTTCTAGTCCTCGGTCTCTTCGTTGCTTGTTTTCTTCCTCTTCAATACAATCTCTCATTTCCTTCAATCACCACGAGACGGTAGTTCTCCAACTCGCAAGCTTCATTCAACTATGTGGGGAGTGTCATACTGGGTGGGTCCTCCTGGTGCCAGGCGCCAATGCACAAACACTAAGACTGATAATTGTCCAGATTTTTCCCGTGATCTCTGGTGTTTGCTGGCTGGGAACGCTCCTCGGCCTCCTGATTGATTGGAACCTCATTGGCCGCCCACACTATGCTTCCATGCAACAGAGCCAATCCATAGCATACATCTCCGATGTTGGCGCAGAAAAGCTCAAACCTCTTTTCATTGCAGGCTCCTGCATTACTACTGTTTTCCTTGATCTGTCCTTCCTCTCAGAGAGATGGCTGCGACACAGAGGCCGTTTGGCAGCAAACATCTCAATGACTGAGAAGGTTTTGAGCTGGCTGAGCATGTTATTTGCGCTGGTGGGGACTGCAGGGTTAATTCTACTCAGTATCTACGACACACTGAGACACAAGACTTTGCACGATATCTTTTTACTGCTCTTCATCGCCGGATACGTGATTTCTGCAATTTTCATCTGCTGGGAGTACCAAAGGCTCGGTGTCAGTATGTGTCTCTTGCTCCCTCTTACCCGATGTATTGAACTGATGACTTTAGAATACCGCCAACACCGCATTCTTCGCGCCTCTTTCTGGATCAAGCTCGCATTCATCCTCACTGAAGTCGTCCTGGCCATTGCCTTCGCGGCATGTAACTTCCGCAAAAGATGGAATGTAGCCGCCGTCCTGGAGTGGGCAATTGCTTTCATCTTCACCTTCTATGTCCTGTCATTTTTCATCGACTTGCTCCCAGCAACGCGAACCAAACACGGCCAGAGATTTCCAACCGGAGCACAAGCGACCCAAATGCAGATGGAGGAGAACGACCAATACGGGCAGGAGAATAGAGGGAATACAGTACGAAATACGGTCGACAGCCAAAGGACATTGGGAGCAAATGATGTTAGAACGACCAATGGGGTGAAACACGAAAATAGCCAAGCACCTATGGCAAGTAATTTCTGACAGGAAGGAAATTACGGATGTTGCAAGGTGGAACGCGAACTTATATGATTCCGGTTCTAGGCAGATGGGCTTTCCAGTATCCCACGACGGGCTATCAAACCTTCTTGCACCATACTAGGCGTTGGTTTTTTGGGATTGAAAATTATATTTCATTACGATTGCATTGGTACTGATCTAGTGACTTTCTTGCATTCAATTCATTTTACAGCGTGTACAAATCATCTACTCGAGGCACCCAACCAATATATACAGCATATTACTCTGTCCTATCCTTTGGCCTACCACCACCGGTGCAAAATAACGATCCGAAATTTCGAGAACCACTTGTCCTGCAATCAACGCATAACAAAGGGGGAATTGTGATTCGAGAACGTAGCATGTTCGTGTACTAACGACCCCTCGGCTCCAATTTCTCCACCCACTTAGATCTCCTCTTTGAATTTTGCAGAGCGCGCAGGACTACTGCTCTTCCCAGCAACAAAAGTAGGAGGAGGTGCGAGATCCTCATCGAAATTGTCTCTCGCCTCCTGGAATTCATCTTCATCGACATTTCCGACGGGCTCGCTTAACGCACTAACCTCAGTGTCTCTCCTTTCGAGTCTGCCCCTATCTTCTAAGCTCGCCTCCGGCTCCGGCTCCGGCTCCGGCTCCGGCTCCTCCTTAGCTTTCCCAGCCATAGCTACATCTCGAGCCGAAGAAGGTCTGGCTCCAAGGCTCGCAGTACTATTGTTTGCGCTGGCCCCAGTGAGTGCTGCGCCGCCGACGAAAGCTTTCTCGGGCTCTTTCTCCTTGTCGGAGGCAGACGGCTTCTGAGGCTTGCTCATCCGGCGCGAGAACTTGGTCTTGAGCCAATTTTTGACTTTGCTTCCGTCGCCTGGGGAGTTGGGAGATAATGGTGTGCTCTCGTCTCGGTTAGCGGCGTCAGCAGTCTCCCGCATGCGCATGCTGGCTTGGTCTTCCATCGAAGTTCGTATGGGAAGCGGCGCCGTAGTGACTTCGCGACGCTCAGCAATAGTGGCGGGTGCTTCCTCTGCTGCTGTGACAGGAGTAGCTACTGGTTCTGTCGTTTCTGCTTCCGCAGCAGGCTCTGGGTCGGCAGTCGCGACTCCCCCAGTTTTGAGAGATTTGCGCTTCTCCTTTGCTGCTTGTTTTTCTTCCTTCTTGGCAGCCTTTTCCTCTGCCGCAGCCAATTTCTGTTCATCCTTACTTTGCTCTATACTTAAGTTAGCGCGAGCTATTCATATTTCTAGACTTCACTTACGCTTCAGCTTCTTATCGATCTCCTTCTTCTCTCTCTCTCGTGCTCTCTGCTCTGCTGCTTTTCTCGCCTGTGTCTCTTGCTCTAACTTAGCTGCTGCTACTCGTTCCCTCTCAACTTCAGCTTTCTCATTGATCTCATCCAAAACTGGTTGAACATTTCTCTGGGCTACCAGATCCACCGCGCTCTGATTAACGAACTTTCCTCCACCAATATTGACTTTGCCATAATTTTCCATACGAGTGTCGCTTTTGGCTTGGGCGGCAGCATGCGCTTTAACTTCCCACTCGCTAAGAAGGGAAGGGGCAACTTTGCCAGTGTCTGCAAAGACCTTTTCATCCATTCCGTGCAGACTCTTGGTGACATTGCGTTGTGCAGCCGCGATCAAGGCTTCTCGATCCTGTTGCCTCTTCTTCGCGTCGACCTGCGATATATTGCTGGAGAATAAAGACATCTGCGCTCGGATCTTGTTGGACCGTTCCCGGTCCTCATCCATGCTACCATCGCTAGATGCACGTCGTCGAGTCCTGCCTCGAATTGATAATCTAGATTGTGTCTGCGGGGTACTTCCATAATAATCACGGTACTCCCGATTCTTTGTGTGCTCATCATGAAGCTTCGCCAGACGTTCCTGCGCGAGCTTCTGAGCAGCTTCTTGCAAGTTATTGAACCGCATAGGTTGTACCTCATCTACAGATTCGACTGATGAAGGTGTCCGGTGGTGAGCGGCCATTGCGCCACGGTGAGCTGCGGAAGCTGCATCAATCTGCTTTTGCTGATGATTGTACATCTGCTTAGCCATAGCGATGGCCGAAGCATGCAGAGTAGCTTGCCTGTTCTGCTCATCGACCTCGGGAGCCACCGGAGGATTCGAAGTGTACATCTCCCTCGACATTGTCGTGAACGGAACGGCTCCACCATCCGAAGCGATATTTGATCGTTTCCTATTCTTCGATGCAGAAGTCGCAGCGCTCAGAGCATTCGCTGTCGCATTTGCTTCGTCTGGATATCTTGCGACGAAGGCAGAAGGGATAGGAGTTGACTCTGCTCTCTTTCTACTTGTTGACATGGCTCCTGTCGCAGCCATGAGCGAGCCCTGACGACCAAGTGCTGTGTGTCCATAATCCAATTGTGGGGAAAGACCCCCAGCGCGATCTTTCTTGAAAGCCTGGTTGGCAGCAGAATTTCCCCACGTCGAAGCCTCTGGTTTCCAAATCTCGACTTTGCCGCTATCCCTGTGGGCCAGGAGCGCAGCTTTTGCACCATTTGTACTTTGCTCCGGCTGCCAGAGAGGAGCCATCTTATAGTCCTTCGCAAGAACTGCAGCGGCAGAGGCGGAAGCTGAGGGATCTGGTTTCCAATGCTCGAAAGGCTTCTGGTTTGCCCATCCAAGACTGGCGGCAGCGCCAGCAGCTGAACCACCGTTCTTTAGTCCGGCGGAAGGGAAGGATGGTAAATCTTGGGCTTGCGCGTATTTGAGGGATGCTGCTGCGCCTGTGCCGATTTGTTAGCATGCCAGGATCCGCACATTCCGGAGAAGACCTTTTACCTGCAGAGGACAGCTTATTGTCGCTGTCGAGGAATTCCCGGCCGGTCTTGGGGCCATTGTCGTGTTTTGTGACATACAGAGCAGCAATTGCAGCCTGGTCCTCGAGCTTGTCGGACGTTCTGGTCGGTTGGTTGCCGTCGTGAATGGGGCCTGTCGCCACTACAGGTGCTGCGGCCTGTGCCATCACGGGCGAATTGCGTTGCTACAATGACGTGGGTGAGGAGCAGTGGCTGTGGCTGGGGGAACGGCGAATGTAGGAACTTTCAAACAATGAGGATGTATCGCTGATTGGGCTAATTGGGAGCTGCTGATAGCTCAATGCATGCATCAATGGTAAAGTATGGTGTAGGAAGGGAATACGGTAGATGTTGGGGAAGAAGAAGCTGACGGTCGATGGAGTGATGCTCAAGCACCGCACTCCTCCTCACAGCCGCTGATGGGAAGTACTTGTAGGGAAGAGAAGTGAGCTGAGTCGCAGCATGCGGTGCGGTGCGGTGCTTTGTGTCGTCGCATCATCCTCTGGGCCAGCAGACTAGGTGTCTAGCTCAGCGTAGCTCTGGCTCTGGCTCTTGCTCTTCATTCTGTTTCTGGTCGAGGGGAGCTCGGTCTGGAGCTCGATCATGATGACATCATCAACGCCAGCACCAGCACCAGCTCCCGCACCAGCACCCCGCTAACCCTCAATTGCCGTGCCCATCACAATTTGGCGGAGGCGCCGTGGGGCGAGGCACCACAGCAGCGCAGCGATGCTGGCTTGCAACTTGAGAAGAGAAAATACAAAAGCTTTCAGGCTTCAAGCACAGTGTCTGAAGGTGAAGATATTTTTCACCATGTTCACAATCCCCATATTTGTACTCCCTTGCATTTAAATGGCATCATCTTGATGATCTGCAGCAAGGATCAGTGCGTGGGTGATTTCGCTTCATTATTTTCCGTTTTGCTCACATTTCCTGCCTTGGATAATCTAACTCTGACTTCGTCACAAGTGCCTGCATTGTCCCCGACAGTTCGGAGGATTAAGTGCGTGGAACCCTGTATGAGCATGGTGTGCTAAGAATCTTGTTCTGACCTACTCCTATATTTCTCACCCACAGCGCTGCGTCTCACTTTCCTCTCTCCTCACCATGGCAGACGCAAAACCGGAGGCCGGAGCAGATATTGAGCGTGGAGAGACCAAGCAAATTCCGTTCGAAAATATCTTGAATTTTCGAGATGTTGGCAAGACGATCAATGAGTTTGTGGGCAAGAAGTAGGGTCTCGAAGCTCCGCCACTATTGCGTTGAAGCTGACAACCTATCCTAGGCTGGTTACTGAAGGGAAAGTATTCAGATCTGCGCGACCGGGTGAGCTCCATGTTAGACTTCGATGTATCGTACACTGACGTTCTCAGATGATGCGACCTTTGTAGACAGAAAGCGCCTGAAGGAGGAATACGGTATCAAGACCATCATAGATCTACGAACAGTGTAATTATGTTGAACCCTCTTTTTCTGCTTTCTGACACTCCTAGCACCGAGCATGCCAACCAAGTCAAAAAAAGACAAGGAGATCTTAAGACTCCTGCTCTCGTCCAATCAAATGCAGCGCTCGCTGAGCCATCACAGATTCCCGGGATTGATTATTTAAATGTCAATATCAACGGCAAAGGCTTTGAGCGAAGTCTACTCTGGCAGCTGTCAGCATGGAGCATCGTGTAAGCTCATTCTCCACAACCCATCGCCCCATATTAACTTCATCACAGCAAGCTCATCACGCTCATGGCCTTTGGCTACCGCATGGAAGCAATCTCTATTCTTGGGCGTGAGGTAATGCAACCTCGAGGTCTGGTCGGGCTAGGCTTTGATTCCATAGACCATTGTGGACCAGAGATTGCCGATGCGCTGCGTGCATATTCGACCAGCTCTAACTATCCAATCTTAATCCACTGCACGCAAGGTAAAGATCGCACCGGCCTCGTCATCGCCCTTGTCCTACTTTTGCTCTCAGTCCCAGTGCCGGCAATAACTGATGACTATTGCATGAGCGAGGGAGAATTGGAGCCCGAGAGGGAGAGCAGACTGCAGGAGATAAGGAGCATTGGTCTCACGGAGGATTTTGCAGGATGTCCTGCTGATTGGATTGAGAAGATAGAGGGCCATTTGAACGAAAAGTATGGAGGAGTCAGGGGGTATTGTCGTTCCATTGGCTTTTCCGAAAAGGACGAAGAATGCCTGCTTGCTATCCTCCGTGCATAGGAGATGCTCCGGGCAAGGATTAAATTGCCTTAGAGGCCGAGCATAGAGATTCAGGGGTCATCATATACGATTGAGGTCTATGTATCAGTCACATTGCCAGGCATCCAATTCCATACATCGCCCTCTCCACGTCTCGCTTCACTGTGTACCAGTCCGCTCTCCGCTCCGCAAACTCGTAGACCTCTTCTGCTCTGAAGATCCCATGGAAACGGTCACCATCAGCAATCACCTCTGCCATCTCCTTTGCATGCTTCGGGTCTATGAGGTAGATTTGACTAAGCTCTCGGAGTGCTTTGAAGTACTCGAGAAGATCCGAGTTCTTCAATGTCCTGACGTAGAGAAAGTACATGTTCATATCTGAGATGAGTTTGATGGCACCGTCGACGCTGACCCGTTGCCGCTTGAGATGCTTGCATAAAGCAGTGAAGAGACGCAGTCCAACCTCTTGGTTGAACACGTCAAGCATGTTCTTGTCGGTACTCCCCGTCAACATTTTGGTATGTGACTCGACAAGATGAACAACTTGCTCAGCAGCCTTGGTCGGACCAATATCAAAATCTTGCATTTTCCCATCTGCACCTGGAGCAGGATTGTAATCGGTGGGCTGCTGGATGGTTGCGCACAGATACTCAACCTCGTCCATCAACACATCGATGCCCTTGTTCAGCCCGGCGGCGACACGCTCGTCAAGCATCTGCTCGAATTTTTTCTTAGCCTTAACAGCAGGGTCAAGAAAGTCGTTTCGGTCAGAGAGTTTGGGGCCCGCCATTTGCTGCTCGTAGAAGACGTCGATCATCTGAGAGATAAGATCGCCTACGTTGACCAGCTCAAGGAAAGTTACCAGGGGTGCAACGCCCTGCTGATGCTCACTAACTTCACGAGGGTTGTATTTCGAGAGGTGATCCACGGCCTTGTCAAAGCCGCCCTTCACATGCCTGTCTCCGAGGATGCGGAGGAGGTTGACGAAGATAGCTTCACATTGCTCTCGTGCCTCTTCCCCTGTCTGGCCACCAAGTCGGACGAACAAGGCTGCACGTTCAATGCTTGCTTTTGCACCGTGAGTCAGATCCAGTGCAACCTCAATACTAAACAAGGATCGAATGCCTTCCATTCTTGAAGCCATCAGAGCCGCCTTTGCAGCTAGCTCGTCAGTAGGTGCCTCCCCAGGTAGCGGCGTTGATATCCGATCACTTGCGGCACCCAAGCCCGGAGTTTGCGGTCTTGATGGACCAGGAGATAAGCCTGGACTCGGAGCTTGAAGGCTCGATCGGTTCACTACTTGCTGTGCAGGGGCGGTCTTGCTTGCGAACGGCGACACAATTGGTAAGCTCGGAAGAACATTGACCGGCATCATGACAACTTTCTTGAACGAGGTCAAGAAGTCCTTTTTATCGGCTTGACGATTGAAATTTGCCATGAAAAAGGACTCGGTCGTTGCCTCGTGTGCAGAAAGCTTGACCTCCCAATTCCCTACCTCGGCCTCTGCAAGCTTCTTGAAATGGTCCAGTTCCTCTTGAAGAAACAGATCGACATGAGGCTCGAATACCCTGGCCACCACAGCCTTTACCTTCTCTGCGAAACCTGGACCAGAGCTTTTTGAAGGCTTCAGAGTTACTGCAAATCGTAATGTCTGTTCAAAGATGCCCGCTACAGCTTTCAGGTAGGACGGTATGCTCCTTTCGTGAGCCTCATCAAACAGAGGAGTCACGTATTCCATGAGGATATCTTCCCCAACTTTATCCAAGAATATCTGGAAAACATCTTGTCCAACTGGGAAGATTCGGTCGATGATAGCTCCTTGCTCGTTGACCTTTGTTGCAAGGTTTTCCAAGAACTCGCGGGACGGCTCAAGAGCTATCCCATCAGCTGAAGCATGATTGATACAATCCATTGGATTTCCAAGAATGTGCCGATCTGAAAATATAGGGTGTTTTTGCACGAAAAGCTCGATTCCTGCATGACCACCATTTAGAACTCCTAAGACATGGGCGTAACGACGCATCCTCCCATCAATATCCCAAGCTTCATAACCTTGCTCGAATTCTCGTAAAACTGCGTTCTCAAATATTCCAACCATGGTCGTAAGTTTCTCCTCTCGCTGTCTCCATCCTTGCGCCCAATCACTTCGTGCAAAGATTTGTAAATGGGACAGCATCTGTGCTTGTTGTTCCGGATCCCGATAAACTCTGAAAATCACCGGATCCATATGACTTCTTGATCTTGCTAGATCATAGTAGAATGGTGCCAGTGCTGCATATATTCTCCCAAATTCCTGCCTCGCGGAACCCCTTACCGACTTCACGACTGAGAAGACATTGAGCAACGCTTCGGGATCAAGCATCGGTGCGCGGGTGATTGGAGCAGGGGTCGATTGGGCAGGAGAAGAGAGTGTTAGGGTCTCAAAGCCATCCAAGGACGTTTTTGCCTTCGCTGCCATCTCTACAGATCTCTTCCGTCGTTCCTCCTCCACGCCAGCGTCGAACAAAGTTGTGCTCGTCTTCCTCAGACCGGCATTCCCGTTGACCCCAATTCCTGTCCGTTTGCTTTCCTCCTCGGCTCTTATTCTCATCATCTCTCTCTTCATTTTCAAAGCCTCTTCGAATCGTTTCCGCGCCTCCCCCTCATTCCAAACCCCCATGATCTTCAACCTTTGTACCCATCTCGAATCCTCGTATACCATTTCCAGCATGCGTTTGGAGGTCCGCCCAAAGTTCATAAGGTCTGGGATAGGCAGGAAATCAAGGATCGTCGATATGATCTCCGCAGGAAGGACAGGCTTGACATCGATCATCTGAGTTGCCTTGAGCGAGGCGAGGACATTGTTCCTCGGCGCTCCCATTGGAGGGGGAGCACGCTTGAAGTTCGACATTATTATTAGTTTGGTATCGTCGCATAATCCCTTGGGTGTGGAAGGAGCTTCATGTCTCCATTGAGGGGAATTAGGTTGTCGGGGTCAATACCGCGAGCTGGTGGTGTTAGCAGATAGGAGAAGTCGTTGTCTTTTCGCTTCAACGGACCCTCGCTAAAGACCTGCCCCAGTCAGCGAGGCTTACCAGCTGACGAGCCTTGCTCACAGACGGTTATACGCTGTGTTAAGTTTCGCTCAAAGTAGGCAGGTAAGTAGAATTCGACTTGGCATTGCAATCGCATTGGGAAAATACACGTATTTTATGCATTGACAATCCGAAAGTAAAGCCTTCCAATCAGAGCTTCGTCTAATCTTTTTAAGTTCTCCAGATTCCGCCCCTTGAACCTGGACAGTGGGTACAAGTATAGGGTTCCATAGACAAAATTAATGTGCATATGGACTCTGGAATTCAAACGTCGTGAGGCATTTTTCTTCGCTTGCGCAAGTATAGTGTCTATTCTGCAAGTTCATCTGCAAAGGATGTCTGCAAAGCCAGTATATCAGGTACATACCAATGATTTGACGCAAACAGGGAATATCTAGATTATCTAGATTCTTCAAGCAACAGCCAATCTTTCCTCGGCAGTCTCAGCTGCAAGATGCCGCCTAATTTCTGGATGATCTTCCAGTGTACGGATTGTATTGGTATTTCTTTGCCCAACACCACCAAACAGACAATCCCATAGATCTTCCTTCTCAATCATTTCCCCTCCTTTACCACCTTTGGCCAGCAAACCAGTTAACGAAGCTTGCTGCAGCTCCAACGAATTGGCTTCTTCGAGATTTGTGTCGAGCAGCTCATCAGGGCTTAGTTCTTTCTCTTTGCCTTTTGCGGTGGACAATCTTTGACCGATATGCTCCATGCGTCTCTGAACAGAAAGCTGGTGGATGGATTCTTCTACGGTGCCGTCGACCAGATAAAGCCAGACATTCGTCTCCTGGTGTTGTCCGATTCGATCAACACGAGCAATAGCTTGGAGCTCAAGAGCCGTATTTAAGAGAGGCTCACAGAGGAAGACATGGTTTGCATTGACCAAGTTCAATCCTGAACTGTGTGCTCGAGCATGGAGTAAGAAACATTCGACGCCAGGGTCGTTCTTGAACCTCTCAATACCGTTAGGCTTGTCGATCGAGGAGAAGCCGATTCTGAATCGCTGGAACGCACGAGCTAAGACGTCCAGGAAGTCTCTGAACTGAGAATAGATGATGGATTTCGCTCCCGGATCGGTCTCCCTCAACCACATGAGATGCCGAGCTAATGTATCAACCTTCGTTGTAAAAGATGGTCCGTCCAATTCAACATTCTTGATCTCTGCAAGTTTACTCTTGCTGATTTCGGAGTATATTGCAGACTTCCTTGATATCGAGGATGGTGACGATCGCTCGTGGATTTCGTGGACTTCTTCAGCTTCAATTGTGAGCTCCTGTGGCTTGTAAGTAATGTCATGGAGATCGGCTTGAATCAGCTTCCGCTTGCAAATTGGACAAGTGCGGTGAGAGCTCCACCAAAGCTGAATGCATTCTCGGCAGTACTGATGGCCTAAAGGAGGTGGGATTAGCATATTTCTCTCAAGTATATTCAGAATCAGAATGTTTCAAGCGTTCTTAGTTACACCTGGTACAATGCTTCCCAAAATGTTGGACATTCGAGAAACAAAGAAAAAGGATCAAAATTACGAGAGGTTGGAACTTACCACAGACTGTAAGCGCTCCAATGTCGAAAGTCTCTCTACAAATAACGCAGATTCGTTGTTCTTGTTGATTGGTTGCCTCCATTCTTAGATGATCTAGATATCGTCGTTTTGATTTTGCAGTAGCAATCTTACGATTAAGTTTCTCTTCGTCATCGAGCATTTTCGCAAGCACCCTTTCGGTATTCGGTCCTTCATAAGGTGCCACCATATCAGAGATAAATTGTAATTGTCGGTAATACTCCAAGCGGGTATTCATCACATTTGTGAATAGCTCGATCTCCTTCTCTAGCGCCGCTGTGACTTTAGTCTGCTCACTGAACTGCCTTTGTGTGGCAGTGAGCTGTTTCTCGACAATTGAAAGTTCGTTTGCTGCTCTCATACTGCCGTTCTCGGCGTCTGGTCTTAACGATGTTGCTAGGGCCCTGAGCTCAGAAATGATAGCACGGATAGAGCCCATTTCTTGGGTAGGCTTTAATTGGGCCCTGGTGCTGAGTAGTTCGAGCGTTTTTTCGGGGAAAGGTCCGCTGCCTTCCCTTGCTAAGCGAAGCGTTGTCTTAACCTCGTGCGCAACAAGCTGATTCTCCTGTCCAGTCAAAGCATCGTGGCGGTCCGCAATCACCGCCCTCAAAGCCTCAACGTAGACCATTACCTCATCTTGGGTTTTGGTGGAGTCCTCATACTCATCCCCTGTGATTTCTACGCCATCATCTTCATCCACTAAAGGACGCAAAAGGAATTGAATGGTCTGTTCTCTCCATTCGTCAAGTTTGTTCGCTTGAGCGTCCAAGACAATGGCCAGGGTGTCTAATTTCTCCATAATCCGTCGACTTTCCAGGCCGCCTTTCGGCGGCTGGGATGGGATATCGGGAATTTGTACGAAAGTCTGGGTAGCTGCTCGCTTTGATATCGTTCTCATGAGCTTGTCTGCTCTTCTAAAAATCTTTGCTTTGATTAATATCCGAATACTATAAATATCCTTTCAATTGATCCAGTCACTCACCTCTTGCAAAATCTCGCGTCTCAATCTCTTGGCCTCTTCATAGCCCGCGGTCTCTAGCTTTTCTAGTGCTTCAAACTCCGGTGTATCGGGTTTCGTCATGTCCTCGTTAGATTTGATCTGAAAATAGGCGTTCGCACGAAAGAAAATCGCCATGTGTTCAATCTCCAAGGCGCCTCTAAGTCGCATTCGAAAAATGCCCAAACGGGAGGATGGGTCCACCCTATCATTAAGTTATAAATAAATCTCGTAATTCCAAGGAACAAACTTACTCTTCTTGCTCGTCTTCATCGCTGTCCACCCCAGAAACTTGCCGACTACGGTTAATCGTGAACGACTTGCCATCGGCTGAGACTTTGGCTTGCTCTTCACGAAGCTGTACCCGACATTCTTCCACAATGGCACGAGCTTCGGTTACAACCTCTGCCCAGATATCAAGAGCTTCTTGAACTCTTGGGGAATTTTCAAACAGTTGACCCCTTCGCAGCTTCGAAACCAGGAGCGCTCTTTGGTCGGCCCGGATTGAAACGTCAGTCTGGTCCATCATGACATCTAGAACTTGGTCCACCGTCCGCAGAGGCCCATCCTTCTGCCCCAATGCACGCCTATTGCGACCTCCAACTTCAGGATGAAGGACGGTCTGGCGGAGCCGCACTAGCCAGCGTCGCATGACATCGGAAACTTCATCCGGATCCCAAGTATCTAAGAGTGGTGCTCCTTGAGCATCTAATCCGACTTCTTCGCACATCTGATTAAACAATTCGTGGTAATGCTGTTCTTCTATCGGTGTGAAGGGCATGGTAATTACATATCTTCGTTGGGCAGGAAGTCTTAGCTCGTCACGAACACTCTGTTTGTTATGGCGAAGAGCTAGAGATCCGAACAGCTTGCGAAACTCATTTTTATGGGACGAAATGAGAGAAGACCAAATGTGCCTCGTCGAGGCATAGGGCTCGTACCGCAGGAATACCAAGAGTCCTCTGTATAACGGCAGGTCAGCAGCAACTTGCCAAGAGGATCTTAAGAGAGTGTCGAGAAATTGTACAGTGAAAAGGCCAGAAAAGTTTCAAAGCGAAGATAATGGCCAAGATCTTTACTTACAATAAATCATTCACGTCTTTTCTCACGGGTGTTCCAGTAACACACCATGCATTTTCGCGCGGAATCATCCTTGCCACGACAGCCGCTTTACTGACTCCACTCTCGACCATCTGCGCCTCGTCCAGGAGGACCCGCCACCAAGATAATTGCATAATAGGACTCTTCGGACGTGGGTATTTGGACTCGTTGCGTAGCGTCTTGGTAGGGTTTAATTGTGTGAAATTGATCTCCGCAGCGAGGACAGAATATGTTGAGATAACAATGTCTGCGGTCGCCAGGTTCCTCAAGAGATCTGCGGGCTTGACTGTACTTTTTGCCTTTACGCCCTGGTAATGCAGGACTCCGAGGTGTGGGGCGTGTCTGTTTATCTCGGATATCCACTGCGGAACTATTGATGGTGGAGCAATAATCAGCGTGGCCGCAGTTTTTTCGACCTCCCTACCAGTGAGTTGGTCGAAGACACTGGTTACTCCATCTTTAGGACGTTTGTGAAGTGTGACCAAAGAGATCATCTCAACAGTCTTCCCAAGCCCCATCTCTTCTGCGAGAATACCGCCTTTTAGTTGATGTTCCGAGGAGAGGAAAGGACCAAGATCAAGAGTAACGATCCCAAATAAATGGCTGACATAACATGGCCGGCCAAAAGCATCTGTAGCTCGGATGAATGAGTTGGGAAGTGCGCTGTCACTGGAAGGGGAAGCAACTTTGACAACCCCACCAGCTGACCATTCAACCCCTTCCTTTCGAAGAAGCCACTGAACGGCTCTCTTCTGGAACGGATACAATTCCGATTCTAATTCCTCAACCTTTATAGATGTCGAGGGTCCATCGTTTTTATCGGTCGAATGTACACTTTGATAGAAATCCTGAGGGGACCACTTCTCGGCTTGAGTAACGTTTGGGTCAGCGAAGTATCTTGCCCTAAGGAATGTGATAATTAGCAACCACGATGGATCTTTGGGGCCAAAACAATAGTGCAAGATGGTCCAGGAAGAAATCCCCATCCAGCTACTTACATAACTTTCAGCAAAGCTGAGGTCTTGCTAGTAACTTGCAGGACGTTGTAGGGTGATGTGGTCGTATTCCATTTTATTGTAAATGTCAATTCGATGCAATCGAATCCATGGTTCCGGTGTAAAGAGATCCCAAACTCAGTCCACAGCCTGCCTTGCAATCTAGCCCATTTATTTGACTCTTGGTATACGAGCAACGCCAGGCGAACGTCCTCATTAGCTACATTTAGAGGGATTGCAGCTTGTAAAACATGTTGCCTGGTATCATCAGTAATAGTGATGTAGCCGACAGATCCCCAGGAGAGAATCCAAGAAACATAGGGTCCAATATTATTCCTTTCTGCAGATGTGTCTGATAATTTGGAGCCCACACACTGGATCTCCCAGCTACACTGATGAACAACAATATGTTCCAGTTCGGGAACTTTGCCCAGCAAATTCGTTGTTCCAACCTTTTGTCGCTTACGAGGAGGTTCGGAGTTATTATTGTGTTGAAAAACGAATTCGATGAGCTCGTCAGAGAGCTCCCGCGTTGTAAGTTCCAAGACGCCACTTTCGGACGACGTTGACGAAATAAATTCGTTGTCTGGGGTTGCAATACTCGAAGATGGCGAAGATATAGCTTTTGAGCTGTGTCTGCCACCGACAAGTCCTCGAGGCCCCCTAGGAGTGTACTCCATCGGAGGAGACATGACGTCGGGAACTATGTGTGTCGAATCGAGGATCGAGAACGTAGATGCCTTTATTAACCACTTAAACGGTGAATCGACTTCCGAAAACCACACCAGGAATGCTCCGGCTTGATGCTAGGTGAGCAAACCATCAGCGCCCTCGAGAAACCGTACGAATGTGGGTGAAAGTAGGCAAAGGAGTTGCAATGGGGGAAAACGACGAGGCAGCTACCTCGATAAGCTCTCCTTATCGCCCGAGCCAAACCTAAAACGCACAAGCTCCTAAAGGTGACTCAATGTCATGTGACCATATCCTTAAATCTGGCAGGACGACAAGAGCCGAGGAGATTTAATATCGAGACAACCGCCAATTATCAACAACACCATTTTTGGTGAAGGTAACTCAAGCCATTCCATCAATGCAAGCTGTCCGCTAACCAATTATACAGGAGGGCCAGTATGATTGCCAAATATCCGCAACTGCGGTCCATACCGTCCTTCCTGCTCCCTTTCACGCAATCACGAATAGCTTCACAAGCACGGAACTTACAAACCCGCGTAAGAGCGGCTCGAGTCCCACGGCCAACACCATTTGTGCCCGATGCACAAACCTTTCTCACCCTAATTGGCCGTAATTTGGGCCAGCACGCGTCGAAAATACCTTCATGGAAGGCGCTATTCTCTCTTACCTCTGCACAACTTAAAGAGCTTGGTATTGAGCCTCCACGGAGTCGACGCTACCTCCTTCGATGGCGTGAGAAGTTTCGAAATGGGCAATATGGAGTTGGGGGAGATTTCAAGTATGTTGCAAACGGGGAGGCACAGGTTCGCGTTGTGGAGGTCCCTGTTTCTGGGAATAGCCCAGCCACGGCCACGTTGTCTCCAGGGAAGCGAAAAATCGTGGTGAATGTGGCTGCAGGAGGCAGTGCTTTGGAGAAGCCGGCGGAGCAACTTGTACCGGCCAAAAGCCTGTATATCAAGGGTGCGCAGACAATAGTTGGACCACACGTGCAGCCACTCAAGGGAGGGCAAGGAGCTAAGATTGTGATAAAGGAGGGGCTGTGGGAGGACCGAAGAGGCCACAAGATTGATGGAGGAGAGAGACGTCAAGCCGAGGTGCGAGCAAAGAAGAGAGGAGAAGAGAAGCGTGCGGCGAGATAGGCTTGAATTGGCTCGCGTGACGCTTTGTAGGATATTTTGGGGCTATGGCATGCATCTGTGCAACCAACGAGCAAAGGCTCTCTGTGAGGCATATAACTGGGTTTCTCATCCCACATTCTGTGTCCCATAGGGTATGCGGGACCTGCTTCCAGAAGCTTTCGAGAACAAGGCTGCAGATCACCTAAATTAGTGGTACTACACAGCCCAATATTAGAAGAGCGGATGGGAGTATGTGCGCAATGATGGGTGTTAAACAACTATTGGTCAATGAATTCTCGTCTCCGCAGGATTCCGCCAAAGATAATTTTTTGGATGAATATGGTCATTTGCCAATTCAAAGTTTGATGATCGTCTTGGAAAGGCGGCGTAGAGTCATAGTCTACTCTTCGCAGCTTCCGTCAGCAGCCGAAATGGCTCAGTAAAGTCTCTACATCCGAGGACCCCTTCGAGAAAAGCTGCAGAAGATTTCCAGTGCTATGTTCCTTGCTAAATTCGCATCCGGCCCGGTTAGGTCTGATCGGTGCTGGGTGAACAGCCTCCTTCGTATCTCAATGAATCATAGCCTTAATTGTGTGATTCGTGCTGAGATAATCGAAACGGTCGAAAACGGTCTCGCCAGGAAATTGGGGATTGTTTTGAACGCCCAGGACAGGCCTTTACCTGGGGGAGTCGGGGTAGAGATGCTCCTTCTTACTTATGCACGATGGCGTTCGTAGGACTTCCAGCAGGGCTGCCGCTCACAGGATCAGGCGTCAGTCTCCCCAGACGCGGACTCGCAATGGACGCGACAACAACCTCAGTCGGAGCAGGCCAACAGAGGCCAGCAGGACCAGCAGGGCCAGCGCGGGTGATGAGTAAGACAGAGGAGGGGAGCTGGAGGAGGCACGGAAGGCTGGCGGCCTCGGGGTTCGAACGCCGTGCACGATCAGCACTTGTCCGAAGCGTGCAGCGCCGAAGTGGGAACTGGGAAGCAGTGATCGAATGGACTGGATGGACTGGATGGACTGAATGGAGGCTTCTCTGGCTTCTAGCGCTTGGCATGGCATGGCCTTGCATGGCATGGCCTAGCATGGCCTGGTATAGATGACCTGCGGGAGGGCCGTAGAGTTGGGTATGCGTCATCCCAGCAGATGACACGGCGCCCAATCTTAAAAGATAGATGGGGTGGACAGGAAAGACTCATCCTCTGCACGCTGGCGCTTTGGGTTGCGTGGGATGGGGTTGAGGAGATATGGATGCCTATTTTCTGGTGCTCGTGGCGGCGACGGCCCCCTGTCATGCAGGTACCGCGAATCTCTGCGCGAAACAGAGCATCTCTCTGCCTGACCGCTTCTGCCGCGGGCGGCCTTCTTGCAACGCAACGTCGAGTCGTCGACCCTCGCGCACACTAGTGACTAGCAGCACGCAAAAGGTCCTGTCAAGAGTCAAAGATGCTCGGGATCCTGAGCGGGAACCAGCCACCCTCGGCAAAGCCTCAGCAACCTAAAATACTGTAATGCCTATGGCTTCCTGAGCCCTCCTCTCGCACTCCCTCTCGCACTCCCTCTCTGTTCGTCCCCCCTGCCCTCCTCTCGACGCCCTTCCGAGTCTCTTGTGCCCGTCCCCGTCCGCCCCCTCCATCAGGGATTCTCGGATCCACGCCGTATTCTCCAAGGGTTTAAGCAATGGGTCACCTGTATTCCCCGAGCCCAATCAGCGTATGCTGCCGGTAGACCTCGTTTGAGGCTGCCTTAGCAGCGTAGTCGGCTTGGGCTTGCCTGTATCAGTTTCTTCTTTCCGAAATGCATCTGCGTCACGTTAAAGCTTCGCGGCTGTCGATACACCCTAAACCCTTTTGGAGGCAGTGCTCTCTTTCCAAATGGATGTCTTCCACTCATGCCTTGTCCCACTCCAGGCTGTCAGGCCTTATATATCAGCCAGTTCTCCTTTGGCCTCCGTTCTCTCCAACCCCCAACCTCTAACCATTCTCTGGAGTGGACTATTTCCTCCTTTCAGATAGACTTACGCTTGTTAAATACTACTGTCAGCTTCAATCGAAGTCATCTTGCATTCAGTACCGTATCACCACCACCTCAATAGCCATTGAGTCACTTTCCTCCTCTTGCATGGACTCTTAGTTTCTGTCTACTGTATGGTTCCGCGACTCTTTCAATGATCTACACATTCTCTTTGCGATTGCGTGAAAACAGAACATAGCGAGTCTCGTCTCTGAAGTAGATGTCAGTACTGTCCCGATA
This sequence comes from Stipitochalara longipes BDJ, assembly GCA_009732865.1. Lineage (NCBI taxonomy): Eukaryota > Fungi > Ascomycota > Leotiomycetes > Helotiales > Hamatocanthoscyphaceae > Stipitochalara > Stipitochalara longipes. Next base: position 1,388,670 of record ML769344.1, on the reverse strand, counting down.
AGTTGCGCAATGACTGAAGCTAAACTCCAAAAGGGACTCTCAGACCCATGAGAGTGAACCAACTGAAGAATCTAAACAACAAATACAACAACTACAACAACAACAACTAGCAACTAGACCAATTCCTCGCATCACAATTGACGGTCCTGATCAGAATCAACCCCTCAATTACGATTCCTCATCTTCATCTGCTACTGAAACCGAGATGTCCTCTTCCCACCGATCTTCCCACCACTCTTCCAAGGGAAAACATCACTCTTCCAAGTCCAAAACCAAGAAGGACGATTGGTCAGACATCACCGACCCTGAAGAGAGAAGACGCGTTCAGAATCGAATTGCACAAAGAAAATTTCGTAAGTCTACCCTTTTAGGATTGTTAGTACCTTACTCATGGTTCTGAACAGGAGACAAAGCCAAAGAAGCCAAGGAACGCCAAGATAGAGAGGCCGAGAATAGAGCCCATGCTGGTCATTCCTACCATACACCTGATCCTGGCGAGATGGGAACTGAGGAAGAGCTCTCAGGTCTGCCTTGGGGATCTTTATCACTGAAACATGTGGTGTCCAAGGGCAAGGCAAGAGAAGAGGAATCCCGAAAAGGATCCAAAACCCACGAAGACAGGAGCCATTACGAACAAGAGCCAGTCTACGAGGAGAGAGACGTCTACTACGAGCAAGATGCATATTACGAAGATGATAGAGCATACTATGATTATGGGAGTGGAGGTAGTGGTAATGGAGGTAGATCTCGCTAGATGTCTTTTCTGGTTTGCGCTCTCATCTCAGTGTGAGGCAATTGCGGATCCATACACTTGAACGATCACTGACACAATGAAGTTTTCTACAGGTCTTTTTCTTACACGATTCCCACGAATTGACGGTCACACACGAAATCAATTGGATCTCCTACTCTTTGCTTGGCTGGGTCCGTATCTCTATGAATAGATTTTTTTCTACTTTGATGTGTCACACGAAGTACAGCGAATGGTGGTTCCTTCGCGGCAGCTACTCAACGGGTAAATGGTTCCTGTTCTCTTCTCTGCGGGTTTTAGATCTCGGCGTATTGAAAGCGTCTCTCCTTCTTACAGCGTAAGCAATCGGGGTATCTCAACATAGAAAATCGGGTATGTCATCATGGAACTATTTGATTCCTCTCAGCTGGTGACGGGGGTGATCGTATACCGATGTTCAGCTCCTCATGTATTATTAAAGCTCTATTGACTCAAGCCGAGTCATGATAATAATAGCTAATTCCAAGAAACGATCAACCAAACACGTCCTTCGCGCTGTCACCTGGTCTAATGCACGGTTGATTGTCCATGGCAGGGCGCCCGAGGTCGGGACAACCTTCCACCACCTTTCCCGGGGCCAACCAACGAAACCGGCGGAGGAACTTCTCTCCAAGTCCCCACTGCTAGCCCTATCGGCTGGAGAAGCGGGTGAATTTATGGTTGTGTAACCTGCACGACTGGGATTGGGCCGTTGCTCGGCATAGTGGAGGGATCTGCAGGATTCCGTCTGGTGCTCACGCTGAGGCTCACAGCATATCACAGGTCCGCGAAAGACCTTTCAAAAATTGGTGGCTGAAGCAACTACTGGGGCTCAACACCAGTGGCCTGAGAAGATGCCGCCTGGCTCGGAAATCCAGCGGTTCGGGAAATGGCGGTATGACGGTATGGTGCTGTCGAAAATAGCCCCCCCATGAGAATGATCTGCGTTGCATCGTTCGTACAGTAGGAGGATTATCGAATTTGTTTTGGTAACAGACACGGCTCGTATACCGTCGAGGATCTTCGACCGTGGACCACGCGGGGAGATCCAGGAAGGCGACTTTACGGACGTACCTACAAGGTAGTTTGTGGAGTCGCCGCCCACAATTGGGGGACTTAAAGGGGGGCTTGCAGCACTAGGCCTGGCTTGCAGCGCACGCGGTGCACGCGAAAAGCGGCACTATGCTTTATCAGAATTGGGCAAGTCTCGACCTTTGACTTAACCTTGAATGAGGCAAGAATTTTATATATTGAAATGTAAAAAACAGCAGTAGTGAGGAAATTCGGGCTATTCTAGGATGGAGGATTCTCACAAGAATAGTATACCCAGATATGACATAGAGACCTGGCCTGGACCTGGCGAGTTGACAGCTGGTGCCGCTTTCCCTGTCCATGGCAAGCCCAGGGACCTTAAAATAAAGTTTGCAGGGGAGAGCAAGGCCAAGGCCAAGCGAGATCGCAAGAACAACCGACGACCACCGACCACCGACCTTCCAGCACCAGCATCTCGCATTCACGCATTCACGCTCACCGTGTGAGCGATCGCTCGACAGTATCGCACCCACGCCTGCACCCACACCACGCCCCTTCCATTTCCCATCCTCAATACGGCCGTCGACGACCATCACATGACCTCGCGAGTGCCATCGTGAGGTTGCGAGCTCGAACGCCGCATCGAATTATGACGGACCTCGCGTCTCCGGCTTCGACGATCGAGCTGGGCGACCATCACCCATCATCACCAGCGCGTGCAGATCCAAGAACCTCATTACAGCACGTCTTAGGCAACACAAGAGATACGCCCCCAGCGCGGCGACACAACGAAATGATGGACGACGAGGACGTTCGGACGCCAGGAGAAGCCTCGCGGGAACCTCCTTCGAAACCAGCGACCAGCACATCTCGCAAACGCAAGGAGCCACCGCCGGGCAGTGCCCAGAACAACTCAATGTACAGCGGCAATAAAGTGAAGCACCTGAAGAAGGATGACGGAGAGCCGCTCTGGCGGAAGGACATCCAGTATGAATTTCTCAAGGCTGTGTTCGAAGACGACAAGGCTGTCTTCACGAACAGCTACGAGCCGGACCAGATCGCCAAGCAAACCTTTGCCAACCTCTATATTGACACGATGGCTAGGAGCAGCAAGACTAGCAAGATCTTGAGAGACAAGCTGTTGACAGAGCACGAGCCTGCGAAGAATATGGCAATGGTCTGCTTACTGGTCAACTTGGGGCGGATGAACACGACGCTCAATTGTGCGTATTACTCCTCCGGTTCAGAACCTCTTCTAATATCCTGCAGTTTTCCCGGAAATGCGAGCCCAACTTCGAACATACCATGCTATCCCATCGCTTCAAGCTCATCAAGACCCCAATTCCTATAAGCAGCTCCAAGATGCGCCACGACTCAAATCAATTCTCAAGGGAGCATCAGAGGACCGCCCGGAACCAAACACACTAGACAAGATCAAGATCAGAGATGTTCCGCGAACCAACCCCGTAAATTTGATCTTCGTTATGGCACAATTTGCTCCCAAGGTTACCGAGCTGCATTTCCCTCCAAACAGGGACTTCTACGATCTGATCATGAAGGAAGATATGTCTAGCACTTCTCGAGCAAGAGCCTTCTTATGGCTAATGTGGTTTTACTTGGAGTCTGATTTCACCGAAGAAGGCGCAGATGAGAATCCCTTTGGGCCAGGTGTTGACTATGATGTTGACGTCAGAAATCAGGGCGTCCCGAGATTCGATTACTTGACCAAGGAGCAAGAAGAATTGGAGAACGTTGATACAGCAGAAGAAAAGGAGTATGGGTACGCAAAGATGAGAGAGAGAAAGAGAATCATCGAAGCAGACCAAGCTGCCTTTCAAGCAGAACACGGACCACCGAAGAGAGGCCCGAAGCCGAAGCTTCACCTACCTCCCGATGATGGTGGCCCAAGCCCAGCTGCTATTTTGGGCCGGATTCGCCCAAAGTACGAAGATATTGTTGGCAGTCCCGCAGCGTTGATAAATCGTATGCGACCAAAGTACGAGTCGGATCTTGACAGCACTCGGTCCACACCCCCACCCCGAAATCTAGGTGGCATGCGGATTCAAAGTGCTCTCAATACTGGCAAGGGTCGAGGATCTCTGAAACACCAGATCGTCGAAGGCTCATCGCCTGTCGCTCAGCAAGGAGAGACTATCATGAGACGTTCTCGACCACTGACTGCCCATCAATTGGCGGTCGAACGGAACCGAAACCAAAGAGTTGATTATATTCTTAGTCGTGGTTTACGGAAGAAGCACCACCATGCCCGAAAGCAGCGCAAGCAAGAGGGTGCCTTTTGGCGTGCTTTACAAAGAACGAAGCAAATGGGTGACCCGTTTGATGACAGCGAAGGAGATGGCGAGCTGCTTCAAGCACCTCCACCATTTAAGGCCAGAGGGTTTGGCGGTCTTGTGCAATTGGAGTCAGAGGACGACGATTTTGGCGAAGAAATGTCTGCATATGCGGCAGCTTTTCGTCGCACCGGCAGAAGATTAGATCGCTGGGATGGCCAGAAAGATCTTCACCTTGGCGTTATGGGTACGAATCGAGTCTCGCAGGGCAAGTCAGGCGATCTCAATGGCCACGATGCTGTCAGAGATGCTGATGAGACCGAGGATGAGAGACCTCCGGAAGAAGAGATCAAATCTCGAGCTAACGGAAACACTCATTTGGCGGATGAAGAGGATCTTGATGACATGGAGAAAGAAATCTTAGGCTTGGGTAGCGAGGCCGAGGAAGACGGAGATGAGGATTTGGACGACGTCGACAAAGCACTACTAGGTTTGGGAGGTGATGGCGATGAGACAGAGGAAGAAGTCAGTGACGGTGGCATGGATGTTGATTAAGCAGATTCTTATCAACATTGTGTATGACTTTGATGATGGGATACGCTCAACATCCATAGATTTGGTCGTTTTGGAGCTAGAAATGGCACTGTATACGTAGGCGTTGGCATTAGAGCAAAAGCACTGACGAATCAATCAGCATATTGATCTTCGATGTCAAATTAACTTGACAAAGTGAAGTTGAAATGACAGGCTTAGTCTCAGCGCGCTCTGGTCAGTACGTGCGGATCTGCAGACTATTATTTGCCTATGCGATTCTATGCTTGTGTCTCTACCATGCCTTTATCTATCGCTATTGATATATCTCTTCAGTGAAAGGGGCTTGCTTACAGCCGAGCATGAATGTTGCGCAACTTAGTTCTCCGACTTCAGTCTACTCAACTTCAAGTCGTCAATCGGCTCAATTCACTCAACTCTAATTTATCTCGAGCCTCCTATCGTTTCCTTCCAACCCCCTCCCGCTCCAACCACCCACTCTCAACGCATCTTGCAGTCACTTCTGAAGATTATCACGTCTCTACACAGCCTCAATGCTATCATCCATGAACTAGCTTGGATTTTGGTTATAAGTTCGACCAAGTACTTTCCAACTCGAATTCGGAGGATCTATGGTGCCAAAGTAGCTGATCGATAGTTGAATCAACCACCATCACAACTTCATCATCACATATTCGCCTCCTTGATCATGGACTATCCAGTCAGAGGTTCCATATTCAAAGACCAATTCGTTGTAAGTGCATTATTTCCTCAGCTCTCTGAACACCTCGCTCATATCACCTTCAGATCCCCTCAACACCAACTCCAGATATCCCAACCCATCTCAGCCGCTCTGCACTGTTTGCTCTCCCGTATATCTCGCTCTTCGTTGGCATTGATGCTTGCACTCCTACCAAAGCAGTCTACGCTATCTACGACCCGGACATTACAGGCCTTCGTTTTGTTCACGGAGATGGTAGCTTTGTCAACCCGGAACGAATTTGCTTCAGAAGCACCTTCAAGGATGGCGTACCAAACTTACACCGAAGCCAACGCCTTCACTTCATGGAATTGATGAACAGGAGCGTGCAGCACAATCGTGCGATACAAGAATACGAGGAATACCGGGTAAAAGTTGCGCAAGAATTCCAAAACGAAAGCTCGGTAAGCATCGTGTGTGTATCTTTGGTCATGAAAAAATATCCAATTTCTTCGAAACATTGGTTCAATAGAAGCTAATGATCCCAGATAAAAGCCTCTTTCACTTTCGTGTGTGATATCAAGAAAGGCTCTTGCCCCGCTTTGAGAGACCTTACACCCGCAGAGGCTTCAGGATCACCAATTGAATTTCAAGACCATAAATTGCCTACTATCTCCCTTACTTCCAATCCAACCTGGGATTTTAGTCCCCTTGGCTTCCAAGCAGTTATTACACCAGAAAATGACGTCAAGCTCACAGCTCTGTACAGAGAATACCGCCGCAAGTATTCATCCGCAATCCCCCCAAACGACTTTCAACACGCCCTTTTCTGTCTCGCAGGGCTGGTGAAGGTGAAATTCGTCCCGTTCGTGCTGGAAGGTCAAAATATTCCGAAGTATTTCCCCCCTCATGAGACGCCTTCTCTTCTATCGCGGCTTCTCAAACCTCGACGAACAAGCCTTGGCTGGACTGTCGACTGTTTCGTCGCTCGATTTGGAAGATTCGAGAAGTTATTCAACGATGGCTATGAGCGTTGGCCAAATCCAATTGCCTGGCTGGAAGCTGAAATGGACAGAGAAGATGTCCTGGGGCAGCAGATCAGACCTTGGAAGTTGGTGGTAGAGAATGGCGAGAAAGAGCCAAAAGAACCCCCGGTTATTGATTGGGAGACGTTACAGAGCCTTCAATGGCTGACTAGGGGAGACTATTCCAAGTACCCAAAATCTACTTTTTCTCCGGGTAAGAGGGTACTCCCTTATGAAAAATATCTTCTAAGCATGGCCCACTAACCCGCATTGTTACTCCAGGGAACTCAACCCCTTGAGCTCCATGATATCATCAGTCCAAATTCTTTCAGATTCAGAGAGTCCACGAGAGCCAAGAAAGGTCGGAAAGAAAAGGAAAAAGCCGCTAAGAAAAGTACAGTGATCGACCTTACAGGTAACAGCTCTGGTCATATGAATCAAACCGCAGTCAGGAGAGGCTTCAATGAAATTCATAGCGGATACACAGGAGACGAGTCCGAGTTGACTTCACCAATGCCGCGAAAGAGAAAGCACACTGATAACAGTCGCCCGCAGTTCACTCGACAGGTAGGCACCGACGAGGAAACATTACCCACGTCAGACAGGCTGCAAAATTCGCGTCATATCAAACAAGAAAGAGCAACCAACTTTGTTCGAGATGATGATCTCTATGGTATTTCTGACAGAGAAGAAGAACGAAGAATACAACGGCAGAGTAAGCGGATTCGATATCAATCATCCCCACCAAAGAGATCCCAGAGTCCGAACAGCTCAGGCATAGTGATGGCTCCCAGATCTATCAAGGAGGAAGACTATCAGCTACGCACTCGGGCAAGCTCCAATGACGCTACTATCATTACATCAATTTTCGAGTCAGGTCAGACGTCAAGTGACTTGGGAGATCGCCGCAAGCATATCTACTCCACTTCATCGCCAGAGAGTGACTCTGATATTGAACTCATCGAGACCTCAAGCCGTCATCTGCCCTCGGCTCTGAAATCTCAAAGCAAATCGCCCACCAAGTAAGTTAACAAATACACGATCCACCAGAATCTTCATTTTAACATGTCCAGGGCGTCTACCTCTTCAGGTTTCCTTGGAAGCAAGCACAATTTCGGAATTCAAGAGCGACTCAATGCCTTTGAACACCAATTCAAAATTCCTCAGAATGAGTTCGACTCGCGATACTACGAGCGCTTGCACTCCCCTTCCTTCAGCCCAGAGGCTCAGCAGAATCTCTGTCCTTCAACCGAGTTCTCTCCTTCCTTTGGCAGCAATACTCCACCTTCAAGCAACAAGAGTACTGGTACAATGGACAGGATGGTGATCGACCTGGAGTCTCCAGAGCCTGACTATCAAGACGGTGATGCTGAGCGCGGTGCACATATTCGGCCTAGCATGAGTTCATCTGAAAAGATACAGGGATGCATCGATATGACTGATGATCTCGAGACAGTCTCTTCTGACACGCTGTCTAGCAGGACAATCAGCCGCAGCGCTGGGTCTCTGGATGAAATTCAGAGCCGCATCGCGTCTTTTCGAGTTGCCGGAGATGTTGTGCGCAGAAACTCTTTGTGAGGCTTGGAAGCATACCAGCAGCTCAGGTAGCCAAAAGGCTTCATCCAATTAATCGAGTTCATCTCGAACATTCATTATTCATTTCATTTGTATTGGGAAATGATTTGCGAGATAGTCAAGCATACATGGAACGGCGACAGGGTGGTATTCAAATGGATCATTGGGTAAAAGGAGCAGATAGACTTGATTTCTAGCATTAATAGAAGATAGCTTCGTTTCTAAACCTGTGATGATTCGGGAATTGTGATTTTCGGTTTGCCAACTGGGAGACTATTGTGAGGATTGGCTGTGATATGCCCCTGGGATAGCCGAGGCTTAAGCGAGAACGCTAATGGCTAGAATAGGGGGACTAAGGCAGGTACCTATCAATACCGGAACTTTTTGGCCTTGGCTAAAGAAATATTATGTCAGAATGTCAGAATATTTCATGAAATAGAGGATTGAAACGAATTTGATTTTATGTACAAAACATCTTTTTCTCAATATTCCAGTAAGCCCAAATTCCCAATAAATGTAGTCAAACACCTAAAAAACTGTCTCATCAAGCGCAGGGATCAACCCAATCATCCAAACTCATTTTTTTCAGGAGAGTAGAGAAACCCTTCGCGGAAGGGGCGTTGCAAATTTTTGGTTTCACGTCCGGCGTGATATTTGGAGCTCCATCAGGATACTCGATGTGGAAGACTGGCTTGTTCTGAGCAATGAATGGTGCCAACTGATCGCAATCGTTGTATTGAACACATTGCTCATTGACTTGCCATTCCACGAAGGACAAAACTTCGTTGGCAATACCGCCAGCGTTCTTGAGGCCCATAGACAGCCCTCGTGAGTGCGCCTCGTGAGCCATATATTTGATGAAATCGGCAGCAGAAGCAGGCGAAAGACTTAATCCGTTTGAATTATCATATCCGTCAACGTTATCTGGATCGACACCATCGCAAGATTTATCTTTGGCCATTTGGATTCGTGTTGCCATAATCGAGCGGACATTGATAGAACTCGTGTTCAGCCAGAATTCTCCAGGCCAGCCTTCGAGGGGACTCCCCTTATCAGATGGGAGGAACGACGCTTGGTCGGGGCGCCAATCCTCATAACTTCCTGCAGAGAAGTAGCACATGACCTTTTTGCCCTGCGCCTTTAATTTATTGATAGTGTCTTGTGGAGTATCAAATAGGTCCACATCGAAGACATCGGCAGGGTATGTGAGGTCCGATACCGTCCCACTGAGTTGAATCTGCCAGGTCGTACCAGCCGTGGGTTTCCACACCTGCCCAGAAGCAGTTGCAGAAGGTGTTGCTCCCTGGATAGAAATACTAGGTTGGATGGCGGCTGAGGACGTTTTTGGCACTGGGAGTACAGTCACAGTGCTCAATGTGGTGGCCTTTGGTGTTACAGAAACAACCGTCGTCGGAGTTGGCCTGAGAACTGCAACTGGGCTTAAAGTTGTCGGTCTGGCTCCTAAGTTCTGATTTTGCGCTGAAGACGGCGCCGCTGGGGTTACTGAGCTTGAGATTGTTGGTTTTGATGCAACAGAGTGACTGTTTGGCAAACTCGGCAAACTGGAAGTGCTCGCAGAATCAGAATCGTCATCATCATCGCCTGGCGAGTCATCGTCATCGTCACACGTATCAGAATCGTCCTCGTCGTCATCTGGAGGAAATCTAAAAGGCCAGCCTCTATCCGTCAAGGTCAGAGGCAACGCAGCTGTGTTCAGACCTTTGGGTGTATGAAGTTGTAATCCATGCGACCGATGGCTTCCGATAACAGCTGAAGAAGATAATTGGAGAAATAACAGAGAGAAGAAAATGAACGCCTTGAGAATGGAAAGCATAATGAATGAGTGCAGTAAAGAATGTGAATAAGGAATGTATAAATCTCTAACACTTGGATCAATTGAAGAGCACGAGAAGGACTACACAATAAGACTGAGCATCTCCACATTTATAACCACATCTGCCAGCGATGCGCTGTTGGCATGCCTTCGATAGTTCAGGGGAACCAACAAGGGCTAGCTAATATATCGGCAACCAAACTTGTGAATTTGCACAAGGCAGTGATGTAGGCTTTCCTAAATATGTTTCAAAGCTGACATGAGCCTGGCGAGCGGTAAGGCCCATGGTTAGCAAGATGCCATTCATGGACATTGTTGTTTGCGGCGGAGCCCAATTGCGGGGGTCAGACGCTTGTCCTCCCCGATGGATGTCAGGCTGTGAGATTCAGCCTGATCATTGATTCAGGGGCACAGCTAAATAAAGAGGCCTCCAGAGAGAGGGCATTTGCATCCAGCCCAACAGGGGAGACGCTTTGCCGCCTTCACATTCCCAACAGCCGGGGCTTGCACACCAAAAGAGATGAGATGAAAGGGAGGGGCAGGCCCCAGGCTGCGAAGCACGTGGAGGCTTCGAGATTCGCTCGGGTTGGCCCCCTTCGAGAAAAATTAATCAATCCCAAGCAGCTGGGTTGCGAGCACCGCATTCAGTATGCAGGTCGATTGCCGAAGTTAATAGCAACAAAAAAGCGTTTCCCTCGAGCTGTTTCAGAGTTGTCATCGGTAAGAACCTTCCATTTTCCTCCTAGAAGCGCTGCAATGAACCGAGTCACGTGGTGTAATCATGAACCGTGACCCCGGTGGGCACGGCAGTTGCTACCCCGCCTCTTTCTTCCTGTCAGCACTTTACCTTACCAATCAACCTCGATTTAACAAATTCAGCGGATGCAAATAGTTCGTATCGCTTCATGACGTCGTGGAACCTGAGAGAACAACGGAGGCAGGGAAGCAAGGCCGAGGACTCCAAGTTGCGAGATAGAGAAAAGACATGATGCCATCAGCCTATCATGAGCCAATCGTGGATTTGGGGGACCCTGGAGTATCTGATAGCCATTTCCTCCTTGAAAATAGATCTCGAGATGGAAGGAGGCTATGAAAGCTGCCGACGGCGTAGTTTTATGCTTGGTATGATGTGGCCTGCGATGGTTCGGCCTGGGCAGTGGTTTTCCCTGTGCCCTTGGACAACCCAACTTCTCTCTTGTTTCTCGATTCCGCGTTTGTTGTTGGTAGCTGTTGGAATATCATTCTTCTGTTGCAGAGCAAATCTTTTACATCAGCTGTGCTGATGAAACCGGGGCCCTGGCAGCTCTTCGCAGCCAGCCGCATTACTGAGTCTTCGTCTATTGTGTCACCATCACCACTAGACTTCAATCCGTGTCTTCTGTTCGTTGAAACTTGCAGTCGAACTATATGATCGACTCGAGACATTATTGCTTGTTAGTTAGTGCGGGAATGTATAGCACCTTCTGCTCAGCTACATGAAGTGTCGTGCCGTTAGAGGTCCAGCGTATAAGTAGTTTTACACAACCTTTAATTGAATCAGCCAATTACTATTTTTCCTGCCACGAGAAAAGACATTCATTAAGGATCAACTTCCTAAAACTCGTCATAGTTTCAAGTGATATACCACAAGGTCTCAGACAAACTTTGGCTCTTTCAAAAATAGCCAAACACCTCAGTCAGCTCGGCACAATGCCGTTCTTGTTCTTGATATCAAGGATGGATCTTCCTGATTAAGTTCGTACAACAGAAATCCATTCTTTGGAAAATTGTGTCTATCATAGTTGTTCCAGCTTTCTGCGCCGTCGTTGTCTCTTTGTCTTGCAAGGAGCCTCTTGTTTATTCTGGATTGCACTTGTTCTCAATGATCTGTGTCGAAATGGGATACTGCACGCACTTCTTCACCAATTGTATAGAAAAATTGCACTATATACTAAAAAAGAGTGAGTGATCCTATTGGTGCTAGTGTCTTGGAGATATAGCATGTTCAAGTCCTGTCCTGCATGATTTCCAGTCTTACCTTGGAACATTACCATTAGTGCCGCTGCTTTTTGCTTCCCACCAGATTCACCTGGCGGAAGACGGCGAGCACTACCTCCGTACCTGCCATCGCTTAAGGCCTCTTCCCTCTTGCCCTAGGAGGTACATCTCGCTAAGAGTATAAATTTCTCGATTTGAACTCTCAAGATTTTCCCCACCAACACACTCTCACTTCTCAACAAGTCGACCTCCATCTCCAAGAACAATCACCAAATAAGATTCCACGCCCTGGCTGTCTTTTCAAGATGGAACTCCTTCTCTTTGTTCTCGTTGCCCTCTTCTCTGGGCTCTTGCCTGCTCACGGTGCCGAGTTGCGTGATGTTGACAAATCCTGCTTCAACTTAACCATTCCCGTCACTGTCGCCTCTGACAACTTCATCTATCGCCTTCCAAAGTTCTCTGAAAACCTTGATATCACTGCGCTCAACATCGAAGTTAATACTAGAGGCGCCTTCGCGACATTGAATCCCTTCTCTGGCACGCAGAATGAGACTGCTTCCTACACCGTCGCTGGCACCTATTGTGGACCCAGTCACAACAAGGCATCAACGCTTCTCTTGGCAACCCACGGCGCTACACTCGATCGATAGTAAGTGATGCAGTCTCAATATTCCTAAGACCTTGGGTGTAATGCTTTGGGTGCTGAAGAGTTGGATTGAAGCTTCGTTGCTAATTGTACGAATAGCTACTGGGACTTTCCTTACCAATCTTCGAACTACAGCTTTGTCGATTTTGCTGTTTCCAAGGGGTACTCGGTGCTGTTTTACGATAGAGTTGGGGCTGGAGAGTCAAGCTCGTAGGTTCACCTTGCATATATGTTTGACGGGCTGCCCCCGCACAATCACGCTTCAATTCGGAAGAATCAGACTTCTTACTAACCTCCATAGGCTCAATGGTTACGTTGCTCAGATTCCTCTCCACGTCTCCGTCCTTGAGCAATTGATTCACTACGTCCGATCAGGCTCTCTAAATCGAGCTGCTAATACCATCACACCTAAGAAAATTGTCTTGATTGGCCACAGCCTAGGCTCTATTATCTCCAACGCCTTACTTGCATCCAATCCCACCATTGCCGACAGCACTATATTGACTGGTTGGTCTCTCAACTCTGGTATTTTGCAAGGAGCTCCGAATATATTTGCGACCATCCAACCCAAGATTGCGAATACAGTGAATCCAACTCGTTGGAGTTCTTACGATAAGGGATGGATCACATTCGTGGACATCTATGCGTATATCCAACTGTATGTATAGCACCATATACTCCTGCAAAATGACACTAGTACTTATCGTTCTTCAAGATTCTACAAGATTGGCTCTTTTGATTTTGAAGCTGCTCAATACGCATTGGCCTCAAGCTGGCCGATTGGAGTTATGGAATTCTTCACCATATTCTCCATGAACTTTGTCTCACAGTCAACCATTCCAGTCCTTTTCTTCATGTGAGTATTCCTGCACAATCAATTAAATAGAGAATCTGATTGTTCTACAGCGGCTCGAACGATATGGTGATGTGCCAGGGGGACTGCAACGGGGTTTACACCAATGCTGTTGCGCCACTCTTCTCCAAGTCCGTGGGTTTCGAGACCTACATCCAACCTAACACTGGTCACATTCTAACCACAGCAGTAAGTGAACATTAACGAATGTTGAACCTTCTTTTAGTAGTCCTAACTGTTTCCAGTACAATGCTACGGGAGGATATGAAGTTATTACCGATTACCTTAAGAAGAATGGCTTTTGATCAACTCGACGATTGAGTTAATTGTGGATGTGCACTTCGAGCTGCATAGCAAACACACTGGCGTATGATGGATGGGAGTTTATAACCTTGAGATAGCTCAGATAATGATTTTCTAAATCACTCAAATCTTGCTCCAACAACGTCCTGTGACGATGTTGTACAATGTCACCCGCCCCAAGGGACATCCGCCCACTTGTAGCATATCACCGCCTCCTTCCACTCCCACCTTCCAGCCTCCTATCCCACCCATCACTTCTCCGCTCCCCTGACTCCAACTTTCTATACCGGTCTCCACTTCCCACCCTTTCTCTATTGTACCCCTCACTCCGCCGTGTCTCATAACCCTTATCTCCTCTCTCCTTCTCCTTTCCATTCCTATTATTCTCAAATCTCTCGGGATGATGCTTCATATCATGTTCCGCCTTTATCCTCGGATAGCATGCAATCGCTGCCAGAATTGCAAGGACCGCGGCTTTCAAGCCTGCATCCTTGAGGTCGAAATGCGGATTCGCTCTCTCGATTGCTTTGCGTTTGGCTCGATGGAGAGGATGTGCTTGGGATGGTCGGAAATCGGGAATGTTTATGAGGCCATAGAACATCTGCATTTGTGGTTGGTTTGGAGATGATGATTGGTGTCTTTAGGTGGTAGTTAGTTGAAAAGCAAGTGATGAAACCTGCTATGGCGTGGCTGGCTCTTAGAGAGAAGTTTGGGGATGCAAATACAAAAGAGCTGTGTATTCTCTGTCTGTAATAGAGGAGACAGGTACTAATGCACGAGGCAGTGACTAAGTGTTGTATGTCTGCAAGAGGTTGTATGTTACAATAAAAGATGTTGCAAAGGGGGGAGAACAAGAGAAGAGAGCATATACTATAACGAAGGAGAGTTCATAGCAGACCGTAAGACCTATATCAAAATCCAAGAGTGCTTCAATATCAGCGTCGTTATCACGAATCCCTCCAGGGACCCCGCCATTCTACACTGTCCCACCCCAGCTACTGCTCCCCAGCCCATGCAATTCGACAACCTTTTTCTGCAGCATTTAAAATGAGCCTATCAACCTCTTCACATAGATTAATAACAACGCATATAGAGAATTGTAACGACTTGAAAGGACATGGCTGACCGCTAGGATGACTTCATATGATCGTCGGCAGGCAGGACGGTAGCGAATGAGGTGCTGAAGATATATGAATCCTGGTAACATGCATCGTGATGTCAAGGTGAGCCATGCAATGTTGTGGAACGTGAAATTCTTGATTGGGAGGTTTGAAAGTTGAAGCGGGGGAGTGGAACACCCTGTGGCTGAAAAGTGGGATAGGGGTCCCTTTCGGGGATTTTGTCTCGGAGTTTTTTGTACTTCGTATGGGGTGTGGAAAGATTCGACTCACTGATTGGAACGAGAGCAGAAAGCAGAATCATGGTATCGATCTTCGTCATATCGCCAGCCCAAAAGCATAAATGCTCACTTAATGACCAAGCTCAACCTTCGCTACCCCCGTTATGATCCCTTCTTCCTTCAGCGTACTCCTCCGCCAATCCCAGTAATTTTTGCGAATACGATCATACTTATCTCCCAGCAATCGCAGCGCCTCATCAGCTTTCTCGACCTTGCCCTCCTCGGCCCATACATCAGCTAGGAAGTCTAATGCATGACTGCTCCTGATATCCTCTTCCCCATCCTCGGGAATCTTTACGAATTCGCTGGCAAAGCATTCTTGAGAAGCCAATTTCCTTCCTCCCTTTCTCAACACACCTCTTAAATAATTCCACGGGCTCTGGTTCTGCGGCGCTTCAAAGGCAGCTGCTTTACTGAACTCTATCTCCCGGTCGATAATGATGTTCGGTATCTTGGGATCATATTCAGTGGCGTGGCTACCTGGTGTACTCTGTTTTGGGTCTGAGAAGACCACATAGAAACGATGGGACCACGCGCTGTTATTCCTAACGTCGGCCCTTAGCAAAGTCTCTATCGATTTCAATTCCGTATCATTGAATAAGTCGAGTTTCCGGACAAGATATTGCCTGTAGCTCCAGACGTGATAGTTTTTCGCATCTTCATCGAACATCTGCATCATGAAGTCGACTTCCGATTCTGCTAATTTCTGGAGAGCCGTAGGGTCAGAGCCAATGCTGGGGTAGAGATGGTCGATGAGGAGTTGGCGATGATGCCAAATTTGGTAGTTTTTCTGGTTGTCGAGGGCTACATCGTTGATCCAGTTCAGTTCTTGCTCGATATCTGAGTTAAGAGCGAAGATGGTAGACGCTCGGTAGAGCCACACGGTGTAATGGGCTGCGTTCATAGAGATGATGTGTTCAGTCAAGTCTAGCACTCGTTGGGAGTGTTCCTTTGCTGCCATCACGGCACGGAGATAGCCCATAGCTTGAAGACTGTTAAAACTATGTCAATAAATATGGGCAATGACTGACCTTCTGCGTACTCGTCCGTGTAGGCAATTTGAGCCAAAGCTCCCTCCCCATCGTCTTGCGGGATGGGGACGACATCATCCCATTCAGGATCGCCTTCATATTTCCCCATTTTCTTTCCCTGCAAGACTCCAATAAGCTTCCTCAGATTCCTCTCTGCTTCAATATCCCCAATATCACTTCCTTTGCGAAATTCTCTCCCCCTCCTCTTGTACCGGGCAGTCTTCTCTCGCAGAAGCTGCAAATCACCTTCCTTCTTCCGGAAAAGCTTATATTCTTCAGGCGTATAGCCTCCAATATCTCTGCCTCTGCTATCTTTCCCCAAATCTTTTGGTTTTGGTAGGGGAAGCGGTATCTTCTGCTGTTCCACAGCTTTCCAGAATTCTTTCTGTTGCGGGGTAGGCCACGACTTCCACGCGCCTGTCTCGAGGAATCGATAGTTTATGTAGGCTGATTTCTCGTTTGGTGTGAGATTTGAAAGACCTTTGGTGTCTTTGAGAACTTGATATGGTCGGGAGGCTAGGTATTCAGCTTCGAGCTTCGCGGCGATCGTGGGGTCTGTTTGTGGCACATTAGGTATTGGCTCTTGTGGAACAGAGAAGATGAAATTACAAGCAAATTAGAGCGGCGACCTAATACACGTACACTCTTTGGGTGGTTCAGGAGCTTTGGGTTGAGGTTTCGGAACTTTGGAAGCCTTGGGAGCCATTGTCGTTGCGAGGTGGGGTCTGAAGGACGGGCTTGGTGCTTTCGAGAAATGTCAGCCTCAGCCTCGCGTATAACAACTACTTGACGAGCTTCAGAACAGCAATGTCGAGAGACCTGGTTCAAAAGTCATTTTGAACATTGAAAGCCAGACATCAATGTGATTATTTCGCTCCCTATTGATACAGAGAATTGAAACGCTCCATTCCCATCCCATCATTAACTTGAAATTTTATACAGCCTGCTGTTGCCAGCAATTTTGTCTTAATCCTCTACTCTCCAAAATTTCCAAGCTTCTCTATCTCCACCCTCTCCTTGAACTCCCACAAGTTCTTCAACGCCCTCAATACCATTAGCATTCAAGAACTTGTCCTGGTCGATCTCTTCTCCTCCCATGTCGTCCTCGGTCCCATTCTTGAGTACCGCGGGCCAAAGAACGCCAACTCCATCACAGCCCAGCGTGGTCTCGAATCTGCGGTAATTTTCCTTGTCAAGAGTATCCTCTAAACGCTTCAATCTCTCCTGAGAGACGCCCGGCTTCAAAAGAGTAATGGCACATCCTCCGCCTCCAGCACCGGTGAGCTTTGTCCAGCCAATGCCTTCATGATCGACAAGCTCTCGTATGCGCTCCAATCGCGGATGCGACACTCCCAAAGCAACCAAGAGTCCGTGGTTGATCGTCATGAGCTTGCCCAAGTCTTCCAAGCTTGTTATGTCTTCGCTGTCGAAATCATCGCGACGAATAAGGTCTGCCGCACCCTCTGAAACTTTGTCTATCGCATTCAATATGGACTCTGTGATTTGTGGGTGCGCTTTTTTCAAGGCAGCCACTTTTGCGACTTCTGCCGCGGTTGACTTGGGCTGTCTAGTATCGACGAGGAGGAGAGGGAGCTCGGGGAAGTTCCACATCGGCTTCACTCTGGGCGGCTTAGAATAATCCGTTCGCTGAAAGACGACGGCCTTCCCCTGCGTTGCGACTGTATTATCAACACCTGACGGGTTGCCATGTATGCACATCTCACCCACGAATGCCCATCGGTTTATGCGTTCGATTTGGAGACGCGCTTCTTCGGAAGGTTGGTCTGGATGTGGCCCCGAGAGCGTGCGGATCTGTAGGAGAAGTGCAGAAGCAAGGCAAACAGAAATGGATGCACTACTCCCGAGTCCAGCAGCGATTGGTATTGTTGAGCGAAGTGTATATAGGCATCCCGGAAATGATTGCGACCCAAGAGACAGCAAAAGATATAAAAAGCATGAAGCGGAGTTTTGATGGACCTTACGGATATCGTCAGGCTGATCTAGAGAAACGTTGGCTAGATGGGGTTTCATTGCAGCAACTAACTCGGGATCGAGTGAGGTGACAAGGTCATAGTAGTACTTCTTCTTTCCTGGCTGAGAAAAGGTGCTCCATGGCAAATCATCGAGATTCCACGTATGCGAAAGATTTATGTCTGGGAATCGAAGAGATATTGTTCGTTTCGATTTCGATAGTGCAGTGACCAAGAGGTAGGATCGAAGAGAGACGGCGGCTGCAATGGCAGCCTACATGGAAGGTCAGCCTTGATTCAAGGACGATGGATCTTTTGATGTACCTTGCCGTAGACCACTGCATGTTCCCCAAAAACGATGACTTTGCCAGGCGCAGACACCATAAAGGCTGGCATCATAGGAGTCGACTGCTTCCTGTCCAGGGGGATTCCGCGACGAGTCTTCCTCGAGCCATTGAGCTCTGTCTTTTCCATATATTCTGCCATACCATTGACAGACTGCGTACCATTCATACGGGGTGGCATGTCCAGGGACGGAGAGGCCGATGGACTCGTATCAGAGGGGGTCTCTATCTGCAGAGACGTAGTACTCGAGCTTGATCGTGAATGAGTCTTCGTCTTGAGGGGTTTTCCACCGAATGACCGCCTGGGCGAGTTGCTGGTCATTGCAAGCTCTGCGAGTTCGAGCGCGGCTTCCAAACCGTTTGATAATAGAGGTTGCTAGGCAATGACGAGCCCCATGCTTGACCGTTGTTGAGATAATTTGGCATTGACAGGGGGGTTCAGGTCGTAGGAGTACTGCTTAGGGACCTGCCGCTATTCGGCCATGGCTAGAACTTTTTAGCCGGGGTGTATGCAGGTCAAGTCTCACAGTCGATCCCGATCACGATACCTAGCGGCCAATGACCTTGGATTCTGGGTCGCAAAGATTGTGTGTGTTACTTTTCCTTAGATCTTGGTGAGGACAAAAGGAATTTTATGGTTGTCTAAGGAAGTATTCTTTTCAGCTCGTACCAAGCTTTTGGCCAGGTGGCAGATATGCAGTAAGACTAAGAGAGTTGACAAATCAGACAGCTCCCTCATCTTCATGTAGATGCCCGATGTTCTTCTTTTATTATTGATTAGTGATGTAGTCAGGAACAATGCCAAAACTGCATCTAGCCAAAGTTCCCGCATGGCAGTGGCCGAGGAAAAGGGGTACCGAACTTGACAACCTCGCGCTGCACAGAAGAAGCTGCACAGAGTATAGTACTAACAAACTCTCAAGTGAGGGTTTCGAAGGCGACTGTCCAAACGTTTCAAAATTTGCGAAATCAACAGATTGCAGATCTATAATGCTCACAGATTCATAGAACTTTTAGATTGGAATCTCTTGAATTGGTCCAAGTTAGCTGGAGACATCGAATTCCAGTGTTGCTTGTCCACCTCAAACCTCGTTGCTTCTCAATCTACCACCGCTTCACAATTCACAACCCCTCGACAGTCTTGAGATGCTTGACCTCAAATCCACTTACAAAGCCCACAATCTCCCTATACTTCGCAAATCCCTCTGTCTTCGCAAACTTCATATGATTTTCCACACTCTCAAACCCAGAGAACAACACCCACTCCTCCTTCTCTCCATCCTCCTTCTCAATCCTCCAACCTCCAACCACACCATACGGCTTCGTGTACTCCTCCAGTAGTCCCCTAACTTGGCTGAATTTCTCGATGAAGCCGGGTCTCTTCTCCTTAGGTACGAAATGTCGGTTGCAGCTGATAACTGGAGCCGTGAAAACCCATTCGGTACCCGAAGGCACAGTGAACACATCGTGGTCTAGATGCCACATTTGCATTTTCTTTCCGTTCTTGTCGTCGATGTCACCCTTAAGGATCTCCAACAACTTCTGGTTCTCTGATGAAGGCAAGAAAGCATAATGAGCTTCAGGAGACTCCCATTTTCCAACGATGTAGAGAATTGACGGATCTTCAATTTGCTGGAAATAATGGAAATTGTAATTTGATGCCTTCTCCAACACTGCCTTCGCAGTTTGGAGCTTCTGCACTAGAGTAGTAGAGGGAAGGGCCTGGTGCTTTTTGTCAAGAGAGTGGTTGAAAGGGATGATGGCGAGTTCTGTGACAGGCATATTTGATGATTTACAGATTCCCTTGCATAAGATTGGAGTATATTGGGTGTAGTGTGAAAAAAGGACTTGGGGGGAGGTGCAAGAATAAATAGAGAACGGTATCCTGGGAAATATGCTCACGTGAAGACCAAGGTAGCACTAGCTTACGTGGGTCGGCCAATACCGGAGAGGAAGCATCGGACTTAAGCTGTCGTCGGGGAATGAGATCCTGTCCGAAATAAGGTTCCCTAACCAGGGGGTACAATTGTCAAGCTTATTGACAGTTCGACCATTGAGGAAACTGAGGAGCAACGGCAAAGCAGGAGGTAGTTGAGCTTCGATTTGGTTGGCTTTTCGTATTCGCTTTGCTATCTCATCACAGCGCAGCAGTCAAATTTGCCATTGCCATTGCCATGGTATGCCAGACGCCTTGTGCGAAAAGTCAATGCATAACACCTTCATAATCTCCACGCCAATCCCTCAAAGCTCAAAGAACATCATTCCTTATGCTGTTCGCTTTCCCTTGGCGTTCTTCTTGGGGGTATCGGCGATGGTGAGACCTATAGAGGGAGACTAAATTAGCACTCGGCCTTCATCACTCGATTCTAACAAATGTTTGCGAAGTCTTTGAGCCTGTAGACCCAACTAGCGCAAAACCTCTTTCTCCCCAGCCCAAAAACCAGCGACACGGTGTGTAATTGAAAGCGAACATACTGGGTGGCAGCGATTGTTTTAACTTCTCAACCTTCTCCGAATCCTTCAAGACGAGCGTGTACAGGTGTCGTGAGCATCGGACCTTGAACTTGGTTTGGGAAGTCTTCTTGTTGCGCTTTATGCGTGCAGCTGTATGTCCATCAGTCTCCGCTCATAAAGTCCATATTCCCTCTTCTTCATTTTCGCTCAAAGTTCTCCATTTCTATCCTGTTCCAAGGGGATAATCGCAGTTGGTGTAAACATACAGGAAGCATCCTTGCGTCTGCAAATCTCAATGAACTGTCCCTTAATTAGTATCTAGCTTTCGAGGCTCTAGCTTCCGTCAATTGAAGAGACCAAACCCACGTTCTTGATGTCCGAAATTTCTTGAGGCATTTTGGCGGTCTTGTAGACTTTGTCTTTGAGGAATTGAAATGTCGAGAAAGTTGATATTGAACTAAAATTTTCCGTTGTGGGAGGGTTAGTCAGCAGCTCGGCTATTTTCCGATTCCGATAAGACCAAGGAAGGGTGTACGATAAGAGCTCGAGGCGCAGTCATGTGGCTAGTGACGCGGCTTTCAAGGCAGGAGGGGTAATGCTGAAATGTGAATGTGTCTTCTACCAATGCGTATATAAATTTGACTTTCCATTTAGGGATTTGCATTATCATTGAAAACCGAAGTTGACTTCATTCGCTTTCCAACATTGATCAAGTCGGACCAGGTCTCTCTTGTTACTGACTGACATCATTGACGCCAAACCCCTTTCCTAAGAGAAAAGCGGGATCGCAAAATGCCCACTCCTTTAGACAAAGCTCTAAACTCAAAAGTTCGTACCCTATTGCGCTGTTTAGGTCTGTTATACTAATTTACTCTGAAGAAAGGAGTCATCGGTATGAGCTCTCATGACAACACTCCGCAGCTACGTCGACTAACTAGTTCAAGTATTCGGTAGCATAGTTACAGCAGTAGCAGCATGGTCTATCTGGGGTCAAGACATGTTCCCTAAGGAAGGAGACCCTACAGGCGGTATATTTTCCACCGTCACACATTTGGGACCCTACTGATTGAGGTCCCTCCAGACCCAGAAAAGTGGACTAGGGAGGAATTGCGGCGATGGCTTGCAGCTGTAAGTTTTGGGCCGTCTTATATGTATTTCGGGCATCTTGAACTATCGGTCACTTTCAAAAAGACAAGCGTCTTAAGAAATAATTCCGACCCACCATATTTAGAAAAATCTCTTCGCCCAATCCATACTTTCCTGGACCCAGTCTCTGTTCGAATCCTATCAGATCTTCTATTGTACTGACTACACAATCAAGAGAAATCTCCACCCGAGTTCCAAAGATAGTGATGCAGAGTTACTTGAGCGGGTGAAGGCAAACATGCGGGCACCGAGGACTTAGTGTTTTGAGGAGACCTGGACACGGGGTTGAAGCATTAGTAGAAGTGAGAGAAGGGATGACGCAATGTTCTCGCTTCTTCAAAGTTACGTGAAAGCAGGCCAGTATATAATTGTGATCCTAGAGGTGGAAAGCAGATCTGGGAGCTTGTTCCAACCTAATATCAATCAACAAAGAACATTCATGGAGAAACAATCTCTTCTCGAGTCACCAAGATAGCAACCATAGTATTTGGAAATCATTGCCTTTTATTTGTGACTATTTGTATGTGAAAATCATTGCTTCGTGTTTGCTCATTGATGTGATGTATGAACCATCCGGTAGTAGTTGCGGAAAGTTCAGTATTGGGCAGAATTTCCAGGCTTTCTGGACACCTAAAAGATGATATGAAAATATGAAAGAATCGTGTGGGAGGAAGTCATAGTTGTTATCTTGCTGCCTCTGACGAAGAATCCACCGAGTCTCAAGGGGTACAAATCATCGCAGCTTCCGGTGCTTGGAGTAGATTTCAGATCTCGTGGTCCCCACGAAGAGCTTGGACCTCTGCCTGAATTTTACCAAGACAATTAGAAAGATACCCAAAGCTCTGGAAGTGGAGATTACTTACTTCTAACGCATCGTTGGCTTGTTCCATTTGCTCGGCCTTCCGGAACAATGCCTCGACCTCCCCACACGGTTAGCTAAGATATTTTGCGAATGGAGAGATGCTCTCATACCTCATCATTCTGCTTCTTAACATCCATTGCAGCTTGTCTCTCTCTCTCCAATTGACGATTCCTCTCGGTTGCTGCCGCAAGCTTCGCCTTGGCCGCCATCATTTTCTGCTCGATAGTCTCGATCTTCCGTACCTTTCGTGGTTGCTCAACCTCTAGTTGCTCTCCGACCTTACTCGTATAAGTCTTTCGCTTCTCGGCTCGTGGAAAATTAAGAAAACCATCTGGTGTGGGCGATTTGTGCTGCCAAGACTCTCGTACCTGGTTATGGATATCACCAGAGTTAATGTTAGACATACCAACATCTTCGACGGAACTCTTTAGGGGTTCGAGAGATGGGTTTTCAGGGGTGTTATGACCAAAATTCTCGTACGAGACATTTTGATAATAATCAGCGATTTCACGTTGGAAGTCGCCGCTGCCAACGGAACTTCTTTGGCTGTTCCTAACACTTTCCATGACCTCCATGGGATCGGCTACCTCTGTAGCGTCTGATAGTGCTGGAGAGGCTGCTCTTTTGGTAGTAAATTTAGTCTTTCGAGAAATCTCCTCAAGGTCCTCGACTACCTTGTCAAGATCGACTGCAGGCTCTGAACTTTCGGCAGCCGGTCCCAACTGGGTAGGTGCAACCTGAATCGATGTAGTAGTGGCTTGAGAGAACATGCTCGACTGATTTAACTCGATAGATTGCGAGAGGGAGAAGGATTGAGTTGGGCTGCCGATAAGACGGTGGGCAAATTTTAAGTCGTCTCTACCGGGCAAAGGCTTCTTGGCGGATATCGGAGGCGTTAAGGGCTCAAAAGCAGGGCTCTCGTGGACCGGAGAAATCGACCTCATCATGCGATCTGCTACCGAACCAGCTTTCTTATTAACAGCTGTGAAATCATTTCTAGTTGCCATATTAGTTGTCTCCGTAATTGTTTCATTAAGATCGACTGGTGATTCAGATTCGGGTTGAGATTGAGATGCAATTTCTTGAGGATCACCTCTTGCAAGAAATGCTCGTCGAGCCGGGCCACCAACCTCACCGTGGAGGACCAAACCTTTCTGGGTAGGGGGGGAGTGGTTTCCAATCGTAGGTTCGACTTGTCGAGTTTCGTTCTCCTTGATAATAGGCTCGACCAGAGAATCCATCGGGATGAGAGGTGGTGATGTAGTATCGACATTAGAAGAAGCGACAGCGGTATTAGACGTGCTAGCCAAAGCCCGTTCCTCGATATTCTCGCTGGAAGAATTCCCAGGACTTGATACGGGCTCCCCAGAGAACAGCTGGGCACGACTAAAGCTGAGGGACTTGCTTACTTCCTTCTTACTCGGGGCAGTATTGGGCTTGTATGGCATAATACTATCGAATATCTCGTTACTAGTTGGTGGCGGTCCGAAGGTTGTAAGAGAAGCTTTGGGCTTTATCGACTTCGTGGGCCTTGGCTTTGGCTCTGCTGATTGTGGCTTTAATGCCTTCGACTTCGGTACCCATCTCGGCTCAGGCTCGTCGTCTGAATCTGAAAGCAAGGCCATATTACTATCCTTCTTTGATTCCTCAAGACCTCCAATAATTGATGCACCATCATCTTCGTCCTCGTCCTCAACTTCTACCTGAGACTTTTTCCCTTTTAGCTCCTTCTTCGCTCGAGGAGGTTTGACTGGAAGTGGCGTGGGAACGTAGATGGGAACGTGTTCAAACCCGAGAGTGGCAAGGTTACTTGTCGATTGAAGCTCGAAAATAAAAGTGGTGATAAGGGAATATTGGCTGTAGTCCCGCTTAGGAATCTCATCCATTTTTTCCTTCTGCTTCTTTGACAACTTGGTCAAGTCGATGAAACTATACCCATTAGTTGATAAAGCCTGTTTGCTGTTCAGACAATTGACTTACTCAATTTCAAAGGGGGGGTTCGGTCCTTCCTTGATGTAATGCTTCACCTCCTTCCATGACGCATGTTCTTCCCAAGAGAAGTACTGGATCGCGGTCGCTTTATTGGCAGTATCCGGTGCTGGGTTCTTGCGCCACGCATTGACGACGAGGCTACTTACAGCTGATTGAGTTCCATTACCACCGAAAGTTGCATCTACATAATGATCGTTAGATTTTAAGTCAACAACTCATTACAATAGAGACTTACCCATGCCTGCATCACGGTTTTGGACCTTCATTCCACAATATTTTGCTCCATCTCCTCCCTTCTTGCCGGATTTGGCTTTGAAGCAAACCTTGTTAATGATTCCATGAAAAGATTTGGCCAAACCTTTGCTTGCAAGGGAAGCGCGTAGAATACCGTCAACCTCAAGGTCGAAGACATCAGCTGTATGCGCACCAGCTGTGATGTCAACGCTAATAATATCGCCAGGGGCTGTGAGAATGTAACACTTGACCGTATTGCCGTCTGCAAGCGTTTCATCTTTAGAGAACTCCTGTAAAGCCTTTTCGCCACCTTTCAAGATAATTTCGATCTTACCGGGCTTGCCATTGGCACCGAGCAAACCTTCAGGTGTCTTCATTTCGAAAACGTACCTGACAGTGCAGGCTCAGATTGTGTAAGTCGATGGATGACGAATGCAAAGCCCTGTGCCTGGATAGTCCGATGTTATGAGAGAGACGATGTTCCGATATCAGAGAATTTGGAAGTTGAGATCGGGATCAAGTAGGTAAGGACCAAGCAAGGTAAAGGCTAAAGGTGAATTCGGTCGAAGTTAAGGTGGAATGGAAATGACTTGAGACGGTCAACCTGAGCAAAGTTGAAGCGAAAGAGTCTCATTCATCAAAGACTTGAAGAAGTTGAAGCGACACAGAATCGATGTTGAAAATTGAAAGACCCAAGTGGTTATCGTCAATTGAATTTGATAACGGATCTGATCATGCCAACCTTGGTGGATGGAGTTGAGAGGCGTAGGTGTAGAGGTAGAGGTAGTTTGGAGGTGCTGTTACTAAGATTGCTCAGAGGAGATAAAGTTGAGAAATATTCGAAGTGGGTATCGGAACATGGCGAAGCGAAGCATTCACCATAAAAAGGTTATGGCACAATTGAAGGAAAAGCACGATAGAGTGCTCAAGCGTTAACCGCGAAACGAGAGTTCGAATAAAACTGAGATTTACGAAGGAGCGGCGCTGAGTCATTAGACGAAAGTCTAGGGCAACAAGAAGAAGACTGTCGAGCGATTAAAGCGATGGAAGGAATGGCCCAATTTTCCACCATAACAGAGCTACAGAATAATTGAGATTGAAAAAGAGCAAAGCGGAACTGGTTGAACGATAGATCCTAGCGTCCACTACTGCAAGACATTTAGCAGCCGAGAAGGGTCCGCTGTGCCGCAAACAGAACGATTAACTATTTGAGTAAGGTGCACACAAAAAGCTGCTAGAGTCGCCAACACGACGAGAACTGGGCACTTGAAAAGGAAGAGGCGATGAAAAGCCAAAATTCTAGTACTGCAAGATAGTCAAATTCGAAGGAGCAAATACATGAAGAGCAACGTAGGGTCTGTGACAGAATTTGCTGTCAACCTTTACTTTGCCGTGCAAGCTGTAAAGTCACTAGCGTTAAGTTCTGGCTTCATTTCAACGCATTTGGAGAGTTCCCACTGCGCCTAGATCTTGCATCTTGGTGGTACTACACAAAAATTGCAGTAGGACCGCTCGTTGAGGCTTTGGATTCTTTAACTTCACTAGTCAAAGAACCAGTCTGAAGTTCTGACTCTGGATCAGCCATCTTTTCAGACCCTTCGCAGCCTTTGGACCCTGGGCCTCCTGATTAGGCACCAAGACAAATGTCTCTGTAAAACCCCTTGGTTCAACCCTAGCTTCTTCATCCTCACTACTCTTGTAGTACTTTACGCTTCCGCTGACCAAAACCACGATACTCATCTTCTTTCCATCTTTATTAGGGCCAAGTGCAGCATCGTCCAGGCCAACATTGTAGTTCGGGTTGACAAGATGGCAATCGAAGGACTGCACTTCGTAGTGGGCTTTGGGAATCTGGGTCTCGAAGATCTTTTGCACTTCAGAAGGGTCTGTCATAACGTTTCCGTTGAGAGTTATGTCGGGCCGTTGAGGGGATGCAAGGGTCGGTCTAATGTAGAAGCTTGTAATCGTAGCTTTGGTTTTCGGATTGCCAAGAGCCGGGTAGAAGGATTCCACGAAATATTGAGCAGCTTCAGAGGTCAGCGTAATTAGTTTGAAGGAACAGTACTCGTTACCATCTGTAGCCACCTTGACTTCTGTATCTTCAGGAAGGTCTGCCATTGTTCTGCTCCAGCGGTCTCTGAGGGAAGCGTTCGTGCTGTCAAGGAAGCGAGGAGGGGTAATGAGCTAGGGTTTGCTCTTTTTGATTTTTTGGTTGAAGCTTGTGTGACGTCAAGGTATGGAAGAGGCGTAAGGAGCCAGCGGATTGCAGTATGTCTCCATCTACGCAAATGCAGGCAATTTCGTGAGAGTTGAGAGCCTGCGTCAAGGAAAGCGTTGTTTACTTATAGGTGGAGGTCGCGTTAGACTTTCTTGAAGGAGACTGTCGGGCGGCGGACTTTGCGGCCGCACAGCAGATCCCAGACAAAATCAGACGCTCGAGAATCAACATCTTCCCTGCCCACACAGCCATGAATCCTCGACTATCTATTCCCGCCCTCCGTAGTGCATTGAGGCCAAAGACGAAAATATCCTTGACAAATGGCTGGGTCTGCGGGTTTTGTCGAAGGAATCGTCAATCCCAGGCGACTTTCTCAACCTCGCGGAGCTCTCTCGAAAAACCATATTATATCACGACGCCTATTTTCTACGTCAATGCTGGTAACATTATTCTATATTGTGCTGCCATCGGTGCTAATTACTGTGCTACAGCTCCCCATGTTGGCCATTTGTACACAATGGTCCTTACGGACATCCTCAAACGATGGCAAGTCTTGCGCGGAAAGAAAGCTATCCTCTGTACCGGAACGGATGAGCATGGCATGAAGATACAGCGAGCTGCAGCGGAAGCTAAGACACCACCCAAAGAGTTTTGTGACTTGACTGCAGAGACTTTCAAGACGCTGGCGAAACGAGCGGGTCTTTCCAATGATCATTTTGTGAGGACGACAGATGAGGACCACAAGGAAGCCGTACAATACTTCTGGCACATGTTGAAGGAACGAGAATACATATACGAATCTAAACATGAGGGATGGTATTGCGTCAGTGACGAAACCTACTATCCTGAGTCAGCCATTGAGAAGAGATTGGATCCTTTCACCGGGAGGACATTTATGGCCTCCCAGGAAACTGGTAAGGAGGTGGAGTGGACCTCAGAGGCCAATTATCATTTCAGACTCTCGGCCTTCCAAGATCGTTTATTGGAATTTTATAAAGCAAATCCCAATTTCGTAGTCCCGGTTTCAAGAATGAACGATGTTGTCAGATGGGTCTCGGAAGGTTTGGAAGACCTGTCCATCTCCAGACCTGTTGAAAGATTAACTTGGGGTATCCGAGTTCCGGATGACGAGAGCCAAACCATCTATGTTTGGCTCGACGCTCTTATCAATTATATCACGAAGGCTGGCTATCCATGGGCGCCTGGCCAAGAACATACTTTGGGATGGCCTGCGGATGTCCAAGTTATTGGGAAAGATATCGTCCGGTTCCATTGCATATACTGGCCAGCATTTTTGCTAGCTCTTGATATCGAGCCTCCAAAACAGGTTCTCACACATGCTCATTGGACATTGGGACACCAGAAGATGGCTAAATCAACGGGAAATGTTGTCAATCCATTCTTCGCGATCGAACGATTTGGAATTGACGCGATGAGATACTACCTTGCTCACGATGGAGGAATTTCTGATGATTCTGATTACGGAAACCAATTTATCGTCGAGAGATACAAAAAAGGGCTCCAAGGAGGACTTGGTAATCTAGTCAGCAGAATCACCAGGCCAAAGATATGGAGTGTTCAAGGTGCAGTCCACGCTGCTAGAGATGAGAGTTGGAAAAATGTTGGACCCAACATCGAGCAACAAATTATCATGTTGGAAGCACTCCCTGGGAAAGTGTCCGCAAAGATGGAGGAGCTGAACCCTGGGGCTGCATTGCAGGTTATTATGGATGTTGTTTATGAGGTATAGCATGTCTTTCTTGAGTAAGAGAATGGTGCTAATGAGAAGAAGACAAACAAATTCCTTCAACACAGCGAGCCATGGGCTCTTGCTAAAGCAATCAAAGCAAACGACTTTGATCCAGAATTCGCTGCTCAAATAAAGTCCAAAATTGACTGTACAGTCTATCACTGCGCCGAAGCTACTCGAATGGTCGGAATCTTATTGCAGCCATACATGCCGACGAAAGCAGCACAGCTGCTCGATATGCTAGGAGTTGATGAGTCGAGAAGGACGTTTGATCATGTTAGTTTTAGAGCTGATTATGATTATGGTGTACCTAAGATTCCTGTAGGGAGAGACGCATGGGATGGATTGTTCCCACCCTTGCTGGTTGATACATGAGATTTGTTGTACGATTCAAATGATGTGGAGAAGGTTTTCGAAGCGTATTACCACAGAGATTCTCAGTTCAATGTGAAGTGTAAGATTGTATTATATCTAGATACATATTTGTATGAAGAAATTTAAAGCGAGTAAGAATGAGAGGACTTACTTATCATCAAGAAATTTACGGCCGAGTTCTTTCCGTACGGTACAATGAATGTAATTTACTTGCAGCGGGTGGAAAAAGCGGCCCTGCATTCTCAGTGCCCCAACTTGACTTGAACAATTTTTTTGAACTTGAAAGGCTTTATAATGATATCCTATTATATTCAAGATTTTAGGAAATAGACTATGAATATATGGTAACGCATACGTATATCCACGTTGTCCACCACTTTGGGACTTTGGTCCTCTGCGGGAGTTATGCGGGAAGGCCGAAGTTTAGCCGGGGGTTAGCAGCCTCGTAGCGAGGACACATCTGTAGTTCGACGACACGTCTGCCTGAGCTTCTTTTCCTTTCAAAATAAAGAGGTGCATCCTCCGAATCATTTCCACCCGTTCGTTTTCGTTCGCTCATTCTCTAGCTTTGACGACAAGATGGATCTCCTACAGGTAAGCTTACATTATTCATCTATGACCCTATTCCAGACATTGCTAACCGCTTGTAGCGCCTCGCTCATTTCCTCGATAGGCCTCTGTTCCCCTGGAAGAAGCTCATTATCGGCTTTTCTTTAGGCCAATATGTTTTCGAGGGGTTTCTGTCTCTCCGTCAATACCAGGTTTTAAGGCAAACTCGTCCCCCAAAGGTTCTTGAGAATGAGGTTTCGCAGGAAGTGTTTGACAAGAGTCAAGTATGTAAGCCTGCAGACTGAATCAGTAAGAACTAACCTGTGGCAGGCTTACGGACGGGCGAAAGCAAAGTACAGTCTCTTCAGCGGTCTCTACGGACAAATTCAAAATACTGCATTCATCTACTATGACGTTTTGCCCAAGCTCTGGGCTCTAACTGGCTCATGGCTCCTTCAATTCGCTCCCGAACGGTTCTCTGGCGAGATTTCACACTCGATCGTGTTCGTCCTTACCTTCATCGTCATCCAACAGATACTTTCGCTGCCCACCTCGATATACCATACCTTCGTCTTGGAAGAGAAATTTGGCTTCAACAAGCAGACACCCAAGTTGTTTGTGATGGACATGTTGAAGTCGCAAATGCTGGCATTTATTCTCACTCCACCTATCCTTGCTGGTTTCTTGGCCATTGTTCAGAAGACTGGAAATAAATTCTTCTATTATCTGTGGCTGTTTGGAGCTGGTCTACAAGTCTTTATGATCACCATCTACCCGATCACGATCCTGCCTCTATTCAACAAGCTTTCCCCCCTCGAGCCTGGCAACTTGAAGACTGGTGTTGAGGACCTTGCAAAGAGATTGAAGTTCCCACTTTCCGAACTCCATGTTATTGATGGTAGCAAGAGAAGCGCTCACAGTAATGCTTACTTCTTCGGTATGCCATGGAAGAAACACATTGTCATCTACGACACCTTGATCGAGAAGAGCGAAACCCAGGAGGTTGTTGCTGTTCTGGCTCATGAACTTGGTCATTGGAGTCTGGGTCACACCACAAGATTGTTTGGAATTTCTCAGGTAAGCTTTTGAATCCAAGCTCAATGGTCATTTATTGACTGTTTTAGGCCCATTTCTTCTACATCTTCGCCCTCTTCTCGGTATTCATCAACAACAGATCGCTTTATGAGTCCTTTGGTTTCCACAAGGAATTCCCTATCATAATTGGATTCATCCTCTTCTCCGACGCCCTCGCACCCATGGACACCGTTATCAAGCTCCTGATGAACATCCTGAGCCGTCGCTATGAGTTCCAGGCAGATGAGTTCGCCCAGAAGCTTGGCTACTCAACTGAGCTAGCTCGCTCCCTGATCAAGTTGCAGATCCAGAATCTGAGCACAATGGACGCGGACTGGATGTATGCAAGCTATCACTTCTCCCACCCAATTCTATCAGAGAGACTTGGTGCCTTGGGTTGGTATGGAGATTCGAAAGCGGGTGGGTCGGAGAAGGAGTCGAAGGACGAAAAGGTGGCACAAGCCAGTGGGCGCGAATTGTAAATTATACTGCAATGAACAGTCGTCGAGTCGGTCCCACAATATACTATGAAGCCATGATTCGTCTGTTTATTCCTCGGCCTTGGATTGGAGTTGTCGTGCTTCTTCCCTCAGTCTTCTTTCTTGCCTCATCCGCTCTTTCTTCTCCTTCTTCCTCGCCTGCTTGTCTAGAGGCTTCGACACCTTTGCAGGAGTATGCTTTGTTTTAAGCTTCTTCGCCTTCCGAGTATTTGCGCCCTCCTCGTCCTCCTCATTCTCCTCGACGATTTGCGGACCTTCATAATCTGAATCTCCCACCTCAGCGACGCCTTGTAGCCTGCCCCTAAGTTCTCCACCTTCAATGCTCTGCTCTCTCTGATATTCATCCAAATCCATCCAGCCTTCTACTTCGCCTTCTTTATTGACATCTTGTCCCTTATTCGTCCCATCATCCATTCCGTCAGCAACCGTCACATTGCCCTCCTCTAAGTCTAAAATTGGGGCAAGCCATTCTCCTCGTAATCCAGCTTCCACTCGCCGTAGATTGTGGAGTGTGACGGAAGAAGCGCTGGATCCAGCGGTTGGACCAGAAGGTTCGAGTCGTGCATTCGGAAGCAGATATGGGGAGGCTTTCGTGGCTTCGAGGTAGTTGGAGAGGAATTTGAGGGCGATCTCTTGTGGGATGGGTATCGAGGGAATTGTCCGGTGCGGTGGAAATGCTGACATTGTGACTGAAAGGATTTTTGCGCGAATGAGATTAAAGAGCAAAACCTTCGTCTTGCTTCAAGATACCCTTCACAAGTTGTCTTTCGATGGAGCTCTTGATTTTTTTTGGGCCGAAGCGGACTTTTTTCCGCTAGCGTCATTTTCCAACAACCGTCGAGGTCAATGACCCCGACAATCAGGTACCATTGTGAATCGCAATTGACCAAGATGCTGTGTCTCCGTTGCTTGAGAGGCCTAAGTGCTGTATCTATGAGTTCAACTGTCTCAAGGACGGCCAGGAATCCAGCGCTAAAGGCTTCTGTGAAGAGGTACAATGAGCTGTTCCTGAGATTCTTGTACTCAGCTAATTCTTCCCAGGACCTTCACCTCTCTCCGTGGACCCTCTCGGCCGACTGTGTTTCCATCCTCCGCCATTTTCAGACCGTCCCTCTCTTTGCTTTCACCTGCAACCACCTCGCCAGCAGGCATCGAGGGCGCTTTAGATGTCCTACCAAAGATATCGTCACATCCCGCGCTTAGCGCAACACAAATCCGCTGCGGCCCCCGAGATACCTTCAGTCCAAGTCACTTTGTTAGGAAGCGAAGGCATGGTTTCTTGAGCAGAATTAGGACACGGAAGGGGAGGATGACATTGGCGAGACGGAGGGCGAAGAAGAGGAGTACCTTGAGTCATTAGGGGTAGAAAGAGAAACGATGATTGGAGCTGCATATGGCTTGTATAAAAGATCTCGATTGTACAATTAGAGGGAGATATGGAAGTGTTGAGAGAGTATGCAAATATTCAGCTCCGCCGTTCTTTCTGGACTTGCGGAACATATGGCGATCCGTTTGGACCAAGTTGGCTTCCATCTTAGAGATCTGGACAATCTGGACTTGATGTGATTTTTGTTTGCAGAATCAAAGAAACTGTTCTGTCTTTTGTGTGCAAGAAATTTTCTGATTCCAGTCATTTTTAATTCGCAAGCGTAGTCCAATATTTCAGAATAATAAGTCGGTATGAACCATCGAGTTAAGCCAAGTGGCCACTAGGTGGTTAAATGTGCATGTTCTTATACCGATCCTGAGCATGTGATGCTTTAGCCTGTCCCAATTTTGGAATTGTCGTAGAATGCTAGCACATCTTACTCTTCTGCATACGATGAAAAACCGGATATCTCATTTGGAACGGCGAAATGAGAATAGGATATAATAATAAAAATCGTGGAATGAACTCTGATTCGTACAGATATGACAATTATTTTCGTTTCATTAAATTTTCAGAAACATTCCAAACACCTCGCTGACAAACAAGCCAAAGACTCCTCACTACCATACATCATTAAAGCCAAGATCGCAGACCATCGTCAAGGAGCAAGGCCAAAAATCCACGCTAAGTACGCGTACATACTACAAGGCTGTTAATCCCAAGCTGTCATGCCACAGTCCTGGGTAACAGCACATCTTTCACCATTTCCAAGCCATTCCAGAACTAAGCAGCAGTAGGCAGCCTAGATGGAATAAGGTTGCCAGCACCTTCTCCAGCTTCGACTTCCAAAGCCCCAAGCTGTTCACCAACCACTGCACTGTCGCTTGTGCCATCACCATCGATTGTGTTCGTCAGCCCCTCTTGGTATGAAGCGAGATCTGGATCAGCCAAACCGACGAGGGCAGCAGTCCCAGCTCCAACCTTGTCGAGTTGGCGCTTTCCAGCTACTGGAAGCTTCGAGGGCACGAGGTTTCCTGCTCCCTCACCGGCTTCGGTCTCCAGCGCACCAAGCTGCTCTCCAGCAAGAGCAGAATCGCTCGTACCATCCCCGTCGATGTTGTCAGTGAGGCCTTCTTGGTAATCCGAGGCGTCCTGATCAGCGAGCCCGATTAAGGCAGCCGTACCAGCGCCTACTTTGTCCAGTTGGCGTTTGATACCGGCAGATTGCAGAAGAGAGGCAGCGCTTTGGCCCGCCTCCTTCACAGCCATGCCAGATCCGGTATCTCCATCTGTCAAGATGGCATTGCAAGCGTCACCGACACCAGCGCCTTGGCGCTTAACTCCGGCTGACTTTAGAAGAGAAGCAGCATTTTGACCAGCTTCTTTGACAGCCATGCCAGATCCTGTATCGCCATCTGTGAGAATAGCTGCAGGAATCATTAACAAGAGATCCGATCAATGTCTTGCGTAGCTGGACTTGCCATCACATCCAACACCCACACCAGCACCTTGTGGAATTGGTGCCGCAATAACTGCAGTGGAGCAGAAGACGAGGAGAGCAATACTCTCTGCTATCTTTGAGAAGTGCATGATAGATGGAATGGCAAGGATAATGTAAGATTAATTCGCCTGGGTCGGAAACAGATAAAGTGGCTTATCCTTGATGCTAAAGAGAAAAAAAATTGACTCCAGATGCAGAACAGAATTATATCTCAGTCAGAATCAGCAAAAAGTGTGTGGTGACGGGTGCCCAGAGAATCTATGCGTTCTGAATTCAAAGGGAGAAAGAGTGCCGAAATCCGTGCCGTCAGAAAGTGTGAACAAATTCATCATCACCAAAGCTTGGGACTCTAGGCTTGCAGAGAATACATAGCAGATTTGCGGATGGACAGATCCGAACTATTCCCGCCACATAGAGTGTCCGAGCACGAAATGCCAACATAGGGTCTTTCCCGAAGCAGTGGTGGTTGGGAGAATGAAGGGTCTTGGAGGCGTACGGAAGCTAATGAACAGAACAGCCATCGACATCATTTCGTCCCAAGCCAGAACATTTGATCTGCGAAATAAAGTTTCGACAAAGATGACAAAGTTGTCAACTTCGTTGAATAAGGTTCAAATTACTCAATTTGACGCAGGAACTTGCTTTGCAGAAGGTTTGTTCTTAGGATGAGGGACTCTGGGGTCCCCAACTAAAGATAAGGTTTGAGAATGTCGATCGCTTTGGGGCTGGTAGCTCGGAACTATTCAATCTGTGGCATCTTCCTGAAGACGCTAACTACGCCAAATACATACAAGCTTCATTAAGATTCGGAGAACTTGTTACTCGTTCCGAAATGATCGACTAGATTGTCCAATTAACGAGAACGTTACTAAAGTTTGGGGAATAGCTAAAATCTGGTAGCTTGATGGAAGAGACGTAGATGGCGTTCGTCTATGTTAACACAATTCTCGTTCTCACAATGCTCGACAATTATGCTAGAAGTCTAGCTGCCTCAAATCATTACTTTGAGTCGGGAAGTGAGTTAGAGAAGGTGTGAAGTCTAACATGACGTATGGTTGGTTGCGTATGTACCGGAACATCGTGTGATTGGACATGTAGAATGACTTGGCAACTTTATAGCGAAAACTTGATAGGAGTGAGCAAATACTTTTGAATAATTGGATGTCATCGTGCATTTTTTTACTCAACTTGCGAATTTGCTACCTTTTAATAACCAATTCAGGCCGCAACTAGCCATAGCAGAGAGAAGCCTATTATTGAAACCTTTTGCAGCGTGTAAGACAGAGTGGTTGATTAACTGAATTCCCCACGCTGACTGGACTCGAGAAGAAAGTGTGGGTCTTGGAATGGTGTAGAAAGTTGAATAGGGGCCAGCTTACTGAGATCGCCTAGAAACGAGACCCATGGGCACTTCATAGCATAACTAAAAATGATCAAAAAGAACGACAATAGTGCAAGAGACTTAGGGTTAGGGTCATGATATCTAAAGAACTTCGTTGACCTGCAAAGTTCTTTTGTTTCTCTTCATTGGGCGGAGAACCTACCAAAGGTTAACAATGGCCCCGTTGTACAAGTTCTCGAACACTTATCTCATCTGTGGTTGTTGGTCCCATTGCAAGAAGTCCTCTTCTTAATGGCACTGCTTCGACTGCGCAGCTACTCTATCGTCTCATCTTCCGCAGATAATTCTGGTAGCATCTCTACAGCATCTACCCTTAATCTCCTCGTCCGTATTGTCCCCGATGGTCGATTTAGCGAAAACTGTTTATCGGAGATCGGCGAGGGAGGCCAAATATTGTACAAGTTCACTCCGAACAACATCTATCGTCCACTGATGACATTAAACGGCAAGCCGCTGATGCAGTTGCATGTGGAACGGGATTGCACCTGTCCGCTCTCTGCTCTAACATCTCATTCATATTAATACGGAGTCGAAGATCAGCCTTTCGTAGGCTTCAGATCTGATGACAGCAGTACTGAGCCATTCATTGAAATGGTTCAGCAGGCATCGGATAAGGGCGTTTTGGATATTGTACACATCGTTCCCAGTAACAAAAAGAAATGAGAGTTTAGAACCATTTTGGAGACTGCGAGGAGGCTCTGAGACGGAAACTGGTAGACGAGGAAGGATACTTCTATTTCTGTAGAAACTTCGAGGTTTTCAAAGGGGTCAAGGAGAAATTGAAGGGCATTTTGGAATTGGAGATGTGGGGAAACATACAGGAGAGAATTTTGGAAGAGACCTTTTAGTAGACTAGTGACTTTGACTTAGTAAAGGCAGCTAGGGGCTAGGAATTGATCAGTGATTCGCTTCCTTTCTATTACCCCTTTACGAGCGATACAACGTGCCCACACTTGTGAGCCACGAGCAACAAATCTCGCACCATGCATATAAGTTTGGGCACATGCTCGAGCCGCGTCGTTGGCATGCGAGGAAAGACCCCTGAAAGCGCCACAAACCCGAGCCGAGGCAGTTCTTCCCCGCAAGCGAAGCGGGACACTCTCCACGCTCATGCACCCCACAGAGCTACTTTACTTGACATGTATCTCCCTCTCAAATTGTTATACATTTCTTTCCTTCATTCCTTCACCCTCAAAGCACCTTGAATCTCAAATCTCTTTTCAACTCTCGTGATAATGGCACCCTCCGGCCCCATAACAACCCCTCTTACGACCCTTCTCAATATCCAGCACCCTATCCTCCTCGCTGGCATGGCAAGAACCTCAGGTGGCCCCCTCGCGGCAGCAGTATCCAATGCCGGAGGCTTAGGTTGTATTGGTGGGTTGGGCTACACACCAACCCAGCTCCGCGAAATCATCCACGAGCTGAAAGCCAACCTCTCCTCCACTTCTTTATCCTTCGGCGTGGACTTGGCATTACCGAAAGTTGGAGAAGGAGCACGGAAAACGAACCACGATTACACGCATGGTCAGCTCGATGATCTGATTACTGTTACTATTGAAGAGGGAGCCAAGCTGTTTATTAGTGCTGTGGGGATTCCCCCTCCCCATGTAGTTAAGAGATTACATGATGCGGGGATTTTGATCATGAATATGGTTGGAGCACCAAAACATGCAAAGAAAGCTCTTGATGCTGGGATTGATATCGTTTGTGCCCAGGGCGGGGAGGGAGGTGGACATACGGGAGATATTCCAAATTCAATATTGATTCCGAGTGTGGTTGATGTTGCAAGGCAATACCGCCCGAAACTGCTTGGAGGACAGACTGCGTTAGTTGTTGCTGCTGGAGGGATTTACAATGGGAGAAGCTTGGCAAGTAGCTTGATGCAAGGAGCATGTGGAGTTTGGGTTGGTACGAGATTTGTTGCATCCACAGAGGCGGGGTGCAGTCAACAGCACAAGGAGAGTGTAGTAAGCGCTGCTTTTGAGGATACGTTGAGGACTCTGGTAGTTAGTGGAAGGCCGCTAAGAGTTAGGAGGAACGAGTGGGTTGATAAATGGGAGGCGCAGCCCGAAAAGATCAAGGAATTGACTGAGAAAGGAGTTGTTCCCATCGAGTTTGATATGGAGGCTGGTAATGATGTTGATATTCCTCACTTGATGGGTGTTGTGGCTGGTGTAATCAAAGACATCAAGCCAGCAAAGGCGATCGTTGATGATATGGTTTCAGAGGCTGTGGAGATGCTGCAGCAGGGCCAGACTTTCTTGACAGGCGGGAAAAGTAAGCTATAAGATTTCGACGTTGTAAACTATTCCCACCAATTTCAAGTCATAGATCAACAGAGTTTTGAATTTGTTTCAAATGCTCAATTCTAGCAAATACTACCCGTTAAACACCCAAAACAATCCAGCAGCGAGCGCTTCGCATGCTTCTATAACGCCAACCATCTGCTCCACCCTAAGGCCGTACAAGAAAGAGCTATAAGAGCTAAGAAAATGTGTTGAGCCTTGCTCAACTGAAAAATGGTAACCTGGCCGGTACAAAGCCATGCTTCCCAGGCTCTGGCGAGTTCATGCTATCTGTTGGTTGAGGACTAGTGAGGGCACTAGAGTCCGGGCTGGTAGGTGCAGCTTCAATAGCCGGCGCTGCAGTGGTCGCTTTGGCCCCCTCATCTTCCGATGGTGGCAGTGGAGGTATGTCGTCGACCACAAGCTGTTCTTGCTTTGTCTCTGTGATAGCTACCTCGGTAGAATCTTCAGCATGGAGTCCTCTCTCGACTGCCAGCTTAACAGCTGCTTGCCTCTTTCTTTCCACTTCGAGTTCTTCTTCGTGTCTGATTCTTTCCTCCTCCTGTTGCAAGTCTGTTAATGACGGTGTCTCCGCCATATTCGGGCTTGCAATACCCGGGGTTTGAGCGATCGAAGCTCCCGAGCTGACCCGATGGCCAGATAAAGAAGGTCTCGAGTTCGATGATTGCGTTGTTCTGGATAGATTCCTTGAAATGTTCCTGGATACAGCAGGTCTCTTGCCCTTGCTCGCCTTTCCACTGCTTCTATCATCGGCATTCACGGTCATCCTCCTCTCTAGAACCATGGCGAATTCGTCACTCAATGGAACAGCATCGTCTTCTCCATCACTTGGAAATAGATCTCCTCTCGATCTGAACGAGTCTGATGTTTCGCCAGAGCTAGTTGTGGAACTTCGAGTCCTCTTATGTCCCTTCTGGTTGTCCCTCTCATCTTCACTGTGTTCATCGGGCATAAGCGGCTCTCCTTCCTCGTCATCTCGGGCTTCAGCACGCAATGCTCCAGGATGCTCCTGTAGATCTGCAGCGCTTGGTTTATATCTCAGCGTTCCTCCTAGCTTGAAAGGAAGTCTGCCCAGGAACCCCAAAGCACTTGTACTAGGTATGACAGTCGGATCGGGCTCCAGACTTTTCCTTCTCCCTCTGGTCCCATAACTCATCCCTCTTTTCCTCCTCGGCTGCTGATCAATTCCTTCACTCCCACCGCTATGCGATCCGCTGCCCGCCAGTAACCTGTCCAGTTCGTCGTTACCCCAGCCTCCCAACAAGCCCCGACTAGCAGCATTATCATCCTCATCCCAATCATCGTAGAAGTCAAAGCTTAATTCCGCTCGCCCTCTGGTCCTCCCTCTGTCCCTTAATCTTCTCACTCGATCGTCGCGGTCAGGAAAGCATTGTCCGGTACATTGCTCGAAGCCGGACGCGATTGACGCAAAACAGGGGTTGATGTAATTGTGCTGGAATGTCCAGATATTGGCGGCAGCAGTCTCAGTCGCTTGTTCAGCGTTTTGCGAAATCTGATTCCAGGTTTGGCGGATTCGAGGGTCTTCGAGGAGGGGTGCCATGGTAAGGGTCTATAGGTTGAGTCGAGAGCATTGACAACTGTCAGTCAATGAAGGGAGGCATGCGCTTCTCGCGATTCTTGTTATTGCATCAGGTTGCTAGGCGACGTGTTAGGTGCAGGGCATACCGTGCGCAAGTAGACATGATGATGTGGCTCAAAAAAGTAGGGTCTTGAGGCTGTCTCCGCATTGTTCTCCGACGGTTGGGGCGGGAACTTTATTAGCTGCACGTGATGAAAGCCTGGATAATCAGCCTTATGGCGAGGCTGCTTCTTATTTTCGCTCTACCTTCCAGTAGACTGATGAAAAACTCTGGGCAGAGTAATAGAGCACCCTACTTGGTGCAAGTCAAGAATGATCTAGCCAAACCTTTTTCTGATGAGGGAATCCTATTGAAATCATATTTGCCGAGCAGTATGTTTTCTGTCCATTTCCAACGGACTACACGACATCCGGGAGGGATGCAAAGTCAAGACTTGGCACTCCCAAAACAGTTCCCTGGAAATCTCCCAGCATGAATGTTCTCGTTGGACGCTGTGAGAGTGTGATATTGAGGCTGTAGAGCAAATACTACATACTAGGAGCAGAATTTAGCCCCAAACGCAGACATATATGTAGTACAAGCCAAAGTTGGAGTTGGATGCTCATGTTGCTGTGTGATCAATCAATGCTTGACCCCATTCGCCGGAGCCATTACTCCATTCGCTACTGCAAGCGTCGGCGGAGGGACAGGTCCAAATGGCTTTGGTCCTTCGGGATGTAACTCCTCTTCCGTATCCTCGTTGTAATCGCCCTCACTGACCTCATCACCATCTTCCTGCTCTCCATCACCGTCTTCTCCCTCTTCATCTTCATACTCGTAATCACTTTCCGTACCGTCCAGGTCGCCTTCAACGTATTCCCCCTCTGTACTTCCTTCAGCCATAGTAGCCATGCCGCCAGCGACTCCTCGGCCTTGCTTCTGCATCTGATTGATAATGCTAGTCAGCTTCTCATTCTTCTTTCTTAATGAATCCATTTCTAGATTCGTCTTCGTCCTCTCTTCCGCCATCTTCAAGATGTTTTGATTCGTTAAGTCATGTTTCCTGGTTAAGTTCATGTTCTCCTTTTCAAGCCGCTTGGTCTTCTTGGACATTTCTTCCATTTCTTTCCGAAACGTTAAGAACAAGTCATTGCTATTATTTAGCGTATCCTCCACCTAAGGTGTATTAGCTCGAAATTACATATAAGGGCAAGCTAAGTCATATAAATGGCAATTTGTACAGCACGCAACGCGCATACATACCTGCTTGAACTTTTCGACATAGATGTTGAGCTGATTTCGCAGTTCCGTCTCAGTCTTCGAAAAGGTCAGAACCTGGGCATTCAGAGCTCTGGATCGTGTGACTTCTGCCTCGGCTGTTTTCTTTTCGCGGTCGAATCTTGCCATGTTGTACTGCACTTCAAGCTCTTTCGACCGTAGAAGGGAATGAAAGTGTAGCTCGCGAAGTTCGTATTGATCAATTAGAGATTTGAATCGTTGTTTAAATCTTGGGAAAGGATCAGCGAGAATGGGTGTACAGAGAGGGGAGGTCTCACAGGTCGTCGACTTCAATATTAACAACTTGCGCTTGAGGATGATCCTTGGCTTCCTGGTAATCTTGCAACTCCCATAAGACCTGCTTGAACTTCTCGTCCCACGCAGCATGATTGTCTTTTTCCGCATCCCCCAAGGTCTTGTTCTCAGCCTATTCCAAAGTCAGACCTTTCATAGTCATGGCATTCTCTCCAACAAAAGCTACAAACCTTTAATCGGTTGTTCTCCTTCTGGAGCTCTCGGCAAAGCTTCTCTAATTTCTCCTTCAAGGTAGTCGTCTTGCTTAGATCCGTCCGGGTATGATCCTTCTCCTTCTGCAGCAGATCGCCCCGTTTCTTATGCTTCTGGTTCTCTCGTTCCAAGCGCTTCATATTTGCTAGATGCTCGGTTGCTCGTCTCTGCAACACCTCGATCTTTTGCCTGTCGTCCAGGTTCGATATGGAGTTGTTTAGCTCACGGTTGGCTTTCCTAACTTCACGTTCTTTTCATAACACTTTGTTAGCAAACGGACATCTACGCCACAAAGCAGTCCATGGATCCCAATGTCAACGGGAAGTGTGCAAGAGTTGGTACAATAAGGCCCAAGGAGTACTGTCCATAACCAGCGTCTCGGCACTCTAGTTTTAGAGTACCTCACAGCCGTGTATTTCACGAATCACAACTTTGCGAAGTATTCCTTGCCCTTCATGTGGCAGCCACTCTCAACCATGTCGCATGTGGAGGGGATCAAAACGGGTCCAACCAACCGATTTCAGCCTCCTGCTCCTGTTCGCCAGCTGCATCCAGCTCCAACTGTGATATCTTGGCAGCTATCAGATTCGAGGCTTCATTCGGATCCGTGGTTTTCTTCCCCTTTCCCTTCTTCGCGGCGTTCGATCCAGACGCGGCACCAACATCGTGATGGTGGTGATGGTGCCCATTTGTATAGCCAGAGTCGGCATGAGAGTGGTTCGCAGACGACGAGAGTGTTCTCGAACTCGCAGGTACAGATGTATGAGTGGAATTCACGGCGGTCGACATGATGCGTCTCCAGAGGATCTTTGCGTGGAGAGCTAACTACGAGCACGAGTAAAGCTCCTATTCCACGGGTGTGCAGGTTCGGGTTCGAGGCAGGGGTGAACTTGTGTTCTGTCGACTTTGTGCTCCCATGAGACTCGTTCTCCTATCGGGCGTCTTGTGTCTTGTGAGGAGAGTGTTGCAGAAGAGCTTAATTTGGATGGATCGCGTTAGCGGCAAATCGCACTTTCCAGACTCCGATGCCTCAGCCGGGTCCTAACTTCCCAAGTGGTGCGAGGGGGCAGCCCAGCAAAACTTCCTGAAAAAAAGGAATATATAAAGAATGAAATCTGCCGGCTCTACTGCGTGTTTCCTCTGATATTTCACAGGCCAAGGTCATGGTCGTCAGTGCAGACCCATGCTGGCTCATTATTGGTGTGTCAAACGTTCGAGATTTATGCAGGCCGATATGGGCTTCTAGCGAGCTAAGCTTATGATGCCTGAACTTTTCCTGTCCTGACTTTCTCTCCTTGACTGCCCACCAACGCCAATTGTCAGACCGGGAGGATGTTGCGCAACGCATCAAAAGGGGTTGTCCGGAGAGCGGTGACAGAGCTGGCTCAGTATCCGAAGCCAGGAGAGAAGATCCACGGCTTCACTCTCCTCCACTCGAAACATGTCCCGGAACTTGAGTTGACTGCTCTGCACCTGCAGCACGACAAGACTGGCGCCGACTATCTGCATGTGGCCCGCGAAGACAAGAACAATGTCTTCTCTATCGGCTTCAAGACAAACCCTCCGGACCATACAGGAGTGCCGCATATCCTGGAGCATACAACACTATGCGGGAGTGAAAAGTAGCTAGTTCCTGGTTTTCAAGCGAGCTGTGCTGAGTGCTTGTAGATTTCCTATACGTGATCCCTTCTTCAAGATGCTTCCTCGAACACTCTCGAACTTTATGAACGCCTTCACTGCGTCCGATCATACCTTTTATCCATTTGCCACCACAAACGAGCAGGACTTCAAGAATTTGATGTCCGTATACCTCGATGCTACCTTACACCCATTGTTGAAACGGAGCGACTTCTCCCAAGAAGGATGGCGAATAGGTCCGGAGAATCCTAGAGTTGCCCAAGCTGGCAGTGCAGAGGTAGAGGATAGCAAGCTGGTCTTCAAGGGCGTGGTCTATAATGAGATGAAAGGACAAATGTCGGATGCTGGATATCTTTATTATATCAAGTTCCAAGAAGAGATTTTTCCCGCTATCAACAATTCTGGAGGCGACCCAGAAAAGATGACAGACCTAACCTACGAGCAGCTGAAGAGGTTCCACGCAGAGCATTACCATCCGAGCAACGCCAAACTTTTTACATATGGGGATATGCCACTTGCGGACCATCTACAAGAAGTCGATGCCCAACTGAGATCCTTCAACCGTATTCAAGGAGATTTGGAAATCCGGAGACCTATCGAGATCAACAATGAT
Source organism: Stipitochalara longipes BDJ (assembly GCA_009732865.1). Classification (NCBI taxonomy): domain Eukaryota; kingdom Fungi; phylum Ascomycota; class Leotiomycetes; order Helotiales; family Hamatocanthoscyphaceae; genus Stipitochalara; species Stipitochalara longipes. The sequence goes on along the minus strand of ML769344.1, from coordinate 1,345,039 downwards.
GGGCCCCAGGCCGTTTGGGTTCATGGCCCTATTGATCCGTTGGTTGATAAAGACATGCAGTGGAAGACATCCACGACTTGGCTGATGGGGGATACTACGAACATCCTCGAAACCTTCTCCCTAGGTATTATATCTGCCCTTCTAATGGATGGATACGGCTCGCCATTATATCGGAATTTGATTGAGGCTGGTTTAGGAACAGATTGGACTCCGAACACTGGCTTCGACAACTCCGGGAGAGTTGGAATATTCTCAGTTGGTTTGACTGGGGTCAAAGAGGCAGATATTTCCAAGGTTAAGTTAGCTCTCCACAAAACGTTCGAAGAAGCACATCGCACGGGATTTGACAAGTCGAAAGTTGATGGGTATCTCCATCAATTGGAGATTACGTTAAAGCACAAAACCGCAAAATTTGGCATGGGTCTTCTGCACCGTATAAAGCCTGCATGGTTTCAGGGAGTCAATCCATTTGATTCTTTAGCTTGGAACGATACAATTTCAACCTTCGAAGCAGAAATGGCGAAAGGAGGCTATCTGGAAGGCTTGGTGGAGAAATACTTGCTGAACGACAGAACCTTTACGTTCACTATGACACCAGATGCTGATTACGGAAAGGAAGTGGAACGAGAAGAAGCCGCTCGTCTTGCGAGGAAAATCGACGAGGTCACCGAAGCCGCCGGTAGTGAAGCAGAGGCTCGTGATCAATTAGAAAAGCAGGAGTTGCAGCTTCTGGAAGAACAGTCGAAGTCGAATACCCAGGATCTTAGCTGCCTTCCCACAGTACACGTCAAAGACATTCCTCGATCACAGGAAGTCATTGATGTGAGGGATTCCAAAATCGGGAATGTCAATGTACAATGGCGGGAAGCACCAACAAATGGCCTTACATATTTCAGAGCCGTCAATTTATTTGACAACTTGCCAGAAGAACTTAGAGTACTGATCCCGCTCTTTACCGATTCAATCATGCGCTTAGGAACCAAAGATATGACAATGGAGCAGCTCGAGGACCTCATAAAGCTGAAGACTGGTGGAATATCTGCCTCATATTTTGCTTCATCTTCTCCTCTGGATTTCAGATCATCCACAGAGGGCATGTCTTTCGCAGGTACCGTGCTGGATCGCAATGTATCTGAGATGTTGGAGCTGTTACGGAAGCTCGTACTGGAGACTGATTTCGAAAGTGCTGAGGCGCAGTCACGAATTAGGCAACTTCTACAGGGATCCGCAGACGGAGCAGTGAATAGTATTGCCTCCTCAGGACATGTTTATGCCAGAGGTTATGCCGAAGCAGGACTTACTAATTACTTCCGAATCAAAGAGCAAGTTAGCGGTCTATCACAAGTGAAACTTGTCTCCTCGCTAGCTTCTCGGCCCGAAGACGAAGGACTTGCAGATGTCATTGAGAAATTGAAAGCTATACAAAGACTGGCGTTCTCAGGATCCGGCAATTTCCGAACCGCCATCACTTGCGGCACAGAAAGTGTTTTAACCAATGAGGCGGCACTCCAGAGCTTCCTCTCCTCCCTTCCCAAATCAGAACAGTCTTCGCCAAAGATCTCTGCACCAGACTTCAGCAGGAATACCAAGACCTTCTTCCCTCTTCCTTATCAAGTCTACTATGGTGCACTTGCCCTCCCAACGGTGTCCTATACATCGCCCTCTGGCGCTCCCTTGCAAATCCTTTCCCAACTCCTGACGCACAAATATTTACACCACGAGATCCGCGAGAAAGGTGGCGCCTATGGTGGAGGCGCATACTCTCGCGGGCTCGATGGCGTCTTTGGCTTTTACTCCTACCGAGATCCTAATCCTCAAAATACCATGGAAATCATGCGTGGCGCAGGACAGTGGGCAGTTGAGAAGCACTGGACGGATCGCGATCTGGAAGAGGCGAAATTGAGTGTCTTCCAGAGTGTCGATGCTCCGCAAAGTGTCAGCGATGAGGGCATGACTAGATTCTTGAGTGGAGTCAGCGATGAGATGATGCAGGAGAGGAGAGAGAGGTTGCTAGATGTCACAAAGGAGCAGGTGAGGGAGGTGGCGCAAAAGCATGTCGTCGATCCGCTTGAAAAAGGCGAAGGACGGATGGTATTCTTGGGCGAGAAGAAGCCGTGGGTTGATGGTACTTGGGAAACCAAGGATATGGGAATTTCGGCGCCGCAAGAGCCGGAGATTCTCGATGAGGAAGACGTGAAGAAGGCGGCCTTAGGGTCATAATGTACGATGTATGTATGACTTTGTATGATACTGTATTCCACTCCTGATTGGTGGGTGTTCATATATGATCAAAAGGCTTAAGCGAGCTGTTTCGAGTGCAGAAGAACTCTCTTGTCCAGCACGCGCTACGAACAGATAATACGTCTGCAGCCCTCTCAGTGGCTGTACGATCACAAGTCATGCCTCCGGGCTAGCGCAAGAACGAAATAGCGACCAAGGAAACCTGACGAGAGTTGTGGGGTCCGAGGGAGCGATCTCCGTCTTATTTCAGACCTGTGGTCCCTGAGCTGTGGGATGGCGGACTAAAGACGCGAGGACATACTTCTGACGCGGGATTTCTGCGTATAAAGCCTCACTTGGAAAATTGCTGGTTTCTGATAATTGAACTGACTTGGTTGATGCTGATATTTGGGCTCCCAAATTCGTCTCTGCAATGAAAAGATCATATCATAGCCGACCTAAACAGCCCAATGTCGCGTGCTCAAGTTGCCTTTTCATTGGTTGGCTCTCGATACTTTGCTCATAGGCAGATGCGCTTTGCCATACTGCCTCTATTTGACGTGTATGGAAGGGTAAGACAATTCTCGTTTCTCGGCAAATGTTGTTGATGCAGCAGCCCAAGCGTGTAGCTGGCCTCGGACTGTTGTTTTCTCGCTTCGCCTCTGCCACAACCCCTTACTCGTGATATGACAGAAAGGGGTGCGTCATCGCTGCCAATACGCAGGAACAGAACGGCTATTGACGGCAATTCTATTTCTCCGGGAATTCACTCTTGGATGACTCGAGCGCACCTTGATGTTATCCCTACGAATTCATGAAATGAGACTCCGTTGTAATAAGAAATAGCTCAGCAGATGGGCGCTGTGAGTGAGTGAGTGATTTTTTGTCCGGAGCAATCACCCCGCGCTAGTTTAGCCGACGATCCCTGTCGCGGGCACCTAACCACCAAGAATTTTCGACCCTCCTCTTCCTCTTGAACACCAGCAGATCTTCTTCGACCATCTCGAAGAATACCTCCAGCCTCGGCATCTGCATTCCCTATATTCAAGGACAAGTCACCCAGGCAATTGGAACGTCTAGCAAGATAGACGTTATTCCCTCACCAGACTTGGTAAGCGTTCTTTCCTTTCGAGCAAAGAAGCGGTGGTGGAGTTGAGCGTTTCGCCCCAAGATTTTTAACATCTGAAGCCGGTCGAAATCTGTCAGTGAGGTATTTGTGAAATTATTCCTAACATTTTTCAACCGCAGATCGCCTTGATACAACACCAAAACCCCCTTTGACTGCCTTTGGTCAAGCAAAGGCAAAACCCCACATCACGGCTTTCGCGGCCAAAGCACTTCCCTCTGACCACGATTTCTCCCTACGACCAAACCGCCACATCATCAACACCCTACCACCTCCTGTTGCTGCAGTCTACTAAAGAGCTTGAGCGATTTCTCTTCGACGTGTCTCATAACACCCCAGCTTGGTCCCCAATTTCTCAGCTGCCGCATAGGACGGGTTTAGAGGTTCTTCCTCTCGCAGAGGAAGAGTCGAGCCGACCTCGTCAGATCAGTGTAGGATCTGATCGATACCGACCTCCCTAACACCCCTTCAGAGTACAAGTAAGTCTTGCGCCACCATCCAAATTATACTTCACCGTACTCACAGCTCTACCAGCACAACCACAACTAAACAACACCCTCGGCTTTTCTTGGGATATGTCACCTTCCGCTATCGCAACCATTGAAACAACACCGAGTCTTACTAGTATTCACTCGTATTTCGAGAGTTCGAAGAGTTCCTATGTCGAACACTTCAATGAGCACTATCACAATGGCGTGAACACACCCAAGAGGTTGATTGGAGACGCTCTGAAGGAAAGGGTCGAAAGCATCGATCATGATGTCTGCGAGCCGGGAGATGAAGACACATTCTTCGTCGCTGATCTCGGCGAGGTCTATCGGCAACATATGAGATGGAAGTTGAATCTACCAAGAGTCAAGCCTTTCTATGGTGAGAGATATTGATTTGTAATATTGGACGTAAGTTAATATTATCGCAGCTGTCAAATGTAACCCTGATCCCCAAGTAATTCGCCTTCTGGCCGAGCTTGGAACCGGATTTGATTGTGCCTCCAAAGGCGAAATTGAGCAAGTCCTCAAGATGGACGTTGACCCCAGCCGTATTATCTACGCTCAACCATGCAAGACTAACTCTTACGTTCGGTACGCTGCAAGTCAAGGTGTCAAGAAGATGACCTTCGACAATACCGACGAACTGTACAAGATCAAGAAGCTCTACCCGGGGGCTGAGCTTTTCTTGCGCATCTCTACCGACGATTCCTCCAGCTTGTGCCGCCTAAGCCTTAAGTTTGGAGCTGCTATGGACTCTACTGAGGAGCTTCTCGCTCTTGCTAAGGAGTTGGATCTCAATGTTGTCGGAGTCAGCTTTCACGTTGGCTCTGGCGCTTCCGATCCTCTCGCCTTCTTAAAAGCTGTTCAGGATGCTCGCAAGGTCTTCGACCAAGCTGCTGAGTACGGCTTCTTCATGCACACTCTCGATGTTGGTGGCGGCTTCTCGAGCGAGACCTTTGAAGGCATGGCTGCTGTGCTCAGTGAGGCTTTGGATGAATACATTCCAGGACATATCAGTGTCATCGGCGAGCCGGGTCGCTTCTACGTTGCCTCAGCTTTCACCTTGGCTTGTCACATTATCTCTCGTCGCACCATCGAACACCCGGCTACGGGCGAAAAGAGCTACATGGTCTACCTGAATGATGGCCTCTACGGCAATTTTTCTAGCATCATGTTTGATCATCAGAATCCCATCGCACAAGTTCTTCGTACCGGTGATCGTACTTACTTCGATACCATCGCTGCTCAAGACTCTATCGATGGCATTGAGTACTCGATCTGGGGTCCAACATGCGATGGCATCGACCGCATTGCCGAGAGCATCCGCTTCGACCATGCCCTGGACGTTGGCGACTGGCTCTACTTCGAAAACATGGGTGCATATACTAAGTGCTCTGCTACGAGATTCAATGGCTTCACTGATGCTCACGATGTTATCTACGTTGCCAGTGAGGCCGGAGCGAAGGCACTCTTGGGGATGTAATTACTTTGCTATCAGATGACCCCAGAAGTAAATAGAGTGGAGGGGAGGATTGGGCAGACGGCTTTTTCTTTTGCTAGATTTATTTTCGTTTATGTTTTTATGTTGTGGTATGGGGACGAGTGAATAAGGTATAGATCTCCTTTCTCGGTGATGCGTTGATTATTCGATCAATAGATTAAATAAGACATTCATTTAATCATAAATTTCAATTTCTGTATGCTGATATGTTCAACTGCGTTCGTGATTCATATCTTTAGTAAGCGGGCTGCAGCATTCGTCATGATGGATACGAAGTCTTGTTCATGTGATATATGCTTGACTTGCCACTTGCTCGGATCCAGGCTCGGTCTGAGCCTCCTCGCGGCTTGAACAAGCAGCTATTGCTTTGCGAGGACTAATATCCTGGAATACGAGCCCATCGACCATTGGACTGATTGAGAGCATTTCTCTTCTGAGCAAACCTCCTTGGCTTATTTCCCGGAGCAGATGTCCAATGAGTCGAGCGTTGTGAGGGACTTTCCACGTAGAAATTTTATTCGTGCTCTACGAGTCTTTCTTCGTGGGATGATTTCGGCTTTATATGTGAGACCTGACGCGAGCGCTGAATTCGCGAATTTGCTGAATATAGGAGGGTTTGGGAGTGGATTCTGAAGGCGTGCCATTTGAACCCATGACATCCTCTTCCGCGGCGTATTGCTTCGTCTTGGGAGGTCGAGTGTACTTTTTGCGGGCTGGTTTGATGGGCTCCTCAGCCTCGTCTTCTTCTCCGTCAGTGGGGATTTCAATTCCTTCCGCGACTCTGATCGGTCGATCTAGTTCCGCGTGCCAGGGCAAGGGCGGCATAGGCTCTAGTCGCTTCCGCTTCGCATCGAGGGTATAGTAGAGCTGTACCGCTGCATAAGGATCACTCGCCGCATACTTGATTTGTTCCATATTCAAAGCCTGGCTCCAATCTGAACCTCTGACCTCTCCTTTGAACAGTGGTAGGTGCAAATGATCCTGTACTTGGCTTGCGAGGGAGACGAGCATTTTGTTAATAAGATGCGTGTCCTTGCTTTCCGAGAATTTCACCAGTTTATATAGATGGGACAGTTCGAATAGTCCCTGGGACTTGATGCCAAGGTTTTTCCGAAGGCGCGTGCAGTCAGCTTTTATAGCCACCCCAACCTTCGTCACCTTGGGATCTTCCATTATCTTCCTCAAAGCCGGGGCAACGAGGCTTTCCGGGGTTTCGTCCTCGCGCCTAGGGAATTGAGCGATGTGGAAAAGCCCGATTCGATCCTCGCTCGCAATTTGGACGAGGGAAAGAGCAGTTCGTGGTCCTTTGTTGGCGAATTTCATAAAATCTGGTGCCCATTCGATATCGAATCCTATTATCTTCTTGTCTGAGAAGTAAAGTTGGATGACTCGTTCCGTCGTCAGGACACTTTTGCAGTAGTGCACTGTGGGCTTCTTGGATTGAGGGCCTCGGTATAGTTCATATGACCAGAACGACTCGGGTGTCCCTTGGGCGGCTATTTTGGCGGCGCGGAAGAGAGAGTCGGGGATCGAGAAGGTGGTGCTCGGTTCTGGGGGCTCATCCTGTACTGAGTCCTCGAGTTTGTCCGTTATGGGAGGGTTCGAGAGAGGCTGAACTTTCGAGTCTATCGTTGCAAGAGGAGCAGGGTCGAGTTTAGGTTGACCTTCCAGTGTAGTCACATCCGTTGACGCCATCACGTAATTGTCTTCAGCGGCTGAATGTAGAAGTAAATCCTGCTTTGTTTCCACTGCGGCCATGCTCAGCGATCGAGGGGTCGAAGGAGAGGGCGTAGGACTGAAAACAATTCCATGATTTGGATGCCATGTCTTTTGCAACGGCAGATTCGTGTCTGTCTGAGCTGCGTTCGAGCTATACGGTAGCAACTTGTTAACAATGCAATCTTAAATAAAAGGACAACCTACATTGACCGTCGTCCAAGACCTCGCTGCAACGACGCTCGTAAAGCATCGGTTGCTAGAGCCGACGTGCCTTCAAACGAACTCATTGTTGTCATAAGGGGTCGTCGGAGTGATTTCCCCAGCGTCGATGCTCCATGACTGCTAAGGAGCATAGCTCTGCTCTATTGACTTTATGGGGGTGAAGGCAGACGCGTCGAGAGTCTGATCCCTGATTGGCGCGGATTGCTCGAGGCAGGCGCAAACCGAGCAAACACTGACGTCGAGAATTCTTGGATCACGAGAATTCAACCTTCGACGCCTCGAGCACAATCAGGTTCATACGGCAAACCAAGCATCCGATGAATGAAACATAGCAGACTCATACATTCCACCATTTGATCGACCTTACTGTGAGTTCGCAGCCATCATTTCCAGCCTCATTTCACATGCTTCCGAATCCTCCTGTCAACCATAAATACTCAATTTCGTCAGGGTATTTCTGGTATTTCTGGGCTCGACAAGTCTCTGAGAACCCTACTTCTCCAGAACTGCTTATCTCAGAAGTGCGTTGCCAGAAGCTGATATTATCTAGCCTGACCCAATTCTTAAGCGTTGACCTCAAAATGGCGACACAACTGCTTCCGCTAGGTTTGCTTAACCCGATCCCTCTTGGGAGAAGCCCTTTCTAATCTTTGAGGCAGAGTTGATCGATAAATGCGTGGGCTCCAAGATCTGGGTTGTCATGAAAGGTGACAAAGGTATGCTTCTCATTCTCCTGTGAATCCCATACCATCTGACCTTTCTGCAGAATTCAGCGGCACCCTCCTTGGCTTCGATGACTACGTCAGTAAGTATCTGCGAAGCATTGCTTAGAAAAAGCAATCTCTAACTGTTGTGTAGATATGGTCCTCGAAAACGTCACAGAATAGTAAGCTTTTGTGTCTGCAACGTGAGACGGATGCTAAACTAGCGAAAGTGATTACTCTGGCGGCCAGACTAAGCTTCCGAAGATTCTGCTGAATGGAAACAACATATGCATGGTATTGGATACTTTTCTTCTTTGAATGTAACTTGCTAATTGGTTTTAGTTGATACCTGGTGGAGAGGGTCCCGGAACAGCAGTGTCATGAGATAGGGTGAAGGCTGAAATTTAGCTGTATGATGAATTTTAGGTTTGGAAGTGTCAGACGGCCTCGAATATCCTATGAGTCAATTGAAGATCACTTCAGACTGTTGTTCGGTCATTACATTTCTATTTCTTATGCGAATTCTGAGCCAGTGAGAAGGGTCGCTACTTATGGCATCCTAGGGAAAGCATCGCTGCTTGTGAAGTCTCAAAAAAAGCGCCGCTGACCATTGATCTCAGAAGATGATCGCTGCTCATGCCATTCCAGAAGCTGGTATGATGGCCGCTCTCTTCAGTGTAGCCGCCGTTGTCTCCCATATGATCGTCGCCACGCAACATACCCGTGGCCGTGCAATGCCATGGATGCCAAATATTCTGCCTCCGTCCAATCCTCGACATTCTTCTAGCTACCCCGAATCATTTGTGGAGAGTCTCGTCGTTGTCTCCTGCATAACCCTTATCTCCACCCAGATCGCCACCACCCTGTTGTGCTTGCTGAACAGCCCGCAATGCAATGGAAATCAAATCTTCTGTTTGCGTCATCTCCGCCTCACTCATCTGGCTAGCCTGGCTACCAAATTGGGTCTGGAGGATTGTCGGGTCGATATAACGAAAAGAGGTTAGGGCCTCGAGGCTTGGAATACTCTGAAAAGGGTTCGATTGAATGGCGAGTTGGCTATAGTTAACTGTGGAAGATTCAGCCGGAACCTCATTTTGTAAGTTGAGTGGAGTGTCGTAGGTGATATAATTGGGTAAAGGCTTTTGAGAGATGAGTCCGGGAACGCGAGGAGACTCGATACCCAACATGACTTTTCCTGGCGAAGCGGAGGTCATGGCAGCCATCTGAAAAGGGTCAGTCTGCAAGGAGTTGATTGTTGTTAGGTCGCTCAATAAGTGGTCGCCTGAAAAGGAGCCACTTAGGTACGAGTTGGTCGGGAATGGTAGCACCTGGGTCGAGCTATCCAAAGACGGATCAAAATCATCGCTTGCCAAGCTTGAAGTCAGTCTTTCAGGTTCAGCATAGTTGCTGAGGTATTGATCGACAATTTCGGGACATGGCCTTGCAGCCTCTGGTGCTTTTCCTGCCTTCGCTATCTTCCCTGCCTTTGCTCCCTTTGCTGATTGAACTTTCTTCGTACGGGGACGGGCGGTTTGAGATTGATACTGGGATCGGTCGTAAGTGCACACCCTCTTGCTCTTGATGCAGAGATCGCAAGGTGCTGCCTTATCTTCGGGGTTATTTGATACAATGCAAGACCTGTGCTGCCTTATCTTCGGGGCTATTTGATACAATACAAGACCTGTGCCGCCTGCAAGATAATGTTAACGAGTGCCCAACAGATCACAAGGTGGGGGTCAATAGAGCCTTGGAGGAGTGTCACTAACGAGTCGCACAAATCACAACGTCCACGCGTGCTGCGAGGTTTCTTCACTCCTGGCTTCCCTCCTTTGGTGCATTTGGAATCTTCGTACTGTGGGGCATCACTGCTGTTGCCAAGAGCAGCAGGTTCTTGGACGCCGAAAGCTGACATTGTGGTTGAAGGCGATATTGAGGAAGCTATCCACTTTCAGAAGATCGAAGATATACATATTTGCGACGCGAAATTTTGGTGACTATACAAGCTTGTCGGCGAATCGTCGGCTATCCGGAATACCGTTGAGATCGGCTTCACCTTTCCGGGCTGGAATTTGAACTAGAGGGGCCTCGTAAAGATGAAAAGGGTGGCTGGTAGTAGTTGGAGACAAAACAAGGTACTATACTCATGGTCAAAGCTTGGATGCTAAGCTTGAACGCTCTAAGGTGTCTTTTCTCTTATTCCAGCCTTTTCTCGTCCACTGAAGATATTGCCTCTTCCAAATATCCACGTTGACTCGGTCACTTAACGCTAAGAATCTGTCTGAGTAAAGTTAGGCAAGAACATCTACTCCTATGCTTCTCTTTTGTTAGTCTACTCCTTGAACATATTGTGGGTTTCTTTTGAGCTCTGTAGTCCATCCAACGCAAGGAAGAGAAACCATTCAGAGCAATATGAGGGAGAATGGAGTCAAGCATGGATTGGCCTTCTTGTGTACGAATCTGGCCATATTCAACCGAACGTAAGAAGAGCGGTTTCTTAGCGTCATTTCGGAGGTGAATAAGTGTCGAAAACTTGACATCATCAGCCCAAGGACTGCTGGGCATAATGTTGAATTTTAGTCCCTTACTAGCTTCGAAGGTTTCTTTTCTGCGTTGGAGGCGAGAGCTAGGAACGAAGTGCTACTGTAGTCGAAACGAAGGTACCCTGTAGAATAGTGCAGCAGCTCTAAATCGTTAAGCTACAGATCCGTTAAAAGAGCTGTAGAGAAGTACACATTCAGAGAGAGGGCAGCAAAAGTAAGGGTTGGAGCTCTTGAAGGAGAAGACATAAGAAGCAATGCAGGAAGAAACGCTAGTATTGCAACACCTAGCACGGATGATGTGGGGATTTTTTCCGCCTGAACGCCGATAAATGCTCGAGTCCCTAACTCCAGCCAAATCGTCTCATTTTGTCCCAGCCCCATAACCAACCATTCATTTGTTCTCTGTAGCAGCCGCATCACCCATGACCATCTTTCGTAACTCAAATTCCTTCGTAAATTCTCTGCTCAAAATCTCGAGATCGCCAACGAGAGTTCTACATGTATTGACCAGCGCTTCTTTTGGAGTGAGACTTCCATCTGTCTGAACTCGGAGTTCGAATGTTGCAAATAGCGGATGGGGAACTATAGCACATATTAGTGGGTGGATTCACCAAATTTACATAGGAAGCTTACTCTTGTATCCAGCAAATATAACGTGGGAGTCCTTCAGAAGGTGTGCTCGAAGGATGTTGGCGAGGGTATGATCTTCTTTGTTGAATGTAAACACCGAGCTGTTCGCAGTACCTGGGCTAGTCAGCTATATAGTTCTGCATGCTTCACTCGCTCGAACATTCTCGACTAATTATTGGGAGGCACACATACGCGTATCTGGAGCCTCTGAGCACTTCTTCTCGCCATCGCCCAGCAGGAACAACTCGAATCTACAGAGCACGTTAGTCTCAATATCCTGCCCCTCGTGTATCCCTAGAGCGAGCTCCTCTTTTTATTCAAGACCAGCACCTTTACACCTGTAGGAGCCAATGCTGTCGCACAGCAGAGGTTCGAGAGACAACGCGACGTACCTATCAGGGGCGTTCATCCTTGCGACTTCAAATTATAGTTCTCTGCCTATCAAATGCGGTCAGCCCACCAGCCCGACACACAGCTATAGGCCTCGGCTTACTAGGATGCCCGAGAAGGATTCGAAATCCGTTACGTTGGTAGTGCTTGCGGTCGATCAAACTGGTTCTACACAGCCTGAAGATATCGCACGGTCGATGGAATCGAGGCTCTGCGGGAAGTCTAACCTGAAAGAGAATAGTACAGCCGAGGTTGCGGGGTGAACTTTGACGCCGTCTCGTTGCAATCCTTAAAATTTATACGCGCAGAGAACATTGACGACATTTGCAAGAGGGATAAAACTAGTCAAGTGAATATCCTTGAATACAATTTTGGTTTACAAATAACCCTCTCTTCCCGTTCTTGTAGCACATCATTCCTTCCTCCCGAGTTTCTTGAGCTTCAAGTTCTTGATTGCCGGGACTTGCATCCATGTTCAGATCTTTCATTCTTTTGCCTTTAAATACTATACTGGTTCCTGTACTCCAAGATGATCTATTCTCACACTCTCGCTCTCAAATCTCACTACCCTTGGACGTCATCCCCCCTTATCTCCTCCGCTCCTATGCGATTGATTGCCACTTCTCCCCTCGCAGTTGCAGTCTCGAGGGCAGGTGGACTCGGCTTCTTAGGAATCGGAACAGATGCTTCCACTTTCTCATCTCTCCTCAATGAATCTATAGCGGCTGTTCAAACTTCCCCTATACCAAATACTCCTAGGGATATCCTTCCAATCGGCGTTGGCTTTATATGCTGGGGAGCTGACCTCTCAATGGCTCTCTCCGTCATTCGTACCGCAACTTTGAAACCAGTAGCAGCGTGGCTCTTTGCCCCCCAGAAATCAAATGACCTCGTTGCTTGGACAGAGGGAATTAGGAAAGCTAGCAATGGAAAGACAAAAATTTGGATTCAAGTTAGCACCGTCGCCATGGCACTTTTTGTTGCAAAAGCCTGCAAACCTGATGTTCTTGTTATTCAAGGGTCAGACGCTGGTGGCCATGGGCTAGCACAATCAAGCTCAATCATTACGTTGCTGCCAGAATGTGCTGATGCCTTGGCGAGTGGGGAGTTTGGAGAAATCCCGCTCATTGCTACAGGAGGCATTGTGGATGGAAGGGGTGTCGCTGCTGCATTGGTACTAGGAGCAAGTGGTGTTTGTCTGGGTACCCGATTTCTTGCATCGCCTGAGGCGGCGATAAGTGAGGGCTACAGGAATGCGGTTATTCAGGCCAAGGATGGCGGTGTGAGCACTACTCGGACGACTGTCTATGATCGATTACGAGGGACTGTTGGATGGCCGGAGGCGTATAATGGCAGAGGAGTACTGAATCAGAGTTTTCGGGACCATGAGTGTGGAATGAGTATAGAGAACAACAAGAAGTTGTATGAGGACGCGATGAAACTCGGGGTCCAGGGATGGGGTGACAATGGGAGAATGACTACATATGCTAGCACTGGAGTTGTGTTGATACATAGTGTCATTCCGGCTGCTGATATTACGATGGAAGTTTTGGAGCAGTCGAGGGAACTTGTGACGAGAGCAAGGAGCAAATTGTAAGACCAGTAGCACCTGGATCATTTTGGAAGTTTGATTGAATCCAAGATCTTTTGAGAAGTGGTGTAGACTAATCCTGCATATATGATGATATCAAACATGCTGTTAGGAGACGAGCTTTGATTTGGAAGTGATTACCAAGCATCGAAGGACACCTGCTATAGTCGGGCCAAGACCAGCTTGAGTTTCAAGTTAACATAAACGAAAAAACCCATACAGCCCTCGAATTGTTCACTTAGGTCTGCATACTCACTTAGATCAGAAGGGACCCATCACTTTTTCTCCGAGAATGTCTAGGCTAGTCCCAAGTCGACGGACTAAAACACAACATCGTGTATTAAAGACTTGAGCCAAGGTTAGGTCCCAAGTATGGAAGAGTTAGGCACCTTTTCCGATCTACCAATGATCCCAAAGTCTAAGGTGCGGTAGAAGGGTATCCAAATTTCATGATGGTATGAGGTAATAGAGTTCACACATTGTCACCAGCAAATCTAGCCACCGCTCTGTCATAACATGTTCAAGTTCGTCGTTCAAGCCGTCGAAGAACCAAGATCTCGAGCAATCAACGAAATTATATCGTGTCTACTCCAGGGTATCTATTCCAATCTGAATCCCACGCTATGCAAGACCACTGACTCTATTTTCTTCTATATACTCTACCCCTTGGGCCCTTGTTTATTGCCCCTACAAGCTCATGGTAACAGTCATACTATTGCTATGCACCATCAGCACCGGCGGACATCCTCTACACAGCACCTCCAGATCTCCCAAATATGCGATACTGCTCTCCACGCTCCTGCTCGTTCCCTCAACTGGACTCGGCAATGTCGTAAACATAACCGCAGTATGTTTACTCTTGCTCCGCATCAATTGGTTCAATATCAGATGCTGAGCTCTGCACGGTAGATCGTTGAAACTGATTGGGAGGGCTTGGGTAGAATACATCGATCCACGCTGAGACTGAGGGGGAGAAGTAGTATTCTCGGAGACTTCGGAAATATGGTCTGGAAGCGAAACATTCGGCCGGTAAGCAGAAGGCAGGCGAGATGCTCGCCGTGTTGGAGGAGATGGGGTATCGGTGAACATGATACTTGGACCAGGCCCGTCTTCGGTCGCAACTCGGGTTATGGGTACCGGTTTGCTTGAGAACTTAGGTTGAGATGCGTGGCGAGATAGAGTGGGACGTTCTGACCGTAATGAAGCAGGGCGATTACTCGATTCAGGTCTTGGTGGGGTCTTTTCGGGTTCCTTCAGAGAGGCAGGTTTGCTACTTGAGCCCTCGGAGTTTGCTTTGAGTGAGGTCGAGAGGTTGGATATCGAGGACGCCTTTCTGCTAGGGCTCTCAGATCTTTTGAAAGTTAGATCTGGCGCTGAAGCGGCGGGTGGCACGCTGGCCGCAACAGTGGTCGTTGGTTCGGTGAGTAGCGATCTTGCTAACGGCCGTTCAGGGACTTTGATTTGCGCTTCGCCAGTCGATTTTTTTGATGGTGGTGGGCCTCGCATAGAGTCACCATGGCTTCTTCGTCTTCGAATCAACTGGGGGCTTGGCATAGGAGATCCGTCATCGGATTCAAAATCGTCAATATCTCCTTCGCTCGCCGCGCTGAGAGTTGAAGCATCGTCGGAGTCGATCTCAGACTCACTCTCTGAATCTTCGCTTGCGCTCATTGTAGTGGCATGCTGCGACATAACATTGTCTGATAGGCGATGAGTCCGCATACCCAGACTAACACCAAGCTTTGTAATTCCGCTCATAGTGTGCCTTCTCTTTCCTTTCTTCATTAGTCTACGGAGGCCAAGAAATCGCTCGATTCTTTCTCCGCGAGGACCTTGTTGGAACGATGATTCCGGCCAATTTGTTCCATCTGTAAAAATGTTCGCAATCTCTGCAAGATCTTCCGATGCAGAAGCTTCCCCACGCCTCCCTCGTATCTTTTGAAGCTCTTCCCACCATTCTTGCCCTTTTAAGCATTCTTCGACTTCCTCTTCCGCCTCCTTCCCTGGGGTTGCTCCGTTCACAATGATTTCATACGTTGATAGATTGCCAGAGGCCAACCAGAAAACGAGAACTTCAGCTTCTATCCTCAAATTTTCAAGCAGGGTCTTAACACGCCCTCGTTCCTCTTCCACGTCCGTTTCATACTCAACGAAAACAGCAACCCGAAGCTTGTAAGCCTTTTTCCATGCTGGAACAGTATTTAAGATCACGCCGAGCTGTAAGATTAAAGTATCTAGCATGATGTTAGCTTTGTTCCATTTTATGACAGCTTGAAACTTACAGGTATCGAAATTTGTTGTTAAGACATTTTGTTTATTGTCACCTTCGGCAGCAATCTCTGCTGACATCTGGATTGGCCAGAGGTCAATATATTTTTTGTTTTGGTCTCCGTCCGCATGAGGAAGCTCTAACTCTTGAAACCCTTTTGCAACAGCAACGTTGATTTGCAGTCGCAAAAGTAGGTCCTCCAGAATGGTGACATAACTCGTCACACTCATCATTGCTTCCGTCTTGCAAGAATCTGTTGGGAGAGTGACGCCAAATCTGCTGTCTTGGCGCGGTAGCGGTGGATCTCCAGTCTCTGGTCTAACTTCTGGAGTACGAATTTCGTGAACATCGATCAAGGGCTGGTTTCTTCTCAGATCATCGAGGTTATAGAAACCCAAGACCGCAATATTCGGCCTCATGCCTCCTAATCCTGCGCTAAGGACGATGTTCCTAGCACCCCATTCGACGCCGGGAGAAATAGCAATGTTAACGAAAGCTTTAATCTTCGAGAAGTCAATGTATTTAGTCCAAGCTGCTTGTTGTCGACGAGCTTCTGGGACCGAGCCGCCGAAGTTGTCCGTCACAATGACATGACCTAAGATGTATAGTGCCCCTTTCTTCATTGAATTGCAGAACTGGATTAGTTTGTACTGCCGTCGAGGGTCGTTCACAAATAGGAGGATTTGCGGACGCCAGAACTTGACATGTTCCTGCCTTAGCCGAAGCAGATACTTTCTCACTTGGTGATAAATGAGACTTTGCGAAACATCACCCCAGCTCTTCGGCGGACTTGTGTAATGGATCACGAGGAAGATGGCAATAAGAATGCCAACACAGCCAGTGGCGTAGAGCCCATCAACGAAGAACATGGCTACTGCAGAGACAATAGTTCCAGTCAGGGCTGTCTGCCAATTGAAAAAGTGGAAGGATGGTCGGAAGTTTGGGGCAGAGCCTATTTTCAGAAGAAAGCAGGCCAAGTTCATGACCAAGAATGTCATCTGCATGAATTAGCTCTTCTAAATTCCATTCTAGTGGAAACAGCGTAAAAGTGCTCACCAGGTAAGTCATTGTCGTAAAAGAGGCAATCTGATTCAAGTCGCACAGCATCGTAACCTGGGCAACAACGTAGGTCATGAGAATCGCATACGTGGGTTCATCGCCCTTCTTCGTCCCTTGACCAAAAATCGAGAAGCCAGGAAGAAGATTGTCTCGAGCAAGTGCTTGCAGAAGTTTTGCAGAGCCAATGACGCCCATCAATGTTGAAAAGAACGAGCTTGCAAACTCGCCAGCAAGAATAACAACTCCAGAAATGTTTGTGTCCTGGATAACATTGGCGTTCCTGACGAAAGAAGATCTAGTGATCGTGGCTGCCAGGGCTAAAATAACGAGGGTATACAAAACGAAAGTTGTTCCAAGCCCGTAAAGTGTGCCTCTTGGGATAGATTTGCTAGGATTCTTGAGATCTCCACTCATGCTAGCTCCAGCAAAGATGCCACCAGTTGCTGGAAAGAGAATTCCGAAGAGATCTTGGAATGTCTCTTTCCCATAGATTTGGCTGCCTGCAGCACCTCTGGTGAGCTGGGGTTTCAGGTTTCCAAGGAATGTAGTCCAGCTGAGGCCTGTATAATTGATGCCTAGCTGTCGATCCTCGAATGGTGAAAGGACAAGTGCAGAAACAGGTATGCTGAGAGTAGCAATAAGAAGAATAACCAAAAGCCCGTTACTAGCGCGGGCAAAGATAGATGACCCAGCAAGGCAGATGGCTGTGCATATCACAAGCACAATGGTAGACCAAAGGTAGAGGTACCACTGACTATCGGGTAGCCAACTTGCCCAATTTCCAGCAGTGGCCCCAAAATTGATCTTGATGCAGTCAATCAAACCCACAGCATTCAATCCAGTATTGAATACAAAGCCCAGGTAGAAGACAACTCCGATTGAACCTCCAAACTCCGGACCAAGAGATCTGGATATAAGATAATAAGCTCCGCCGCCTCTCACAGTGCCATTGGAGGCAATTGCAGAGAGAGAAAATGTGGTAATTAGGTTGATGGCGTAAGAAGCAATGAGCATTCCCATTATCCCAAGAAATCCTCCTTGGCCAAGTATGAAGCCAAACCTCAAGAACATAAGAATGCTCAAAACATTCAAGCATGTTGGTACGTATACGCCGGAGAACATTCCAAGCTTCTCATCGCCCCCTATGGGTCGTGGGCCCAATCCCGGTTTCGGAGCCGACGAGTCTCCATTTGCTTTCTTGTTCTCTGTGGTATCGTGCATTTGAACCGTCAAAGAGTCCGCCCCAATTGCTCCAGTCTGTGCCCTTCGTCGCCCACTGAGCGAACGACGCCGCATATTTGAGGATCCTCCATCGGGAGAGGGAGAAGGCAGATGTAGGAGTCGTCGAGTCCGCGAGTGATCGTGTGGAGGAGGAGTCGAGGCATTCGTATCTGGCTCGTATGGATTGGGCGGTTTACTGGACTCTAATGGCCGTGCTCGCTCGCTCGGAGAAGGGGAGCCTTCAACAACCATAGAAAAGCGCCTATTCAATTCTCCAGCTTCGTCCCTCGCGCTGCGTGCTTGGAAATTGGAATGCTGACGCGGGGAACTCTTGGGGCGACCTGTGTCGGTCATGTTGTGCTGTATTCAGTATTAGATATCCATTTTGTTATCTGTCACATCGTCCTCGATTCCAGAATATAAGTCGTCTGCCCAGCAGTCTTGGTGTTGTCTCCTCATTGTTTGAAGGCCAAGATCCCTGCAATTAGCCCTTGCTCCGGACGTCATTCGGCAAATCTTTCCTTTTATTCTCGTTGCCCTGAACGCGAAGTTTCTCCGCGTCACGATAACCGAAAGCTGCGGGTTGCTACACAACAAGTGCAATGAGTAGGAGAAGTGTGTTCTCCCGTAAGCAGAGGAGGAAAGTGACTTGACGTTTGCCAAAAGATCCATCAGGCTTTGACAGCTCTGGACGAGGCTACGATGTGGAGGGTTCGATCCAGGATCTTAATTGGCTGGGCTGCGTCTGGCTTTGTCCTTGTATTATTGGGGTCACACGAAGCCCAGTAAGTTTCTCTGCGTCCTTTTCGCCAGACGCTCTCACCAATTGTCATGGCTTACCCAGTCTGTATGTGCGGATCTCAGCCTAGAATGATGCTAGTCAACAGTGATCTCTCAACACGGCATACGGTGCAGTTGCCTTCTTTGCACGGCGGCATGTGGACTGCAGATGTAAATGTACAGTCAGCCAGCTTTCATTGGATGCCTGCCGAAACCTCCGCCTCAGGTTGCAGTTCAATGAAAGCTTGATTTCCTGCGTCTTGGGAGCTCGTTTCTACCTACTTGAGCTCACGCGAGCCGTCAAAGCAGGACAATATGCGAGAAGTGAAGACGCCTTCGCCATGAATCAACAGTCTGCAGCTGGGAGCTCGCGCCAGCCAGTGTCTAGTGACCTTGAGGAGGGCGAGGAACAAGCCCGATCCCAGGGTACTCAGGAAGCTGAATTGCAATTCCTCAACTTTTCAAATTTTGAAGATACCAAGGCGAAGGAAACGAAAAGTAGAGTCCGAAGTCATGTGATGCACGGTGTACATCATCAGAAGAAGATTGGAAAGCGAAGTAAACTGAGCGGATCATTTGATCTGGATACTTCTTTGCTCCCATCGAAGCCTCGAGTCAGTCAGCAGCACCCGGATTCTGGTTTTCTAGAGGCAGCAGCAGGTCCCAGCAGGATGGGAGCAGGGAGAAATGATCCTTTCCAGCAGTACCCCATCGAGATGAATCAGAGGACCCTTGAGCTCTATGACCATCGTACATGATTTTCTCCCCTTCAAGCCAGTCTCCAGCCACTGACCACGGACGCAGTAAGAGGTGACTTCTGCCCAATGTTTCAGACCATGAGCAAAATTGGCTTCTTTAGGAGTATCACCGATCCAGCAGGGTTTCTTCAGATTCTCTGCACTTCAGTCTCCCACATGACTGTGTTACGACACCAGGCTGTCGCCGATAGCCCGGAAGCAATTGCTCTATCCACTCAGGCGATACAATCTGTCAACAAGCGGCTTAGCGATCCCGATCTTTATACAAGCGATGGTATCGTAGCATCTATCTTGACTTTCTGTTGTCACACAGTAAGTGATCAAATTATTAGTCGTTAGCTGCACTTAGAGGATGTTTCTCACGACTGCAAAGACTATGTTCAACGATGTTCCGGGCTCAAGGACGCATATCATCGGGTTAGAAGAGATAATTCGCCGACGAGGGGGCTTGGGTACGCTAAATTCAAACCCAGCGATGAGAATGGTTCTATTTTGGTAAGTGAAGGGAAATTTGCTTCGGAAATAATTACTCTGGATTAACTACTCTTAGGGTCGATACTAATTATGCTTTCATGACGGATACACTACCTCGATTTCCGTATCCAGATGATTTGTTACCCATCGTCGCTGCACGGCCACTCGACGATACTATTCTCCTCCTCACAGAAGCCTGTACAAATCAAGAACTTACCTCGGCTATTAATGGCTTATATAAATTGAATCGACTAATAATCGATGAGGCCGAAACCAGAGTAATCTGGACTGACGGTGTCTTTGCATGGAGTCATATTGTTCCGGTCCTCCACAAGCTACTGTTGATTAATTACGAAGATCTGGATCCGAGGTTGGCAGCCCTTCGAGCCGGCTCCGTCCTCTACATTGCAGCGATCAGACGTCGGTTTGGAGTCCGATTTTTGACACACGTCCAAATTCGGAGACTGAAAGTAGCATTGACGACTCTACTCCAGGACGCTAATCCCCCTGCCTATAGGGATAGTGCAGTGATGCTCTGGCTGCTCGTGCTTGGCAGCACATTATCCTCTTTAAAAGAGGACCACGACTGGTTCATCTCCCAAACAGCACAGCATATCCTCACGGTTGGCTTTGCATCATGGCATGAGGTAAAAAGCGACTACCTTACAAAAATCATGTGGATTGACGAAATTCTCGTCACGGAACTCGAATCACTCTGCCAGGAAATTTCTGGGACAATGTGGAGCTCTTACCGGCGTGAGTTTTCGTAATAAACTTCTCTTGGATAGTTTTCAACGTACAAAACTTTTCATGTTCATATACCGCTACGTAAATTGGAAGTTATACATCAGCATCCTCTACCAAAATTATTCGGACACTTTCACTACCAACTTTCCAGCTCCCCGACTCTGCTCTAAAGCTTCGTGGGCCTTTGTGATATCCTCGAATCGGAACACCTGAGACGGCTTCGCGTTGTAAAGGCCTTTGGCGACATCCTCCGCAATTTTCTGCATTGGAACATCAGATACTTCTATTCCAGGCAAGCCAAAGTGTGGGCTGCCAAAAAAGCTCAGATGAACGCCAGTTGGCATTTGCAACAGCGGGTTAAACTCCTTTATTGGAGCAAGGCCGCCGAGCCAACCAGCTATACACACCCGCCCACCTCGGCGAACAATCTCCAATGAATCCATTACGACGCTGTTGCCAACCAGATCAAGCACCGCATCAAAGCTTTTGAAAGGAAGCCTCTTCGATAATTCAGGGGCTTCAAGCACAACATCCTGAACACCGAGATCCTTCAATATCGCAGCTCTGTCCAAATTCCTGGTCGTAGTAGTGACTTTGGCACCAGCATTGACAGCGAGATTGATTGCTGCACGCCCAAGTGAGGATGTTCCGCCCCTGATCAGCAGTTTCTGGCCCTCCTTCAGCTCCAAGTTGCGGAACAAAGCTGACCAGGCCGTTGCATAAGACTCTGGAATCGCAGCAAGCTCCTCCCAGCTTAGATCGGATTCGATAGCAACCACGTTGCCCACTTGTATTCGAGTGTATTCAGCGTAACTCCCAGGGATAGTTCGACCCATGCCTCCCATGATTGCAGCTACCTTTGTACCGACTGCAAACTCGTTACCCGGACAGGAATGGATGAGTCCGACGCACTCAATCCCACTGACTTCGTGGATCTCGGACCATTCGCCCTTTCGCATGTGTACTTCTGCATGATTGAGGCCAAAAGCTTTGATTTGGATTACCGCATATCCTGGGCGAGCTTCTGGAATGGCGACGTCTTTGAAGACATAGGTTGAGGGCTTACCAGGATTGGAAAGGAAGATGGCCTTCATCTTGAAAGTGCTAGAGGTACAGGTGGGGTGTTAGAGTATGTGTGTTGGTTCTGAATATTCGAGAAAAGATGAGATGTGAAGTATGCTTTGTTTGAAGCATTTGAACAGGACCTATGAAGACATTTATACTTGCTCCTACACCTACTCATCTCTCTGGCAGTTACACAGCTTACAAAGGAGACATGCATCATCTCCAGGTTCTCATGGTCGTACACATGCCATTCTGAGAAGTTAGTTGCAGGGAAAACAGAATATCAAAACTCAATGTACTCGTCCTACCAAAATTCATGGGATTTCCATCTCATTCTCGACTCGATTTGAGGTTTTGAGACACATCGTAGAAAAGCGGCGGCTTGCCGTGATGACACGCGTCAGGGGTCGGCATGCACTGGCAGGGGTATACAAATTCTCAAATAGGTCAAGCTTCTTCATGCTTCCCACCACAACTAAAGGGCTCAACAAGCAAGATGATAGGCAGGTCTGCGAGAGCTGCTCAAGAGTGGCGGTGATGTATTCTCGCATGTGAGGTTTGTCAGCGCTTTGCGCATTTCCTCGCCTTTTGCTCTCATACGGGCGTCAAAATTGCTCGTTGCAACCCTCGCCGCCGACATCATCGTGCATGCATCCCAAATCCCCAGATTTTGAGCTGCGAGTACACTAGATTGAACTGGTTAAGCTCTTGCTGCGCAGAGATTACTAAACTTCAACCACTCTAAACAGACGTCAAACGTGTCAAGGGCGTGTTTGACTGGCGGCTGATTATGGAAAAATGGTCGGAAAATGGCTGTGCACGCAACCACGCTCCATTCTCTATCACAGATATAGTTGCAATTTGACCTTCTGAGCATCTCCGCGGTACTGTCCCTGGATTTCTAAGCTGTTGTTTGGCTTCAAGGAGAGCCTTTTCCATTTAAATAATCGGTCCATGACTTGAATTCCCCTTCATCCATCTTCCATCTAGTCTCATCTCAATACCCAGCAAAAACAATCACAATGGCGTCCACCAGGCTCTCAACCATTACCGCGGACGGTATAGAAGTTTTCTACCGTAGCGCTGGGTCACGAACAGCGCCAGTCCTGCTCCTTCTTCACGGCTTCCCATCTTCCTCCCACATGTTCCGCAATCTTATTCCTCTCCTCTCAACAAAGTATCACGTGATAGCCCCTGACCTTCCTGGCTTCGGCTTCACGGTTGTCCCTGAGTCCCGCAACTACAGATATAATTTCGGTTCTATCACTCACACTATCGCCTCCTTCCTTGACGCCCTCTCCATTGAGAATTTCGCCGTCTATATCTTCGACTACGGCTCGCCGACTGCCTTTCGCTTGGCTCTTGAGCGCCCGAACGCAATCACAGCGCTCATCACACAAAATGGCAATGCCTATGTTGAAGGATTGGGTAAAGACTTCTGGGCTCCAATTCAGGCATATTGGACATCAGGCGCCTCGTCTGATAGAGAATCAATCCGTACTGCAGCTCTGAATTTCGAGACTACGAAATGGCAGTACACGTTCGGTTCTCCGCACCCTGACTCGATCCCACCAGAGTCGTATTATCTCGATGCAGCACTATTGGCTAGACCGGGAAATGAAGACATCCAGTTGGATATTTTGTACGATTATCGGACGAACGTGGAGCTTTACCCTAGGTTCCAGGCGTGGCTAAGGGAGAGCAACGTTAAAGTGCTGACGATTTGGGGGAAGAATGATCCGATTTTCATCAAAGAGGGAGCGGAAGCTTTCAAGAGAGATGTTGGAGCTGAGAGGTTGCAGGTGGAGTGGTTGGATGCGGGACATTTTGCCTTGGAAACTAATGAGGTTGACGTTGCTGGCTTGATAGGGCAATTTTTGGACAAGCATGGAATCTAGATCCTCTTAATGTATCTAAAAACCCAAAATAGATTTTCAAGCTCATAAACAATTTTTTAAGTGCCACTAATATAATGTTCAGCCATCTTTAACGCAGAGAGTGAACCGTAATTCGAATCGTTTTGTTGTTAATCTCACGATTCCACAGAACGTGTAAAGTAACAGTTACGTCTAGAACACTTCATTTGAACTTTTGATGTGACTTGACGCGTTGGTCGCTACAATAAGATCACAGTCATGTCTATAGCACGTTTCATCCGAAGATCTGACGAGAATGGAAGAAGACAAAATCTTTCTTTGGACATTTAGCTTCCTGTTGAAACGGCCGTTAGCCTGAAATGAGGAATCGCGAGGTATACAGCAAAACGCATCGTATGATCGGTGATCCTCAGACTTCTCTTTAAGCCATTTTTGATGATGCTTTTGAATTCCAAAGGTCTCGGTTCATCTTAGCGGAGAGGAAGCTCCTGTAAATGTGAAGAGTTTTGGGCACGAATTTCGTGGCAGCTAGACCCTAGATTAAGATCAACTTTCGAGCAACTGAGATATTGCAATAGTATGTAGAAGCATACAATATCAAAATTTCCCATCTTTATTGCTATTGCAGTGTGTATTTTCAAGCTGTAGAAAGGTGGATGACGCTGCGAATGATAATATAAAGGAAGTTATTCCACCCAGCCCAAATTAGAGAAGAAACTGAGAATTGAAGATCTAGATTCTGAAGGCCTACGATCTGAGACATACTGTAATTTGAAGGAACGTGATACGAGTACCTGGTCGTACGGCGAAATGGGGCAGCTGATCTTTATGAGTCAGCCTGTTGCTCTTTTGTTGCCTAAGGCCCCCCGAACTATCAAGTGCTGCGTCTGGAAACGAACAACACATTCCAGA
Source organism: Stipitochalara longipes BDJ (assembly GCA_009732865.1). Taxonomy (NCBI): domain Eukaryota; kingdom Fungi; phylum Ascomycota; class Leotiomycetes; order Helotiales; family Hamatocanthoscyphaceae; genus Stipitochalara; species Stipitochalara longipes. Next base: position 1,320,743 of record ML769344.1, on the reverse strand, counting down.
AGACCTCAAAGGAGTCAGTTGCATCGAGAGCGGTTGTAAGCAGCTTCTCTGCTCGAAAGCTCTCGTCGTCGTATTGTTGGCGACACAGCTGGATGTCACACGAGACCACAGCCGACGCCAAGTATCGGGCCACAGATGTAATGTCGATCGGCCATCTTAAAAGAAAGAATTTGGCACCCGTCTGCATATGAAAATGTTTTCATTGGCTGAGAATTCAGGGTTCCTGGAGCTACGTCACGTGTAGTGGGGACAAGGGAAGGGACTTTATCGCGAAGCCGAGCTTGGGAACATAGCAGCTGACCGGAGAGAATTGAGACAAAAGGAGCACGCTTCTCTTCCCTTCTCTCCTTCAATTCACCGACCCTACACCGACAATTGTGAGTCGTCCCATGCCCTGCTCGAGGACGCAGGCAACGGTTTCAAGGTAAGGCTGACTTGCAGTCCCGGCGCAGCAACTGGACTTCCTTTTTCGATAGCCACGGTAATCATGAGATAAGACACGCCGTCCCACGACACCTATATCGCCCAAGCTCCGGCTTCCACGATGTCGACTCCAAGGAACGGGGAGTCCTCTTCACGGCCTCAGCCAGTACCAATGTCTTCCTCACCTGGATCGTTTCGCGGGCGTTCAGCTGGCAGTCCTGTCCCTAGAGCTACATCGACCGCCAGATTAGCTTCCCCAGTACCTTCACACAACACAGTTGGCACACCTCCAGTGCGTCAAATACCAACTCCAAATCAAGTGGGAACAAGTCCGTATCCAACAGGGAGTTTGACCCCTCTTGCCGGTCCTCCACCCCACTCTTCGACACCTGGGCCAGGAGTGTCTGCACTCGCAGCTGCGCTGTCCAATTCTTTCGGCCAGGCACCTCCAACATTTGGCACGCCTCCTCTTCGACCTTTATCTCCGAGTACTGCAGGTCATCATATACAGTCTTCGGGTCCGCAGAGCAATTATGGGTCGTTTGATGCAAGATCTCGGTCAGTTCAAGGCGCTCCGGGTTGGGCCGGGCCAAGTACCTTCGAAGACCCGGAGATTGTAAAGCGACATCTCGTGCAACCGTCTGAGACTACGCAGGTGACCGATGGAGGACTCGATGGCGGTATTTTTGGGCAATCAATGTCATTCCGAGCAGGATCTCCTGTGGGAAAGTCTAAGCAGGCTATTGAGGATGTAGCTCCGGGACTGGACGACGACGAGTTTTCGAGTTTACGGTTACAAGGAGGGGACATAACGAGGCCAATATATAGATGGACGGAGGAAGCACAACGTTCGCAAGGCCGGGGCAGGGGCAGGAGTCAGAGTTTTCATATCTCAAGACCACAACCGGAGAATGAAGTCCTCGATATCGGGTCGATAAAGGTGCCTGGTGGATTCCGACGTAACTTCCTTCGACGGGCTGCGGCAAGCCCGTCTCCTGGGGCTAGAGATACTGAGTTTGGTGAGGAATATAGGCAGCCGAAGATGCTTACAAACAACTTTATCGAATTCCTGACGATCTATGGACATTTTGCAGGTGAAGAGCTAGAAGAAGATGACGAGGTACTAGAGCCCGACGAGTACTTTTCCGAGTTTGCAGCTGAGGATGAAGGGAGTGAAGGCGAGCGAGAACCCATGGAGGACAGCGCGCTGCTTACGCCCGGACGACGGAAACGAAAGCGCAAGGATCGCCATGTTAAAGGCAATAATGGCTCTATGGGCGCTGCCCTCCTTTTACTCAAGTCCTTTGTTGGAACTGGAGTATTATTCCTGCCCAAGGCTTATCTCAATGGAGGTATGATGTTCAGCAATCTCGTTTTGCTATTCGTCGCTGCTCTGAGTTACTATTGTTTCGTATTGCTTGTCAATACCAGACTGAGAGTTGATGGATCCTTCGGTGATATTGGTGGGATTTTATACGGAAACTGGATGAGGACAACGATCTTGTTCTCAATCGTGATCAGTCAGATCGGTTTCGTGGCAGCCTATATCGTCTTCACGTCCGAGAATCTGCAGGCTTTCATCCTGGCAGTTTCCCACTGCAACACCAAAATCGAGATTCCGTATCTGATCCTGATGCAGATGGTAATATTCTTACCGTTTTCACTGATGCGAGATATCAGCAAACTCGGGTTCACAGCTCTTATTGCAGATGCTTTCATTCTCATTGGATTGGCTTATCTCTACTATTACGACATTCTCACGCTTGTTAGGCAACACGGGGCTGCAGATATCGTCAATTTCAACCCGAAGGATTGGACGTTGTTCATTGGGACAGCAATCTTTACTTTCGAAGGTATCGGCTTGATTATCCCAATCCAAGAATCGATGAAGAACCCTAAGAAGTTCCCTCAAGTTATGGGTGGAGTGATGATTATCATCACCGTTGTCTTTATCTCAATGGGAGCGTTGTCATATGCAGCTTATGGTTCCAAGACTGAGACAGTTGTCATCCTCAACCTCCCTCAAGATGACAAGCTCGTCAATGGCGTACAATTTCTCTACTCACTCGCAATCCTTCTTTCAACACCGTTACAAATTTTCCCAGCCATCAGAATCACAGAGAACGAGCTCTTTACTCGAAGCGGGAAATACAATCCCTACATCAAGTGGCAAAAGAACGTTTTCCGTTTCTTCGTTGTCATGTTCTGCGCTTCCATCGCCTGGTTTGGAGCCAATGATTTGGATAAGTTCGTTGCATTAGTAGGCAGTTTTGCCTGCGTGCCTCTGGTGTATATATATCCTGTACGTTACCACTGATTCCTAATTTTCAGAGCTAACAAATCACAGCCAATGCTCCATTTCAAAGGTGTCGCCAAGACAAGAGTTCGTAAAATCGGGGATGTTCTCCTCTGTATTTTCGGTCTGACAGTCATGGTGTATACCACAGCGCTTACCGTTATGAGCTGGGCTAAGGGTGGCGGGGAACCAGGGTTGCCGAGTTACTGCGATAAGAAGAAACTAGGACTCATTCCTTAGAACACTGACGAACGATAGATGAGGTAGAAGGAATGGAATGTGGATGAGGTTTCTTTTGCTCGATTTGCTTTTATGCATAGCGATGCGATGCTTTGTCGGGTCGTTACCCGGCTTTTCTTTGGCATGGATGTACGTTATTAGAAGAAGGTGCTTTTTCCTTTGGTGGTGTCTCAATCTTCAGGCATTGTTACATGAGTTGACATGAGATGAAAGAGATGAGTTGGGATAGAATGGACTTGCTCCTTATACCTCTATATGGTTTGGAGACTGTAAAGCAGTTACTTTTCAATGATACTCTATTTCCTGCTCCTTTCCCAAATACGACTGTTTCCTAGCTCTAAATTCCTGGAAAAGGCTCCCGAACATATCTCATAATCCGCAAAACCAAACGCAGATACTCCTTCTGTATGCCCCCCTTTTCCATGCTCTAATTTGCTCCTTTCACGTCGAACAGCGAACACCCATTGCAATCCTTTCTAAACCAAGTCACCATCTCTAACAACCTCTTCACATCCCGATCGCAAATACACTCCAAATACCAACGCTGATAAAAATCAGAATTTGTGTTAAGGGATCGAGCGTGCTGGAGCCAGAGACCATGTTAGACGGCGTAGAAGTGGTTTCGGGTGAGGTGGCTGTAGGAGCATGCGCGGTGCTGCTTATCTGTTAGTATAGAGGAATAATCGTGAAGAGAGAGGAGGGTTACTATGTGGCGTTCTGTGTAGCTGTTGCGACGCTCACGGCGGTTCCTGATGCGAGGACGCTGGTGGTGAAAAGTGCGAGGATGAGGAGGGTGAAAGAGAGGTTTATGACGAGGCTTGGAATGGGTGCCATTGCGGTCGTTTGAGAGAATATTAGTGAACAAATGGTAAATCAAGGTGTAAGTTCTTCAATAAAAGTTGTTCCTCGACGAAGAGAAATAGAAGTGAAAGTGATGAAGAGCAAGAATGATGGGAGCTGCAGAAAATAAGCAAGCTTAATGTATAGAACAATCTTCCAGCAAAAGGAAAGGAGTATCAGAGATACGGAGAGATACAGATATAAGAAATTAGTCGTGTGGCGGGGTGGCACTGGAATGTAGGAGCGAGGATTGTTTGTGTGGGGTGGCACACATGCTGGCGCCCGTGGATATTCTGGAGGGGCCAATGATGCTTATGTTTGGTTGGGCATTCCTAGGCGTGGCTAAGAGGTTTACTTTTCTGCATGATACATTCCAGATGAGAGGCTGAATTCTATTCTTAGAAGCCAGAGCCGAGACAGTGAAAAGGGGGTCCTTGTTTGTCACGTGCAAATGGACAGGGAGGGTCGTGTAAATTGAACGCGAGAGCGCGTCGACTTCTGCTCCCCGCAAAACAGCACAATCAACGCCAACTCCGCAGAACGTGACAATGGCTGTTCCAGAAATGGAGGGTAGTCTGCTACGTGCGCCAGCGTAAGCTTTCCAATCTATGTTGTTGTCCTAGAATTAACGACGAATAGAGATCAGAAATATGCCGCCCTAGAACGCCAACCCTCCTCGTACAGACCCCTCGAAACTTTCGCGCTCGAGAAGGAAAAGCACTACCAGCAGCAATATGGCGACATGTACTTTTTACGGCTAACCAAACTCAAGCCTGCTGTCGAGAAAATTGCTGAAGAAGCGTGGGATGGGTTCCAGATTGCAGGCGAGACGGTGCGGAAGGTGGACAGAGTGCTCGATGTCAGACAGGGAGAATTATGCTGGGTTGCTGGAACTATCTATATGGAGATGCCCTTGAAACCCAATATTCTGGACGATATCTCCAAAGATCATTGGATTTCTGCACCACCCTTGAGACAGAAGTACTTGTCGCCTACTGGAGAGGATCTTACAATGCTGGAGGATGAGTCTGGAAGATTGAGATTAGTGGGCACACCGTTGGCAAATGAAATGCTTGTTACCGGCTGTATCATTGCAGTGATGGGTACGGAAAATGCGAATGGAGATTTCGAGGTTGTCGATATCAAAGTACCAGATCTGCCTCCGCAAGCAGAACGATGGCATACCTCGAGTCCACCCACGAATGGAACTTCTAGGAAGAAGATCAAGTTAGATGATAACGAAGATGAAGATATGGATAAGCCTGCTCCGGCTGGAAAGAAAATTGCTATCGTTTCTGGGCTTGGATTCTCAGGCACGGATGCGGAGCATTCGCTGGAGATTAACCTTCTCACGGAATACCTCCTAGGAGAAGCACTGGATCCCACAATACAAGAGAGTGTCTCGCAAATCAGTCGACTGATAATTGCAGGTAATTCCATCGCTTTAGACAATGAAGCAGTATCTCATGACACCATCGGGAACACGCGGAAGGCTCACAAGAAATATGGTTACGACAGCAGCGCATACAATCCCGCCCCAATAGCACATCTTGACGATTTCCTTGCGACATTACTTCCATCTATGCCTATCACCTTGCTACCGGGCTTTACAGACCCAGCAAACGTCAGTCTTCCCCAACAACCAATACACCCGGCCATGTTTCCACAAGCGCGAACATTTGGTCCAATGCCGCCTGCAGATTCACATCCCAAGCAAGCTGGTTGGTTTGATACAGTCACAAACCCGTGGGATGGCGAAGTTGAAGGCTGGAAAGTGCTTGGGACTGGGGGGCAAAACATTGACGATGTTTTCAAGTATGTGGAGAGTGAAGATAGGCTTGGAATGCTAGAAGCGATGTGTAGATGGAGGTGCTGTGCTCCTACGGCGCCGGACACACTATGTGAGTAAAGGGTCAGCTTTCAAGAGCACCGTTATTTCTCGTGAATCCTTGATTCTCTCTACCCGTATAATCTACTAGTACCTGGCTGACATTCCTTAGGGAGCTATCCATTCCAAGACGATGATCCGTTCGTCATGAATTCCTGCCCTCATGTATTCTTTGTCGGCTCGCAGCCGAAGTTTGATACTGCCTCAATCGAAGGTCCTGATGGTCAAGTAGTCCGATTGATCGCTGTCCCTCGTTTTTCTGAGACTGGTGAAGTAGTCCTGGTGGATTCCGAGACTTTAGAAGCCTCTGTAGTGCGGATAACTGTAGCATGAAAGCATAGCAATCAAGGCTTTTTGCGAATTTCGCCAAAGGTCGCCCAACTCATCTTACCAACTTTCGCCGTTGCTTTAGTGTGATATGTTATTGTCCTGTTGGTGCAATTTGTTTTTCTAATTCCAATTCCATGCTTCTCAGGTTGTGTATGAAAGACTTTGTTAGAATCACTCTCTTGACTGGATATTCACAATACTTCCATACATTCTAAACCTTAGTCAATTAAATGTGCGGAAATTAGTTGTATGCTCGAATTGGTTTGCTCCGACTTGCTTTTTCGTTGTAATAAACATTTGTTAGCTGCATGTGCGAAACGCTCGTTGTGCGATCAAATTTGGTTGGCTTTTAATATCGTGGAGTAAATGTGTATGGGAATGCCTCCGAGTTCTCCCGCGAGGCCAGCTTGTGGCGTAATCAAGAAAGCATGTCTCGAGTGGATATCATGTGCCGGCGTTTCTAGTCGTTACAGATTAGGAATCGCATCATTGGGGGCTAACATGGACGTAATCAGGTCGCTCTATGGGAAGGAGCTTTAGACCCTTGTCGGATCTGCCGATGTTCCTTGTACAGAAAGACCTCCTTATCAAATCTACAGAAACTCCTGGACTGTTGCAATTTGCTCGAAGTGCTAGAAGAGGATAATGTCTTTGCTTCTCCTTGGCTGTCAAAGTCGAGATCTATTATTTAATTGACTAATTTAGACTGTTCCTAAGTTTGCGACACGGTGGATATAACCTCTAGCCAACGCTAAGAATGGGTTTCCCACAGTACCACATTGGGAAAAGGGACTTCATAGGGCTACCATGATTCCGCAACACCAATCTCAAAACGGACTGGTGTTACCGTCTACTTCTAAACCATTCTTATATATTCATAATTTGGTTGTATTTTGAAGACTTTTTTCCAGTCAAATCTTCATCTAAAATTTCAATCAGCTTCTTCTGATTGAGAAATGTAAGTGACCTCAATATTACCTGCCAGAATATACTTGCTAACATGATCAAAATCAAAGACACTTTCCACGCATACATCGATAACCGAATTCAATTTGCAAACACAATAGGAACTTCTTAATCAAACTCAATTCAAGCGTAGCTATGTCATGTCAAGGAATTTTCAAAAGTGCATGTCCTTGCTATTTCAAGGAGTCTTATAAACGTGATCATATTCTCACCGAGAATGAGAAGAAGCACTATTACGAAGAGAAAAAAGTTTTTGACGCAATATACGAGTTTCGTCGGCCTCAGCTGGAACCTTTCTGGAAGCCTGAATCGGAAGCACATTGGATCGAAAGGGTCACCAAACTCCGAGATTGCTCGAGAAAGATGACAAACCCCTTTTCATTCAAAATCATATTCTTTTTGAGAGCGGCTAACGAGGGTTATGCCAAGCTTTTTGCTTCCAAACCCCTTTCGAAAAGGTAAACATGACAAGGTCCTGCTATTATTGTTCTCAAGCTCTGTACTGCTTCTATTTTGCTGCTCTCTCCATCACATCGCAGTCGCTAAGAGTCTTTCTAATGCCTCACGACGGGTTATTTCAAAGTTTACTTCTCTTTCTTATCTAGATCCTTTGAAATATCTTTCGATGTGAAGGTGCTGACTCTATTCCCAATATCTAGACTCCAACTTGCAAAAACGCAAGCTGTGCAATACCTGGACGAACTAACTGAGAAAGCTCTAGTAGTGGAAAACCGCTGGAGGCAGCAGACCACGACGTTCAGGATTCACGCAATCAATTGTGACTTTGATATCAAACTCGAACAGATTCCGAAAAGCGCTGCAAGGGAATCGGAATGCATGATCTGCCGAGAGAATCTTTGGGACTTCGGAGATGTTTGCAAAACCATTCTTGATTTGAGAAAGTTCGAACATGAGTCATCCATGCTGTCAGAGTCAGAGGTAAGTCCTTCATTCGTGGATCGCACTGTACATTTAAATTTGGGGAAACAGGCTAATGGCGCACGACCCTAGGAATTTCCAGAGAATTTGTCCCACTCGGATTGCAAGCCACAGGAGCCAAGATGTGTTCAAGCAGTCAAACTTCGTTGTGGTCATACACTTGGCTTCTACTGTCTCGAGAAATGGCTTCTAACAAAGACCAATGGGTATCATGTAATCACTTGTCCTTGCTGTCGAGCTGTACTGGCAGGATCCAGAAACATTGTGCCTGTCCGCAATCAAGAATATCTCCCAGCAAATGAGAGCAGTAGTGAGCAGGCAGTGGCTGGCATCGTTCCTGATAATGGGAGAGACTCCAGGGCAGATATCTTTACGCCAATAACCGCGTCTGATGAAGAATTGGCCAGTGCCTCGACTGAGCTCAACGGCCGCGATTCATCCGTAACCTTTGATTCTCGAGCTTTCGGTGCTCATCTTGGCAGCGAAACCATCACCTCTCGTTCGTCCTGGGCGTATTTTCCTGGTCGCGGACTTGGGGTCGATAATCTCGTGGTCGACACAACCGAACTGGAACCTCCAGCACCGGTTCCTACAAATCAATTAGCATTTCCTCAATATCAGAACGGGACCGTCCCAAAACGCCATGTACCGAGCAGCGAAGACCAGACTGGTTCCAGCACAAATGACCAAGCTATCTCCCCTAACTCATTCGGAGAAATCGACAATCGCATGGGTGGATCCGGTTCAAGACAGCCAGCTGGCACCTTCGAAGATTTCCAAGAAGGTTACGAGACTGATGTTGGTGAAACGGAGTATATAAGCGAAAGTTATTTTTCTCGGAGGAAACGTCTAAGACGTGCTACTTGATAGAGCTACAAAGACGATCAAGTCAATGGACACGGGCTGAAGGAGAAGATTGAGAGGAGGATCAGAATTTGAAGCACGAGGCACTACAGGTTAGTGAAGGAGATCTGAAAGAGTCTGGACACGCGGGAAATCCACAGGCTCGGCAAGGAACGCCTCAGGAAAGGTTAAATTATTTTCTTCAATAAAAGTAGCCCTGGAGCTCGAGATTCTGCAATCTAAGGCTCTGGCCGATAGCCAGCCGCAATGAGGTCTAGCAAGCGCTTAGAGGTGACCATGCTAAATAAGAAATATCGCAAATATGTCAAATATGAAGGACGTGAAAGAAATATGCGAGTAAGATCAGCCACTCCGCTTTTTTTGCTCCTCGACTTCGAAATTAAACGATGCCAGAGTAACTGTAACCTCATCTCGGCCGCGATTAAAAGCGCCAGGATCTGAGGCCAGATTTTGATCTCCATGGCCAATCCAATAAAGCAACTTCATGTATGTAACGAATGATCCGAAGATGATTCTGCCGAATTCTCGTAGCGGCGTAGAGAGTATGATCCGAAGCTGGCCATACAACGCCTCGGCCTCCTTTGCATCTCCAACCATATAACACAATGATAGATCAGAATAGAGATTAGAAGATCCAGGTAGGATCAGCTATGCTGTCTCTACCGCTAGATATCGTGAAGCTAGCCTCACTTTGAGCACGGTGTTCTCCTGCCAAGCTCGAAGACGACGATTGAGATCCACCAGTTTCAGAAGAACCAGATGATGTCTCGGAGGTCTCTATCGAGTGACAATATCCTTCTTGAAGAGCCCATTCATCATCTTCATAGATCGCCTCGAATCTATCCTTTAATCCACTCAGCTCCTTGTCAACCATGTCTGCCTTTGTCTGTGCAAGCCGAATCGTTTCAGTATTCGCCAAAGGGGTCTCTTCAGAGCCAGCTTGATAGTAGGTCATGCCGACTGACATTAGGAACCTCTTGTTCCCGTTCTTTTTGATAACGACGATCAGCTGTTTAGGGGCCAAGTGTCGTATCGCAGTCATGATAGCACCGTCGTACCAGAGGAAGTCGGCAAAGGTGACTGGATTAGACTCCCTACCGAGAGCCGTAGTGGTAATGCCAACCCGGTCCGGAATGAGGGCCAATGTCAAGGATTGAAGCACTGTTTTGGCAACGACAAGCTTATGAAGACCAGCAGCCACCTTCTCGAACCATTCGAGGTTCCAACAGTGAAAAGAACAATCAATTATGATATTGCGAAGGAGGGCGAGATATTTCGGATGGAACTCGACTGGATCTTCGCGGCGTCGGAAGATAGTAGTAGGGTTTCGGAGAACTGCCCTGAATGCATTGGACTGATATATGAACCGGGAAGCTTCTTCGGCAAATTGCTTGCATGTTTGGACTATTGCGTGAGACTGGGGAGGGTTGCGCTCAACGGTCGTCCAATCTTCCTTGACCATAATAGGTTTTCTGTAGATAAGGAGGTGTGAGTAGATCTTCTCTCGGATCTCTAAAGAGATTCGAAGAATTGGGGTTCGATCCGGACTATTCGGGATGATCGGACCGCGTTTTGGCCGCATATCCTCCATCATCCGGAGGTAAGCTTCTTCTTCAGGAGTTTTCTTGGTAATCCGAGATCTGCTCTTCTTCCTGCGCGACGCTTGAATAGGCTCGGACTTTGGCACTCCCCAACTATATACACTCTCGCCCTGTAGATTTTCGGCAAGCTTGGTGATGGATTCAATATCATCGACATCCTGATATATTGAAGCACGGGTTAGCTTGAAGCGCTTCCGGTCACGGCTAGCCTGACTCGTGATATTGCGATCATATACGGGCATTTCGTCGGGTGTCAGGTGTCGCTTCTTGGAGGACTGGGCGGCTTTCTTTGAAGGTGGTGCCTTGCGTTTAGCTGACTTTGTGGTGGCAGCTCCTTGTTTGACTTTCTTGGGAGGCATTCTGTGTCTGATGTGGCTCAGTATGATTGTAGATCGAGCATTGGGTACAGGTGAGGTGAGGTGAAATGAAGTGGTTGGATGATAGAGTGTTAAGTGGGGGAGGATGGTTGCTAGTCAAGGTGAAGAGGCAGATGGAAGGTAAAGGACGATGATGGGATGGGAAGACTTTGACTGACCAGACTTCGGAGATGAAAGATTGACGGGCAGGCAAGACTGAGAAAGCGCGAAGCTGAGGTTGGCGTCGGAAATTGGTGGAAATAGTGGTCAACGAAGGTCGGTCGATATTGTGGAATTGAAAGATGATTCGTAGCAGTATGATGCTTGATCAAGTGGAAGATGAAGGTAAAGAACGTCAGAGTGTGATAAAGGGCAAAGAGGCTCGAGAATTGTGCGAATGCAATTAACGACGACAGCAGGAAGGGTCTGATTCGTGGTTGAGCACAGGATTGATAGAAAGAGGAAAGCTTCGAAGCGATGCGAACAGGGATATCGCTGACAGCGTGATAGCAGCAATGAGTAAGTGGCAGGAACTGTCAAAATTCAAAGAGGGAAAAAGTGTTAAAACTTGACGGGAGAGTTACCACGAGGATGCGAAGAACCAATTTGCGCATCTATCTTGGGTAGGTTAGCTGTGACCGAAGAGTGTATTCGCTAAAGCTGATGGGGGATGCACATGCCTAAGTTTCGAGCATGCTTTCCCTGTTCGGAATTGATGACGACTCTGGTGAAGCTGTGGATAGAACGCAACAGTATCAATGGAAGAGACATTTGCAGGACGAAAATCATGCGCACTGAACGGGTCTGTGCAGGTTGACTGACACGGCAGCGTCAGAATAAGCACTGGGTGTTGATTTGGAGGCTTTCTCGCAAATTCTGTACATAGCCAGATGCGCAAATATCTGACACGAACAATTTGAGATCATGATCAAGCCTGTAATTACAGGGCTTTCGCGACCTGAGGCCTCGAAGCGATGCAGTTACTACAATAATTTAGCTGTTACCTTTCCAGCAAGACACGAAACATGATCAAAAAGGTCGCATAATGCCATGTGATTCATCTACAACCTGCAGAATATGGGAAGAAACCCAGCAAGCTGCAGAAACGTTCCTGGGTGGTATGTGCTGGGCTAATGAAGTCACTCAGGCGTGAGCTTAAAAATTTGCCGTGGGGGTTATATAATCAAATAAGGGAAATTTTAGCACAACAAGCTCATAACAGGGGGTTAAGTGTGGACCAGCGCGGGCACTTAACTTACAAATTATGAGTGAGGATCGATAGGGCCGAGTGGTTAACGACACAAAAAACCACACACGGAAACCCACTTCTCAATACACAACTTTGAGAGTGGAGCGACGACAACCCGCCTCAGTATACGCCTCTGAGAGTGGAGCGGAAAAAACCAGTTCGTCTGGTTTCTTCAGAGCCGCCCGGGGCTTCTGAAGTTTTGCTATTTTATACCTCGCAAAGGGACGCATTTTTTTGCAAGCTGCTGATTAAGCGACTCGACTTTCCAGCGCACGCTGTTCAGGGCAGAAAAATGCAATAAATGGCAATTCAAAAAATTACAAAGGAAGACGATCGAATACATCTCTTAATAATTTGCAAAAAAGTATTAGATGGCGCAAACATGGAGAAATATGATCAAGAAACGACTAAAAGATATCCCAGAAGCCTTGAGTGTGCGTCTTTTGAGTAGTGGTAAGCATGAGACCAACAAAGAGCTCTTCCAGTGTGATAACACCTTTACTGCAGATTTCTGAGTCTGATCAAGACGATGGGATATCTCGATGGAGAGGCCACAAATTCCATGTATGTAGCCCTAGCCGTCATCCCGTCAAGGACCGGTCCTGATAGCAGTAGCCATCTCATACATTCCTTTGAGACATGGATGCACTTCGCAGTCCAAGCTTTGAGAACCCGCAAGCCTGCAAACAATTTTTGTACCTTTGACGATGATTGAAGAGGTGAGGTTGTGATGAAGTTGTTTTAAGCAGCTGTATGCTCACGTAAGGGCCCCACTTTTCACAGGCAATTTCAGCCCCAACTTTCCCGGCTCCCCTTTCTTCCAAACACCCAAAACAGCAAATGTACACTAAAGCTTGGAACAATGTTAATCAATCAGAAAACAGGTGCGGTGTCCCATTTTTGCTTTCGCAGTGTGTTCTAATAGAAGCCCAGCTATCTCTACTTCCTCAATCCTCCTCGTTCCTTATGAAGCGCACCACGTGACAACATATCATGAATGGATGAAAGACCCTGTACTTCCTCCTTCCCGCTTCTTGAGCCCCTCTAACGAAACCAGGTAATTCAAGATACAACAGCTTCGGAGCCTCTCACCCTGGACGAAGAGTATGCTATGCAACGCTCATGGCGAACAGACCACGACAAATTAACGTTCATCGTATGCCAACCTCTACCAAAAGTTCAAGAAGATGGTGCTGTAATGAGGACCGTGGTCCTTGGGAAAGATGACACATCAGACCGCATGCTTGGTGATGTGAACCTCTTCCTCACCCCTGCAGACGAAGATGAAGAAGGTTGTATCGGCGAGCTCGAGCTTATGATCGCACCCACGTCTCACCGGCGCCGCGGCTATGGACGAGCTGCGATCCTCACCTTCCTTTGCTACATCGAGAAGCATCTTGAAAAGATTCTGGAGGAGTATAGAAGGGGACTAGTCAAAGAGGATGGGGAAGATGGAGGGAAGATGAAATTGCTGATGCTAAGGGTCAAAATTGGAGGTAAGAATGAGAAGAGTATTGGGCTGTTCGAAGGGATTGGCTTCGTGAAGACGAGTGAGGGAGAGAATTATTTTGGAGAGGTGGAGATGGTGTTTGAGGGAGTCATTGGCGGGGGAAGGGTTGGGAAGCTGTTGGAGAGGTTTGGTATTGAGGGATATAGGGAGATTGGATACGCCGAGATGGGATCATGATAGAGAATGAAGTCGATGACTTTTGAGAATGATTGGAGGAAACTTGGAAGCTGGCACCAGGTTTGCTCCAGAAGAGTGTGGGCTCTTTTTTGAGACCAACCCTTCGGAGCTCTCGATTATCGGTGGGCTATGACACCCCATGTAACCCACAGAGCTGTGCAGGAGGGCCAGAACAAGGCAAACTGACTTCCGATAGTCAAACCCTACTATATTCAACGACTCGTTGTGGAGCGCTGTAATGACATAGACAATTCAAAATGTAAAAATGGATCATTAACTCTAATTCTAATTTTTTAACAATCAAGCCAGTACGACCTCCCCAAATGTATGAACCTGGTTGTCCACCTCAACCTTTTCCATTGTCCCAATTGTAGGGTTTTTAGGAAGCTTCGTCTCATCGCAAGACGGCGTGTCCTCCAACTCGACATGCTGTACTTGGTCATGTAAAACAAACGGTACTCCCGACTGTTTCCTCGCTTTCATCGGCACCTTCTCTCTCCTCCCCAGCCTCCTAGAATGAAATTTCGAGACCACCCTTTCGTCCCTCCCATACTTCTCCCTATACCCCTCCAAGATCTTGAGTGTAACGTTCGAGCCCCCACAAACCACAATAACGATGTTAAGTCTCGCAAACTCATCATCCGATAGCTCCGGATAAAGAAGAGTATGCAGCGTATCGTTATAAGCCGGTGCAATGCTCACCCCACAAGCACTCTCCACCACAATCCTCTCGTCATCCGCAAAATTCACACACGCCATCGCCGCCTCCGCATCACTAAACACACAACTCGTAACCTCCGGTCTCTGGCCCCACTCAAACGCCTTCCTCGCCACCTGCGTTGCGCCAAGACTCGTCGCAATACTCGTAATCGCATCCAAACTCCTTAGCTCCCCCGCCCTCAAACTGAGGTTCAACGATTCCGCGCCCTCAGTCTCCATAACCAGGACCTTCGCCTCACTCCTCTTCCCACCCCTCAATCTGCCATGTCTTTCCAATCCCTCCATAATCCCCGCAAATAGTCCCCCTCCACCAACGCTGCAGACAATCCCATCGTATTCCCCATTCAGTTGCATCTCCACCTCATCAACCAGACTCGAATGTCCCTCCCACAAATCCTCATGGTCGAAAGGTGGCACATACACACCGCCCGCATCTTTAGCCAACAATTCCTCTCGCAGAAATGCATCAGCTTCACTCCAATGCATCCCATACTGCACCACATCCGCGCCAAGGGTCTTTAGCTTCTGCACCATTAGCGCAGAGATGGACATTGGTACCACAATCGTCGCAGGCCTGTTCAACGCAATAGCAACCGTAACGCAAGCGAGACCTGCGTTACCGCCAGACGAGCAGTAGAAATGTACGGGTCTAGAAGGAGGGTGTGAGAGGATGGCTTTGGACATTAGGTTCCCGATGCCGCGAGACTTGAAGGAGCCGGAAGGCTGGAGGGTTTCGAGTTTGAGGTAGATGTTGCTGATGGGTGTTAGTGAGAAAACGATTGAGGGAGAGGAGGGGGAAGGTACCATCCTGCTTCGAGGGAGAGAGCTGCGGAGCGGATAAGGGGCGTTTGGACCCATGGCTTGCGGGACTGTTCGCCGTTGGAACCCATCTTGCTTTTGCTTTAATCAATTGATCGTTTCTACAGATATGAAAACATAAAAGAAAAGAGAAAGAGAAAGATAATCTAGGAGCGGTTCAAAGGGAGTTGGAAGAAATATAGTATTTATTGTGCGATAGATGGAAATAGATGGAACAGGAAGGTATCAAAAAATGACAAGATGACCCACACACACAGGCACTGAAGGGCGTCACTGCATGCGGGGCTTATCGGAGCCCGATAAGAGATGTCGCTCCCCTTTTCTACAGGCTCTTAGGCGAGCCGATGAAAGCCGGATTCCGGGTCCTATTCAGGGGTTTGACCTCTAGCTGCAGGCATTGGAGATCAGGAGGCGTATTTATTACCCTATAGTCTGATTTTAGAAGCACGTTGTCATTCATTAAGTTGGGAGAGGAGATTCTGTTACCCTATAGAAGTATTTTGGGCACTGCGTGACAAGGATTCTCTTACCCCATCGCGAGACCAAAGGGATTTCAAGTCTTGATGGGGAGATTTTCGTTACCCTATAACTTCTAACTTGAGCGGTGTGAAGACGTCAGCAGGTGGTTATATTACCCTATAAGTTGTTTTCGGATCATTTTGCCAGATGCAACTGATCTTGAGAGGAACCATTAAGGAGCGAGACCGGAGGTCGAGATTCGAAGTCAAACTCATTCAGAGTTCCATATGATATTGGTATTGGACATTGGGGATGTCCTGTGCCGCAATGGGCACTGCTAGTACATTAGGTAAGGAAGAAGACTTGTCGAATCCAATGCTTGAAACCAACTGCTATGCCTCTTCTCTTTCCCTCGTCAGAATTTCCACTTCCTCCTCGAAATATACCACCTATCCCCCAATGCTTTAACGAAACACCCCTCCCTCAGAACAACTCCCCTCCCTACTTCTCCCTCCTTATAGTCCACAGTCTCCCACTGCCTAACCCTCCGAATCCACCGCATAGACACCGCCGCCAACCCACCAGGGCCACCACTCCACTCATCTCCCCCTCCATCCACACCCACATCTAAAACTTCCTTCACCTTCAACACAGGACTCCTCCCTAACTCAAACCTCTTCCCCTCCACCCCAACAACTACTACCCTCTTCAAGCCTCTCAACCGTTCCCAGTCAAGGTGTCTCGCAATCAACACCCAACTCCTCTCCACACTAACCGCCATCCACCTCACCCTGACCATATCCTCAATCCCCTCTCCATCCTCCTTCAGCGTATTAAAACAAACAAGAAAATCACACTTCCTCCCGAAGAACACCGTATCCCTCTGAAAATCAATCCACCCTTTTCCCTCCTCTCCGTCTGCTCCAAAGGATAACGAGTACGTTTTCATCGCTTCAAGACGAGATTGGCGACATGCGTGAAGCGGCGCCGGGATCCGGGCAATCGACCAAATCTCCTTCTTCCCCTCCTCTTCATTCCAGAATCGCTCCCCTAACCACCAAGAGTTCCATCCTCCTCCCTTACCACGAACACCCCGCCTCAACTCCACAACCCTCCCTTCACAGCCAGCGACCACGGCCCCCCAAATCATTCCCCGGATCTCAGCAGGCAGGTCTCCAAACCTCTCGAATCTGCTCTCCTTCTCAAACCCACTCCTGATCTTGATCCTCCTCTCCAACTTCCTTAGCATAAAACGTGCATCATTTCCTGCATCGGCAGCCAGATCCTGAAGCGGGCCTAGTGGTTTGCCGAGCAGTTTGTCAAGGAGGGAGGATGTGTAGTGCGTGGTGAAGTGGATAGCGAGTAGCGCTTTCTCGTACCAGCGTAGGGGGTTGAAAGGGACCGGTTCCAGCGCGCGTGAGGGGCTGGCTCCCATGGTGGTTTTTGAGAGTGTGGTGGATGCGCGATAGTTTAGAGGGGAGATGTGTTGAGATGAGATGGGGTGAGGGTGCCTGATTCACGTGACCTGTTTCTTCCCACTGCGAGGTAAAAAGGGTTGAGAATGAGGGAATAGTGAATAACTCTTGAATTTGTGAATGTTATATTCGAGTGAACGATTGATAAGAAACAAGTAAAGAGCCTTTAGATTTGGTTGTGAAAAAGCATAGCTGGTCACGTGTCTTCCCTTTGTTTCTCTACATTTGAGGCAGGGAAACGTCACTAAGTCACAGGTCAAAGACGTCAAAATTTGGTCATCAAGTTTCATTCATATCATCTCGTAACGATCGTAACGGTCTCCAAAGACCAAAATGGCCAGTGCCAAGGGCGCCGTCAATCCGTCTATCTATCCCAAAGCTCCACACCCGAAAAGAAGCCATAATGTACAAAAATGCGATGAATGTGCTCAGAAACCCAGCAAGCATGCCATCTTTCGTTCTTTTGGTCTTAGAATACAAATGCCCTCCCAGCATGTAAAGGTTTGTCACCAAGCCGTCGTCCCCAGAAATGTGTTTGAAATGGCTTTTGCGCCAACAGCATAGCTGTAAGAAGTGAAATGCAAGAAGGTAGGATGGAGGTCTTCTCTTTCGTCAAAAGGCCCAAGTGGGAAAGAAGATGTGGTGCCTCAGAGAGGACTTAAGAAAGTCGGTTGAGATGACGGTGCATGTGTCGAATCGATCTCTTCTTGGTAGTTGTTGTGTTGGAGGTGTAGACACTCAATGCCAAACCACCTCCGCAAGTCTCAGAACCATCGCCCTCGCAAGGCATATCGCATGATGATTCCGCAAGCTTGCTTGAGCCAACCAGCTCGTTACCGCAGAAACATTGGCCACCATACTCGGTTCCGGCCATGGAGAATCCAGCCGCGCCGCAATAGGCGACACACTTGGTGTTGGTGACTTGATGGTTGCCGATGTTTGCGAGCTTGATGCCAGTGAGGACACGAGCGCGGGTGTCGGCGTAGCATCCGTAATACTTCCAGCCATCGACATCAGGCTCGCTGGCTGCATCAGTTGGAGCAGGACCAGAAACGGTGACTGTAGTGTAGACCAGGGTGGTCTCGGAGACAACCTGGGTGACAAGAGTGTAGCCGCTGCCTCCTCCGCCGCTGCCCCCATTGGCTGGCGCGGTAGTCTCTGGGACAGGAATGACAGAGTAGGTCTCAACGCCGGCGGAAGACTCTGTTGGAGTAGGTCCAGACTTCACGACAGTGGCGGTAGGGGTAGTGACTACCTTTGTATTACCACTAGCTGCGCTTGAGGCTGGTTGTGATCCACCACTGGTTGGGTAAGTGCCGGAGACAACGGGAGCAGAGGCCGGAGGAGAGGAGCCTACGGGATTGACGCCCCATTGGCCGAGAGGGTTGTTGCCTGGAAGCTTGGACAATGTACCACTGATGACCTCGTCGATGGGGCTAGCAAGGTTGCAAGAAGTAGATGGGTCATTGAGCCCACCGATGAGGCCGGGGCACTTGTCCATTCCTGAGTCACCAGCATTGCAGTTGTTGATGATCTGGGTCAAGGTAGCGGTATCCCAGCCAGCGATGAAATCGGCGTGTAGACCGTAGCCGGTGGGGTCACCGTTGGAGAGAACGAAAGGCTGCTTTCCTTGACCCTGAGTCCATCTGCTGGCGAACAATGGGGTGTTCCAGTAGACTTCATAGAAGAGATGAGGAAGGTGAACAAATCCAGATGGGCAGTTGCCATTGGTTGGGAAGACCATGTTGTTCTTGTAGTCCTCGAGGCCCGCTGTCTTGTTCCAGCATGAAGGGAAGTGAATATCGGCACGAAGAGGAGAGGCGTAGCCGTCGCAGTTCTGGTCTGGGAATCCAACACCTGCACCCGCATTTCCTGGGTCTTGAATACCAACACCGTGAAGGCCATCCGAGTTGGTGGGATACAACGGGCTGTTGGTGTTGGAGCGTGGGCAGACCCATTGCACTGGTTGAGGAACTCCGTCAGAAAGATCAGTGATACTCTGGCCACCAGTGGCAGGAGGAGTTCGGAGGTTGGGGTTGCCGACGACCATGCGAAGTCCAGGTGGGAATGGCTCGATCACATCGGTGGTGGCCTCGAAACTAGGGAAGTCAGAATAGATCGAATACAGGAGATATTTGGCTCACAAGTAGTAGACGTTCATGTAGAACATCTCAACGTCCTCGAACAGGCCGGTATTGGGGTCTACAAAGTACAGGGAAGGGGTCCAGTAGTTGCTCTTGTCGTTCTTGACTAGGGAAGAGGTACAAGTCGAACCCAGAGCTTGGTCGTCGGTCATAGTGACGCCGAACGCGTTTCCTCCTTGAATAGCATGGACGTGACCTGACGGACCACCTGGGCTGACAATGGGATCCACACGGCCCATCATCAGAGGACCCTTGCCATAGAAGTGGTTAACTGCAAAAGTGCGCTCATTAGCACTATAAGCTGAAGCAGATGCGGCGAACGTCGCCAGGAGAGCTGTTGAGAAATGCATGGTGTCGAGCTAGTGGTGTGTTTGAAAGGCAGATGTTGCTTTGAAGGGTAGAGTATCGCCGGGAGTACTGAATTCGTCTTTGCCGGGGTGAATGAGTGAAGCTGTCGAAGCTGTGTGATTCGCAGGAATGACTGGGAGAGCAACGAGTAACTCGACTCAGTTGCTGTACGGTCGAAAAGGAATGTAAGATCTGTATCAACAGATGTGGAAGGAAGGACTGGCAAAGCACGAACGAAAGAGTGTGAGGGACACAAGAAAGAGCGAGACGTCGGTGGAGGTGGAGGGAGGAAGGAGAGTGGGAGGGCCGCAAGCGTGACCTTATACTTTTGGCAATTGACTGGGCACAGATTCACTATTTGCGGTCTGGGATGGTGCCGAAAGCCATCTGCAACTGGATCAGGCTTCTGGGCGGGACAATTCACCACGTCCACGGCTAGCATGCAGGGGCAGCTCTTCTCGACCCTGGAGGCAACATGGCGTGTCGCTGGGGGGAACGGGCTGGTGTCTGCGGGACGGGGGGGTGCACAGCTAACTTTGGACCAGCATAAGGGAGGGATGGGCCGAAAGGAGACTCGGGCACTTGAGGGCGAGCGGGAGGGAGGCTGAGAGGAAGCAGAGGCGAGTCTGCGAGAGGCCAGGGGGGGAGCACAGAGATGGGATGAACGAAGGTTCGTTCGGCAGAAGCACCAAACACCAGCACCAACACCAGCACCAGCACCAGCATGGCCCTGGGCGTAGGCGTATCCGTACCTTGCAGATTTGCAGGCCCGGGAGGATCTGTGCAAGGCTCACATCAAGGTTTGCAAGGCTACTGCAAGCCACACTAACGGACGCTCTGCTGTTTAGGGAGAAGAGAGCTTAGAGCTTCTGGCCAGCCTCGGAGCGGGCTGCCTTGGCCCACAGCAGCACGTCGGTCCGCCTGTTTCGAAACACAGGCGAGCCACTCGCAGCCAAGCGGAAATGGAGCCTTGAGCAGCCTTGCTCCTGCGGCGTTATCTTAGATTGTCGCCGTTTCGAATCGCGCATCTTATCGCTGCCGCCCGCCAAACTAAAGAAACATTGTTTGGTGGGACGTCCAGCCAGCGAAGGGCACAGCGCCGCCGTGAAACAATTCTAACCAGACCTCGCTGCTGGGGACGAACAGCAGGGAAATTGGCAAACAAAGAACCAACACCGACAAAGAGACTTGTCATTCCCCATCTGCCAACAGATTTAGACCACGAGGCTGTGCAGTGCAGTGCTCATACAACTATCTTGAGTATCGTACCTCAGAATAGTGCACTGATAGCACGGTGCAGACGCAGAGTAAGACGCACATGTCAGGAGGCATGGTCAGTGATAGCAGCTGATTACGAGAGGACGACCCCTCCATCTGCCTCCCGTGCCCGCGTTCCACCGCAACGCTGCAGAGGAGATGCAGTGATCCTGCAGGTACCAACGTAACCTGCATCCAGGCTGATCTGGCTCTCCAATGACTGCACGCCGGGCCTGGAAAAAGACCTTGCTACGAAAAACCAACCTCTCGATTGCAGGAGACCTGTGCAAGGTATTGTACAGGAATAAATTCGCCGGCAAACCTATTTTCGCACCCCTTCCCTCCCTCTCGGGCAGAAAATAGCTTCGCGGCAGCAATTGATTGGCAGCATCGCAGGAGTCGCATCCCAACTTCATCAATTTCCACAGCCAAGGTCACAATTCTTTTCTTTCTATTACTTTTTCGGCCTTTGGCTGACTTCGCCCTGGACACAAAAAGTCCGTCGTCCGATGTCATCAGATGTCATCACGGTGCTCCGTCCTTGAAACAAGCTAAAAAGATTAAGCTCACAAAATGGATCCGAACCCCTGCGCAGGCGAATGAGAGCTTCTGAGGGCCCGCTTGTACCTGCATCAACCCTCAGGGCATCTGGACAAAGAACTCGAAAGAAGCCTCGTCGCCACCGGGGAGCGAACAGCTCCCACGCGCGCTCTTCGCCGTTTTGAGGCATTTCCCAAGTTTGTGGGTGGGCCTCTCCCCTGCATCCTGCTTCTTTCGACCCCCAGGATATCTTGGCCATACGGAGAAGTAGAATCAAGCCACTTGCTAAAAGCTAGAACCGAGCAAAAACAGGCAGCTGAGCCTCGAGCTGTCTTCTCCGACCTATGGGCAGAATAAAAAAGATGGGTCTAGAAGAATTTGCACAGAGTCTGCATAGAGCCTGCACAAGTTCCCTATCTGCATTCAACCACTGTTCCACCATTGAGGCTATCCTCTAAAGGAGGGTGAATTCCTCAACACATTGGCCAACCTCCCGACTCGTTTCTTGTCTAGATCTTGTACCCTGAGACTCGACAATTTAGCACAACCTCATCGTCGTCAATCCGACGCAAATCGGGTGGTTGAATCCCATGAGTCGCGATGGGGTTTTCTTCTGGTGGGGCACAGCCAAGCAGTTCTGGATCAGGGGATCTGCACTCAAAGCTCGACCCGAAAAACCTTCCTCCAACGACGGGAGACTCAACGCGAGACGCTGGGACGCACAAATCCATTCACGGGAGCCAGCGCGTCTCCTATCCTCCCGAGCCCACTGCAGCCAGAGTCACGAATCCTCCCGAGGCTTGACGTCGTCGACAGAAAAGTGACAAAGTGACCTCACACCTCACTGCCGTGCCAGGCCGTTGAAACAGAGCAGAGACGGCTACACGCCTTGATTCGCTGTCACGAATAGATGTTTCCCAGATCCCGCGATCTGACAGCTGATCGGATTGTCCAACGACGTTGCGCGCATCGCACCGTTCAGCGACACGCTTAAGATTTCGATGGAGGGAGAGAGGAAAGGGGTGGTTGGTTGGCTGGGAGGCGTTTCCGAGCGGGAAGCCCCTGAAATGTTTCCGTGGTTTAACCGCCTGTAGTTAGACGGCGTCTGGGAGACCTGAAAAAGTCATGTGATGGAGGGGAATGCAAGGGGAATATTGATTTTTGACGCTGGAGAGAGCGAGTCGCCTTGGAAGTCCGGGAGCATGCCGTCTTTACCGCAGTGCCCGAGGGTTTGCATGAGCTGGATATTGAGTTAACACTGCAGCTGGTGAATGGCGTATTCAAAAGTTCCAGAGTGGTTGAACTTTTCAAGAAAACCTTGAGATGAAGGATTTTAGATACACTTCAGCTTTCAGCATTGAAGAGTATCCTTCAATTTTCCAAACTCCTCTGAACGTTGAAAGCCATTTCTTGAAGATCAACAGGTCTCTTAATAATGAGTTCAGAGACCGGCCAAACCCGGCAAGTGGGGAAGATATTTTCTCCGCCTTTTCTTATCGCCCGATAAGAAAAAAACCTCATTTCGGCAGCATCTTCACCCCTCTAACAAATATCAATTGTCCCACTAATCTCTTCATCTCCTCTCCCATCATCCTTCAAGATGCCTCCCATCCCAATAACGATCCTAACCGGCTTTCTCGGCTCCGGCAAAACCACTCTGCTCCTCAATCTCCTCCCACAACTTCTCTCTCAAAACCCCTCCTACAAGCTCGCGTTGCTCAAGAATGAGTTTGGTGATTTAGCAGTCGATAGCCAGTTGGCCAGCGCGAGTAGTATTGGAGGCGTGAGAGAGTTGCTCAATGGGTGTATTTGCTGTAATCTGGTGGGACAGCTTGATGAGGCTTTGAAGGAGTTGGCCGTGAGTTCTGTTTGGTGGAGGTATGGATAAGGCTAATGAGTGTACCAGGAGACCGTAAACCCAGATAGAATCGTGGTCGAGACGAGTGGGAGTGCATTTCCTGCTACGTTGGCTATGGAGGTTAATCGCCTATCCCGGTATGCCTCCTTCAAATCCATTCCCAATCCAGTACTGATCCGTCGCGTAGGGAAACCAATGGAGCATACATCCTCGACGGCGTAATCCACGTGATCGACGTCGAGAACTGGACTGGCTACTCTGACACCTCCTACACCGCCAAGATCCAAGCCCGCTACACCGACTTAATCGTCTTCAACAAGTGGGAAGTGGCTGGCGAGCAAAGGATGGACGAATGCTTGGACCGAGTCGGCGATCTCGAGGTTCAGATTGCGTGGGTGAAGAGTGATAAAGGACGGGTGCCGGTGGATGTGGTGTTTGGTGTTGATGGGGGCTTGGCTAGAACTCTTGGTGAGGAAACGAAAGCCAATGGGGAGGTTAATGGCCATAGTCATGCGCATGGCCATGGAGAGAAGGGACATCAGAGTGAAGTCGAAGTCCTGTCTATCACTCTCTCCTCGCCATCCCTTAACTCGGTAATTGACTCGTCGAAACTGGAAAAGTTGCTCAAATCAGCGCCGAAGGATGAGGTGTACCGCATCAAAGCCGTGCTTGCTGCTTCTTCTCCAATCTCATCGTCAGAAGATTCCACTCCGTCTACTGAATCTACTGCGGGAAGGTATATACTCAACTGGGCCTTCGGCCGCTGGACCTGCACGCCTATGAACCCGGAAGTTGGGGAGCATGAGAGTAGTAGTGGGGTGGTGTTGAGAATGACGATGATCCTGGCACGGTTCGAGAGTAAGAAGTGGAAGAAGAGAATTGAGACGCAGGATTTCGTGGAGTTGGAGGGTGGTGAGAAGGGTGTTCTTGTTGTAGAGAAGATTGCGTAAAACGAGAGTGGGAAGGAATGTTGTTTTGTATGATTTATGAAGGCATGGAGATAGCGTTTAGGTGGATTGGGCGTTGGTGCATGGGATGGAGTTATGTTTGGAGTGAAGAGAATATCCAAAGTTAGACAGTAGTGTAGTGGGGTTCAGAGAGCAGACCGTCATCTCCAAGCCATCCCCAGGAATGCGAATCTATAAGCGATGCCCCTTTTCCCCACCAACCAAACATTCCAAGGGCCAAGTTACACGGCCCCAAAGTCTAGGCTTTCCTCTTCGTCATTGATAACCCTCTATTTACTCATTTTCACGAAATACCCCACATCTCAACTCAAACCTCACTCGCACCCTCACTATATCCTTGCCGTAGGCCCTTCCCCCCTCTCTCTATCAAATCTCACAAAACCACAGATTCACCTTCTCATCAACACTCACCTCAACTTTAATATCAACTAAAAAACTCACCATTCTTCAAAACACAACCATCTCCTTTTTTTACACTAACTCTTCCTCTTCAATATTACCTCAGGCGTGCAGTATATACACAACTGCAGCCAGTGAGGCGAGTGAGGCATCGATGGATCCTGGAGGTGGGGTGGTGTTGAGTTTGAGCTCCACCGTCGTTGGGAATGGGGATGAGAGTTCTGGGATAATGACTGCGACAACGACGGCGGGGCAAGATGTGGTAGAGAGTGGCTTGGGGATTGGGAACCAGACGGAGGTGGTGCAGAGTTCGGGAGCTAGAGGAGAAGGAATGAGGAGGTGGAGAGTCTTGGGTGTTCTGGTTTGTGTAGGGATTGGCGTTTTGGGTGAGAGCTCGTAAGCATTTGAAGAGAAAGAAAAGAGAGCTTTATTTCATTTAGACATTTGTTTTTAAGCAACATTCAAATTTGGGGAAACCATCAAATCTTGTTATAGATACATTATTTTCTCGCATGCAACTCCATACCACGACCTATCCGAGCCAGAAGTCTACTATCTCCACAAGTAATACAGTAATATTCGCTGCGTTTGCTACCTTTGAGAGGGTAGAAAGGTTCCAATTCAGAATCGTTAGTACTTTGGCGATAAAGCATTCGGTGTGTGTTGTTGCCTCGCTGGTGCCCATTTTCTTACTTTCATTTGGTAGGATCGAGCTTCAAGAACACCCTCCTGCAGTGCTCATAGAGTTCGTATATTGTTACTAGGCACTTCAACACTTAACACGTTGTGCAGCCATAGGTGAAGAAGAGAACTGTTTATGCGGCCCAGCTTTTGTGGAAAAACATGACTCGAATGAAAATCCATTACCAAAGCCATCAATGATACACTTATGGAATGTTAAAGCAATCTGATGATTTTCCTCTTTAGGCTTTGTGTATACCATCACAAGCTTGAGTTCTCCCGCCTATATTAAAGTTAGCTCCCAGAGAATAAGACCCACTTACAAAAGCTCAATGGGTATACTTCCTAGAATCTAAGTCGATCAGCTGAGTGTAATCGGGTAACTTCCCTTTAGGCTTTGTGTATACTCTCAACAGGTTGGGGGACAGTTATCTGCAGGTGTTTAGAGGATGTCTGTTTCGGTTGTTCAAAGCTCTGAATCAGATAGTACACTTCTCAGGACGTAAGACGAGCGGTTGAGTGTGATCGAGTAATGTCTCCTTACGCTGTATTTATACACTCACCATGGGAGGGTTAGGATGGCACTTGAGGAGAGAAACGCTGCGGGCTCGGATTCTTTCACGCAATATTATTGTTTGGCGATCGTGGCTGGTGTTTCTGGTAGAGACGATAAATTTCTGGTGTTGCTGGTAAAAGTAATTGCATTCATGTTCGGTGTAAATGTGCTGCCGTAACCTTATGTCTAATTTTGGCAGTCTTTAGTATGTGCAGCGTCGATGAGAGATTTTTGGAACTGAAAGACGTTGGTCGGAGTTGAAGATGTTTTCGTCCTCTTGCTTCTGAACAGTTGCGTCCTTGGCGGGAGCTTGCTTGGCTACTCTTCTTAGCAGTGGCGGGATTCGTATTTGGGCATCAGTCGAGCCTTTGCTAGGCGTGTAGTTAGTACCATTCTGACGAACTTTGCCATGGACAGGCCCACGGCCTGATGATTTTTGTTCCATCATTGCTACTGCGGCTGATGCAGCGATTGCTTCTGCTATCTCTGGAAGTTCATACGAGAACGATAGGGAGGCTGTTGTTGGTTTCATCAGCCCGAAAAATCAACTTCGGCTTCTCTGCATCAACCAGGTTCACCTCTGTTTCTTGGCTTCAGGTGCGGTCTTTCTAGCATCAGCTTGCTTCTGCTTGGGTACCTCAGCCTTCTTCCATTTGTTCTTTGCGTAGGCGCAGAACATTGAAGCAGGTGGTTGGGGTGGGGTCTGAGAATTGATTCCGACGTTGCGTGAATCAGAGGTACTCGATGATGAGGTTGAGGTTTGAGGGGGTTGAACAGAAGTTCCAGCTTTGCTTGGAACTATGTCATGGTGGCTGCACCAGAAGATGCAGCCAAAGTTTTGCTACCATCCGCGTTGCGTGACGGTTTCTTTGACTTTTTGCCCGGGACGTTGTCTCCAGGCGGAAGGCCGGGGTCGGGAGGTCGATTGGTCGCCATGGCTAGAATTGTCACGTTGAAGTTAGCAGTGGTTCTTTGTAACGGTATGAAGAAGATATGTGGTGGAAAGGTGAAGAGGAGGTGGAGCGCGATCTAGCTCCGTCGTAGCCATACAAAAAGCATCGCATCGATGAAATTCCACTCGGAATATGTAAATCTCTGGTCCAAGCAAGAGTGCAGTGCCGTATAGTGCATGTGGGTACGTACCGATATTGTTGTTGTTGTATGAAGAAGGAAGGGTTTTTCAAAACAAAAGCGATAAAGTACTTAGCGACGTCGCAATTCGGCGAGCTATTGTGGATCACGTGTAGGAAAGTCGTTTTGAATTCACCTTTAGTAGCGAAAGGCTTTATGGATCAGGCTCAGAAGGCTAATATTGCGAGGCATTTGGTCTCAGCAGATCAACATCCTCGATTCTCATCTCCCTCATATATGCCGCATCTTACTAGAGCATCGAACATTTCTCTGGCAGAATTATACCTATGGAGTCTCTTGTGCCGCGTTATTGTGTGCCGCCGACGAGAAGGCAAAGCAAGGTATTTGAAGCAGCTATTCGTGGGTCGCCGGCATCCTGCTGGGCCGACTTGGACGCACTGCTCGGCGGCCAACACCACAATACCGAATTTGAAACAGCATAAAGTATCACAGTAATTCAGAGACTTCATTGCTATTTTGATTTTGCAATTCGCATCAGACAAGTGTTGCTGAGAACGCATAGTATTGCTGCAAGGTTGTTTCAAGAAAGGCTACCAGAACGCATTCTTGTACCCATTAACATGCGTATGGAAGAATCAATCTTTCGAACACTTTCGCATACTCTGAGTAGCTTTTACATGGTATGTTACGGGAGCGCAGTAAAGCAGGATGAAGCAGTAAAGGATTTCTTTTCCTGATATGGACTCGAGTGCCAAGTGGCTGCTTGCATATCATGAAAGCTGAAAATTGCACTGTCTAGCTAAATACGGCTGCGTATCTACAATTTCTTTTCGAGCTTGATATTACGCTCCCTTGTGGACGATTTGGATATGTTTCTGAGCATAAAAGGAGGTGAGGTTGGTTGAAGTGAGGTTGATTGATTATGTAACGAAGCCAGGCAGAATCTTGGAGGTCAGGCATTGGCTCTCGGCCCCTGGAACATCCCCAGATCCAGAATCGTCGTTTTGGCGGATGCTACTAGTCGAGAAATGAAAGTCAAATGTGAGTCAAGGTCGCCAGCGCATGTGAACTTGAGCTAGAGCTTCACAAGTTCCTACCATTGCAGGGGATGAAAGGTAAGAACATGACGGAGATACAAAACTGCTGTTGATCACCGCCACTTGCCGTGCTGGCGACGTCATGTGGGGATTGCCAGCCTCGTTTCTACAGCAGAATGCTCCATTGAGTATTCCTAATTGTTTCATTCTCCTTCTACGTTGAGGGTCCTTTTTTTGTCTCTCCCTCTGCGTTGGCTTTCGAATCCACGCAAAAGAAAGGGTATGTCCATCTCAAAGATCCTTTGTCCAAGAGCTAAACGCTTATCCCATCCCAGAACCACTCTCAAAATGTCTCATCAGCCATCTGCCATCGATACTATCAAGAGAACTACCAATTCTGCGTACGAGACGGTCACAAATACAGTAGCTCCAACAGAACAAAGCGAATACAATCCTGACAAAGATAAGACGAATTTTAAGAAAGATGCGCATGGGAACACGGTCAAGAAGGGTGATCTAAAGGATAAATTGAATGAAGCTGCATTTGGTGGTCCACCAGAGAAGGAGGAGAGTTATGTTGATAAAGGTGCGTTGCCTGGCGCCGGGGAGTCTGGATGAGAGACATACTACGAGATAAGAAACAGCGGGCTAAAGAGGGAAGTGCGCTCCTACATTCCCGTCGTCAGCAAAATGCAACAGCAAACTTCTGAACAAGAAGAAGCTGAAAATGCAGCAAAACACGAAGGTCCACCCGACAGGCCCGATCACGATGTGCAAGTAGAGCAGTTCTTAAGGAAGCAGTATCATAGCAAGAGTGGAGATGGAATGCCGAATCCCGACTCGAAGGATTAATTATAGTAAGGGTTGGGATGAGGTTTGTTTTTGGGAGCTTGCCATGGAATAGGTGTAAGTTATGGAGAAAGATTAGAGATCAGCTGGCGTCACTTAGAATCGACGGGTGAGAGCCTGTAAGTGTATTTGCCGTTTCGTTGTACATTGACTGGAAACCAAAAGTCAAAGTTTCCAGCCCATATTGATGCTGTTATCCGTCTCAGAAGTAGAATCTTGATTTATGTTCTTACTTCTTGCGTTATTTATTGCCCTGGCAAGCCGTTACTTATTCCCTTCTGAACTTAATCGTGCAACTATTATTCAAGCAGGGTTGATGTGACAGAGAAACGTCAAGTGGACTAATTTTTCCCATCTATTCGCTCTCAGTCTCTTTTTTATGGCCATAAACCTCTCCTCTAAACACGGATCGGAAGATGAATTGACGGCACAAAATCCTCTCCTTCGCTCCATCTTAGCCAGTATTGGGCTTTACCGTCACGATCTCCTAGCGGGAGATTGAACAAATATATATACGGCTCGGCAAAGCTTATTGAAAGAGCAGGCAGTTGGATGTTGGGCAGTGTGTTTTCAGATAATTTGCGTTGGTAGACGATCGCAGCGTCGAGGTTGTCATAGGTCAAAAAGGAGGTCTTGTTGACCTCCAAGTCCACAAAGGTGACGCGGAATATTCCTCGCAACGACGCCTCCACATTAACCTCTGCCAACCAAACTTCTACAAGCACATCAATTGAAATACGCAAAACAGACGGAATCATTCGAGTCAAACGAATCTCAAGAAATTATGCAGCTCGTGAGTATCCGCTCTCGTACTGTGTAATCTTCTTCTCGAGCCCAACATAGCACAGTGCCATTCGGTGCCGCTGTTGCATCGCTATCAATGACATTAACATAAACTCGTTTCAATTTACTGATAACTCGTAGTTCAAGATGCTTCTCCACCTGGTGCTCGCCATTCTTTCCCTTCTCCCCATTGTCCACTCCCTCCCCGGTACACTCGATCAAGGCTTGCAACCCACCAACGGCTCCAATGTCCCGAGTATTGATGGAACATGCGGCGCCATATCAAACTACACCTGCATTGGAAGCACTTATGGTCCATGTTGCTCCTCCTACGACTTCTGCGGCAATACCACTGCTCACTGTCTCCCGACCCATGGTTGCCAAGCTGCTTATGGCGTATGCACCGCCAACCCCGAGCACATTGTGACACCGACAGTCGATGGACAGTGCGGTGGCTACGTTACATGTGCAGGCAGTGCTTGGGATGGAGCTTGCTGTGACCGTTTCGGATTTTGCACCGACGAGACCGAGTACTGTCTCGTTGAGAATGGTTGTCAGAAGGGTCTGGGACAATGCCTTCAAAGCTCTCCTGATGGAACTTGCGGCAGCACGCATCACGAGGTGGTTTATATTTGCAAGGGTTCGCCATTTGGAGTTTGCTGCTCGGAATCTGGCTACTGCGGTTCCGACTCTGAGCATTGTGGCTTGTCCTGTCAAGGCCAATTTGGACCATGCTTGGCACCGAGCCCGGATGGGACTTGTTCCTGGGAGAGAGGATTTACCTGCCTGGGTAGTGAGTTTGGAGAGTGCTGCTCGGGGAATTCATGGTGCGGAAACTCTACAGAGTATTGCAGTGTTAAAGCGGGCTGCAATCCTGGTGGAATTGACAATCCATATCTGGGTGTTTGCATGTAGCCATGATTAGGGAGGCTGTTCTACAGGTTGTGGCACAGTAATGGCCCATGATTGCGTCAGCGTGAGCTGAGATTAAACTCCATTTCCACTTGCGAGTCATCCGCAACAACTCATTGCGTGGCTTTAACGCTCTACTGAGAATAAAATTGCAACTACAGCTTCGCTCATTGAAACAACGTGATGCACGCCTTTCTTTTTAGACCATGCTTATCTGAATGGCCCATGAGACCGGCGAGCGGAAAAAGCTGAGTACCGTCTCGCTTTGAAAAGCCATCTTCGTCAAATAGGTGATTGTTGCTTCGAGAAGATAACAAGCTGTGAGAGCCAGGGATTCCTCTAGCTGCTCTCTGAGTTGTGCCAGATTCATGTTGTGTTTTGAAGCATATCCGTCTGACGGTCACAATAACTGAACCCCTGCGAGATTCAAATATTTACTTTACAAGGGCGGTAAAAGGGGTAGCGAATTGATCATGTGACAGAAACAGGGCTTGCTCACTAGCGCCAAAATTAGCTCGCGAGCCACAAAAACTCGAAAATCTTCGCGACTTCAAACTTTTTCTCTTCATCAAAAAGTAACAGAGCCAGCCACGACCTCCACCTCGAATTTGCAACAGTGGTGTGTTGCCAGCGCTCTTAACGGAGCGTGAGGCTCTGGAGATGGATAATTTTGCTATGCAAGCTCCTTGATAGGAAGTTTGTCTCCCGTGGGTCTTCTTAATTGAGGGCGAGGGGAGGTGAATGTCGATGATGGGAGACAGATCGCTGTCACGAATGAGGATTGATACCTGATATATGGGCATACTGGATATTGAGCAGAGGCGGATTGAACCTTGAATGCATGGAAAGCAGGCAATGGGCTGGAGCAAGCATAGAGCTGGCATGGATTCGGGAGCTGTACCTACGATTTCGATCGAGAAAATATCGAACCATGTTCTAAGCCGACCATATCTTCATAAAGTTCGAGCTCTGCTGCGGCCGAAAGCTGGAAGCTTGTGCGAATGACTGGTGCCATGACCTCTCCCTTCTCTTACAAATACGCAGGAACAGTGACCGCGGCAGCCGAGCCGGGAGGTTATGATCTACAGCAGCATACAAGAGAATTCCAATTCTCAACTGCACGTGGTGATGGTAGTCGTGCCTTCAAGACCGCTCATCTTTACACTGGTGATGACGTTGGACTTTGTCGCGGCGGCTAACAAATGACTAAATTGTACTATTCCCAACCTAAGATTCCTAATTCAATCCTCGGTACAGTATGCTCTTCTCGTAAATCCCATCGGAGTTAAGATTAATGATCGGCAGTTTATAGGACGTGGTCCATTCCGGTCTTCCGAGCTTGTACTCTTGTCGTACTAGATCAGGCACCGTTTTGTTCGACATGCGGGGACAAGCTGATCCTGTGTTGGATTCTACATTACCGCATAGCTTCTGCTATTACGTCGATGGCAAGTACCGGCAAGAGCTCCAAGGTGGGCGCCGTATTTCATATAATCTGGGATGGGTAGGTCAGTCTCTCTTGTTTCTTGCTGTAAGAATTTCTCCTTGAACCTTCGTGATGTATTTCTCCGCCATAACAGCGCTGGCAGTGCTTTCCGCTTCTGCATCTGCAAAGCGATGTATTAATGCCATCGTCCCGGTCAATCTGTCTGCTCGACAGGCAGTTTTCAACCTCGCTGTTCCTCAGACCAACCTTGAAGCCACTGACTTCATCTTGAATATGACCCAACAAGGTAGAAACTTCACCGACATTGTTCTTACTGGATACAATACGACGACAGGAACATACAATATCAGCACACAGTTCTGTATGCCTACAAATGCTAACAGCACAAACCCTACTGTTCAAGTCTTGACTCACGGCATCGGCTTTGACAAGACGTAAGTCTTACACAAATGTTTCAATCATCAAACGCTCATCAGTCGCAGATACTGGGACTTGTCATTCAACAACTACAACTATAGCTATATCAATGTTGCCACAGATCAATACAAATACTACACTCTCAGCTTTGACCGTCTCGGAATCGGCAATTCCTCTCACGGCGAACCCCTGAACGAGATTCAAAGCTTCATCGAGGTTGCGGCCACAGTTCAGCTTACACAAATGCTGCGAAATGGTACCTTCCCAAGTGTCAATCAGACATTCAGCAAGGTCGTGCATGTAGGACATTCGTTCGGGTCAGCTCAAACATACGCTTTAGCCAATATGTATCCGAACATCACAGACGGTATCGTCTTGACTGGATTCTCGATGAACGGATCTTTTGTCAGCTCTTTCGCAGCAGGAGGCAACTTTCAACAAGCCAACCGTAACCAACCCCTCCGCTTCAGCAACATCACCGGCCTCCAGGCTCAGAATGTTCTGTCGATGTATGCTGAGCCTTTAGTTTCATACATCTCGCCGATTGACTTGACCTCTCTTCCTGCGCCCCAGGCACTGCCAAATGGCTACTTAGTCACTTCAGATATCGAGGGCAACAAATTACAGTTCTTCAAGCCACATTACTATGACCCTGCCATCTTGGAGTTGGCTGAGAGGACAAAGCAGCCAGTTACCGAAGGCGAGTTTTTGACGCTCGCATCTGCGCCGATGACGAACAACTTCGCTGGACCAGTCTTGTTGATCGCCGGAGGTCAGTCAAGTCGCCTTCTCACCCAAGCAATGTTAATTGTTATATAGATTCCGATCTCCCTTATTGCGGAGGTAACTGCCTCGCCACTGGTGGTGTTGCAGAATCAATTCCCGCGATGGTCAAGATGAACTTTCCCAGCGTCGCCGATAGCAATTTTTCGGCTGTTATACAACCGAATACTGGTCATGGCCTCAACCTACATTATAACGCCACGGGTGGCTACGATGTCATCAATACCTTCTTGGACTCAAAGGGCTTGATGAGTTCTTGAGTGCTGGAGCAGGAGTAAATGAGCAAATCAGGAACGAGACAAACTATATGCTTATGATGGAAAGCAACAATTAGAACCAAATATATAATCCATAATATAAAAACGCTCGCTCGAAAAGTTTCCAGTTTGTTATCTTACCCCCATCTCTCAAGATGATTTCCTACCACCAACGTTTCTATTCTGGCTATCGACGCTAAACCACGTGCTAAATATGACCTGGAACACCCCTGCAACTGAACCCACTCGGGGCGGAATCAACGGATTTCGATCTCACATAAACAAGATTTTTCTTGGTAGTTCAGATCGCAATCTTTGCGATTTGCAACAAAAACCCCAGAGATCTGCCATCCAATCTAACTCGAACCCGCTCCACCATAACACTCCGTCACGTGACGGAATATATTTCTTACTTGTTATGTTCTATTCTGGTTGCACGCCTTTTCAGGAGAGCGGCTTGCCGATTGGAGAATTGGTGAGAAGAAAAAAGATACCTTCCTTATCAAGATGAGAGGGAACGCCACTGATGCGGTGGGACGGATCTTATTCTCCTCAAGCTTCAGACTTTCCACTTTTCGTCTCGGCCCAGGACCTTATTCTCCTTAAACTTCACACTTTCCGCTTTTCGTCTTCACCACGGCTTCGGTGGCTTGTCCGAACGTCCCGAATGCAACGACGGCTGGTCTGTTTGAGATTATTTAATATCTCGATTCTTGACATCAGGTACGGAAGAGGGAGCGTAAGGCTAGTGTTTCGGGGCTTTCTGGAAAAGCACCGGAACCGTCACTTGACCGTGCTATCGGCGCCATAGTTCACTGGTGCTTTTCCTTCGTCAACGGGACTTGCTATTTTGATCATTTGATGTCTCTCGGTCTGCTTGAAAGTTCTCACCAGTATTTTAGCATACAAAGTATGGATGGAGGATCGTCGTAAGAACGAGCACCCTCCATGCCATTAATCGTATGCTACGTTTCACTCCCGAATCGAATAGATACCCTCGACCAGCTGAGTGTACAGCCCACAATTCGGGCTAGAGCCCGAGGACCTACGCAATTCTGATCCGATCCCTAATTGAGGCTTGCTCTGTTGGCGGTTCTCAGCCAAAAAGCATGTGTTGCATGGCCTCGAAAAAATACATGCATAAGCGTGAACAACTGCAGGCACATACTTTTGTTCACGGTCCCAAAGCGTCGGCGCTCCAATGAACAAGGCCGCATAAAAATACGACCGATATCAAGCCCCCTATCTTTCCTGCACGCGGGGCCGTTCTTCCCTTTCTAGAAACTGGCAACCCCTCTTGCCACCTTCTCGTCATGACCTTCATGCATCACCTTCCGCTCACAATCCTGTTCCAGTAGGCAAAGAAAGCAGCGAGGAAGTACGTGGCGACCAGGGCCGTGACCATTCAGGCTCATGTGCTCCCGATTTCTGACCTCCAGAGGGCCTGCAAGGATTCTCCCGACCCTATCGTAGGAACTGGGTTAGCCGGCGACGCGGCGGCAAACTCTAAGTGCTTGCCTTTGCGCCGGCGAGCACCTCGGATTGGGTCATGGTGCAGATGCAGGTCGTGACGGGGCTGGACCTTTCCTTTTTCTCGAGACCGCCTTCTTGACCTGTCTATTTGGGGCTATTGAATTGTTCTGGGGAATCTCCGTTTGAGGGAGCGCGCGGGGAAACATGTTTGGTGATTTTCCTGGGACTGATATTCAAACGACCCCTCGTGGGGCACCAATCTATCGTGAACAGCGAACGTGAATCATGCTGCCAGTGACATGCGCGCGATTGTGGGAGCGTGATGCGTGCTGGGACTTGGTCGCATCAAGATTCATGCTTTTGGAGGCCACGGAGCAAGCCGCAGCATGGGCGGGCGATTGCAGCCAAGCAGTTGGCTCGCCCCAGACTCTCTGGCGTCGACAGCAGGCGGGAGAGGGCTGGGAGCTGTCCCTGGTGGTCCGGTCTGGCGTGGTATGTAACCAATAAAGGCCAACCCTAGGGTGTCCAGCGGAAGGGTGTCTTGGGCGGTAGCCAGGCACATTAGCACACCAGACATGCACACCAGACATCTTCACGGGTCCATATTCGTACAGCCATCTCAGGTCGTGCTGCAAATTGCAACTTCGTGACATAACCCTTCAAAACCGTCAATTGTCCTTGAGAATCTCCCTGGAATTGCAATCGCCGTTCATCAGGGGCACTTCAGCACGCCTGTCAGGATTAGCTTGCGGATAGGAGGCCGAGCGCATAGGCGAGATAGGAACTGGAAGGGATCTGTGCCTTGACACTTGGTGCGAGATTGGACCATTGGACCAAGGTGCGTTGAGGAGAACCACGAGCTTTGCCTGCTTCTTCCACTCCTCCCCAACTGTTCGTCCTCATTCCTTTCGCGACAGCTCGAGGACGTCCAGCACTTTCAATTCTTGGGGTTACTTCAGAACTTTTTTGTTTCTGAATTCGGGACTGAATTGGCGATCATTGACGAAGTTTTACTGGACTAATTGGCCAATTTGCAGTCACACGCCTCGATCATTTCCAAAGAATCACGCCAGCTCGATTGCTCACAAACGATATATTTCTTGAGGAACCACTTCTGCCGAGCAGACCTGTGGTCAATTAATTGTCGCTTTTTCCCACTGTTCAGCACTTCTACTTGTTCCGCTCCTGCTTCATTCGACAATTGCGTACGCAAGCCTCCCAACAAAGCTTCACGACCACACCGACGAAAACCTTTTCATTCTCAATCTACACACCCAAACGCGTCCGCAGACGATTGCAATCATGTCTGAAGTCATCAACGAGAAGGCGGAAGCCAATACCAACGTCCTCACAATTTCTCGGCCCTCGCCAGCACGTCAAGTCTCGAATCAATCCATCAACATCATGTCCACGATCGAAGACATTGATTCCACACACAGCATGACTCCTCCAGCTACAGCCACCAACGAGAAGTTCCCTGCCGCCACGTCCTCACCGTACTACAATCATCAAAAACAAGCCTCTGAATCGAAACAAAATATCAACGTCGTCCACTCCTCCTTCGACCACGATCTCGAGGCACAAACCCTGACCCAACAAAAGACCGAGGCAAGCCAGAGCAAGACAGGCCTGTTGAAGAAGAAATGCACAACAAATGTCGACCCAG
Source organism: Stipitochalara longipes BDJ (assembly GCA_009732865.1). Lineage (NCBI taxonomy): Eukaryota > Fungi > Ascomycota > Leotiomycetes > Helotiales > Hamatocanthoscyphaceae > Stipitochalara > Stipitochalara longipes. The sequence goes on along the minus strand of ML769344.1, from coordinate 1,284,124 downwards.
CGTGGCCTGGACGCGATCAATTGAAGATGCGGAAGAAGCAGATGAAGCGGGAGAAAGCGTGCTGCGGATGGTGGGTCGGGATGGACAGCAAGAAAAAGACCTTGGTCAAGGTCCTCATCTTCCTGGTTATTGTTGCGTTGGCGACTGGCCTTGGGATTGGCATCAGCAAGGCGTTGGATACTGGAGCGTGGACGAAATCGGGAGCGAACACACCAATCAGCTAGAGGATCACTGCTGATGTATGTCTTCGTCTCTCAACTTTCTGCCGTATTTGCTAATTGTGTCCAGGCTCCGGCATCGTACTCCTCCTTTCCTCAATTCCCCGACCACAAGGTCCTCGAACCTCAGCACGGTTCGATATAAGCTGCGAACGCTACCTTCTCTTTACGCCGACCTTCACGGCATTTCCTTGTAAATATTTCAGCGCTTCGCATCAGTCTCATACCCACGCCTGGCGTTCCGGCGTTCAGCATCCCAGTAACGACTCTCGACACGACAGGTTCCCTCTGAATCCTCGAATGTATCTTGCAGCTCGGTGTGCATATGGCGGATTTTCGATATGGCCCTATGGCCTGCTTTTCCTTTGCCTGATGATAGGAGATTGTGGTCTTTCTTCTCGAAGGTCGAGTTCGATGATGATAATTGGGAACTGAAGTTGTATAGAGAATGCAGAAACAGAGCATTCAAATAGGAATAGATAGGCTTGTGTGCCCTTGAACGAACAGAGACTTCTGCCATCACCTCTGCTGCCCCTGGCTTGTCCTATACCTTCACTTTCCCACCCACCATTTCTCACCTACCGTGCTCCAAAACGTATCTGCTCGACTGTAGGCCAGAGCTTAGCAGTAAGCCAAGCTCGTGGGATCTTGCGCAGAGGTCTCAACACCCGTAGCTTTCGGATGGCCTTCAACCTCGTGGAGAAAGAAACAGCGAAGAAAATGAGGGAAACAACCAGCTTATAAACAGCAGACCTCAGCTGCCATAAGCAAGCTCTCCAAGTGGGGATTCGGGTCTTTAAGTCCGCTGCATCCGGATTTGTTCACCCGAGCCGGGTGGTTTTATGCAGGCTGTGCAAGATTGTGCTGGAGCATAATTTAGCGAGACACTTCCTCTTGCTCTTGATTGACTTGCTCTTCCAAAAGCTTGAGGTACAGGATATCAGGACAGAGCTCATTAACTTCCGGTTTATAATTCTGCTTAATTTGGACACGTTCAGAGAACATACTATCTTACAAGGCGGTTGAAAGATCACTCGTGTTTTGCAAAGTGTTATAACACAATACGATTGCTAAGCAAAACACTACAGTCATTCCTCCTGGACTTCACCCCCCCTTAAAAACTCCAGACTTTGATCTGACTGAAAGGGCCATGGAGAATGGATCTCGAAGAACCATCACGTGATGATGTCAAAGTCTAGATTCGTCGCTAGAAGCCGTCTCAAGCAGTCTCATACATTGTCTACATGTCAGAATCAAGCTTGTTTGCCGGCTGATTTTGCTTCAAGAGTATACATCGCCGGTGCGATATCGCGGACACTAACAATCTATCCACCCATCGGAGTGCCGAATCTGACATCTTATCCAACCTTATCCCGACATCATTATCAGGTGTATCTGTATGAGGCAAACGCTCGATAAGAAACATGGAAAAATAATCACCATTGTTAAGCATACCTTTCGTGTGGTCAGGAAATGGTCAAGATTGTGAAAGGCGGGTCTGCTGAATGCCATCGGGAGTTGGCAGCCGACGACCTATCAGCGCGCCCGTGAAGCTTGTACCCACGGGGTAGCTCCCTCTTTGAGAATGCTCAATCCCCAACGAGATCCAGAGCGCGGCGCAACCTCGCGCTGACTCGCTGGAGTCTGGACTTGAGTGGAGCTGCTTGACAGATATGTCTGTAACACGGAGCACAAGAGCTATCCCGATATCTTGGGCGATAAGAGCATATCCAAGCCAAGATGTTAGTGCATGCAGCAGTACCGGTATCCTGGATTTATATAGATGACTCGGTTCTGTAGATCTGTTCTGTCTTTTTCGTAGCTTATTTATTTCATCGGAGATTTCTCCAATATAGCTTCAACCATGGATCGTGTTCGCCAACGTGTCGTGAGCCTTCCGGCTGCTATCAAGGGCGTGCCTGCTGCTATTGTTGAAGCTGTTCGTATGAAGGAGACTGATGAAGATCTTGTCAATCGTTTTGGACAGCACAAGTGGTCGAATGAGGATCTTGATCCTGTCAAGTAAGTTTTCATAACTCAAGTTATCTTCAATTTGCTGACATGTTCCTAGACCAGAGCGACGAAACTGGACGTGAGTCTTGTCACCAACTTCGTTCTCTGTTGAACTTCTAACATGATTTTTTAGGACGTGGACTTTCTTCTCATACTGGATTGGTGAAAGCTGGGGTATTTCACTCCTCCACCTGGCAGAATACAATGGCTGACCGAACCGTTCAGGTGCTTCGACATGGAGTGTTGGTAGTTCTATGGTTGCAGGCGGGCTCGTGTGGTACGATGCAATGATTGCAATCATCATTGGTCATCTCATTGGCAGTGTGCTGACTGTTTGGAACGGTCGGGGAGGAAGTATCTACCACATTGGTGTACGTAGTTTGATTTCCAGCATGACAACCCAAGAGCTGATATGATATAGTTCCCTGTTTGGATTCGAGCAACCTTCGGTCCCTGGGGTGGTCTCATTCCGGTTGGTATCCGCTGCGTGCTCGACATGGTGTGGTTTGGAATTCAGACCTATTTCGGTGCTTTATTCCTCGACATCGTGTTTCAATGCGTCTTTGGGTAAGACCATTTCTTTCACCCAGGGCTGCAATGCCTCATACTTCGCCCTCAGAATCCTAACAGTCTACTAGACACTCCTGGACCAACATGCACAACTCACTTCCCGAATCTGCTGGAACAACTACAAGATTTGTGGGTCTCTCCATAAAGCTTCATATGAGAGTGATCACTAACTTCTACGCAGATGGTTGCGTACTTCCTCTACTGGTGCTTTCAATTTGGATCCTGCTTCTTCAGACCCGATCAATTGAGGTGGCTCATCACACTCAAAGCCTTTACGATCCCATTCGCATGTCTTGGTCTCTTCATCTGGTCCCTCGTTAGATCTGGTGGACCCGGTTCGTTCAAGGCTCTTGCCGTGACAACCACATCCACTGCTAGCCACCGCGAAGTCGTAGCCTGGGGCATTGTAGCTGCTATCAACAATGCCATCAACGGAGAGTTTGGTCCTCTGATTGCATCTGAACGTATGTCTCCCATCCAACACTCTTGGTAACAACACTGACATTGCACCCAGCCGATATCACTCGATATGCCAGAAGACCTAGAGACCAGATTGTGGGACAACTCTTCGCAGCTCCTTGGTCTGCAAGTTTCACTGCAACAATGGGTATAATTGCCGCGTCGTGCACAGGCAAGATTTGGGGCACTGCCATTTGGAACCCGGCTGGCATCTTGGACGCAATCTTGGCAGAGAACAACGACCCTAAGACCAAGTTTGCCGTCTTCCTCGGTAAGCTCATACTTCCTCAAAGATACATAGACTAACAAACCAGTGGCCTTCACGTTCATGGTCGGCCAAGTCGGTACTAACTTCATCGCGAACCTGATCCCATTCGGCGTCGACGCCACAGCCATGGCACCAAAATACATCAATATCGTGCGTGCGCAAATTATCTGCTGCTTCATTGGCGGCTGGTGCATGGTACCCTGGAAAGTGCTCGTCTCCGGCGCCGTCTTCCTCTCCTGCATCACCGGAATGGGTATCTTCATGGGCTGTCTCGTCGGCATCATGCTCGCTGATTACTTCTTCATCCGGAAGGGCAACTACTTCATTGAAGATCTGTATACCTCTGATCCTAACGGGCGGTATTGGTACTTCCATGGATTCCATTATAGGGCATTTGTTGCATATGTTTGCGGTATTTTCTTGCCGTTCCCGGGATTTTTGGGCACCCTTGGCGTCAAGAGTCTTGCTGCTCCCCTTGGACCGGCGATGAAGCTGTACGATATTGGTTATCTGACCAGCACGTTCACGGCTATGGCTGTGTATACTGTGCTCTGTAAAATTAGTCCTCCACGTAACGTTGCTGAGGCCAGGACCATGCCGTTTGAGGCGATGGGCGAGAAGGAGGTTCTCCATGGATTGCATGGCCGACGCAGCGATAGCGAAGATGTTGAGGACGTTGTGGTTAATGAGGAGAAGAAGGTTTAAAGTGTATAGAAGATGGATAGAATGATAGAATGATAGATACTTGCTAGATGGTTTGAGGAATATTGCACCTTCCGCAATATTCGATAATGATAGTTTAATGATGCAAGAATCCAAAATACTGAATCCAGCTCTGACCATATTCAACTCAAAACTTTTTCATCCATAGGAGATCTGACTGGGAACATTCATAGTCGACCTGCTAGTTATCACTACTCTTCAGGAGTTGTTCTCGCACTTAAACTCACTTGAAGCCACTTGAAGCCCAAGAGGTTGGAGCAACACTCCCAAATTCCTCATCCCAACAAGCACATCGGTCTCACTCCGATTCAGCTGTCTCAGATGCCACGTCGTACTCTTTGGCATCAATATCATCCCACATAACCATATCCGCTGCTTGTGTGGTAGGCTCCCGTTGCCGCGCTGATCGACGCATCCAACTGTCATCATTTGCAACCTCTTTCTCCTCGAGATTAGGTACATTCGGTAGGGTTGAGAATATGCGAACTCTTTTGGGGGATGGTGGAAGATCGTCGTAGATATCGTACTCATCGTCATAGAGAGTTACCTTTCGAGGTTGCAGAGGAGGCTTCGCCTTGGGCGCGTACGCCTTTCGTCGAACCAAAGATTGTGAACCCCTAATGGAGGTGTCATGATTCGTGTGATTATAGGCCGGGATACTTTGACTAGTGGTCTGGAGGCACAGATCTCAGTGCATGCTTTGAGAAGCGGGGCTAGTTCAACTTACCCGTCTCGAATCATCCTTCGTATAGTTCACAGGTCTCGGCAAACTTACATGGCCTACCCGGTCCACCGATTGTCTTTCTTGTTCTGACATCTCATTATTCTCTTTAATTAATCTCTGGGTAGGTCGGGGTATCCTCATTGGGCTGTGGGAAGGCTGCCTGTCTTGCGAGGGAGGCAATGGAGACGGCAATGGGTCTTGCAAAAGAGATGATATAGGTGCGGACAAACGTCTGCTATCAACGACTTGGTCTACTTGGCCTCCTGAAATTCGAGGTATTGCAGTTCTCGATGTAGTTGATAAGGCAGATGCAATGTGAGTTGTTTGATTAGACAAAGATGTCGTGGTTGACGAGGACGTAATTGCATCATTTTGGTCGCCCAATATTTCGGATTCTCTGTCTCCATAGTTGTCGACCTAGCAAAGGCTTAGTATAATAGCTAATAAATCTAGAGCAGAACAGTTGTAGACAGCCCACAACACGTGAATTATTAAGTTATCGAAAGACATTCAAGATTGTACATACTTGTTTCCTTGTGCCTGGCCCTAGCTCATAGCTCACAGCAAGGTTTTTAGAAATCTCCTGAGGCGTGAAGAGGGCTTGACGATAATGAGCTTCAGATAGCAGAATTTGTCGAATTCTTCCCTTCGTTTTGGCGGGCTTTGTCCACGACCATGTTTTGACCCAATACTTTGTCCCAACCTCTCGCATCTGCATCTGGATCGAATAACGAAGGATCCAAAACGTATCGTCATCGGAGGTTTCAAGATTGTTGATGTCAATTCCAACTTTTTTGAGGTTCCACTTGAGTTTCTCGGAGGTTTCTGGCGTCGGGACTGAAATCGTTAGCAACTGCAGCTTCAAGTTATATTGGAGAGACTTACGTGGAGTTCCATCTAACGTGACCCATGTTCCATTCTTTAATTGGAATATGAGTTTCTCATTGGCTGGTGGGGTGTGATTGAAGGTGAGTATGGTTTCGCCGAATGTGATATCTTCTTTGCTCTTGTCAAAGTAACGCCTCCTTGCATCCTTGAAAGAGGACTCGGATGCAACCTCGTACATATCATTGGACTTTTTGACCATGGCCTCAGTTCCCTAAAACCCAATCAGTCTACACTTCACACGCACATGGACGACCGTGAAGTCACCTGTTTGGCAAGCCACTGCGCGGCAAGATACCATTCCTCTCCTCCGTAGTCATCTGTCTGAGTATAGAGGTCACCATAGACTGGGGAATTTCTGATTTTGTCCGTAACTTTGACGAAGGTGGTGACAGCTTTGCTTCGGAGAATAGGTCTCCTGACAATAAAAGGTGCGCAAGCTCTAACAAGAACAGCACCTCTTGCTACATGGCCTTTACTAGTAAATGTCAGAACCCTATCACGTTTAACATCACTATAGCCTTACTCTGCTGAAAGTCGGCATATTTTCAACTCTTTGAAGTGCTTCTCTACAGCTCGCATCACATAAGGACTCGCGAAGAGTCCACCACCAAGAACGAGAAACTAGTAGTGTTAATTAAAAGAGCTTTTCGGCCAGATCAAGGACATGCCTGGACAGGGAGGCCACGCCTCAAGTGACGATCCATAGTTCTGAATAGCTTTTCAATACAAATATCGAAACAGTCGGCAATATCTTGGCTAGAGGTCGATATCAGGAGAGTTGAAATGAGGTCGGTCGATCATCCAAGAACTCACCGAGATAGTTCAACCTCCTCGCCTTGAGCTTGGAACACAAAATTATCATCATCGTCATCATCATGTCCAAATCTGCGCTTGTAATGTTCATCGAATCGACGACGAAATTGATCGAGCAACCAAGTTCGATTTGGCTTATTTTGAGCGACTAGCTTTCCAATTTTTTCCTCCACAAGATTGGAAATCGATTCAGCACCACCGACCAAGCCTGTGATCGTTTGAGTTTTAAGTTGCAAGCTGAGGAAAATGAAACTGACTTTCGCTCTCGTATTCCTGCTCGAATCCAAGTGATGGTTCGAACTTCTCAAGCCGAAATCGGACAATGCACTTTCAAAGTCAGAGAGGTTTGGTTTAGAACAATTCGAGACGTACACAAGTACCACCTCCTCCGTCAACAACCATATATCTCCCTCCAATCTAATAGCCGTCATCTGAGTATCATGGTCCTGCATAGGTTTTCAAGGAGATGCGCCCACCTTGAACTCGTTAGGATTTGCTCCATCGTGTAACCATGAACGAAACATGGCCTCTGGTTCCGAGACCAGGAAAACCTGGCCTCTTCCGATGGGATTTAACATAAAAGCCTCATGGACTTGATCGTGGGCGAGCACCTAGGAGGTGACAAGTCAATACTACCCAGCCATGAATCCAAAATTCAAAGACACAGTAACTGTTAGGGGTGCATGATAAAGTATCTGGAAACCTTAGGGAGAAGAGGAGGAAGCTGTAGAATTTACAGACCGAGCGTCCAGGTGGGACTGTGACGGCGATTTCAATGTCTTTCATGTCAAAGCGACCGATTGACTCTTTCAACGAAAATAGACCGTCATCATGGCGAACCAGCAGGTCCTTGTAGATGAGTTTGACCCAATCTCGAAGAAGATCCAAGCGGGTCATCTTTAAATGAGCCAACTTTCGAAACAGGTCATCTCGAATTGTTTTGACTGTAGGGTCGCTCTGGTCATCATGGAACAGGAGCTTCCACTGTCGAAAGTGTCTTTCCATGTCGAAATTCCTCGATTTGGGGCCTTTAAAAGCCATTTCAAGGCCATTGCCAGTCTTTGGAACCTTTTGGGAGTTGTAGAGAACAGCGGTGATTGGCCACTTCGAACCGGCTTCGTAGGAATCCTCCCAGCCACCATATAGTTTGACATCAGGTGCATTATGATCCTCGACGAGAAGTCGTTGACCGGTAGCCAGACAACATCGCGTTGTTGCTAAATCAATGCCAATGCCAAGCTTGCTAGGATTATTCGAGAATCGTTGTACTTTTACAGCAACATAAGCGGGCGGAGTAGAGCCTGGAAAGAGCAAACGGACCTTGAGCAACATCAAAAGAGGCGCCCCGGAATATTGACTGCGACATCATTGAGCCACATATGACAGAGAAATTGAGGGGACATCGACGATACAAAAGAATATGGGCGAGGGTTCAGTGCAGAGTCTGGGAGGGCAGGAATACTGCTTGAAGTCTTAATGTGAGGATCAAGAGAGAATTGTGAAAGACGAACAAAACTGGTTTCATGGGGCCAGCTGCGACCAAGCATTTCTTCATGCCCAACCACTTTCTGGCACAACTATAACAACAAAGAATAACACGCGATCCCGTTTCCAACCGCGTCTGGTTGCCTAACGCGATCGATGATCACCTCCTATCCCCCCCTTGCCCCTGACTATAGCGGCAGGAGATGTTGGAAATGAGTGAAGCCAGGGAGCAGGGGTCTTTCCGATTGGACAATACTCAAACATTTACGTGCAAGTTTCCGTAAGTGCTCCCAATTATTGGTTTGCCTCGTTGTAAGGCAGATTTTGCATTGCGAAGTAGTTCGCAAAGAAGAGGCTGGGCTTTTCATAGTCAAGGCCATTCCCCTCGATTCCTCGAACCTGACAACTCAGACATCTCAACGAGCGACCCCTACACTTTCTGTAATATGAAGTATTCATTTAGAAATGCAGAAGGCAACAAACACCACGACCCGAGCGCAGAAGCTCATTCTGGCACCTGAGCTTTCATGTGCTATTGCCTCGTCCACCCTTGGAAGCGAAACGGCTAGCCACAGTTTCTCCAACGAATTACATTCTGGTGAGAACATTACTCAGGCATTCGACAAGTTGGAAAAATGCCATGCAATTTACGACTCTGACGGCTCAACTCTGAGTACCAACGTGTCGATGGAGGATCCGTCTCAGCAGCAACAGCTCTCGCATCTGCCTCTGCAAACAAACCAAGGCAATACTCTCTCGCAGCTTCCTCCTGCAGACGATCCATCCGAAGAAGAGGTCATCTGCACTGCGCTTGAACCAGCACCAGAACGACATGCCCGTCTATCACAAGTTTTCGACAAACAGGGTCGGTTGAACAGTCGATGGAAGCGTTTACGACCCCGAATCGTTACTGCTAAAGAGCAGCGGAGACGTCAGATCACGGCAAAGAAACAGAAGGTTCAGCCAGTATTGGAAGCTCCCCTCGGAGTTTCAAAAGACTTCAATACCCCACCAGCGGCACAGATGACAAAGGCAATCGATGCTCAGATGACACCCGTGGAGGGTTCAATCCCTTCTCCAAGCGGAGATCCCAATGTCCGTCCGACCCATAGTCCTAGTCACCTGGATGTGCTCGTAGACCCCACGCGTTGTGTTGCCCCTCCCGAGAATTCATCCATTTCTCCATCGCAAGTCAACAAAAATCTGCCAGCAGCTGGAACTTTCTCATCCTTGAACAGGAAAAAGAATGCTGAGCTGAAGACCTATAGTTACAAGCGAAACCAGAACATCCCAGGATATCTAACACCAGCACAAAATCACGCAGAATATGGGCATTCCGCAAGAAGTCTTCGATCTGGTCTACCTTCAAAGCCAGACCAGCCCTCCCAACCCTTTCCAACAATCAATATTATCCACAGTGCGCAAGAACATCTAGCTCTCCCAGCGGGATTGGCTCCTCTCTCGAACACATCGTCTTCCACCTCGGCCAGAAACAATGACGGCATCACCATAGATCCATTCGAAGCGCGAAAGCGAATATCTCCTTCACCATCATTATCTGAATCAAGACTTGTCCTCCCATCCCCGTCAGCACGCGAGCAGGCGACAGCTGCACGACTCGTTCATGACAAGATTCAACAGCAACGCTCCCGGAACTCATCATTTTGTAATACGTGCCGTAAGAACGGTTGTTCATGCGAACCTCCTCAAGAATCGCTCGAGGAGATCTTGTGCAGTGAGCGTGACTGCTACAGGAAGTGGTGGGGACTCGAAGATCTCTGGAATCACTGTGGAATCAAGCTCTGTGATGCGCAAGAAACCAAGCGAAAATTCAATTGCTGGTTTTGTCCTCAGTGTTCGAACAAAGCTCGGGTTCTTCTTGATGCAATATCGACAAACTCTTCGTCCTCTCGTCATCCACCAATTGATATCCGAGAAAGATCTGGACGTCTAGCACTCAATGATAGTGCATGGCCTGAGGATACTGATATTCGAGAGCCATTGCAGGCCCTCAGTGGAATTATGCAACAATATACTGGTACTAAAACCATGGCTCGCAACCACTTATCACTGATAAATCCACAAACACGAATTCTCGACATTCCATGCATACGTGACGAGACCTTGCAACCAGCTGAGACGGTTCAACATGCGATCAATGCCCTCCGCAAGATCCTAGATGTCCCAAGAGGTGTTCTGATCCGGCAAAAGATAACAGGAACAAAGCTACAAGACACGCCTTGCTCAATTTGGATCCGTGGCATACTATCATTCCTCATTACTAACTTTGTGTTCCACTCTGGCTCGCCGTTCGAGGATGTCACACTATGGAGGAAGATCCTGGCTAAGTGTAAGCAATCCAACCAAGTCGATTGAACTAGTAATGGATCCTTTGCTAACGTCTGCGAAGCCGTTTGCTCTCACGACCAAGCGGAAAATCTCATACACGACTACCGCATACAAGTCATGAAGGCATACGAGGTATCCTCCAAGGCTCCCGAAATCCCACCAGAATTCCAAGATCGCCAGTCCAGACGAGTTCAAGACTTCATCGAGCATCTCAACCTCACTATGCTCCCGCTGGTAGGTGGCGACAATGATGTGCAAGCACGCCATAAAAGGATGGCAAACATTGCTTCGGAACTGAATTTGAAAGTGTTCGCATATAGAGGAACATTCGAAGCGGTCAACCCGCAGATGCATGCCTTGTTTGATCCCGAGTGCCACGCGGAAGAGAATCCGGAGCCTGGATATCCAGATTTGGTGGGACGATGCATAATCGTGACCACCGTTATGGGTGTCAGATTTAAGCATCCAGAAAAGGGTTGGAGGACGTGTTCTCAGGCTAGAGTAGAACTATGGCCACCGGAAGACGCGCTGAAGGGCTCGCCACAGAGCAGATTTCCTTTCCCTGGCGCTCCTAGCGGCGGCTCTTCAAATCAGATGATTCGGACTGTACCAAAGAAACGCCCGGTCGACGATATGGATTGAGCTACCTCGTAAGTCAATGAAATATTTTCTTCGATCTCGGCCCCAATCAAACCAACAAGGCCCGGAATTCGGTTGCCTTCCGTTGTCAGCCATCGACATATCTGGCTTCCTCCTGTCAAAGCTAATTTATAGAAACAAGTACCGAAATATCATCGCTCGTCACAACTTTCAACCATCTCTAGGTCCAGCTTGCTCTCACACAATGATATGTGAACAACTTTTGGACGTTTCCCTATCTAAAATTATCAAAGCCTCTCATTTTTGTAGTTCGATCTCTCGCAGTTGAGATCTTCGTAACATGAGCCACATTGTGAATCGAAAGCATCTCCCCAGCAACGAGGATTTATCACTCAACTATATCCAACACCAAGAATAGGGACCTTCAAAACTGGAAGGCAGTCTGAAAGGAAATATCAGCTTCCTCAAACGTCTGTATACACAACTAGTGACACAGGCACTTCAAATAACGGCTTGCAGCCATGCATTTCATTCATCTCTGCTGTGCAACGTATGCACGCAACTACTCAATAGATACACCATCCAATCTCCCCCTTCTGCCTTCTATTCCCATCCTATCCACTCCCTTGCAATATCCATAGTAGCCATCCGCCGACTATCCAGTGATCTCTCCTTCCTCCAAGCGATCTTAAATGAAGCAAGCACGCAGAAAACGGGGGTATACACAAACGCATGCATGCCATCATAAGCCCGGCGCCTATCCTGACCCCGTCCCGAAGGAAAATCCAGGGCAAGCCGAGCCAAGCCAAATCCTATATCACAAGACCGCGCCGATCCAATGAACCAACCCCTGATGGGGTCAATGCCATGCCATGCTATTCCCCATATCATGTCACTCATCCTCAGCCCATACCGAAACGCCAAAGCCACACTGAAACCCCCCAAATGTAGTAAATCAACAAGCATGAGAAAAGAAGAGAAGGAAAGAAATCGTAAATCTAGACAACAATGTGAAGTCTGTCAAATTTGAGAAAGCATGCAAGGACGAACGCCGATCGATATGCATCGCAATCATGCATTGCCGTTACCGCCGGCTGGAATCCAGCCCAGCATTCCTGGGCGATATTTCGAGGCCAAGCTTGAAGCCGTTAGTCATAAGTTCCAATGAAGGATAGTTTGTCTAATGGGGTGGCGTATTTGCCACAGTGGGAGTTGTGCCACCGCTATAGGAGATGCTAGCAGGGCGAGGTGAGGATGGAGGAAGAGATTGGTGTTTTGCGATGATGGCCATCTTCTTTCGGAGTGTCGAGAGGCGAGTACGGATCATTGAGACAACTAGATTGTGTTAGATATGAACTTCCAGAAAGCCAAGCTTAAAGAAAAGTAGATGGGGCTAAGATTTATAGAAAAATAGAAGTATACCTTTCAATACCGCCTGTCTATCATCAATATTGATGCCATTAACCATTCCCTCTTCTGGTCTCTGTTCCTTCTCATCTTTGAGACTTGACGACCGTCGCCTGGTCGGGGTCTCGTCATCGTTCTCTAGAACCGCTTCCAGCATGCGAATGGCCGTGATGTACGAAATCTCACAGCCTGGGAGATCCTCATTGGCAATCTCATTGATCGCGGCAGAACGGCTCATTTCTAATGCTCGATCATACATCAGCTTTTCAGCCGTGATGCCCGAGCTCAAAACAACACCATCCGTAGATGAAGCACCAGCTACTCTTGATGCGCTGGTGTGATTGCTAGGATGCCCGGGGTGGTCTTCAGGCAATTTCTTCTGGGCATCGATGAGCTTGAGTCGCACGAGCTCTGCTTTCTCCAGGACCTCGTTGAATCGATTTCTGACCCATTGTACGGCACTGTTGATACGATTCCCAGCTGCGACGCTAGTGGTCGATTCTAGTCTCGGTGCATGTCCGCTAATAATCTCGCCGCGGCTTCGACGACTCCACCAGGCTCCAGCAATATCCATAGATTTAGCTAGAAGAGAGAGTGCTTTGACATATAAAACGAGAGCTTCTTCGGATAGAGCTACTATAGCTTCTACGGTGAGGCCTTCGTCGTCGTCAATCGAATCGCCTGATTTATCAGGAGACGGACCACCAAGACCGTGATTCATGGAAGGCGCCAAGGGGATGAGTTGCTTGTACTTGACTTCTGCAAATCCGTACACAACATCACTTCTAGTTGCTGACTCCTCGATCACATTGACGGCCTTTTGATCCTCGTCAATTGGGCCGCTGGGTCGTCCGTCCCCAAGAAGGCCCGCTGTCCCATGAGGTGTAGGGTAAGCTGGGAATGGAGCATACAAAGGTGGTGAGGTGCCATTGCCTTTGCCAATCAAGTGTGGCGACCAACCAACACCAAATACCCTGACGCTTGCACCCTGAAGCGCTTTTGCAATTGCCGAAGTTGCCGAAGGGCTTCCATAGGATCGGCCGAATGAGTTCTGTCGTTGCGGAACAACATCAACGCGGGGTCTGCCTTGTGCGATTTGAACAGCTCTCGAAGGTGATGCTGGAACAGCTCCTGTTCCGGAAGTGGGTGGCCCTTGGGTTGTCGCTCTTCTAGCCATTGTTCCCGATCGGGCAGCTGGTTGTTTCGGCGACTGTAATCTCGGATTTGCTGCCATTTCATCGGCAAAGGCGTTTACTTCGACCGCTCGTTTCTCAACCAAAACGTATTCACGTGCATCTCGCACAGCCTGTTCAGCTTCTGCGATCGCTTCCCGAGTTTGTGAATCATCGGCGGGCTTTTCTTCTGTTTTGGGAACATCATCCACAGAGGATTGCCTTGATGATATACGTCTAACCTCTCTCGACACTGCGTTGAAAGCCCGAGTTGGGGTTCTGCCACCTTGGACCGTCTCGGCATTTGGAGCTGTGGCTGACGGTACTATTGATGGTCGTCTTTGCTGCTGTCGTGACTCCGGGTGAGGCTGCGGCGTCGCACGAGGTGGGGTTCCTGCAAGCTGTCTGACCGGGTCGACACCTTGTGGTCTGGGTGATGGAGGCAGGGGTCGCTCTCGCGGAGATGACGAAAAGGCTTGTGACTCAGTTTTCGCAGTTTCCCTGCGTTGACTCCGAGTTGATGCAGTTCGAACCATTGGCGCATCTTCGGATCTGGCAGACTGTCGAAGCTCTTTCGGTCTGTCCTCTCCTACTAAACCGGGGATCGCTTCGACGACGACTGGATGTCGGAAAAAGTCCTTGAATGGTAGCCGCTCAACAGGCGTTCGCTTTAGCAAAGCCTTTATAATATCTTTCATCTCTGGACTGATAATTGCATCCTTGGGAAATCTGATGTGGTCTTCTGCTTGCTCAATCTTACGCAGCAATTCTACGTGATTAGTAGCACGGAACGGTGGCTTCCCAACCATCATCTCAAAAAGCACAGTTCCTACAGACCAGAGATCTGCTTTGGCGTCGTACTTCTCATAGCGCAGAATTTCCGGAGCCATGTAAAGCGGGGAACCGCACAATGTCTCCGCTAACGACGTTGAGGGTAGCGATCGAGCAAAGCCGAAATCTGCGATTTTGAGCATTGGTAACGAGGTCAAACCCACCATCGGTACCATGGCCTCATTACTCGCACTCATGACAAGCGGTCTATCTTTTGACTTTGCCAAGAATTGTGGCGACGGGAGCAAAAGTAAGTTTTGTGGCTTGACATCTCGATGGATGAAATTTCGCTCCCTCAAGAATTCCATGGCGCTCGCGAGCTGCTTCAAGAAGTGTCGAACGATGACCTCGTTTAGGCCTCCAGCTATCGGCATGGGATATTTCCTGACCATATCTCTGAGAGCTGGATTGTCTTGCAGCTTGTCCCGCTTCTTGATGAAATATGATAAGTCCCCTAGCTCGCAGTATTCCATCACCAGATGGATATGGGTCGGAGATTCTTTACAGTCGATGAGGGCAACGATATGAGGATGGTGAAGGCCTTTTAGGATCTCGATCTCGGAGTAGAGGTTCTCCTTTAGCTTCTTGTTGAGTTTCGAGAGATTGACGGATTTGATTGCAACAAGAGCTCCGGTAGCCTGCACGCAATTAGCACTGGTGATTCACAAGCATCTGCCATGATGATAGAAGCACATCGGAGATGGAATCAAAGGAGAGAGTAGGGGGATCTCTAAAAGTCCAAGGCTCGGGTGATCGTACCTTATGCTGTCCTCGAAAGACAGTTGCAAAGCTTCCTTTGCCTATCTCATCCTCGATGAGGAAGTTGCCGACCACTTTGTCACCCGTCCTCGACCGTCGGGAGGTAGACGATGAGGACGGGGGCGGTTGAGCCGCCATGGCAGTAGATTCGAGCCCTTTGACGAGTCCTAGAGCCTTGCCTCGAAGAGTTGAGCTCGAGGACTACCGTGTGTAATGAGGATATAAGGTCGAGGTAAGTTCGTTCGTCATGTACACTCGTTGGGGAGAAACCAGGCTTGGAGGTGTTGTGTTGTATTGTAGAAGGATATTGGTAGGCAGCTAGCTTGCTTGTAGCGAGAGGAGGTGCTGGTCAGGTATCCTTGGAAAAAGAAAGCCCCACGATCGTGAATGGTCAAGGGATGCAAGAAAAGAGTGCCTGAACTCGTGGCTGCTAGGCAGGTGTTCCGGGGTAGGCGGCTCACAAGGTACGTTGGTCAAGCAGGTCGACAACGCGAGGCTGCAGCTGCTTGCAGCTTAACGAGCTCGGCGACTGAGGTACCGACCAGTGTGCAAATTAATACCACTGATGGATCTGTGAAGCTCGGGGGGCAAAGAGCGTGCGGAGCTGGATGGAGGGTGGGTTGGGGGAGTGAATGGAAGAGGAGAAAGAGGTGATATTGGATGGATGATGGGAGGCGGTTGATGGAAGTTGGGGAGTTAGACTCATGACTTGACTGACTCTCTCCGGTCCTGGAGGCGACCGTAGACGTGGCGCTAGCCGTGTTCAGCGCACCGCAGCCGATGGAGGCGCTACGATAACAGCACGCTGGTAGATAACGGAGCCCTCCCTCTCGCGCGCCGGCGCTGGAGCTGGAGCGGGAGCGCGCTTTTTGCCCGTCAGAAGGTGTGACACGCAGTGCCACTGATGGACTTGCTTGCACCGTCGCTCAACGCTTCTGCTGCGTTGCTGCTCTCCTGCGTTATCCTGCCTTAGATACCGCTAGCCGACTGCTGCTACACGACACTCGCTCTCTCTTGCACCTTTCTCGAGTCGTGTGAGGTGATACGGGCCCAGCTGATCGCTCTGACCTCTCAATGTCATCATACAGCGTAATTATTGTACAGTAATCCGCAACCTTTTGCCTTGGACAGTACACTCGCCCCTCCAGGTTTTACGCTTCCTTCCGAGCACCAGTACGGATTGCCCTCCCCGGACCAGGTGCTCTCTCCTTGATTTACTCGGCGAGCTCTGCCTCACAAGGGCTCCCCAAGAAGCGCCATACGACGGCCATGTACCGGGTCAGGCTGTCACAAGCTCTCCCCTATCAAATCACACTCTCGCGCGGCCAGTCCTGCCAATTATCCAGTACGAGTACCGCAGGTCCTCATGCGCGGCACCTAAAGTGCACACCTCATATCTTCCCCGATTCGACTCCCCAGTTGTCTGTCTGCTCTCGTTTCAGGGATTGCGCCCAGGTGAGGTTATGTACGTGGCAGATCCATCCCCACCTCTGTGCGGCCAACCTCGACGCGCATTGAGCTGCATTTCCGTAAAACGTCCGTCTATTCAGGGTCCAGGCTTGGAGGTGTCGTACGGTTTTGGACGAACCGCTGATGGCAGCACGTGATCGGAATAGCCGTTACATGGTTGCACCTGGTCTAAACCTGAGATAGATTGCAGGCCCTTTGGAGGTGTTACGAGATCTCCAAAGAAGGGGCCTCGATTCCTTGTGTTTCTTCGTTGTCCACGACCAGTTGGTGTTTCCTACCTACCCACGTGATTTGTTGTTTTCGATGTCCATCGATCTAGAGCATAGATATCAAAGCGGGTCTGTCACGATAACATGCGTGCTGCGGTCTTCGATTGGGTTTGTGAGAAGCCTTCGATCGAAGCTAGAATGTGAAAGAGTGGACGCTCCGTATTACGGGTAGTTGGGGTATCCCGGAGACCTTCATTCGGGATCCACAGTAGATTTTCTCTGGTTGAGAATCTGGGACCCAGGCACGAGAGTATGGGACCAATGCTTTTCTCCATTCGGGTTTACCCCAATTATAACCCGCCTGCCCATGGCCAGAGACTTTTCTCTACGCTCTCATCTCTCTTCGTAGATGTCACGTGGTATAAATCTATAGGTCCGGTCGCCTTGCACAACAAGGAGTTTGGTTCACTTGCAGCAGATTCAAGAGTAACATACCTTCTAAACTCAATCTTATGATTGGGATCACTTAAGTCTAGGTCTATGGTCTAAGTATCCAAAATGCCACCAGACCAGATTCTCCTGGTACCAATCTGTACACTTGAACCATGTATCCAAAAGAAACTTATGCCAAAACTGTCCAATCTTGAAAACAGATCCTGCCACCTATGCCGAGGGTATCGTCCTTTTAAATGTCCAATCCGATATGAACGCCTTTCTCATTCTGAGGGATAATAGCATCTTGCTTCTTGCCCTTCAAGTCTGGCAACTCGATGATCGCCTCTCCAATAATTCTCAAACATTCTCTGATTTGCTCCTCGCTGATAACCAACGGCGGTGCTAATCTGATAATGTTTTCGTGAGTCGGTTTAGCCTGGTGAATGTTAGCAGAGTGATTGATAATGTTTAAGCTCGACTTACCAACAAACCCTTGCTCTTCAAAAGCATACACAAATCCCAGGCGGAATGGCCACCGGTCTTGGTCTCATCAATGACAATAGCATTAAGCAAGCCCTTTCCTCTAACTAGTTTGATCATAGGAGACTTCAAATCCTCCAGACCTTGGCGCAAGACCTTGCCCAACGTCTCAGCACGGGCTGTCAGATCCTCCTCCTCCATGATTTCCAGAGCACGGATAGAGACTGCGCAGCCTAGAGGGTTGCCGCCATATGTTGAACCATGAGTTCCAGGCTCAATGGTGAGCATGATCTCCCTGGATCCCAGAACACAAGACACTGGGTACATGCCTCCAGAAATTGCCTTGCCCAGTGTGACCAAATCTGGCTTGATGTTCGCCCATTGCGAGCACAGCATTTTCCCAGTACGACCAATCCCTGTTTGGATCTCGTCGCAGATGAGGAGGACATTGTGCTTCCTGCAGAGTTGGTGGACTTTCGTCAAATAGTCGTCTGCTGGGACAACGACACCGGCCTCGCCTTGGATCGGCTCAACGATGAACGCCGCGGTCTCCTTTCCATGTGCCTCCAATGCTGCCTCAAGGTCAGACACATTGCCAAATTGAATTTTTCGGTTGGTAGAAGGGCAGATTGCGCCAACACCTGGGACGTATGGGCCGTAGTTGTCGCGGGATTCGGGGTCGGTGGACATGGAAATCGCGGTCATCTGGAATGTCACAGTTAACAAAATTTTCCCATAGGATCAGGAAGAAGCATACTGTTCGGCCGTGGAAGTTCTCAGTAACAGCAAATACTAATGCCTTGCCCTGAGGAACGCCCTTCACTTTGTATGCCCATTTTCTCGCAATCTTGATTGCCGTCTCGACTGCTTCCGCTCCGGTGTTCATAGGCAGGACCATATCATATCCAAACACGTTCTTGACCTTCTCCGCCCACTTTGGGAAGACATCGTTGTGGAATGCGCGCGAGGAGAGAGTAACTCGTTGTGCTTGCTCGCAGAGCGCCTTCACCAGCTCAGGATGGCAGTGACCTTGGTTGACGGCACTGTAGGCTGACAAGCAGTCGATGTAGTGGTTTCCCTCTGGGTCCCAGACACTGCAGCCTTGTGCGCGAGCAAAGACGATCGGCAGAGGATGGTAGTTGTGCGCTGCGTACTTGTGCTCGGCTTCAATTGCAGCTTCTGTTGAGGTTGCATGGTACCTTGAATCTGCAAGGGCTGCAACCGGCTGAAATGTTGGAGCGGTGGGTTTGAGTACGCTGCCATTGGTCTCAATGATTCCGTCTGCGTGGGGTGCCATATTTGAAGAGGATCTTTCTATAAAATTCAGTTGGTTTCGAGGGGTTGTTATCGTCTCTTGAATTCTTTTGTGGGCAGATGATGGGGATGTGAAAAATGAATGAGCGGGCGGTGGAGAAGGACGCCGTCATCCTACTTGTAGAAAAAAGTGGCCAGCAAGCCTTTGGTACAAACTAGACCTTTAAGTGCAAGTCCTTGCGATTTCTTACCGTATCTATCGTGTGACCAATGTACTTAGTCAAAGAAAAGGCAAAGCGGTTTGCCCTGCCTTTAGGGATCAAACGATCAGAAGTTCTCTAGAAGACCGACCCCTATGCGCAGGATTACACGAATGGTGGGGTTCCAGCGAAAGCCGGCGATATGCACAGCCCTATCAGCCCATCCGATTAGCAGCGCAAAATGACAGGTGCAGTAATTGGATGAAACTGGAAAATGCGGAAGCGGAACTGGCAGCCTTATTGCCTCAAGTTGCTGCCTCATCGAAGCTCGCTGCTCAACACGTGGGCTGCATTTCATCTCCCCTTCACTGTCTTTTGTTTTTTTCTCATAATGGCATAATTTCTCGGATTCCATCTCTTTCCCTTTCATTTCACGAACCCAGCAGGGTTTTGGATGGAATCACATTCAGAAGGAGTCCAAGTTCAGCATTGCAAGCATTAAAAAAGATGGCCTCAAAGGAGACAGAGGCCCAGGCACCTCCAAAAGATGAGGATACCAATCCCCTTGTTCAACGGCAAGCGGCCAACGACGTATGGATGATGCTCATTGTCTTTCGATTCATCAATGTTCTCTGCGTAGCAACGTTCTTTCAGCCAGATGAGTATTTCCAATCTTTAGAGCCAGCATGGCAAATGGCCTTTGGCTCTCGAAGTGGAGCCTGGATTACATGGGTATGTACTCGCACCTTTTAGATGAAGATATTTTCTGATGATCCTGCAGGAATGGCAACATCAACTCCGGTCCTCTTTGCATCCTGTATTATTTGCAGCTGTGTACTATTTGGCTGAAAAATCCATGGCGGCCGTGAGCTGTTTCCCACAGTTCCGAGCCATGATCCTGTCCATTCTGCCAAACGTTGTTCAGGGCATCTTTGCTGCCACGGGTGACTACTATACGTGGCAATTAGCTGAAAGAATTTATGGAATAGGGAACAAGTCTACTTCAGCAGTCGTGAGTTGAGCAATTCTTCGGTGTTTGGATGTTTTGCTCACAATGCCAGCTTTTCATGACTATGTTCAGTCCGTGGCAATGGTTCTGTTCCACAAGGACCTTTTCCAACTCCTTAGAGGCGACATTGACCATCATGGCATTGTATTATTGGCCCTGGAATGTTACTTCTGACACCATTTTGGGACCAGGAAGTGACCCTTCTCTGAGAGATTCGGAAGGTCGTCCCCTTCTTGCCAAGCCAACTGAATCCGGGGCCTTCGCGACTCCAGGATCTGTCACGCGGTATTATCTTCCGTAACTTTAAAATCCTTCCTTCACTAATCACTTACAGTCTTCGCATCTCACTCGCGCTTGCCGGTACAGCATGTATCCTTCGTCCAACAAATGGGCTTATCTGGTTCTCTGTTCTCATGCCAACTTTGACCCGCTTCTTCGCTAAAGATGGTGCATCTATTTCAGACTACCTCACTCTCTTCAAAGAAGCTGTCATCTGCGGTTCTGCTGTCATCGCCATCTCTGCAGCCTCCGATTTCTACTACTTCGGCGAATGGACGTTCCCACCTTACCAATGGTTGAACTTCAACATTAGCCAAAATCTTGCTGTCTTCTACGGCCGCAACGATTGGCATTACTACCTCTCCCAGGGACTGCCACTTCTCCTCACAACATATCTGCCTTTCACCCTCGTGGCTTTTTTTCACTCGACTTCAGCCCCGACCTCTTCAGTTCAGTTTATCCTCACCACTACAGTTCTCGTCACTCTAACAACCCTCTCCCTAATCTCCCATAAAGAAGTCCGCTTCATCTACCCTCTTCTCCCCCTGCTCCACATCCTCACCGGCCCCACCATCTCCTCATTCTTCACTACCACGAAATCCATCACAACCCATCCACCACCCTTTCCCTCCATAGCCAAAACGACCACCGTCTCCGTCACAGGCCGCAAACCCCTCCTCTATACCCTCCTCCTCCTTAACGTCCTCACCGCCTTCTACACAACACAAGTCCATCAACGCGGGCCTATCTCTGTCATAAGATTCCTGCGCCACGAGTATGAAGCGCTTGCTCTCGACAACCACGGTGTTCTGCTCTCATCCCCAGAAGCGAACATGTATGCGGAATTCAACAAAACAACTGATTATTCGGATTCTGAAACATTCGTTGGCTTCCTTATGCCATGTCACAGCACGCCATGGCGTTCGCAGCTCGTGTATCCTGGGCTGAAAGCCTGGGCACTGGGCTGTGAACCGCCGCTGCATCTTTCTGCTTATTCTGTTGAAAGGGAGGAGTATAGGGATGAGGCGGATCGATTTTATGATGATCCGATTAAGTTTTTGAAAGAGGAGGTGGGGAATAAAGAGAGACCGTGGCCGAGGTATATTGTTGGCTTTGAGGGAATTGAAGGGGTATTGAGGGAGTACTATGAGGGCGAGATGAAGGGGCATGTTGTGATGGAGAGGTGGAGGCGGTTTAGTAGTCAGTGGCATGATGATGAGAGAAGGCAAGGGGATATTGTCGTTTGGGGTTTCGGGGAAGGACGGAAGGAGTGATTGTAGATTTTGTATATTGAGCTTGGCCAGAGTCGAGGGCGAAGGGTATGGTAGACAGACAAAAATTGTAGAATCTTGGAATCGGTATCGGTATCGGATAGTGTTAGAAATCGACCTGGGATTGTAGACCATCTCCTCGACATACTTACAACATACGTCTGTAAAACTTTAGTGGCTGACGGATGTTATTGCAGTCTAGCATATTTCAAGAACTCCGGAGAGAGATGTCACGGGATCTTGTTGCATATCGCAATTTGCTCGGCGTTGGGTTGTTGGCCGAACTGGGTTGGCCGAGTCGACTCAGATTGGATTAGGTTGGTTTAGCCTACACCGAGGTAAGTCGTGTAGGGTTTAGAGCATCTGAATCTGGGTGTTTTCCTCGGAAGAGAGATGTCACAGGATTCTGTTGCATATCGAGATTTACGTCGGTTCGGGTTGGGATGAATTGGGATAGGTTGGGCTGGGTTCGTTTGAGTTAGACTGGGCTGAGTTTAGTCGGGTCGGGTCTCGATCAGGGTGCATTCTGAACATATTCAAAAATACAATCATTAATCCCATCTCGATCTCACAGCCTCTTTCTCTGACCGTCATTATACCTCTCTTTTGGAATTTCTACTAGCTCCTCGACTCTCTCGGTCCGTCGTTAGATCTAAAGCAGATATCGGTAATCTGGACTCATATCCTACCCACAAATGTCAGCACTCAATCTCATCCTCATTCCCCACAAAAATGAAGGGTAGAACTTACTCCTAACTCCGTCTTCTCATACTCACTCAAGCCAACATCTACGGGCGCTTTATCCCTCTTCCGATTCGCACTCACCACGGCCACGGCATAAATGCAACAACTCACTGCACTTAGCGCCAAAAAACTGATACAGATAGAGTATCCCTTTTTATATCTTGGCGCATCAGTCTGAATGAACGCATATGTAGCGATGATTCCCCCAGTATTGCCGAAGCCAACTTGCCACGCGGTGCCAACTGCGCGACGATGATGGCCGCCGAGGTTCATGTTGAACCAGCAGACGATCACAGGCATGGCGGAGTAGGCGCCCATGGCGATTAGAAAGAGACCTGCGTATTCGATGTGCTTGTTGTTGTGTACTGTGAGCATGATGGCAAAGCCTGCAATGGCAACACATATGGGGATGATAGTGAACACGAATCGGTGTTTGGCGAAGTCTGAGCAAGTGGCTATGATCATGGCAAACGCGAAAGCGCAGGCCCAAGGTGGGACACTGTGAAGTTGCGTTTCGATGGCGGAATAACCGTACGACTGCACGATTGCTGGCGCGAAGAAGGCATAACCATATGCTGGCACGATCATACCAAAATACATAAACCCCCCAAGAATCACTTTGTAGTCTTTGAAGACGCGGCCGACGTCTCGGATTGTGATCTTGCGCTCAGCGGCTGAACGACCTTGGTCGGCTTGCAAGCGAGCTTTCACGTACGCTCGTTCTTCGGTGGTGAGCCATACTGCGTCCTCTGGGAAAGAAGGAATGAGGAAGAAAAACGCGGCAGCAACGACGCAGGTGAGCACTCCTTCGAGGATGAAGATCCAACGCCAGCCGTGGTAGCCTCGTAAGCCATCCATCTTGCCGATGGCCGAGGCGAGCAATCCACCAAATGCACCTGCGAGCGTTGTGCTGCTGAAGAAGAAGGAGTATCTCCGTTGAGCTTCATTCCTCTTAAACCACATTCCAATTAAATAAAAGCTTCCAGGAAACATGCCCGTCTATAAAGAAGTCAACACATATGACACTAGCTAGTCCGCTGGCTCGCCATACCTCGAATAATCCCAAGAAGAAGCGAGTAGCCAAAAGCCCAGAATAGTTTCGCACCAAACCCTGACAGACCGTAGCAAGTCCAAACATAAACATGCATCCTGAAAGCCAAACGTGGGGTCTGAGCTTCTTCATAAGCACATTCGAGGGGATCTCGAAAACCACATATGGAACGAAGAATATCGTCAACGCAGTGTTGTATTGAGTATTGACCAATCCGAGATCTTTGACTAGTCCGAAGGAGCGGGCATTCGCGATATTGACTCGATCGAGAAAGGCAAGTAGGTATAGAATGCACAAGATGGGGATCACGCGCAAATCGATCTTTGCCATGAGCTTCTTCTCCGTGGTATGTGGTGGGCAGACGACATGGAGCTCGTCATATGCGCGTTCAGTGCCATTTGCGCCGTTCGAGATGAGGTTAGGATCATAGAAGTTGTTTGATTCGTTCTTCATTCCTGGCTCAGCATCGTGGTCCGAGGTGACAGGAGAGACCGCAGAACCGTCTTGTGAATTAATCAGTAAGGGAAAGGTGGGGGTAATTTCGAAATTCCAAAACTTACTCTTCTTTCCAAATCCAAACATCTTGACTCCGTTTGTAAGGCACTTTTGACGAGCGCGTGGTGAGCGCTGTCGCTGATTATATTGCAACACACCTCACTCTGTGGCGCGCGCGGACAGCTGAGCAGCGACACAAATCACGAAAGTTAAAGCTTCTTGCAGGAGGAGCTCTTTATGTTGCCCGGGGTATGGCACACTGACCCTGGTAGAATCTGAAGTACCGATTGGATAGTAGGGGGCGATGTCCAATAAAAGAAAGAGAAAGGTCCTTGGAGTGAGATTGTAGCACCTCAACGAATGCAGCACTGCATGTTTCTTCTCACGAAGCCTGTTGAAGCCGTCGGCGATGATTATAAACGACGGTCCAACTCGGCCCTTCGGCTTCGAAGGCCGAGTCGAGACTTACCAAACAGAGAAAATGGGGTGGCTAACTTGGGGCCGCGAGCTTAAAAAGTGGAAGAGTTGGAAATTTTCGCCCCGCATCTCGGGCTGGCAGCTTGGAAGGGGGCAAGTTCTGCGGAGATCTTGACGATCTGCTTGACTGCTTTGGGGAGTTACCTCCGGGGTCACATGGGCTGGTGCTGGTGATTGGGTGGCTTGCATTACACTTCCCGTCGAAGATGCGGGGGGTTGGCATGGCTGAAAAGACGGCTTCGGCAGCATTGGTGGCTGGCTCGTGAACAGCGGCACCAAGTCAAGCGGGACATATCGAACTACCCTCTCATTGCACCTTCGAGGTCTCCTACATTCAATACAAACAAGAATCTCAGAAACCGTAGAGTACTTCCATCTCATCCTCTCCGAGCTCCAGCTCTACTGTCCCATTTCGGCGAGGGGACATGAAAAGTGTATCGCCTTCTATGTTTACGATAAAGCTGGCGTGCTTGGTGAATGGCTGCATCTGCAGTGATAAGAAACCCATGTTTTGAGCAGCTTCCTATTCACCAGAGAAGCAGTAAATAAATGAGGGCCAATTCCATTCCCAGCGAAGGCTTCCTTTGGGAAATAATCATCACTGACTATCCGCGTTCTAATCCTCTTCGTCTCAGAGCGCTTAAGTGGGCAAGCATTCTGCCGTTGAAAGCATTAGAGAAGTTGTGAAGAGGTCCATCGATTTATTTCAAGGATTACCAAGTATGGATGTTCTTGTGCCACCTCGAATGTTTGCAGAGATAGATGGCGGTGTCTTAGCCAGAGGAGGCAATCTGATCCCTGTCCACCAAGTCCTGCCACCTTTTCCCGAGTGCTTCCTTAACGATCCTTTTAAGAGAAGCAACAAGGGGCTTAGAACTTGCTGTGGAAGCTCGCAGTTGACTGCTATCACCCATTTGAAGTGGTTAAAAGGGCCAGAGAAAATGGATTTCACTTCACCACTAACCTCATGTGACGAAATGTCATCTGGTCGTTAGTCTTGAACAATTGAGAGATATAATGTTACCTCCTCATCCAAGCAGTCACCTGAGATTAGCTTCAAACGAAGAGAGTGTGCTATGCTTCCAAACGCACTGCAGAAAAGGAAACTTCAGAATTGAGTCACGTGTACACAGATTGCTAAGAAACTGGAAGGCAAGTGAAAGAGCGACTGGACGCCGAAGCAGAGATCGCAAGTAGATCTACTTACTTCAACTCAGTTCATGAGGGACAGAACCACTGTTATCGCCTCGAAGTGTAGACTGCGAGGTTCCTGCCAATTTACCAACGAATTCTCCAACTGAGACCGGATCAAGTGGCCCCGAGCAACACCATGCAAGGCTTCAACTATTATGTGTCCATTACCAATTACTTTATCATCTCTGAAAGGCCTTCAGATCCGAGAGTCTTTGTCGGCTAGTTAGTATTCTGCCAACTCTGTGCCGCAAGAATCGAAATCGAGGTTCGCCGTTCAGAACGTCAAGGGATAGTTCTGCAGCTCCAGCTTTTCGCTCGCTCCGGAGTCTTTCTATGCTGATGTACCTTATCTGACTCTGGGCGATCTTTTCTCTCGAAATAAATCGTTTTATTGCTCGCCTTCCCCTCCTGAATATACGTAGAGTATCCAGCCCGAAAGGGAAGTTGTGCTCTCATGATGACCTTCTTCTTGTCATCACCTGACCACCCTCCCAGGCCTCACCTCCTCGCCCTCCAATCTTCCGCGAGGGAAAAGCGACCTGTTCCCAGATAGCAGCAGACTTAACGTTGCAGGCTGTCAAAATGCACTGTGCACTGACCGTCATGGAGGCCACGCTAGACCCAAGGTATTTTTAGCCCGCACAACCCCTGCCAAATCTCAGCAGTCCAGATTCGAATCGATGCCGGCTGTCGTTCGATACAGTGGCAGAGGCACAGAATTGCTGCGACTGCCAACCTCCACGACCAGCCTCAGCCGCGGAACCACCATAACACCTCATCGCACGACCCTGCTGCGTTTGACGGCCACCACGAGCGCTCCCACTACCCGCACGCTTCACTGCTAGCCTCCGAAGGACCTTGGATGCCAGAGAACAGGCCTTTACGTCAGGTCTCCTTTGGCGGGGTGACCTTTCACCACACGACCACACCTCGAGATCCTCCCTCGCTGCCACGAGCATGTCCTCTCAGGCCCCCTCGATGAGCACTTCGATCCGCAGCGGCAGTCCCTTGGATCTGGCCACCGTCTTCAAGGATAGCGCTGGCCTGCGAATAGCGCGATTCATTGTCCGAGAATATCTGAAAGAGGCCGACAAGCAGAGATTTGCTGGGGACACAGGCCCTTCGTTCGCACAGGATACGTTCTGTTCAGTATCGCCGCTGAGGTTTGACTCGAGCCCCGAGTTCAGGAGGATGTTGGAGGATAGGCTGGTGTTCCACGAGTCGGAACCTCTGACATCTGGGCAAGGACACCTTGGAAGAAGCGGGATCTCTCGAATAAGTAGCGAAGGCTTCGATATGTCCAGAGACTGTGAGAATCCCATGATTGATGCTGTCGGAGGACGTCAAGACGGTGGAGGATCATGCGCTGACATATATTCTCCAGTGAGTCGTGCCAGAGCAGAGCAAAATCACCAACAAGCGAATTCGTTTGCCGATATTCAGACCACCTCCCATTTCTCCTACCAGCAAAGATCCGCAAACCCTTCCTCGTTCAGAACATCTCAGATGCAACCCAGTGCTCTGCCACATCCACAGTTTCGACCTGCGAAGAGTCAAGCAGAACTTGATATCGACGCCCTCTTCGAAGAGCCGGCATCGAAAAATCAAGGGACTGAATCTCCGTACAGAGTTGAGTCTCCATCTGGGCGTGCTTCTGGCCTGTCATCTTCGCAGCGCTCGCCGCAGCGGTGGAACGAGAACGGTATATTTGCGTCACACCTTCCCAGTGTAGAGAAGGACCCCTTCCAACTCGACCGAGGTTCATTTTCGAATTCGTCACCTCTGAATTACTCGTCACAGTCTTCAGCACCTCGCCAGAACTATCTGTCGGATAGTGGGTACTTTAGTGAGGCTCAAGCGCCTTCAGCTTCGAGCTCACAATCACAGCAACGCAGCCACAATATCTCCTATTATGCAGGACCATCCGCCGTTCAATCATCCCCTTCAATCAAGAGCTTCTTGCCTGTCAACAAGACGACGGACAACGGTGCCTCTTCGAATATTGTAAAGAACTCGGGATTCTCACATTCACCTCTATCTGAGGGCGCCGCCATGCCTCAAAAAAGACCAGGCTCGCCTGACCTAAACAACGACAATACCTCGCAAAACTACAATATGATCGAAAATTACAATAGTTCGCACCGACACAATGCCACACAGTCTGTTTCTGCCCAAATAAAACCTCCTTCACAGCATCCCTCTTCTTCGTCCTCTTCCACAAACCAAACCCAATTCGACTTCGAGCAATTTCCTCACCCCACCGAGAATAAAGACAAGGAAATGGAACCCTCTGCAACAAACTCAACTTCTAAAAAGCGCAAAGCCAAAACCGACGATCAACAATCTTCAAAGAAGCTAAAGACTGGCAAGGCCGACAAGCCAAAGCGAGTTCCGAAGCTGAAGGAGGAGAAACCCGAACCTGTAAGTACCCCTAATCACCTTCCGCAAGCTGATCTCATATTGTTACAGGCAAAGTATCGAATGACCCAAGATCTGTGGATGCGCATTCTCGAGTTCACCCCGCCGTCTTTCCTGAAGAAGGCTCGTGTCCTGAACAAGGAGTTCAAGGGCTGGGTCGACAATTTCAATTCTATCTATGTCAACCAGCGCAAAGAAAATTACGGCCAGGATATGCCTGATCCCCCATGCGGGCTTACAGAACGTCAATACAATGACCTGCTCGGTGGAAAGGGCTGCTTGGAACCTGGCTGCCCTGATGACCGTGCTTCGAGAACTCACTGGTCTTGGGCACAAAGATGGTGCTGGGACTGCTGGAAGGGCAAGATCGAGAGAGAAGATCGTGTTCTGAAGCTTAACCACACTCCGCATGGACGCAACCTCATTGCAAAACTCCTCGAGTGTATTCCAGTTGGCATGCACGACTCGTTCCTCAAACCACATGACTTCATCGAAGATCTTGAATCTCGCCCTCGTGGAGCTCCAAGACTCTATCGATACTACCTGAAGGAAGATGTCAAGAAGATCATCGAGAAATATGATGCTCTTACCCCACCCCCATTCGTGGTAGATCCAACGCATACTCCCGAGGAGAGTACTCGAGCTCGAGCTGTCTGGCAGGAAGAAATGGATAAGCTGGATGATAAGAAGGCACAGTTTCTGGCTGAAGGAAAGGCAGAAAATGACAAGCACATGCAGATCGTTCAGA
This sequence comes from Stipitochalara longipes BDJ, assembly GCA_009732865.1. Taxonomy (NCBI): domain Eukaryota; kingdom Fungi; phylum Ascomycota; class Leotiomycetes; order Helotiales; family Hamatocanthoscyphaceae; genus Stipitochalara; species Stipitochalara longipes. The sequence goes on along the minus strand of ML769344.1, from coordinate 1,255,111 downwards.
AGATCGAGTCATTGGTGAAGAAGCGTAGAGATCTGGTCGCCCAGCCCTACAATAGCAACCGACAAGCTCGCCGAGACCTATTCACAAGGCGTGCACGAGAGGACCTTCCAAACATCCCAACATCCTTCGTTGAGAGCACCAAAGCTTACAAGGCCGCAACTCGCATTTTCCGAGATGGTGGTACTGAGCGTGGCTGGCTAACACTGAAGCCAAAGATCGAGAAGGAATTTGAGAAATCCAAGACGAGCCGCACCAGCCGCACCAGCCCTGTAAGTGTTGACCTTGATGAGGAGGAACAGGGGCTTGAGCAAGTCGAGGAATGCGGTAACCATGCTACTACACAGCTGGATCTCGGCAGATCTATGCACAACAGTGGCCGCATGACCTTGCAGGAGCTTCGCGAGATGCAAGGGAGACAAAGGCAGTATAATGCTCAGCAAATGCAGGCCCAACGAGACTTGATGTTGTTTGGCTCAGGGCCACCCTCGAACGCCACATCATCTTTGTCCTCGTCCATGCAGTCTGGTTTCGCGTCAATGCAGCAACATCAGCATCAACACCAACACCAACACCAACACGCCTTTGGTGGCATGGCAAGAGCAGCTTCCTTGTACGATAACTATGGTCCTACGTTATTTCAGAGACAACAGGAGCTCATGAGTCGGTCTGGCACTACAAACCCCTTCTACTCCTCCCTTCAACCAATGTCACAATCATCTTCGGTACATAACAACTCGAACGGCTTTCAGTCTTCATCAGGCCAGCTCCCTAGGATCTCAATCTCTTCCCTTCTGGGAGACGTACCCTCAGCTCCCCAAAAACCCTCACATAACCATTCATTCTATGGATCGATGTAATAGATCGCGCCGCATCACCATTTCAATCAACCTGGCTTGAGCAATTCTCTCGCAGAAAGGCTACGAAATCACATCCTATTTCCGATCATATTTGGAGAGAACACAGGCTACGTCACAATTTCCGCAGCCAAAATCAACAATGGCAGATGTCAGGCCCGCTGGATACGCCTTTGAAGACGCTGTAGGCCACGATGGCATTTTTTGAGGTCGAATTCAGCAACAGCAGATGCCTTCGCGCCAACACTGCCTGACAAAACTCATCTTTGTTTTTAGCGTTTCCTTTTCCTTTTCTACATACATGCATCATGGCAGTCGAACAATACCCTGTATCTGGGAGGCGTTGGGATTGCAGCAGCGAGGGACTCGAGTGCATTATATCGGCGTGGATACTGGAGTCAAACTTGCATATTTCCTTTTCTCACATTATGATGGGCTGGCTGGTCTGTTTTTTCTGCACTGAATAGCGGGAAAGGGGTTTGAGGTTCATAGGACTTTACACGGCCGGATCATGCGCCAGGAGGCTAATACTGGCGAATTATTTGCGCATACCTAGGTAGAGCAAATACGTTACATATGACCTTTTTTCCTTTTTCTTTTTCATTACCGTGAATAGTCGTGCTCGTACAGAGACTAACAACTTGCTGATCTGGCGGGTGGAGAAAAGAGGTGACTGTGAAGAGGTGAATTTGAGACACTTTGACTGCATAAGCTTTGCCCATAGGCAGCGTACGGAAAAAGGGGCAGCGGGGTAATATCCCATCCATCATGCGATGTGCAACAGAGCGTGTTGTGGTGGCTGAAATGTGACAGGTCAAGTCCTGCGGTTGCGCCACTTGACGAGGTTTCTTGAACGCAGGTTTGAGATTGAATTCACGACCCTGAAAGTAATATGGTGGACGCAGATAGGACTTTATATTGATGGTTATCATTGGAAATGGGAATAGAGGTATCGGGCAGATATGTTTTTGTATATTTGGTTGGTTGATCTAGTGAAGAGGCAAGGAAATGGTGAATTCTGAAAATCTCTCTTTCGGCTCTTGAGGATCGGCCAGACTTCCTCGGCCAGAAAGGATTGAGCTGATGCGTTCCCTTGTCACGACTTCTTGTCCGCTGGACGAGCTATGGCGGGAGCCAGAGTTGGATTGAGGGATGGAGGGGAGTTAGATCGGGAGCCGAAAGAAGAGTGGGAGCGCTGCGATGAGATTCGTGATATCTGCGAGGGATCACGAGAAGAGTTACTGTTTCCTACATAGGGAATCATAGCCTTATTGTTGCTTGCCTCGCTCTGTGCCCGCCACTTGAGGATGCTGGTTGGCACTTTGGGTCGTAGCTTTTGTGGCTCGACGAACGAGACACCGTGCTGCCTGAACCTCCATGCTTCTCCATCTGCATGAACTCTTTTGATCTGGAGGCACTTGTTTGTACTGATCCAGATGATCTTTTAGAACTGGAAGAGTGATGGGATGTGGAGGAGCGGCGCGAAGAGTGGTGGTTGCTGCTTCGAGAGCTGATATTCGACCCCAGGATGGACCGAAGAGGAAGGTGTTTTGATGAATGCTTGGCTTGGCTTCTTGAGAGCGAAGTTATCGATCTGATATTTGTGAGAATCTTGGAGGCCCTGTATGAGTCGATGCTGTGAAGACACTTCTGATGATGTATGAAAGAGATTGGACTTCTTATAATAGATGAAGAAATATATAGAAGATTTGGAATTGCTGTTCACCTTTTCTTAGATGATGTTCACATTCGAAAGGAAATATTTTAGACTAGGTGTTAGTCATATGCTGGGGACCTTCTTAATTTATCGCTGGTGGAATAGTATGACGGAAATTGAAAAGAATGGACAACGTAGCTTATGTCCAGGGCAAACCGTTGGAGACAGACGACCATGCTTCGCAGGTTCGGCTGTGGGTGTGGCGTGCTTGTCAGGCATTGATTCCAGGAGAAACCTTTGCGAAGCTACTACGAATAGATTAATCGAGGCAAACAGAGTTGTACAATTTCTCCAAGAACAATTTAGGGAGGAAACAGTCTCTTCTGAATCTTAAATCCGCGCACGTGAGAACTAATCTTCCCCTATCGTGCTCGTACTCGCTGAGAGTAGACTTTTATGCTCAGCAATATATGTAATTTAAAGCAAAGAAACAAATCCTGTAATGGTCTTGATTTTTCAAAATTATCCAACCTCTTTAAGTTTGCAAATCAAGCCCTGTGGTTGGCTGAAAGAATCCAACCTCGTTCTCTTGTTCTGGAATTTGAGCAGTATTGGCCCAAAACTCGAAAATTTCAGAGCGAGCACGATATACACAACCAGCCAACCTTCTGGACCCTTTTACGGGCACAACCAATCCCGAGACAGAAGATCGAACGAGAAACACGAATTATCAGGTAAAATGAAACAGTAACGGTGAGAGAAGACAGGGGTCGTGATGATGGAAAAAACACTCTGACGCACCAGGTGACCTTTCTCGTGCTTGAATTTGGTGCTTACGTCAGCCTTGATCTTCAAGATAAGAGCCCGCCGACGGAGAGCCAAGGTTACGACTGCCCCATCGGGATAGAGGGGTCAAGATCGAGATGTTGATGTTAAGTGGCATGATTGGCCATTCTCTGGCAGTCGCGCGGAACTATGCCGGCACCCTGTTTGACCTCAAATAAGGTTCGAGGCAATGGACTGAAATTAAGAGTGGGATCTTATGTACTTTGTCATTCTCTCTTGAAGAGGAAATGTAAGTTGACTTTCTTAACTTCTCGGTGCTCCGTTGTATCTCATCCTGGAGAGTATTGCCATTGGAGATCTTGGAAGGTCGCTGTGGTCGAATACCATCGACAGCTTTGACAATGATTGGCCAAGAGTCTTTTCTCCCTGGCATCAGCAACCAGGCCATGCTTGGTGGTATTCTTATTGCGGCTGCTCTGTATGCTCTCTATCATGTACGTATGTCCTCTTCTGTCTAGTCCACTGAAGCTTACAAGCGTCCAGATTTCCACCGCAACAGATATCCCATATATCAAGGGCATACCGGAAATTCCCGGCGCCCTCCCCATCACTGGACATCTTATCGAACTCGGCGATGATCATGCCACCGTTTGTGAGTCTTGGTGGCGGAAATACCGAACCAGTGTCTTTCAGATCCGTCTGGGAAACACTCGCGCTGTGGTGGTGAACTCATTCGACGATGCAAAGCGCATGCTGATCGGTCACCAATCTGCGGTCATCGACCGCCCCACGCTCTATACATTCCACGGTATCATAAGCAGTACGAAGGGTTTCACAATTGGCAGCAGTCCGTGGGATGAAAGTTGTAAGAACAAACGGAAGGCCGCGGGTCAAGCGTTGGGAAGACCGAAACTCAAGGACTATTTCGACATGTTTGACTTGGAGTCGTACTGCATTGTTCGAGACTTGGTACGGGATTCAAACAACGGAGCAGCCGAGATCTCAGTCCGACCGTACATTCAGCGCTATGCGCTGAATACGACATTGACTCTGTGCTATGGAATTCGCATGGATCACGTTTACGATAGTATGCTGAGAGAGATTCTTGAGGTGGGCTCTGCTATCAGTTTGTTGAGGAGTGCAAGCGAGAATTATCAAGACTACATACCATTGTTGAGGTATCTCCCGAACAATGAGAAGAACAGGAGAAGTAGAGAATTGAGAGACCGAAGAGACAAGTATCTGAATGCCCTATTGGATCAAGTCAAGGAAATGATCAGGAAAGGGACAGACAAGCCTTGCATTTCAGCTGCAATTTTGAAAGACCAGGAGACAAAACTCACTGGCGTCGAAGTTTCCAGCATTTGTCTCTCTCTTGTATCTGGAGGCTTCGAGACGATTCCTGGGACGTTGACGTCCTGCATTGGTTCGCTTTCCACCCCAGAAGGCCAAATCTTTCAGGAGAAGGCATATAATGATATCAAACGCTTTTACCCTGATATTAGAGATGCCTGGAGGAACAGTTTCCAAGACGAGAAAGTACCTTATGTCAATGCCATTATCAAAGAAGCGGCTAGATATTATACTGTTTCTGCTATGGTAACCAACATATTTCTTGTCCCCGATCTCGAGCTTCCTGTTCCACTGGCTGGGAGCATGTTTTAGCTCCGGCTCTCTTTATCTCAAAGTAATGTAATACTAATTCGTTGTAGTCCCTCCCGCGGAAGACAGTCAGCGAGGTGATCTGGGACGGAGCAAAGATCCCTGCAAAAACTATGATCTTGATCAATGCTCAGGCGGCGAATCACGGTATGCTTCTCCCGTCTGTGCAATGGAACTGATATGCTAACGTACGATAGATATTGACCACTTCGGTCCAGACGCTGCCACTTTTAATCCTGAGCGATGGCTTATTTCTGATGGCGCACTCGATCCGGCCTATGAGAAAGCCAGCACGGGGATTCAGCACTTCTCCTTTGGCGCAGGGTCTCGAGCTTGCTCGGGCCAACTCATCGCATCACGCCTACTATACACAGCTCTGATCCGTCTCATTTGCAGCTACAGGATTGTAGCTAGTGAGGAGCAACCGCCGAATACAGATTATGTAGACTATAATCAGTTCAAATCGGCGCTTGTTGCGATTCCGAGGGATTTCAAGGTCAAGCTGATCCCAAGGAATGGAATGGATAATGCGTCTGAGATTGGGACATGTTTAGAGGAGGCAAGGATGCGAACAGAGAACTACTACAAAGAAGAGCAAGGAGTAAATATCTAGGGGCAAGGCTGAGTTCAGGGACGAGTTTAAAGTAACCACAGTTCAGCCGCCTAGGGCACTCTCTCCATCAAATCACAATAAGGAATATGAAAATCAATCCTGCCAGCAAGTTTGCTGTAGTACTTTGCCTAATATCTGCAATTTATACAGCATTCTTGCATACGGCCGTAATAATTCGCTCGCTTGACAAGCTCACGATCGGATCGATCGAGAGGTCACGCCCTCTTAATTCCTCGACTAAGGCAAGCGGCACAGCTGAAAGCCTCTGCGACAGCAACCAGATTAGCGTCACGCTATAGACGCTAAAGTTGCGATTTGCAACAAATAACTATTTTCTCGTTCAAGAAACAAAGACTGGGAAGTATCCATGCACAATCGTGTTGGAGAGAGCGAAGCGAATTTATTTAGTGTTGTTGAGGGTGGTGTTGCTCAAATAGGAGGTTTCCCGCCCCTTTCCACCCCTCGGTCGAAAAGGTAATGCTCCAGAATTTGCGATCTTAGCAACGTGTCAAATAATAAGGAAGCATCATTGACCTCAAAAGTGTTGTCGGAGATATATACTCTACACTTATTTGGATTTAGAGAGTTTTTGGCCAAGTATGTCGCCCCCAAAGCACTCGGTCATGCTTGTTACCTCTCAGCCTCGTCTCAAACAAAGACTTGGAAGAGCTTAAAATAGAACTATAGACCTGATTTTGTGCTCAAGTCTTTGTTTCATTTCGAACTATGCACAAAAGATCTCAATCTCGTCTCTCTTCATTCAACAAAGGAACAGACCAGCTCGTGCTATTCGAATAAAGACTCACTCTGAGATTGTCCTTTCACATCATTATTCGGTATTAACCACAACAAAAGAACGTACAGGAGAGTCACCGATACCTCATCTATTGTCCTCCCTGTTCAGAGCTTATAAATGCGTTGTTTCCAGTCATGCTCTTCGGAAGAGCCGAGTCCTACTGACACACCACAAACGCAAACCACTCACAGCTTGTACAGCACAATTTATTAGATCACACTACTTTCTCAAATTCATTTCTATATACGCCATAATTTCTATATTCAATTGTCATCAGAAAAGCGAAATGAAGATTGAACACACAACTTACAATACGACGCACCGCCGCAGGTCGATGGCTCGTCGTGCCTCCGATGCATCAGTCAGAATAAAAAACTACATTTCCACATATTTTTCTCCGCATACAGATGCGAAAGATTCTCACCCAAAATTTTCAGAAAGACCGACTACAGTTTGGCCTCAATGTGAAGCAGAGACGTCAAATCTTAACAAACCTTCTGAGATGACTGCTTACCTGACACAGCAGCATCGAGTGGACAAAATCGCACGCAAAGATGAAAACCTCGCCATTAATGCAAATAGAAGTGGCCGCTACTTGCCTCTCAGCGACAGCTATTGTATCGCTATAGCAGATGATGCACCTTCCCCGACCCTGCGACGCAAGGCCAGATTTGTCAAAGAGAACGGGAACATAAAGTCAGTAGACTCGAACCGTAGACCTTGGACTGCAGACGATAAGACGCAAATGGAGAAGCTCAAGAAGCTCCGACAAGCCATGAAAGAAGGTAAATTGGAGCAAGTTATTCCTCCAAGTCAGCAATCGCGTACGGAGCGGCGACCAGCGCCTCCAACAACTCGCTATGCTGACCTTCAACCTAGACTTTCAGCTGAATCCTCCCAAGGCCAGTCATCTCCAAAAGCTATCCCCTCTCATACATCTCGCATTTCTCAGCATCGTAGAACGAAATCATCCAGCAGGGTCAAAGATTACATTCGTACAAGCGCGGGATATCTAGACGAGAAAAGGAAGGAAGTCCAGGGTAAGTTCAAGGCTCCTTTCGGGCATCTCAATTACACATCCTTCTCATCATCTCGACGAAGTTCTGTCAGCTCTGAAGAATCCTTCTACTGCGTGGGTGAGAACAAGCGAGCGCAGAAGTCAAATACAAAGGTTATCCATGAACTCAACGCCCGACAGCATACAGTTGCAAATGAGCGAAGATTGAGTGGTTCTGGAGTATCCCCATGGGCACATCATGCCCTAGACATCTGTAAACTCTGCAAAATATTTGGGGCCACTGGTATTCAAGGATTGTGTCACAAGTGCGAGGCAGACTTCTACTGCCGCAAGGCTCAGGAGCAGAACTCCGACTCGGAGTATGAGGATGATCTCCGACCTACTCCGCCATTAAAGGATGGTAAAATTCTCGCGATGAGAAAGCAGCAAGATACTCAGCATTACTTCCAAGTCGAAACTGGCAGTCTCGAGGACGTGAGGGCAATTGTTGCTCTCAAGGATATCGGGTCTCGTCCCATTTTCAACCCAGTTCCAGTGAGACAGTTCTCTCACAAGGCAGTTGTTGTTGATGACGATGATTTTGAGAGAACTCAGACTCAGCGAATGGTTGAGCGATGGTCTTCAAAATATGATGAGAATGAAGTTCCTTAAGTTGAAGAGCCGGACACTGCTCCGTTATTGAGGAGAAGGACCACGGGGCTGAAGGGAAGTTCGAGAGACACGGAGTTCTATGGCTTTTACGATGATGTGCTCGGTGGTTGTTGAGCGTATACACGGTTGCTTGCCTATATGCAGTGGCCATAATTGCGTTGGAATTAAAACTAACATAGTGAAATCACTTCTTTTGAAAATATTTGTACTTCCTCCCAAATGATCGATAATGGCTTCTCCAAAAACGTCTCAAAGGTGAAAACTTAAATTATATGACTGCTCTACCAAAACTATTGAAATAAACCTGCTGCCCAAATGTCTTCTCAAGTTGAATAGAGCCTTGTTAATTTTTTATTCTTCAGCGGTCTTCCGTCTACAGATCTTACCTCGTTTAGCTGATAAGTACCCTGTTACCAACAAGATTGAGAGCGTTCTAAGGCCCATCAGCTTCCACTGGGTGAGGCAGAGAGCCACCGGAACGGCCTCTTTCTCTTTGTTCTATGATAAGATGAGATACCTGCAAGTTAACAGTCTGAACAGCCAGGAGAGCAATGTGTATTACCCTACCTACTTCCAAATGGCTTGAGGTTTCCTCCACGCCTGTTCAGCCTCCATTGATGATAAGAGTTCGCGAGGCCTCTAGTTTGCGGAAGGATTTGGCGACAAGGAAGCTCCAAGGCTCTTTCAGTATTGATGTACCAAAGGTGTGCAGAAGAATATACAAAGTCACGCGATCAAAAGAAAACCTTCTCAACACTTTGGTGTATGGGGTTTTGACACTTCTTAGCCATTGTTGATCAAAACAATAATTTGATCATTCTGGACAAGCTGTATTACTCTGATCAGAAGATGACATTTCGAGCCTTCCAAATGGCTAAAGTCACGTGGAATGGTTTATCGCCCAGTCTAGACCTTTCCAAGGGAAGCCTGCTAACCAGAAAAATGCGCCGACTTCTCCTCTTCCTCTACATCACCCTCTTGAGTGGCCGGCGGCGCCCTCGTATAATGCTATCAAGGCCTCGCCAGATTCAACATCCATGGTCAAAATTGTCCCAATCTCCAGTCTGATTCTGCTCTGACATTTTCTAATCCTTGAGCTCTCTACGATTTTGATAAATTGATGGTCTAGGCTCTATGCTCGTAGTAGGAGCAGTGACATCCAGTGCCAAAATACATGCTGTTCAGTTTTATATTCAGATTCAATCCACAAACGGGCCCCGATCTGCAGCGAATGCGGCACGGGAAGCTGAGAATGAAACGCAATCATATTCTGTTCTGCATCTGTATCCGTATCTGCATCCCCCACTCCCCATGATCGCTCAAAGTGGGCTGATTTTGAACACCGCTAACCGGATGTTATGAGAGAAGCAAAGGTTTGGCAAGGATCTTTGATACGTAATGGAACCTAGCTCTCATAATGGGTGCCGGTATCTTCTTGTCTGGGGGTTAATTACTCGGACAGTCTCTCTGAAGAGACCCGTATTCAGACTCCAGAATTCAAGCCCGAATTCTCAAGGACTTCTTGAGGCCTCAAGACATGTCTTAGTCTCCTGCTAGAGAGAACTGAATACCGCCATCGATATACAACAGCTATTCTTCCTTCATCAGTATCATGGCCAGCTTCATTGAACGAGTATTTCCAATACGAATCCAAATTGATCCTAGAGCAGAGCGCTCTCGGCTCGGTAAGTCTCTGTCCAACATCATCCACTCCCACCAATCGCGTTGATTTTCTGATTATGTCTCTCTCCAGGTCGAGATACTCAAAATGATGAGCCTTTTTCTTATAAGAAACTCGAGAGACACTGTTGTCGTGATGATAACTCAGCCGATGGAGAAACCCTGATTCAAGGATATGGCACCTTTTTGGCACTCGGACTTGATGGCTTAGGCCAGTTTCGAGTTTGTGTTGCCAGCGATAACACATTACGGATCTTGGGATGTAGTCCGGAAGCTCTGTTTTCCTGTCAATCGTTCTCAGATCTGCTTGCATCCGGCAGAGCGAGCTTCACCCGACGGCTGGAATCACTCCTCACTGTCGTTCCTGCACAAAGTCCCTCACCTTTAGATGTCTTTCAGTGCTCGCTCTTCCCAGTGGAAAACCGTGTTCAGCTATTCTGGTGTACAGCACACAAGTCTGGACAGCAAGAGAATTTGATTTTGTGTGAGTTTGAACCTGCACAAGACGATCTAGACAGCCACCGTGCGATCCTGCCTCACCTAGGGCCTACTAAGATTCTCAATTATTATACCTCGACGGAACAGTGGAGAAGATCGACACGGCGGACAAGCAAACCTTTGCATTCTCTTCAGTATCCATTAGAAAATACTTCCCCAGTCAGCCCTGTCGATCTCATTAGTGCCATGCATGAAATACAAAGTCAGCTGATATCCACAATGTCACTCGATATCTTATTTGGAACCATCGTTGGAACAGTATCTGAATTGACAGGCTTTGATAGAGTCATGGTTTATCGTTTCGACGAGTGCAAGTGCGGTGCCGTTGTTTCGGAGTATCTTGACCCTCTGGTTAGCGAGGATTTGTTCATTGGCCTCCATTTCCCCTCATCAGATCTTCCCCAATGGATCAGGGACCTCTACCAAGCGGATAGAGTTCAGGTCCTACGCCACAGGACTTCCAGAGCTGCGTCTTTAAGATATCGAGATACGGAGAGGATCCCAGAACTTGACATGACGAGATCTTATCTTCGACAGGTTACTCCAGGCAAAGTTCAACTGTTCTCTGATCTGGATGTGTCCTCGGCAATGAATATATCTCTCGTCGTGAATGGTGATCTCTGGGGACTGATCACTTGTCACTCATATCGTTCCAAGGTGGTAGGAATCTCGCCGCCTATGAGAGAGATTCTTCGGAATATAGGCGATTGTGCCTCAAGTCAAATAGAGCGTAAGCATTCCTTTTTTGGTTTGAGCTCCTAGCTGACAGTCTCAGGTCTACTCTACGCCGAGAGACTTGAAGCACGAATGCTGCTCGCTACCGGACTATCTCAAAAGTCGCCTGCTGCTTTTATCACCGGCTCCGCAAGTAGCTTACTCCAAATCTTCACATCTGAATTTGGAATGCTTGTGATGAATGCCGAAGCACGAGTAGTGGGAAAACTAGAGTCTTACCACGAAGCCCTCGCTCTCGTGCAGTATTTCCAAGCGAGGGGGGTCACGTCGGTTATAGCATCCCAGAAAATTATAGCCGACTTCCCAGACTTAAAGTATGCACCCGGATTTTCGACAATCGCAGGACTTTTGGTGATACCTTTATCTAGCTCTGGTCGAGATTTTCTGATCGTCTTTCGAAAAGAGCAGCTGATGGAAATTCACTGGGCGGGTAACACGCAAGAACGGTTTGAACTCGTTGGTGGGGGGAATCTCGAACCAAGTGCGAGTTTTCAGAGATGGGTGGAGCATGTGATAGACACGAGCAGAGAATGGACCACTTGGCAAAGTAAGGAAATACTTCCAAGTTTAGTTTGGAGCTGACTCTAGGACGTAGTGGAGATAGCTGGCGTGCTTCGCACACTTTACAGCACATTCATGGATTTCTGGCTGAAGAAAAACGAAAATATGGAAAGAAGCCGCAAGAGACAGCTTCTGATCGCCAATTCATCACACGAAGGTAATGACATCAAAGCTCGAACGAGTGTAGAGACTAAGTTTTCTAGTTCGGACCCCTTTGAACCATATCATCAACCACCTTGAGGTGGCTCTAGACTGTGACATGGATCCTGCAGCTCAAGATCATATTGAAACCTCCTTGAAAGCGTCCAGATCATTGATATATGTCATCAACGACCTGCTGGACCTTACCAAAACAGAGAATTCTGCTATGCTCATGCATGAAGAGCCACTTTTATTGCAACGAGTGATGCTAGAGGCACTAGGTGCCTTTTCGGTTGAAGCTGAGAGAAAAGGATTGAGAATCTCATTCAACATGGACACCATTTGTCTCCCTGAGATTATCATAGGCGACTCGCAAAGACTCCGACAGGTGGTTTCCAATATTTTAAGCAACTCTCTTGAGAGTTCCAGTCGTGGCACGATTAGCTTCGATATTTCGTCCTTCAAGACACCCTCGATCGAGAATAGTAGGTTGAGAATAGCCATTAAGGATGAAGGAAAGGGAATGTCAGAACGGCAGCTGGACAAGATCTTCCGACAATTCGAGGACATTCTTGACGAAGATGATTCAAGTCATGATGGCGACATCGAGACGCTACCACTTGCCTCCATTGGTTTAGGTCTCGCTGTGGTTGCTCGATTTGTTCGCAGCAGTGGTGGCCAGATGAGAATTGAAACGAAGGCATGCGTGGGAACAAAAGTATCCCTTGAGCTGCTACTACGGACTTCCTCTAATGTTCCTCTCAAGGAACCGCTCTTGATACCACCTACTGATAGTGGAAATGAGATGAGCGGTGTCGAACTCCAAGGGATCGCCTCTCCCAGGTTTCACTCCTCCAAAAACAGCCCTGAGCAATGGTCTCCTGAGGCAATATCGTCAACCCAAATCACTCCTTTCTCAATCACATGTGGTAGCCCGCCAATAGCAGCCGAATCACATCCTTTCCACAAGTCTTCACCAGCGGACAAAGTTCGACTTCGAATCCTAGTTGCAGAAGACAACCCGCTAAACGCGAAAGTCTTGAAAATGCAACTTGAAAGGATGGGCCACGACGTCACCCTTGTTGGAGACGGACAGGCATGTTTTGATAAGTTCAAAGAGAATTCGAATCACTTTGATATCATACTCATGGATTTCCAGGCACGTGAAAAGCTTCTTTTCATTCTTCTCCCAAGTAGCTGACCGACTGCTAGATGCCGCTTCTTGATGGCCCAGCATCTACAAAACTTATTCGCGAGTTTGAAACTGCGTTCAAGCCTCTATTTTCTTCTCTTGCCAGCAACAACTGCCGTATCCCTATTTTTGCCGTCTCCGCATCCTTGCTCGAGCAGAAGCATACCGAGTATCTGAATGGTGGATTTGACGGTTGGATCTTGAAGCCTATCAACTTTCGGCATCTGGGTACTCTGATGATGGGGATATGGAATGAAGAGGAGAGGGGTAGTTGTGTTTATAAGCCAGGTATGTGGGAGAATGGTGGGTGGCTTCAGCCAAAATAGTGTAGTGTGTTTTTCAAATATCTATTCTAGAGCTTAGGCAAAGTTGTGTTTTGGCTTGAAAGAATTTTATGCCCTTTTATTGGTATTTATGTGAGGTTTTTATATTGGATTACATGGTAACAATACCCGTCGTATTTGTTACGAGAGATTTTCAATAGATATCTATGAACATTCGGAGCTGGAAGTCTGCAGAATCCTTGGTCGATTGACGGACAGGAGCTTGATTTCCTCTCCTCAAACAACTACTATCAAGCCTCAAACGAAACTTGCTGTAAAGGCCCAATGATGGCAAGTATGGTTTGAGACAGGCATGTCGACTTTGCTTTCTTTTTCTGCCTGCGAAGTCATAGGCTCACTCCATTTCGCTGAGAGACTCGCAATGGGCCAATCATGCCAAGAGAACTCGCTTATGGAGGGGTCGAAAAGGGGCTACAGTTAGTTGCATTAACCTGTGCAAAACGCGCTAATTTCGCGTCCCCCTCGATTTTTCGTCGCGCACACCCCTCGATTCTTCTTAACCATATAACTTCTATGAAACACGTCCAATTATAAAGGTAAGTAGCTCAAATTAAAGCTCTCAATGGGGTCTTTCTAACCACTAAAGGAATTATGCCTATGAGGCTTTCTAAGCGTGATGGAGAGCGCGTTAATAAAGCGCTCCGTGATAACCCTAATATCGACTTAAACGAGCTTACGTGCGTTTTTCAGATAACTTATACTACTATATAAAGGCGGAGGGCGTCTCTATAGACTCGAATAGCACTAGATTATGTGCTAAATAAGGGCGGGAGGCCCTCTATTATCACGGACTAAATTCGCGATTATATATTAGATATTATTAAGCGTAACCCTATCGTCTATTTAGATAAGATTATAGACTTTATCTTTATGGAATTTAGTATATAATTAGATAATCCTCGAGTCTTAAGGCTTCTAAAGGCTCTGTGAATATCTTATAAGAAGCTCTTTATTTAGGCGGCCCAAAGAGATAATACCCTAATTTTAGCGTAGACCTTTAAGATATAGTTTTGGGACGCTTAATAATTAATATTCATTAATAAGAGTGCGTATAATGAGAGGACTAGCGATTATTAATATAGATAAGCTCTAATTAGTTAAAAGGCTCGTGTAAAGAGGTAATTAAAGAAGATAGAGTAATAGTCCCTTTTACTAGTATATATATTAGATAAATACCTAGAACCTATTCTCTTTAAGGGAACTATTATAGTTACTATTTTTGAGAAGTGGCTAGCTGAAGATATCTTATTATATATAAATTAACCACTGGGACTATAATTAATACTTATAATAAATAATTATTAAATATATAAGAGCTAGATAATTTAAGAGATTTATAATATTTATAATATATAGCTCGAATTCCTGCCTCTATATTACCCCGAATTTAACCCTATTAAAGAGTCTTTCCATGATCTAAAGGCGTATATTCACCGGGCATATAAACTAGTAAGAGGCTCATATAATAACTTTTATAATTTCCTTACTATAGTGCTCTAGGAGTAGGGGAGGGGGCTAAGGGCTATATAGCTTATAAGAGTATACTTTAGGCATTTAGGATATAATAGCGTACTAGTAGAAGACTAGTAGTTAATATATTATATATATTTCTAGTATTATAATAGTAGTAGTTTTAATATTAGGGAAGCTATTAGCTAGTAAAATTATTAATTTAAGTACTCTTACTTTATAGTATAATCGTAGCTGCGCACGATACAAGTGCCTTTAATAGAGATATTTTTTATATATTATTTATATTATTATTAAGTAATAAGGGTATTATTAAAGGGGGGGGGAGAAAGAGAGAGAGCTGGCTCACAGCTGCGCAGCTGCGTAGCGCGTCACGTGCACTAAGCGAAACGATTACGTAAGCGAAACGATTACGTAAGCGAGCCGGGCGCGGGCCGCTAGCTGGGCGATTGCCCAGGCGCCCCGGCACCGGCTCTATTATCGTCTTCTAAAAATTATAAAACTATACTCTACGGTCGTATTAAGATAAAAAGTAAACCTTTAGAATCGTCTAATTGAGCTCTTCATTTTAGTATAGACGGAATTCCTATCTTATTGTTTTTAAGTGTAATGCGGGGAGCCTAAGTTTAATCCTAATCCAAGCTTGAGCGCGCGCGAGCAGATTTTTAACTCTAATATTCTAAAAATTATAACTTCTCTAAAAGCGATCTAATTTGCATGCAAACTTTTTTCCTAGAAAGCGCTTAATTAGTTCTATAATATAGATTAATTAGAAATTACTTAGAGCTCTTAATTATAAGTGTATTACTAAGTATACTCTAGAATGAGAAAATTGAGTTTTGGTGTTCCTCCCTTCACTAATGACGTCACGCAGCTGTAATTCCAAAACCCTCGATTTTCTCAATTTTTTTCTAAAAATTATAACTTCTCTAATATTAGGACTAGCCCTAAGCTAAAAACACCGCTTATAAGCCCTAAATTAGCTCTATAATATAGATTAGACGTATTATTAGCCCTTAGCTTATATAAGGCTAGCTTATTAGGAATATAGGGTAAGACAGAAAACTCGCTTAGCTAGAAATCGAGTAATTCTATTGGCCAGAGCTTAATTCTAGCCAATCGGTGCGCTTACCGGTGCAAATTAATTATGGGTTTTTTAAAACAGTGCTAAGACTCTTATCTTTCTTATCAGTTTAATCCCTGCCAGCGAATAGTGAATATTAGATCTTTATAAACCTTTAATATACTATTAAAGGCACTTATAAATTTCTAAACTTTTATAACTCTTATTAAAAAACTAATTATATAGATTAAAAGAGTATATTCGGTTTTATCTCTAATTATAAGAAGAGAATTTTTTAATAATATTAGTATACTGAAATATAAGAGAGAATCGCATGTATAGAATAAAGCTAATTACGTAATACTAAAATTAAACGAAAATTATAATTTTAACCCCTTAACTTTAATATTAAATATCTCCACGAAAATATATCTAAAATAAGGCGCGTATAGTGTATTTTAAAGAGTAAAATAAGGAGAATAAAAGTAGTAAGGGCGCTTTATTATTAGTTATAATTCTATTAATAGCGCTATTAAAAAGTAGAAGTAGCCTTAAATTAATATTAAGACCCTTATTCACTAATTAGTCTTAGTGAAGAGCTAGTCCTAGAGTAGCTCTTACCTTTTAATATTAACTCAACTATTAACTTTATTATTAACCTCCTTCTAGCCCCTGAATAAGCCTAACTCCTCTTTAAATTAGCCCTTATTATCCCCGTCTAAGTTATTAGATAATAGAACTCCCTTATTACTACTAGAACTATACCCTCTAGCGCTATAGTAAAGGCCTAAGAGTACCTTTATATATTCTTCTTAGTCCCTGTGAATAATCTAGGGCTTATATTACTTATTAAAAGGTGAGATTAGCTTCTTAATCTTATCTAGGGTATTCTTAGGAATATTCTTATCTCGAGTATCTTAAGCTAATAATATCTAAATATCCTTAATAATAGTCTTATCTTCTTAAAATTAAATAAAGATATTATCGAGTTAAGCCTACTAATTAGAGAGTAGCTTATCCTTTAATTATATATGGAAATCATTAAGCTATTAAGTAATAGGTATATTACTTTAGAGGGGAGAAGACATTTAATATAATAGTATATTCATGGGGTTTACTTTATAATAATAAGGGAGTATTAGAAGGTTATCTTAGTTATATATTTAGCGGTAATACCCTATAGTTTTAAGACGTTAATAGTTATTATTACCTCTAGTGCCTATTAGACAGAAATTAGTATAAACTATATCCTTAGTGGCATAGTTATATAGAGGGTCGGACGAATCTATATAATTATATATTAGTAGTAGGCTAGTATAATCCCTTAGTTAATAATATTACTAATTACAGGGAGGACTATATAATAATTAAGAGGGAGGAGGAGGCATTTAATTAGAGTAATAGGACCGCACGGGGGGAGGAGCTCTATAGCCCTAATAATAAGTCTAATGAAGTAATTAATACTATTTAGTTAATAATAAAATAATAGGTTATTAAGTAATTACCTTTACCTTTTTCTTAGCTTCCTTCTCCTGAGTCTTCTCCTAGATAAACCTCTCTTTAAATAGAATAATTAACTCCTTAAGATACTTCTTAAGGTTAATTAACTTATTTATTTATTTCCTTACTTATAATACTATATTATTAACTAATAAGACGAAGTATATATCACTGAAAGCAGGCTTCTAATAGGGCTTTAGTTAATAGCCCTTAGTATTATTATTATAGAGGTAATAGTTATATATTTATTACTAATATTAGAGTAGAGTTCTACTCTTAGAATATACTTATTCTTAATAAGCGTTTAAGAGCTAAGAAGTTAATATAAATCGAGTCTTTTTAATATTAGCTATACTACTAAAAGGGACTATAACTACGCCCATAAGAGCCTCTAAATATAGCTTCCTAATAACCGATTTAGTACTCCTAGAAGGCTTATCTTTTAGAGCTAGTCCTAGTGCATAGTTATAATTATATTTAATTATAACCTCTATTATCTTATTAGCTAATAAACGTAATATAGCCTCGAATTAAACCCATTTAGCACGTCTAACCTCTAAGCGAATATTATATACCTTACGCTATTTCATGGGTCTATATTTCACTATCCACTAAGACAAGGCACGAAGAGGGGACTGAAAGACATAGTCCTTAATTATCTCTATAAATCTAGCCGTTAGATTAGTAGATATTATATTAAAAGAAGGTTAAAGGGGATTATTAAGATTAATATTAATACTATGGCCTAAAAAGAGGTCTCTATTAATAGTAATTTCAAAGGAGGTAAGGATAGTTAGTAGAGTAAGTGGGTGGGGTATTAGTATAGAAGAAGGCACCTGAATTATACTAGAAAGATAACTAGTTGGGCTCTCTTATAGAGTTAGTGACGTCCTAATTTCGACTATATCCTTTGAAGTCTCTCTAGTAGGCGTTCTAGGCTTTGATTTAGCCCTGGGAGGTGGTTGTTTCTTTAATTTAGCCCGTTAACTAGGCACGGGGGGAGCGGGGGCGCCTTGGACGCTTTTATAGTGGGTCAGTGAGTGCGAGGAGGGCTCTTTTGCGTCTTACGACGTGTCAGCACTATGGTGACGTATATATACTAAGTTGCAGGTCTCAGAACTGACGAATTGTGGTATTACAAGCAGTTTTATCAAGCTCATAGCGTTTTGGTGAGGGCGCGACCAAAAAACCATGCGCGTCGGCAAATTAGCGCGTTTTGCACAGGTTAATGCAACTAACTGTAAATATAGCTGAACCCCTAACTTTATACACGCACCTCGGCTTGAGCTCTAGGTCTAGCGCTCAGCCCCACATATTCCTTGTTTCCTCGACCCCTCCAATTGACAATGATGCGTGCGCTGCTTATCTGATCTTGTTTTACTTCAGCTGAAGTCGAGTGGAATTGCGCCTTTTGATGCGTATCTTGTTTCAGTTGCCGAAGCATCTTATTCGAGCATAAAAGCTTGGCACTGCCCCTCCTTTCGCCTTCAACCACTACGCACTCGCGACCGCAGGCCACTACGGACGAGAGTTTGCGATCAATGACCGTGCTTGTGGTAGAGAACATCTAACCATCTAATCACTACATCCACCACTTATCACTGTAACCTCTTCACGTAGGTCTTCTATTCTCGAGAGCATTTGTTGCACGTGACCTTCCCCTATAACTCATGGTGGATCTTACTTCATTTCGCTGATAAACACGTAGACGATACACAATACCACCACGATGTCTTGGATTGCGCGAGGCCAAGACGACAATGGGTACGTCCAAGAGACTCCCAATGGCCGAACCCATTCAGTCCCAGCCTTGGCCACCCATAGAGGTGAGCTCTGGTGTCTTTGGAGCGACCCGTCCGGAGGACTTTACTACGCCATTGGAGACAACAGTACTTTCCAGAATCGAATTCCTTTCCCGGACAAGGGAATCCCAGTGATGGCCGAGCTCTTGGGAATGCTGCATGCAATCATCGTCAGAGAAACCGGAGATTTGGTGCATTATGTCTACGACGATGCCAACTTGACATGGGTCAGTCCCTCAGTCTTAGACAGACAGAGTGGTTTCGTTTCCGAAACAACTCCAGCTCTTGTAGCTTTCCACAACAAGCTCTTCTTCGTTTTTATTCAAGAGTCCAAGCTGTACTACTCCAACTGGACTCTGAACCCAAGGGACGAGACTGCAGAATGGCAGCTTCCCCAGGAAGTTTCTGGTATCTCTACGGTTGGGGGAATCCCTGCATTGTTCGTTCTGGATGGGACTTTGCACGTCATCTGCGAGTCTGCTGATGAAAGTCGAGAGATCTTGGGGTTTGCATATGCCTCCCTAGAGGATGTATGGAACTCTTGCGATGATGTCAGCGAGGGTAAAGCAGCATCTGGTGTCTCGGCAACGTCCTACGGTGACAGTGCTTTCCTCGCCTTCCAGGAGAATGGACCTGACGATACTTCTCATGTGATTTACATTAGTGAGTACAAGGACGGGAAATGGCAGCCGCAAGAAGCAGTAGCGGATCAAGCATGCGCAGATCCTCCTCAGCTCTCCATCCTGAACGGAAGAATTAACTGCATATTCAACTCGAACAACGATGCCAAGGACTTGAGATGGTACTCCAGATCCCTTCTCGACTTTTCGCTCAGTTCTTGGATGGCAGATATCCCAAACGATACTCTGCTGTCTAATATCACAGTTCCCGGAACACATGATAGCTGCGCTGAGTCGAATATCCCATTTGTTAGGACGCAGTACCTCTCCATCACGAAACAATTGGAAGCTGGGCTGCGGTTCTTCGATCTGCGTGTTCGAGTCCATTCAGATGGCCAACTTTACATGTATCACGGTGGGATCCCAATCAATATGCCTATGTATCTCAAGTTTGATTATGTGATGAACGAGGTTAGCATATTCCGCCATTCTTCTGTCCTTCCCCAACCAGTCATGGCTCTCTAAGCTGAAATTTTCAGATATACACCTTTTTCCAAAAGCCTTCCAAAACACCCACGGAAACAGCCCTCATCTCAATCAACAATGACGACGTCTCGGGAAAAGAGCCACCCCACGTCTTCTACAACGCAGTCAAGGCGCACATCGAAGCGGTTCCTCTCTACGAAGACGGCAGTCCTCGCTGGATCACCGCACGAGAAACAGTAACCCTTGGCGAAGCTCGTGGAAAGGCTGTTCTCCTCCGGCGCTTCCACCCCGATGAAACGCTTCAACCGAATGAGCGGATGGGCATCGATCTCAGTGGCTGGCTGAATAACAACCCTGACTTCGATCTTGAGACACCAGATGGCGTGACTGTGACATTGCAAGACAAGTGGCAGTACTCTGAGATCATTCCCCTCGCCGAGCTCGTGAAGTCGAAATTCGGCTTCGTCAGTAACTTGCTTGAGAAAGCCGCAGCTGGTCCCCCAGATCATTGGTTCCTCAACTTCACGAGCGCGGTAGGGGACCCAGTTCAGAAAGGAGAGATTGCAGAGAGTCATTGGATTGCTGTGGGAGCACACAGTAAGATTATCGGGAAGTTCGTGCAGGGCATGAATCCAACGGTCAGGAAACAGTTCAATTGGGGCGTCAAGACGAGGTATGGGGTTATTGCGATGGACTATCCGGAATTACCGAAGGATAGTGATTTGATTTCCTGGTTGATTGGAACGAATTTGTAGAGCGGGTACTGTTGGATGGATAACGTGAACCATTGGATATTTTCTCATTATCCTGGAGGATTGATCGGAAAGAACTATGGATGAGTTATCGGGGTCATGAATCAATTCAGTATTACGAATATAGCTTTACCGCCGCAATGAGAGCATACTTGCTCTAGATACCCTTTAATCAGAACTTCCTCACCGCTACAAGACTCGAGCTTGAAAAATGCAAGAGCAGTCAATGGTTGAGCGCCCGCTCCAAGAAGATTGCCTTGCAGCAAATTTCTTGAAATCCATGGCTTTGAGACCTAGCATCTTTGCAAGCAATTGTGCTGATATATATGCTAAGCTATGGAGGGAGGTCAATGCCTTATTGAGTTAGTAACCCGTCCAAGCTTTGCAACTGATGATCCTTCTTAAGTCTAGTAGCTTACAAAGCCAATTTACACATTAGTTTCGTCGCCCTCCTTTACTTTTTTTCTTGTGATAATGCTGTCTGTCGTAATTAGTAGGAGGTGTTTTGTATACACAAGAAAATCATTAGTCAAGAAGTTGTCACCTTATTGGGAAAGTTCCCCATGCCCCAGCTTTTAGTGGATTTCTGCTTTATTGTCTCCTCTCGATCTACCTTTACTTCACGGTGGAGTGGAGAAGCTGAAATAGTCTACTTACAAACAAATCGCGCACAGAACAGGAAGTGACAAAAGATACTCTGACAGACGTACTTCTTCTCCGTGAGACACGTAGAATATGGTAGGCTTTATTGCATTGTGATCCGGGGTTAGGGGAAACATGAGAGTGAAAAACAGCAAATGTGGCCCACCTGGGGTCCCATCATGGACGAGGGTATCATGAAGAACAAAAGAAACTGAACCATAGCCACCGCGACGCTCAACTTGAGACCTCTCAACTATCCTTGGAAGTGGCAAGTCACTTTCAGGGGAAGTGGGGGCTCACCCTAATCTTCATCCAGCAAATCCTCCATCTCCATGCCCATAATGCTTGCATCTTCGGACGAAGAAGTCGAACTAACACTCTCACCCTCTATATCCATCATACTCAGAGTCTCAGATACAGAACTCTCCGAGCCTCCAATCATGTCGTCATCGATCGTATCTTCTGGTGACTTGTGCGTAACCTCTTCCAGCTGTGCTGTAGTTTCCATGGACTCTCCTTTTAGCTCGTCGGTATCTTCGATCTGCTCTCCTGCCGCTTCGTCTGCAACCTCATCCAGCTGCGCTACTCCCTCCGTAACCTCTCCTGCCGGTTTGCCCGTGATATCTTCCACCCGTGCTGCTTTCTCCAGGCTCTTCAAGTATGTTCGTCGCCACTCCATATTTATACAAGAAGGCAACCACTCCCATTCCGGTGGCTCCCACTCCTTCCCGAACATGAAAGAGTACATCTTTCCTTCTTCCAAGACGTCTTTCAACTTACTAACACGCGTTTTGAGGTCATCCAGCATCTCCTGATCATTTGACGGAATTTCACCGGCTCGACAGAATGAACAGGGCAGAGGGTGACGGATAAGGTAGACCACAAGGACTTTCTGCACTTGATCAAAGTTCAAGAAAGTTGGGAGTGGAAGAGGTCGATATCTTTTCTCCTCGCCATTCAACTCCTTCCACATTTCGATGTTTGAGAAAGCTAAGTTCTTGACGTTTCTCGTATCGGCTCCGACGGTCGGGTGGCTCAGCCATCTGGTACGCTGCCCATGCGCCGAGAGGACTTGAAAGGCCAGAATATCTTGTTCAAAGTTGAAGTAGCAACCATTGGTGCACCTCGGGTGATTGAAAGCATAGCGTTTGTAGCGCAAGAGGAAAACTTCTCGAGCCTCGTGACAAACACGGAGGAGGAAAGGAAGCGCGTTGGTGGCTGAGAACTGGTAAATGTGCTTTCGGCCGTCCTGCTCGAACTGAATTGTGACAATGCGGGGTCCAGGAAGATGGCACTTCCAGACCATATGTCGTAACTCGGCGGGTAACTTGGGAAAGACATCGAATTTGGTCAGTGGTCCGCTGGCAGCCTTCGAGGACGACTGGATACCGGTGGTTGGAATGGTGGCTTGGACATCGGTAGTGGAATTGGCGGCTATCACGGATGACCGGAGATCGGTGATTGAGTTGGCATTTACTGAAACTGTTAAGTCGCTAGGTTGTGTTTGATTAGTGAGAGTTGCTGGATTGGCGGGCGAAGGCACCTTAAGCCGAATTAAAATGGGAGGACCAGAGGAGGGGACTACACGGTTTGGGGGAGTCTTGCGCGAGCGAGAGCTTGCCGACGGAGGTGGAAGTTCGGGGGCAAAGCGTTCAATAGGTCGGTGAGCTCTTGTTGGCCGACAGCCTCCTGCCGTAATAGGAGTAGGTGTTGCTCTCGGGCGAGGTGCCTCCTTTTCGCGAGATCCTGCCATTGTTTTGTTCGGTTGCTGGGTAACGCGACGCAAAGTCTCGATCTGATCCATCCAATGTCAATACGTGTTCAGATAAAAGAAGCGCGATCTATCATTGACTTACTAATTCACTCTTTTCTTCCGTCCCACCTCAAAAGTGAACGCGCTCCGGCTGATCTCGGTCCCGCGTTCTGTGCAGTCAATTGGTTAGCAGAGACTCGAACCAAGAGATTAAGTAACTTGTTTCGATCTCTTGAAGGGGTTTTGCAACTTCAGAGTAGGCTGTTGAGTCGACGTTGAAGTGGATGTCGCGATCGAAATTGTTATTGACAGAAGAAGAAAATTTGTGACGTGCGATATCGCGTCGTTTGTTTATAAAGTGCTCGCTTGCACTCAGGAGGTACGGTGGAGAATTTGGCACGGAAATAGAGCTTTAGCGTCAAACCTTATTTTGCCACTTGTGAATTAATATAGTTGTTTTGCAAAGCCGGGGGTGCCCAAGGCCATCTCTCCGAGCCGCAACTGTACCTACTACTTCGAGCTGAGTTGACTTGACTATCGCTATTAGCGAGTTGATCGACACTGAGTTATCTCAAATGGAGTTTCAATGCAGCTCACTGGTAATCCCGTTGTATCGAACAAGCACTTTGCAAGTATAGAGGAAGCTCAGAGAGTGTCAACCACGTGCCTCTACCTCAGAGCTTCGGAGTTGCGAAGGGTCTTATAATGACTCAAAGCGCTTGACAACTAGCAACCTGGGTCTCCTCTGTATATCGAGCTCTTCAATAAATAATCTCCGTGTGTGTCGTACTTGCAGGTCCACAACAATCATTCGTTCAGCATGTAGCTAGTCAGGACTATACTCTGAACTTGAGGACCTCTATACATGATATGAATGAGACATCCCCACGAACTTGCAACAAGAATTAAATCAGGCACTGCAAAAATAGACTAGCTCTCCAATCCATGAATTTATGTTCTCGAAGGGTGCAAGTGACTGTGTTAACAAAGTCCCACAACTGAGCTAGAGTGGGAAGCAGATGCACGAAGAGCCAACTGCCATAACGAATCCACGCTAGCGCTAACTCATGTTTAGATTTAGCAATGACAAGCGGCAAATCCCAGATTGTGACCAAAGCCGGAGAGTCATGCCATTTGCATTGGCAGTCTGCGTGCTAAGATGGTTTTAAAGCTGTTGAACTCGATCTGGGCGACTAATAGAGAAGGCTTCGATTGATAATTTCCAGCGAGTGTCAAAAGTTTACTAAAATGAGATCTCAACTTAAATGCAAAGATGATGAATCAATAGACTTTGTGCACTGGCAGGGATGCTTTCGAATTTGGGTTTGTTGCCAGATACGCGAAATCTTGAAATCAATGCTCCCAATATCTTGAGCAGCGTCATAAACTCCTCTGTGCACTGCACCTGCCGGCAAATATTCTATTCTTGTCTCATCTGTTATCATTACAATTATCACAAAGCCAGTATATGCCGCGCCATGCAATGCAACGCCTGTCTGTTACGCCTTCGTCCATTTATCGATCAACTTACTTCTTTAATTTCCACCCTCCTTAAACCAGGACAGATCATTTCGTCCGCGTATGCCTTGTAACGGTTCAACGCATCAGTCCATCTAACACCCTTCCCCTCGAAGGCCGAATATTGATTATTAAACGCAAAGTGAACAGCCAGCGCCGTGCCGTCAATGATCACACGTCGCCTTAGCTCTGATGGCCGCGTTTGCACCAAGTATTCCTCGTCGTCTCTTTGAGGGAAGGGAAACACGTTCATAACATCTCTTCCGCGGATAGCGAGAAAATTGATGGATAAGCGCATGTAGTTGTAGTCCCAGGTGTCGAATTTGTACCGCCAAGTGTCGCCTTGCTCGAGATGATGGAGGAACGAGTAGTGAGTTTGAGACGCTGCTGCCCAATTGTAGAGACCGTGTCCGAAAGGGTCATAGGTCAGAAGACTTGCAGGAGAAAGGGACATGTCGTAAGTTTCTCCTTTTGGGAGCCGGATGGGCAGCCAGCGGTGACCTTTAAAAGGCGCTGGTGTGGAGGCATTGATAGCAAAGCCTTCAGGTCCTTCTATCGGGCCTTCGTAAGAGGGCAGCTCAGATGCTCGCCAGGAATTCTTGCGGGGTGGGGGAGAGGGCTTGGTCATTTCCTAGATCGAAAGATTGTTAGAGGTGAAATCTGACTGGAACAAGCTCCCCTACGTACAGGATAGTAGCCTTCATAGACGCCCATGTTGCGGTGTACCCACGAGAGTGCTGGATTGTTCACGATATTTGCAGAAACTGTGAAATATTGGGGATTCTCCAATAATCGCTTGACGAGTGCCGGAATCGCATTGTCTTCGAAATAGACCTGTGTTGCTGTCAGCTTCGCCTCGACTCAATGGAAACATTCGACCTACCACATCGTCATCAATTTTGAGGTAGATAGCATGAGGATCTTCCACTGCTTCCCAAGCACCAATATACCACTCGTACTGTTTCGTAGCTTCGTGTTTCCGATAGCCTGGGCTTGAAGCCACCAAGTCCTCGAGATATGCCAAATCAGCTTCTTTATCGGTGTTGACTGACCATATTACTTCATCCAGGAGGCCTCCGTATTCTTTAAGGTTCCTCTTTCCAAAGCATTAGCATACTCAATATTAGATAGGTGGAAGGTTGTACCTTCAGATAGCAGTCTAGAACTTGTACTAGCTCTCTCCGTCCAAAGAACACAAGTCCAATGACTTTGACACCAGCCGGAATAGTCACATCGATTGCAAGTGTGTAGGGGAAACCAGGCGGCTTTCCTATTTTTTGAATGGGCTGGGATGGATGGTGGGTGAAAGAGGGATGCCGTAGCTGGCCGAAACCAAAATCATGGTGCTCTGTGCCTAGAAAATAGCCAGTCCAAAGAATGCCGCACAGAACAGTGACGAAAAGGAGTGTGTTTGTCGAGCGCTGTTGTGGACTGGAAAAATGCATTTTGTCAGAGATGGTGGGGTAAATTACAAGCAGAGAAGGCTGAAATCGCAACCTGATGCGGTCGCTGTGGTCTGCTCGTCACGGCATTGAGGTGGTCTCGAAAGTGAAGTGAATGTGGGAAACAGGAGAAGATGCAAAAAAAATACGAAGGGAGAAGGCGACGAGGCGTCTTGGAAAGATTACGGTACATCGAGCTTGGCTACTTGCAGGAAGAACAGAAAGTTTCCGGGGAGGCGTATCAGGAGATCCGCCCCCCTTGCAGCAAGCACGATCGTGATTGGTGGGGCTCGATCTCGGCTGCTTTCGAGGCTGTGGTGCAAAACGCAGGGCAGGACGGGACCCTGAAATAAACAAATAAACTCATCAGATTCAGATTCAGATTCATCCGCAGAAAGCAAGCCACGATCTTGTGCAATCTGTCAATCTCTTTCGAATTCCTTTACCAGGTGCCTGATTGGTGCTTGGGTGCGCCCGTAGGTGCTTGGCTCCAAACTTACCTTAAACCTAAACCCCAATTGCTGTGCACGCCACCAGCAAACACGAGTTACACGAGCCATATCGTCAACCACCCTTTTGCCGTCTCAATCATTCGCTCATTAGTCATGCCTGAACCATTTTAGCTCGTGTAGTCATGAGACGACAGCGCTAATGGCGGGAGCATCGAAAAGCAAACCACCTAAACCTTCGAAGGTCAGAAGAGGTTTGAAAGTGGCTAAATGCCAGCTCGCGCAACCCCTCATCCTGTTCTGTTAGGTGGGGAGGCCGCATTACTCCTGCTCTTCTCTATTATACAGCATGCAGTCTGCCGTCAAGTTTGGATCGACTTTGGAACTTGTGGGTATGAGTCGGATGACACAAATGCGTTCGCCACTCGACTGCACGGAAAAGTAATCCGCGGGAGGGTTTGTAATCTTACGATGCTTCCAGCAAATTGTTTCTGATGTCGGAAGTATTCGATGGAGAGGTACTGGAAGCTTTTTCGAGGTGGACGTTCATTTACGAGAATCTTTTGGGCGGATGGCTCGTAAAAGTGGAGATGCAAAAGTTAGTCGTTCTGCTAGGTAATGCCGGAAGGCTATCCAAAAGCAAAACTGACGTGATACAAAGTCGGCAGCCAGCAGCTGCGAATCCCACAAAGGATATTAGTGTCAAGTACAGTGTGCCCCAAGTGGCACGAGACTTTTCAGGTGAATGCTGCATGTTAGAGATACGTGGGGTTGAGATGAGGTCGTTTTAGATATATGGTCGCGAAACAAGCGAATCCAGTATCAACAAACGATGCTAGGCTCACGTGAGTGGTGTACCATCCCTCGAGATGGCTGACCTTAGACTTCGTCAGAGCTATGATTGTTGGAGCAGGGCATGTGGGAGCACAAAGCTCGCGTGTGAGTCAAGTAATAGCGATAATACGATGCTCTCGTTCAAAGTTGTCCTTCCGAATCCGATAGTACTCCTCTTTCTTGGCATGGTATCTTGTGTCTTTCGTATATTCCTCAAAATATCGGGGAGGCAGCCTTCCCGTCACACGAAAGGCCCCAGCTCTTTGAAACACTCCCCTTCTTTTCGTTGGCTCTAGGAAAAGTCCAATGATCCAGAAATCAGAACTATAACTTGAGGCGGGCAAGGCATAGAAATCGAAAAATCGTGCTATCGGTTCAATCGAGTGATCATAAGAAGTCCAACTTATGTCCTGACGGTCGAGTCCCATCTGCACCTTGATTTCCCTTTCGTTAAGCATGATGTACTCCAGCCAGAACGAGGCCACTCTAGCCCAGTTATCAGAATCATCGTGTACAATGAATAGAGAGCCAGTCCAGAGATAGTCAATCCCAAACTCTCGAATTATATTCATAGCATTCTGGAACGTTTTTGGCAACGCTTCTAGCGGGATCCTTTTTCGAGAAGAATTTAGCGTGGTTTTCGTCAGTGTAGGATACTGGAGATAAGCCCTCGTGATGACTGTCAACTCATTGTTCTCATCTTCTACCAACATATCTGGAAGTAAAACCACAATTTGGATTTGATTTAAAAGCAGAACAATTTGCATAGAAACCACAGAGGGAGGTAAACAGGAGCGTATAGGTCTAGACTACTCACAACAATGACTCAAGGTGATATAGTTCAATTTCGCTGATGATGGTACTGGGCCTTTGAGAAGATCATAGTAGTTAATACCCTTAATCAAAAGATAGGGGTTGGTGCCTTTGATGCAAATGAGGCGGGTAGGTAGAATATTGTCAGTTGGGGCATTATAAAGCCTGGGAGTATTGCAGCATCGTTCCATCCATTGCTATGCAAGTGGTAGAGCATCTCGAGAACTCATTATGAGCCCCGCAAGTAGGCCAAAAGAGGCTATTGAATACATCAGTCGGGAACAATATTATGTGTACATGTTATACTGACCACATTCCAGGGCAGGAATCACATTCACATAGAATAACAACAAGTGGTTCATGTATAAGGCCAATTTCCAACCTTGCCTCCAGGGAATAGAATCTATCCCCTGTACGTTGAAGGTAGAGCTTCGGATAACCTTGCGGCGAACTATCGAAGTGAATTGATAATCTGGAGTCTTCTTTACTCTCTTCCTGGGTTCCTTCAGCCATTCTTGATCCACACTGGCCAAAATTTGCGTGTAAAGAGGACAATCTCGTTCTGCCGAAGCTTCAAGAGCAAGGATATTCTCGCTGTGAGGAAATCCAAGAGGATCTGGAGCAGATGGAATCCAGGTGTCACAAATGAGTTTGCAATGTACGCACAAAGCAAACAAATGCTGCCTCGGCTTCCCGGCGTTAAAGTCAAATAATGAGCCGTCGTCTCCGTTGAATTTTCCATCGCTGAACTCGAGATATGGGGCCTATTGCCCGATGTAATAAGCACCGAGTGAGGCGCAGCTATTTAGAGCGTTCGAGAGAGCTGAATAAGGGTGGTCGATGTCTTGCAGCCTCATGAAATGACAAAATGGTCAAGCTGAAGAGCAAGGCTCAGCAAGCCGCCAGCGGCGCCCATATCAGAGATGGCCTCGAGCCCCATTGACGACGAAAGAACTCCATCAGGGAAGCCATTCAGAGAGATCCAGAAGAAAATCGAAGTAAAGGAAAAATGTATACCAGTAATCAGATTGAGAAGGAATGAAGGACCGTGCCGCTGCAAGTCAAGGTCCTAGAGTATCACGTGATTGTATCCATCAAACAAAGCAAACAAATATTCGAAATCACAGAATTATGCAAGGCTGCATTTCTCAAGACTAAACACCACCAAGTCCAATGAAGCTACCAAAATCATGCCAGTAAGATCACACCAACTGATACCAATTTTATACAATACTAAACCCCTCCCCACAGCTCATAATCCTTACCGGTTACCCCACATCCGGAAAAACCCATCGTGCAAAACAACTACAAACCTACCTACAGTCCCGAATCTCCTCCTTCCCTGCCACCTCTCCATCATCCACTCTCCGCGTACACCTAATATCCGACCATACCCTCGTCATCCCCCGCAACGTTTACAATCTCGAAACAAAGTCCCAGCATGAGCGCTCCAACAACGCTTCTGAGAAAGATGCGAGGGCCACGATCTATGCCGCTGTCAAGAGAGTCTTGAGTAGTAAAGATGTGGTGATCCTGGATGGCGCGAACTATATTAAGGGGTGGAGGTATCAGTTGTATTGTGAGGCGAAGGCTGTCAGGACACCGCATTGTGTGGTTCATGTTGGAACACCGGTTGAGAGGGCGAGGGGAGTCAATGGTGAGAGGTTGAGCAGGACTGCTGTTGGTGCTGAGGAGGGTGGCGGTGGGGGGGAAGAGGAACAGCCCTATGAGAGCGAGTGCTGGGAAAACTTGGTTTATAGGTACGAGGAGCCAAATGCGATGGCAAGGTGGGATGCCCCATTGTTCACGGTGCTATGGGAGGATGAGATGCCACCTTGTGAGGCGATATGGGATGCTCTGGTGGGTTCCGATGCCGAGGGTGGAAAGAAGGTTGTTCGACCAAATCAAGCTACAGTGCTGAAGGCGCCGAGTAGTGAGGACTATTTATACGAATTGGATAAGAGCACACAGGCAATTCTGAACAAGATACTGGAATGGACGAAAGATCACCCTGGGGAAGGAGGTGGAGAGGTCAGTATCGGGGATGTTGCGGATGAAGAACTGGTGGTGGAGTTACCAGCAAATCCTGTTGGGTTGCCAGCCTTGCAGAGGCTGAGAAGACAGTTCATAAGTCTGAATCGACAGAATGCTGTCCCCGTCAAACGAATACGTGAGAGTTTTGTTGGATACTTGAATGACTCCTTCGAGGCTTCATAGACACCAGATATGGATGGGCATTGCAAGGAGTATTTGGGTCACTTTGAAAAGATACCCCATCGGCGTTTAGGCAGGAAAAATTAGATTTCTTTTTCCAAATGAGCTATATCAGAGCTTTCCGTTCCTTGATCCTTGAATCCATTTCACAACATCCTCTGCCCACTTCTCTCCTTTCTTGTCGTTACTCAAGAGAGCGTATGGAGGACTGATATGGTTATGCCCCTCCATCTTAATAAAATCAATGTCCCTTTCCCAAGTCTTCTTCCACAAAGCAACAAAGTCTTCTGTCGGCTGTTCAATCTCATCCTGCGGATCAAAATCTCCTAATAGAACCAATACCTTCGGGACACCAACTTCTTCCCGCGACTTTCCAGACTTTGAAATTGTTTCAAACAGGCCGTAGGGACAACGCTGGCCAACTTCCTCCATCGATCCATAGTATAATTTCAACGTATCAAATCGATCGGCACTTGCGTTTTTGAAATGCAGAGGTACAGATTGCTCGATAGCCCCTTTCAAAGTAATTGCCGTCTTTCGAGACAAGTAAGATTTCCTTTGCTCTAGGAATCGTGGCTCAAACAGGAAAGTCGAGATATGAACACCACCAGCCGAGTTTCCACAAATATAGACATCTCGTTCGCTGTTGGCAGCATACGTCTCCAGCCACTTAAGGACGAGTGAGACATCCTCGCCACCAGAAGGGAAGACAGCATCCTCGCCTCCAATCTCTGAATTCACACGTCGATAGTCCGCAACCACCGTTGTGAGACCGCGTGATGCGAAGAAAGATCCAAGATTAGCATAGACCAGACCCTCGGGAATCTGAGCTATAATCTTGTCGCCTCGGACAAGACCACCACCATAGAAGAAGGCTAAAATTGGAGAGCTTTGAGAATGCTCTTTGGGGAGGTAGAGATCGAGCTTTTGGCGAGGATGAGAGCCGTACGACTCGGTTTTCCGAGGGATGGCGTGGATTTCGGCCTTGTTCTTCATGAGAAGTGGGACAAAGATTTTTATGGTACTAGGCAAAACTGCTGGAATTGCCTGGCCGGCGGAATCGTTGAGAGCTTTAATTTGGTCCATTTTGCGTGCATGGGAATAAACAATGAGAAGATGAATGATGCGCTGAGATCTTATATGGCAGTAATTCGAGACAAAGTCTCCACGCCCGGAACGTGGGGCTGTTTCGCTTGTGAAAGGGGCGGGGGTACGTCAGCAAAATGCAACTCCAACAGACTCGATTTCGTGAGAGGAACGTCCCCAATGGATGTAAAGTTTTACTTTTAAAGCGCTTCTTGTGCAGCAACGGCTCGGAGATATCGAGCTCACTTTTATCTCGCGCTTTCGGTCTTTAAATTTCAGGATTGCTCGGCTTTTCGCTCTTTTGTATCCCGTCCACTTAATCCACCCCGCATTCCGACATTGCGGGGCACTCCACCTTCTCCGTCGCCAATCCAGGACTCGGGCGACCACATCGGCAGTCAGCTCCTTCAAGATGTCCACTTCCACCGCGTCAACACGAGAATGGTATAAAGCAACGGGTAGGATGGCCGGTTTCCTGTTTGTAAGAGTAGGCTGTGCGAGTCCTGCTATCTCAGATACATTCTTCCTACCACCCTAAACCGCCGCAAAATGGCTCCCATCGAGCATCTCACGACCCCGCCAGGGAAGACAGACCTGGTGTACGTTCTACCTTGCTACACCGGTGAGCTATGGACAATTCCTACTTCGAACTCGACGATGCGCCTGCTAGTCACGGGCAAAGAGACAGACAATGCCTTTGCAGTCGTGGGAACAGGTGGAACATTCGACAAGCCAATTGGTTTCCACTACCACAAAGAAGCACACGACGTCTTCCTCTGTATAAAAGGCAAGATTAACGTCTGGGCCAACGATACAGCTCGTTCTTTAGGCCCAGGAGATTTTGCCAGTGTGCCTCCTGTAAGCCTACCTTTTCCCAAACTCGAACCCACTTCTGACGAATAAATTCACAGGGCACAATCCACCAATATCAAATCGACTCAGCCCACACTGAGTTCATCGGCCTGATTATCCCAGGTGGTTGGGAGGAATTCTTCCGCTTCATCGGCGAACCCTACGTTGGACCTCTCTTCCCTACAAACGATCGCCGAAATCCCTTCGAAGTTCTAATCCCAAAACTCATGGCTGCAACTGAGAAATTCGACATGATACCCGTGCGTGAGAAAGCGCAGTTTGATCCTCAGCCGTGGGATGGGACGGAGATCAAACTGCCTGGTATTTGTGAGAATGGCGGGTATTATCTCAAAGAGGGAGCGGGC
Organism: Stipitochalara longipes BDJ; assembly: GCA_009732865.1. Classification (NCBI taxonomy): domain Eukaryota; kingdom Fungi; phylum Ascomycota; class Leotiomycetes; order Helotiales; family Hamatocanthoscyphaceae; genus Stipitochalara; species Stipitochalara longipes. The sequence continues at coordinate 1,222,262 of ML769344.1, read as the reverse complement.
GAGAAGTGGGCAGTTGGCGGGACGGTGGTTAGACCACTGGCCACAAGGAAGGAGACTAATGGAAGATTTAGTATATATAGTTTAGAGGGAAGCTCATTGCATGGTGGAAAGGGTTTGAGCAAAGCCGTGGAATTTAAGGAGACACATCATGCGATCTATACCGTCGACGGAGTTGTGAAGCTGGTTATCGATGGGAGCGCGGTGAAAACGACGGTTGGGGAGACGACTTTTGTGCCAGCAGGGACGAAATGGACATTTGAGGCCGAAAGTGTCTATGCAAGAGCCTACGTCTTTGCGAACGGGGGCGGCATTGGAGAGATTCTGCAGAATCTGGGTTCGAAGTACGAATTCCCGTCGGTGCCGACAGATGCGGTGGCATGGGATGAGAGCAAGCTCAAGACATTAGAGACTGAGTTGAAATTTGCAATTATATAGGTTTGTATAAATCTTGACCTCGTGGATAATGTCAGTCCTGCTCAGCACAACCTTGTCAGCTTTCACTTTCGTTTCCACATTAGACGCGTTCTCGGAACACCAAACTGATAGAGGATTTGTTTAGCTTCACTGCCTTACTACATGATTTCTTCTACATCACAAACTTCTGTTCGCGATAGATCCATTGAGCATAATCACTGCGGCGGTTGGCATTGTGTTCACATTCGTCAAGACCGGATGAGAACTATGGGGCATCTTCGAGCATTACAGAACGACAGCATAACCTTTTCATGATCCAGGAGTTACATTATCTGAATTACTGTCTCATATTGTTTAATTTATAAGGCTTTCTGGATCTCATTCCAAAATTGCCAGTACGATTGAGATCAATGGTCTCCAGTTAATCTATCATGAGTTTCTAATTTCTCTCTCACTCTTTGACCGTTCTCGCTTCTACATTTGATCCGCCTTCTGCCTTCTCGTTCGCCGGATATGGCACCTTGCTTTCATGCTCCGTGGCACGAGCAACGCCTTCAATCAGCTGCTCTTGAATCGCAACGCCATCCAGGATTGCCGCAGTTCCCTCCAGAGAAGCACCTCTCGTTTCAACAAACAGAAAGTACACGACAATGAGTTCGATGAAAAGCCACACGTCGTATACAATGTAGTCTAACAAGTATTAGTAAGTGCACCATATGTGAGGTCTGTAACTTACATTTCCACCTTATGTTAGTCATTACGATTGGATTTGCGTATTGATTGAAGATTAATGCAAGTGCAACGAAGAAGTTATACAGTACGAGCCCCTGAGGATCATTTAGCAGATGAACTTTTGAGATAAATGCTCTGGAAGATATTACTCTTGCACGGAGCTGATAAGGAAGGATCTCGGCGACATAGGTGACTTGGAGAGGTCCCCATCCAATAGCGAAAAATGTATTGTAGAGAACAATCATTGCGAGGACTGCTTTTCCAACAGCAGGTGAGCCGCTTCCTGTCAGATCTGTCGCTATTTCGTATGTGGCTTCAAGTGCCGTCCAGACTATGCTCATCAGCTTCCATTTTGACTGGCGTTAAGAGTGCTCACTGATAAATGTGACCAGCAACCCAATTGTTGAAGTTAAGAACATTGTCCTCCGTCCAAATTTATTGACGAGTAGAGAGAAGAACACAGTCGTTACCAGGCCCCAGATTGTCAAGAGGCCATTGATGAGATTTTGAGAAGCCTCAGTCTTATATCCGATCGAATCAAGCACGAGCGTGAGATAATATGAAATCAACCCGTTACCACTCCACTGAGAGAAGAAACCCACAGCCAAGATAATGAAAAATCGCCTCCGATTTCCTTTTGTCTTGAAAAATGATAGATAAGACGTCGTCGCTAGAGCTTCTTTCTCTAGTCTCAAAGCTTCTTTGATTTCTTCGAGTTCAATGAGAACCATATAATCCTCGGGATTTCCGTTAGTGTGGTACTTGATGATGACTTCCTTGGCTTTTTCTTCTTGTCCTCGGTCGACGAGCCACCGAGGGGACTCTACGATAAAGAAGCAAGTAAGGAGTTGAACGACACTGGAAAGTCCTTGGAGGTACGAAGGAATTCTCCAGCCATTATCGTTGGTGAGCCTGAATGTGCCATAGGTAATCCAAGCAGCGGCGATAGCTCCCAAGGACCACAGTGCATTGTAAAGACTGACAAGAGGTGCTCGCTGGGTTGGGAAGGCAAGCTCTAGGATGAGAAGAGGAGCAGCTGTGATGTTGAAAGCTAGACCAAAACCGAGGAGACCACGAGCAGCGATGAACATCCCATCTGGTAAAGTCAGTCAAACATCTAACGTCAAGGAGATAGTTTACATGCTATTCTGTGCTGACCCTTGCAAGACTGTGCCAATGAGCATCATAAACGCTCCGAAAAGAAGAGTAGCACGACGTCCAAATCTGTCGCAGGCAATAGCGCAAAATGGCAATGCCACAAGTTGTCCCACATTTTGGATTGCGTTAAGTCTGAAGTTATCAGACCGAGGTTCTTGCTCGAGTAAGCAATGAAGGTTGCTTACAGTGCAAGAGTAGATGCGCTAGGAGTATGAAAGAATGCGTTCCATGTATCAAGTGTTTGGAGGCCATCTTTGCATGTTAAAATTCATCTCTTCGTGGATTTCGTAGAGCGCTGAGTACTCACTCATCATGGATCCATCGTACCCAGTAGCATAACTAGAAATCAATGAAATGGCTAAGTTCAAATTCAACAAGATCATTCCACGATTGGCTAGGTAGCCAGTGCTACGTCCAGCCAGGACCGCCTCCATCATTACTGGAGCTCCTGCTGTCGACATTTTGTCCCAATTTCGAAGTCCTGGAAACAAATCAAGATAGGGACTCAAGTCCCGTTCGTTGGATGCTGGGTGCTTTAAGAGAGCACTTCGCATCGAAGTGTTTACGATTAGTGGCTAGCCCCTATCATCTGCCTATCTTTGAGCGGCGTCGTTTACAGGTCAATCGGACCAAGATTTCTAGTTGATAACGGTATACCATCAAAAATGGGAGATATCACCGAGATCACCGAGCGGTTTGCCGGTCTCCATCTGCAGCTTCCTTGTGGAGAAGCTTGGCATTCCCAGAGTGGGGATGGTTGGAATGGTTCTCGATCCAACTTGAAACACGTCCACCCGCGTATGTATGTTGTGGGGTATCGGGAGATACATATTCGACGAGCAGATAATATGACCGAGAAACTGGCGATTAATCTTGATGCTGGACCCGAGTAGAATTTCTAGCATGACTTGGCCTGGAGAAGAACCACGTATTTGGTGCGCCAAGCTTGCCCACGAGTCGCGTACCTGACATTGGAAATTTGCGGGGCAGCCTGGATAAATTCTGGAAGTTATGGGCTTGCAAATATAACGAGAAGATAGGAGTTGGGAATCCATAATCCCGAGTCATGATTGCCGGTAGACGTTGCATTCGCAACGTTCCATACTAGCATGTGTGAACGCCAGGATATTTATAGTCTCTGATTTTCTGTAGCCTATGACCGTTCGTGTGCTAATAGTTTCCTACTGAATATCTAACTATCTCTGCCAAGATGCGTTTCTATTCGGTCCTCAATGTGCTGGCAAGCCTTCTCAGTGTTGCTTCAACTTCGAAGCTCTCATCTGGTAAAGCCTAATCGCCAATTCCCTAAGTAATCTATGGAAGGACATTGAGCTGACGGCTATTCAGAGGCTCAAAGCTTGTTTGATTATTCCATGTCAATTCAAGATCCAAGATGGGATGAAACTTACAAAGTCGTTTGGTTCAACGATAATGGGCCGTGGTCAATTCGGTTCACCGCCTGGTACACCGCCGGGTTACTTTACAGAAACCGGGGAAACGATGTTGAAAATGCAAAAGCAGCATTGAAAGCAATGTGAGTTGTACCATCTTCCACCTACTTAGAGAAATTTCCAGCCGAAGGGTCAATTTCTTGATTGTACCTTAGAAAACAATGATGTCCGAAGACTGACCTTAGTAACAGTCTTGCAGTTCAGATGAACGAAAATTTCACTTCTGCTTGGTATGGTGATTTCAAGTTGTCTCCTGATGGTGGGCAGCCCTTAAACGGAGAAAAGTGTTTACAGTCACTAACGAATATTTAGAGCCGAACCCTCAAACCCCTCTCTACACTCCAAGCATATATGTATGTAGATCACGTGGCTCAGAAAATATCCCTTATTGCTGACCAACTGTGCTCAGAATACGTATGACCCAAATTGGAGAGAGTTTATTGGAACTCAGTTGGTTCAAGTCGTGGAAGAATTTGAAGCGCTCATTGGCCCAGAGCTGGTTAGCGACATTGAAAGGGCAATGGAATTTGATGCCACCGGAGCTATGAGACGAAACGGGACCGCCCCAGATAATTTAATCCTGGCCTACAGCAATCCCGAGTACATGAGAGCCCTGAATGTAGGTTGGATCGGAGCTCGTTTGAAGAACCAGGCTTTCATCAATTTTGGCAACTCCCAAGGCACCGAACTTTATGAACTTTTCACGAAGAACGGAGCCAACACTCTTGGTGAGTATAATGCACCAAATTATTACGGTATGGACATGTGGGCTTTGAGTTCAATGGCGAAATACGGTCCAAAAGATGCCACCTTCACCAATAATTCCGTGGAGATTATGACCAAGATCTGGGAAGACATCGCAGATCACTATAATCCTTACTTGGGAAACATGGCTGGTCCGTATGACAGAGCGTACACTCGAGATATGACGGTACATGATGCCATCATCTCAATGTTCTGGTGGGGAATCTTTGGACACGACAAAGCCCCATCTCCACCCCTGAGCGATCTGGATTTGAACTACGACGTCTCCCAAGGAGCAGCACTGGCGCTGCTTATGGAGACTGTAGCTGGCGTTCTATCACCACAAACTACTCAGAAACTGCTGACCCCTTTCACCACAGAACGCTTTCTCAACAAGACAGTTTACTATGACCTCGAGACCGACGAGAATAGAATCGTTACATCCTGGCTCAGCAAGCCTCTCATGATCGGAGGTCAGCAACTTGCTGAGACTGTGAATAGAGGCAAACAGTTTACACCTGCAATTGTACACTGGGCTGCTGATCCTTTTCACACGCCATTCCCGTACAACGGATTTTTCAGTCTTTATCCAACAGCGTCGACAATTACCGCGGTGGCTGAGAGTCACCAGCTGACAATCAGCTATCCTAACACTACAAAAGATGGCACCAACTCCTTTCAATTCATGCTTTCTGGTATCCCACCTCCTTGGAACCTTGCGGGGAACGTGGTTGACGGTTTCACCAACTTGCCTTGCCTAAATATCAATGTGACAGCTCTAGGGCTGGAAGTACTTCCCACCGTTTATGGTTCGATGATTTATGACCATTACTATTACAACATTACCTATGTAGTCCCAGGTAACTTCATGGGTGTCCCGAAAATGGTGTTTGAGATGGAGTATACCTGCTAGACTATTCGTGAGAGATCAAAATCGGCCGACGGAGATTCTGTGATTGGCCACGTTTGTCTGGGAAGACGAGTTGAAAATTGAAGTATAAAATTAATGTATATAGAAATAATATTTTTTAGTTCCCAATTTTTGATGTCCCACAAGAGACTCGCGAACTAAAATCTTCTTATTTTTTCTCCTTCTCCCTTTCAGCACACAAGATCTGAATGTGTCATGTGGGACTGTACCATGTGTCCCTTACAGAGGCCGAGGTATTTGGGCAGAAATCATTACTGTTTTCGAGAGAGTCATAGAGCAACACTAAGTATGGAGAACTGACGGCATCCAAAATAAAAGGAAGCTGCCCACAGGCAACATTCTGCCAAGGTCACGTGATGCACTTTCCAATTAAGTGTCGAGCAAGTCACAATAAAAATGATAATCCCCGAACATCTATTCTTTGTCCTTAATTAAGCGCAGCCCATGGTTGCCAGCGGTGAATGGTAAGGTATTTCCTTCCCGGTGTTCGCAGAAGTGAATAGGGGGAGAGCATTTCATTAAGCGAACTCGTCGCACCTTACTAAAGGTCCACCTTACTTCTTAAACTTTCGAATCCAACCCGAATCCAAGAATTCCAGCATCTCCCATCCATCAGCAACAACTGGTGCACCGCATCTCAACAGTGTATACTGCTTTGGTATGAGAGCTCTATCGCATTGTCGCTCCTTGCTAACTCTCGGCCTCAGATCACGCGGTCGCAGCTTTCTTGGAGATCCCCGGCTCACCACTACGTCGCCAAAGTGTACCAATTTTAAGGTGCCTCATAGGGATGCTCGAGAACGCGCTCATCCCATCGACGTGAGTTCCCTTCCCTGCAATCGTCCGATGGTTCTCATTGTTGACTTTTGAGCTTTCTAAGTCCTCTGCAAAGATGACTGACGTCAAACCCACTTCCAAATCTTCTTCAAAAGTGACCGCAAAGCCAGCCAAGAACTCAACGGTGGACTCTTCAATCAACGCACCCAAGCTGAATACCAAGTCTGCCTCCTCTGCTGCTCGCGACTTGGCCACCTTGGATTCTACTTCACCAACAGTTGCAACTGAAAGCAAGGCGGTTCATACCTCCAGGGCTCCAACACAGTCCGCTACATCTAAGTCCAACCAGCTTGTCACTACCCGCAATGTTTCGACTACACTTGAGCTGAAGGTAAATGATGCGTTCTCAAATGTACCGATAACAATTGAAGGCAAATTCGAGTGGTTTCCTAAGTTACCACCGGAGCTACGTATTAAGATCTGGAAGTTGGTCCCCGAGTCTCGTATTGTAGAGATTCGCTTTCCTAGAGATGGCCGAAAAAATACCCACAGATTCTTTGCAAGCTTTCCGGCTATTCTGCATAGTTGCCGTGAATCACGCCGTGAGGGTCTTAAGCAATATCACAGAGCTTTTGATTCGAAATGGGCCTTGAATGGTGTATACTTCAACTACGAAATCGATATTCTTTACTACTCCCTCTGGTCAGATCGCACACAAAAGAAATTTTTTGCCCGACGGATCAAGGCCAAGGATCTGGTCAAGATCGAGAGAATTGCTCTTCTGCCTTGGGACCTTGAGACTACAGTTGGATATCAAGGTCTAAAAGAGTTGATCTACCTGGAGCCTCACTTCGATAATTATTTCGCCCGACACGCACAACTCAGCACATGCTCCATGCAAGGACCAGTCCCTGCGTTCCATAGCTGTGAAGAAGTGTCGAAATTAAAGGACGAGCAGGTCAGCCATCAGGTCCTGGGGGCCAAATCAGACTTTAATCAATTCAAGGCACGCTTCGACAAAGGAGACCAAGGATCTACAGTTGCTCTTACTCACAGACTTTTGTGCCGCCGTGGGTATAATGCTGCGTACCTAGATTGACATTGGTATCTGCGATGATAGACTGGGACTGATGGACGTTCGCTTACAACAGACAATGCATGTCCATGTCTAATAGGAGATTTCAATTGATCTTGTAATTAGCGTATAGCATTTTCTTCATAGTGCATGGAGACGAACATCGTACACTAGGTCTGGAGCAGCACCGTGGAAGGGTGTTAAGCTTCGCTCAGTGTTGTGAACTTTTCACTGCGCCAGTCTCGAACAGGGGAATATTAGAGTTGCTGAGAGTAACTTCATACACTATGAGATCAAGTGTAGATACCAATAAAGAAATTAGAAAAAAACCTACAGAGAACTCTTATTACCGTCAAGCCTTGAAGAAGTCGACCGTCCTCCCTACTTTTGCGTGGTGAGGGCCCCGTGAGCCCCGCCAGAAATAATTACAGCAAGAAGTTGACTTGATTAGGTGTACCCCCATCTCTTTTCCTACCCAGGCTCTTTCGACCTATCATTTTCAGGAAAATTTCCCGAAGCACCTCTATTGCTACCCCAAACCGCTCGTTTTTATAGGTAACCTCTGATAGCTCGTTGCGTCTCTTCCGAATTCGAGCAGGATATGCACGCGAATGTTTCCAAGTTTGGTTCCCCGTTGTACGCAAACTCTTATGTCGCAATGATACTCCTGGATATCTGTAATGAGAATGTTTGTAGATGACTCGAGGCATTCGAGGGAGGAGATGGATGTACAATAATATCTTGATATTGGGTAAAGGGGGATTTTGGAAGACCCGCAGGCCTTCTGCACATTGGACAACCTCCCCCATCACTTATGAAAAGTAACGTATATGCGTCCTTAATCACTTTGAAATCCCGAATCAGATCTGAGTGTTCTCATTAACTATTCGTGAAAAGGAACTGCCTAGTTCCCCTTCCACTTGCCAAACCTGGCATAGTCCCTATACAGTGTTCCAAATACTGCCCTTCCACTTGCATCCAGCTCATCATTAATGACTCTCCTTAATTCCGGTGTAGTGGTATCAAAAATCGCATAAAGCCCTGGAATCATCTTCTCTCTGATCTCAGGTAACATCTTCATCTCCAACTGCAGCTTGATATACGTAGTGAGTACGAACTGCATGTGCTGTCCTGCCATTCGCTTGGCTTTGTCCGTTGCGGACGTCAGATTATTATGTTGTGATCCTCGTACAGAGGAAATGGAAGGGTCGCAGATGAGTGTTACTAGGCGTGTAAAAGCGACTGCGTGCTTGGCGTTGAGTTGGTGCTTTGGTGAATATAGCCAAGGTGGTGGCGAGCCAAAGTGCTTGAGAGCTTTGGCTGTGCTATATGGAAGAGGTTGGAAGAGCAGACGGAGCAGAGACTGCATTACTTGTATCACAAGATGGAAGTGGCCTTGTAGCTTCAGACGGTGGTGTGTGAGTACGGATTGAAGCAAGCGACAGAGGTGAAGGTAGATCGTTCCCGAGCGAGAAAGGCGGAGGGGTGGGCTGTTGCGGGAACAGAGAATAGTTATGCTGCCGAGGGTTGTGTCGATGTTGAATTGTGTCATGGAACGGCCCTATTTTCTGTTAGAAATCGCGATAAATGGATGCGAGCGAACTTACCTTGGTTCTTAGCATCAACTCAAGGGTCTCACTGATGACGCAGAATTGCCGGACTCCAGATACTTTCCAGAGATTACCACAGAGGATAGAGTAGGCCTCCGAAAGATCAAACCCATTCCCGCCCTCTTTTTCATCATCTTCATTTCGATCCTCTCCTTCCGCAGATTTGCGAGTATCTTCGATGGATATGATGACTTGCCTAGCTGCGAGTAGCTTATCAAGTCGACCTAAACCGCCCAAGCCTGGTCCAAAGATCGAGTCAAGCAGCTTGAGCTTTGTATTTTTGTCCTTGCCAATCACCGATGCTACTGTCGTCTGAATGATTGACTGCCTACCATTAATAGTGGAAGCATCGCCCACCAGTAGCTTTTCTTCAATGACATCTGGTCCATGGACAGCCAAAAATGTCTGCAAACGCTTTCCAATTTGCAGGTCAGTATCTTGAACCGAAGTACAAAATGATTTAGCGTTGTCCTCTAGCTCTGCCAACTTCGATGAATCAATTCCCAAAGCAGCTAATGCATCTATGATGCTTAGAATCGTCATGTATTCGGTGTTCTCGCTGGCCTTGCGTTTGCTTGACTTTTCTTTGCGGGACTTGTGAAGGATATCTTTCAATTGTTCTAGAATTCCGACCTTAAAGGTGGTCACGAACGTGTCCAAATCATCCTTAGTAATGACATTCATATCATCTAATGGAGTAGCGCGAGTCTGGAAAATGGAGAAAGCTGCTCCAAAGATCATGATCATGGCATAGTTGAGTCTATGCTTCTTCTTCTCGCTGGCCTTCTCAATCTTCTTTCGAATCTGCTTGAAAGCGTCGGAGATGTATGCTTTCTGTGGAGGTTGGTCGATGTTCGTATGCATAAAGCTATGAAACAGTTAGGGATGAGACACCACAGTAGAGTTTAGAGCTTACACAAAAGTCAGTCGTGTTAATTCTTTGAGCAAGGCAAGATTAATTTGCTGACGAGGAATATCGGCTTCTGCTAAAGTATCTGCAAGACACACAAGTTCCTTGAAACTCATTCCCTGATAATGTTAAAACTTTTCTCAACGATGACCGGGATATTCTTACTTCATAGAGAACGGGGCGTTGCATGAATTTGATCTTTAAGCTGAGAACAGCCGGATCCAGAGCAGTTGATTTGTACGACAGTCCTTCCGAGTTATCCATTGCAGGATCTCCAGTTGGGAGCCAGCCTCTAAGAATCCTCTCCCTTGTCTTTTTGTTCTGAATGAGTGAAACAGGCAATTGGAGGAGAGACCTGATTGCGAAAGTATTGGTATTGGAGGCTTCGATAATCGGGTTGCTTATGTTGGTCTGATTTTGTAGCATGGTATCGATGAATGTTTCTGAGGAAAGAGAGAAGTTAGAGATGTATTGAAAGAGTAGATACTAAAAGTGGTACCTACCGAGAAGTGGTTCACTGTTGAGAACATTCTCGCAGTGCAGAATAGACATCCATAAGTCAGGAAACGCTTTAGGATTCAATCGCAGCCAATCGATCGGCGGAGCGAAGTTTTCTGCAATGCTTGCAGAAGCTATCCAGAAAATATCTTGCAACATCTGCTGGAATAATTTAGCGTCCAACTCGAGCCCCAACCTTTAAATTCATTAGTGCATAGTCTTCCACACTCAGGTGCAATACTTACTCGAGTATCTTCGGGTAATCAACCAACACAAGTTTAGCAGATGACCAAGTTGTCCATCCGAGTCCTGGTTCCAGAGTCGGGGGAACTGTGTCGCAGGCCTCACTCCCTAGGTCATCGGCAATTTTGAGTTCTCCTACAAGTAGTCTGATGTCTTGGGCTAGTTGCTGAAGAACATTGAGGGCAAATGGTTTGCACGTACTCTCCATCAGGCTGTCCTTTCTGGCAGAGTTCCATGCAGCGCAAATGAATCGTGCAACCTCGAGTTTCTCGAGCGGAGAGGTGTTATCAATAATGATAGAAAAAGCCTTGCTAGATAAGGACTTGAATGGCTTGACTTTTGGAACTTTGTTCCACAATCGTGCGAGCTCATCAACATCGGGGGCCATCAGCCAGTCCAGTGACTTAGAGAGAATTCTCCAAGAACGCCACTTCGTTCTCCGCGAGTCTAACTTGTCGGAGATGCCATTGTCAAACATGATATGATAAAGCCGAAGTCCTACCGCATCAACAACGTCTTCATGGTGAATGGAATCAGAAATGGCTTCGAGGAGGATGCATACAGCATCAGGATGCTCAATGACCTCTGTTGAAAGCAGATCGAGGATCTGTGTGATTTGCTGAAGTGTCAGAGACGGCTCCAACAGTTTACTAAGCTCTACTTGAAGTGCGTCGGTGTCCCAAGCACCAAAGTCCATAGAGTAACGTCTGAACTCTGTGCGAAGCCTCTCAAACTCAACAAGCTGCACAAGCCAGTGCCGAATAAATCCAACGAGATCTCGTGCCTTTGCAGACTCGGCCATGAGAGGGACAAGTACATCCGAAACAACTTGGTCGGAGACTTGAGTCCATGAAACATCGATTGAAGCTTTGGTGATCCTATCGAGAAGGTCTTTGAGTAGGTCTTTTCCCTCGGTTTGGATAAGGAAAACATTTGCATCGAGCTTGATGATTGTAGCCAAGAGGCACCAGTCTTCTCGTCCCTCTGGTAGAGCAAGTTCCGAGGTGATAGCTTTGAGGTCCGCTAGATCAAGGCTGAGCTTGTTATCTATAGCGCACTGGAGCATGGCACCAACATCTTTACCATTGTTTGAAGCAAGTTTGGGCGGTATTGCATCCCTCAGCGTCTTGAAAACGGTCTGGAGCCATGTGTCATCATTTGGTCGCCGCCGCCGAGACCCATGTGGTTGAATTGATTGGATTGCTATTTCAAACAGTTGAGGAGTATTGGCTGTGTCTTGGAGAACGGAGACTTTAGTCAATCTCTCCAAGAGATCAGAATCTGAATTCTCCCACTTTTCTGCCTTCGCTGGGTTCATGATATTTCGAGAAAGAAGCTGTTCTAGTTGTGGTGCCCAGTCGACTTTTGGGAGATTTTGGTCTTTAATCTTAATGGCGCGGAGCAGAGACAGAATCAGCTGAGTGCAGTGGAAAGAGAACTGCATTAGTGAGTTGTCTTCTACTGTATGAGTGTTCCATATCTCAATGAACGGGGTAAGCCAGCCTTGCAAATGCTTTGTGTCTATATCCTGGCTTTTGAGAGCTGTTTGGCATAAGGCGACCCAAGAGCCCAAAATGGTTGCCGCCTCTTTCGCAGATGTTTTGACTACAGTCTTCATGTACACTGCTGAAAATGCGGTGCTTGCTACTTCTCCAGAGGCAGTCATTGCCAGCTTGGTAGGCTGTATGATGAGATCCACAACTGAAAATAAGGCGTCCGCCAGCTCGGGAACGTTGCAGCCCTGGCCGCTGGAATTTCCAATCAGCTCTCCTGTAAATTTTCGCTTCTTGGACTGGGGCTTTTCTTCCTCTTCAGAGTCCGAGCCAGATTTGGACGGAGTTTCCAACGTATTTATATCGCAGGAAAGTCTGCGTACTTCCTCCAATGTCTGTTGAAGAATCGGCATGAATTGTTTGTCGATGAGGGTTCGGGCTGCGGTGGATTGTGGTAGAACATGCAGGAGGTAGCGTAATAGCCGCCATGATGAAGGTGTTTTCCTAATCCATGGGGTTAGAGTGACACTTCACACTAGCTGAGTGAAGTATACCTTGGTTCGACATCTGTGGTCGTTTGTAACCTCTTCAACAGCCATTTCAATAGCCATTCTTCTCTCCCATGATATATAGCCACCTCCGACGTTTTTCTTTCTTCGAACTCATCTTGTGTGCATCTGCCAATCGTGTCCAAGTCAACTCTGACGAACTTCGCCGCCTCCTCAAGCTGTTCTTCGAACGGGGCAGACAGCTTCTCTAGCTCAGCGAGATGTATTTGCGCAGCGCGAGATTTGGACGCCTATGTATTGTTAGCAAAATCTTATCATTATTCATTTCATTAAATATTCTTGCCATCGAATTTTGACTTTTTCCAGAACTGTGCAAGTGTCGCATCTATTTCCCAACCTTGTCCCGCAGTCAAAAATATCCGGCAGAATCAAACCCCACCATTCCTCATTTGGCGCGGAGGGCGGTCAGCCTGCCGGGCCAAAAGCTAGCCATCCGGTTCCTGGCGACGAAAAGCGACGTCCTAAGCTCAGAACACTACAATTGCTGCTCTAGTAGATCTCACAGTATGTCAATTGATCTCCAGAAGCTCGGTATAGTAAAGAAAAGAAAGCTGATGATAGACAGAAAGAAGAGAAGATGCCTGAGACGTCGATTGCTCCTCCGCCCGCGCCGGCAACGCGACCTGCAAAGCCTGTTTCTGAGGCGCTGTTGAATGAGAAGGTATGCTTCCTGTCATCTACGGCCTTTATAACTTCTTCTTGGCTTTGAAGACTATTTTTAAGGAGCTGGGACAACGGTTATGCTAATGGAACATTGCAGTGGGACCGCTGTCTCTCCTCCCTCCTGATCCGATCATCACTTGGTCTCTCCTTCGGTGTCGTATTCTCGGTTCTACTGTTCAAGCGTAGGGCGTGGCCTGCGTGGGTTGGTCTGGGATTTGGTGCTGGTAGGGCTTATGAGGAGTGTAATGGGAGCTTCTTGAGGACCGGGAGGGAGGGAGTTAGGATTCAACGACCGTGAGAAATGAAGGCGATATGGTGGAATTGAGGCGTGGGTGACTGCATTAGACTTTATGGGAGATGTTAAGAAGGCTTTGTATGATTGTACAAAAGATAACATGGTCGGCTGTGGCGGCTGTGAGAATGGGGGTAATACAACTTTCTCAACTTGCTGGAGCCCTCGTTGTGAAGCTTTTAAGGTATAGAGAAGTTGTCTTTTCTTTATTCACTGCGGACCATACGACGCAAGACTGCAATTTGTATTCTATACTTGGGATGTGAGTGAATCGCTGTACTGCCTGCAGTACAGGTCTGTTTCCCCTCAAGAGCTTAGTCTTCCATTCTCGGCCCAAAATGATTCTACTCAAGTCTACAAAAGAAATATCATCAATATACACTGCGTCTCCTCGTACTTGAATCACACGGCCCTTCACAGTCTTCCCTAGGACCTATGCTCACGCTTGTACTCCTGTAGCTCGAACTGTCATCCGTTCCGTCTCCATACCTCTCTCTATCATATCCGTACCCCTGGATATAGATACCTCTCGGTATGCCGGTGACGATTCTCTCCTCGTAAGTATCGTGTCTAAGCAGGCCCCTTCTCTCGCCTTGTCTTCCCCTCCTGTCCTGGTTATGCCCGCTTTTCATAACGCCGTCGAGGAACCCCATGGCCGTCCGTCCCACATCTAATCCAAATTGGAAAGCTTTCTTCGGAGCTTCCCCCGCCCTCTTAACGTTCTTCTTCGTCTGTTGCCCTACATCTAGATCATCCATCTTTCCTTTGACGAACGCGACACAGTGCGAGAGGGCGATCCATGCCAGCCAGGTGACCAAGGCGGGAAGTGCGAGAATAGCAAAGAAGAGGAGGAAAATTTCCAGGGGGGTGGCAATGGTGCCAAGATTGGAAGTGTGTGGGCGGTCGACGTGGCGAATTTGTGAACTTGTGGATGGAGGTTGGAGGGGAGAGCCGTGGTGAGATATATAGGCGTGACGCGCTTCCGTTGGTGGACGGAATGGGGTGACATTCCGGTAGAGGATCTGAAGGCTTCGAGGGTGGACAATAGAGGAGCTGAATAGCAGCGTGCTGGGCACTTTATATGTGACCATAGAGGTTAGGATGGAATGGCTAGAAGTGTAAAGATATCAGAAAGTCTTTGAATGGACAGTGTTCTAGGTATTCGAGGTGAAATCTTCAGGTAGAGAATTACGAGTGCTAAATACGTGTTAGTATTTGTGGATTGTTCTTTCTCTTCTTGGAAGTTGAAGGATAAGCCTTTTGAAGCATAGTGAAGCCGCTTGGCTTCGTCTGTATCTGAGGAAGGAATATTCAATGAGAAATCTTCTACACAAACAAATGACAAGATGACCGGATTTTACTTGAGTATAATGCAAGAAGTAAGTTAACTTAGTCTTGGAAGTTTATAATTTGTTACTGGCAAAAATATGTAGGTGGAGCTCGATGGTATTCTCTTGGCACCATGCAAGCTAGACCAGGTGCGTAGAAAACAATGAAGAGATACTGCAGGTCTAAGAAACTAGGCGAACATGCGCTGCAAGTTCAGCTCTAGCCTAGCATCTCTTGGATGAGCTAAGGCTGCACCCTCGGGGGCATCATATCCTTTTAAACACAGTTTTGGAATGCGATCACGTGCTGATGTTCCCATTTTCTTTGTGAGAATCCAAGCCACGGATATGCACGTACCCGCAGCAGCCTTCAAGAACTTGGCCTCCGTCTCATCCAACTTTCAAGCCGCTTCAACCACAGACGTTGCGCTGCTGACACAGTTGGCTGGAAAGATATCGCTGTCATTCTCCTAACAAGCCAATCGACATTGAACCACCACGAATTGGGACAGCTGGCTAGACTAAACATGATGTGCACTTTTCCTGAAACGAACTATTGCGAATTGAAGATCGAAAACGGCTCGTTCGCCGGAAACTTCGGGTCGGGGATCTAACAGCTCGTCTTCTAGAAGAAGGATAGAACCCAATTCGACATCCCGCCGCAAAGGAAGTGCTCTGCCGAGAGCTAGGCTCTCTCAACGCATGGCAAGACATGGATTGGCCTACTCCTTCTCGCCCTACGAGATGAGATTACGACAGTTGTGTTGGCATAATGAAACGCATCGAAAAGGAGGTGATTCAACCTACGGCGCAGCTCACGAGGGTCTCGAAAGAGTCGAAACCTCGAGCCTCCTCGGCCAGACTTCTCCCCACCTTTCTGGAAGAATCAGCCAAGCCTTTGATGGCCGATCTTAAAAGGAGAGACGGGTTCAGACGAGTGGAGCACGGTGAGAAGGCGAAGCCTTTGTGTTATTGGACATGGATGTGTGTCTGTCCGTTTCACAATTTTGCGGTGTCTTATGCAGGTTGGAGGCTCGAGCGGGGAGAGCTTGAGAGATGGATGGCCGAACACTGTGCGCTGGGCCACATCGCAACATGAAGATCCCTTTGACAGACGGCCGCTGCTGGAGCTATGATGTGCGTCAAGTGATAGAAACATACATGTACATGAACCTGTACGTTTTGATCTTCCAGCTGGAATCACCGCCGTGCATGCACAGAAGGCCACCGCCAACGAATCTCCGTGCCTGACTATTGGACAGGGTCTCAGCAGGGAGGCGTTCTGGCTGCAGCCGAGCAGATTTGTCCCGAGCATCCTCGGTGCCTGAGGGTTCCTGGGGGAGGCCCGATTGACTCAAACGAGCATCTGGGGCGAGATCTCAAGGACGTTTTCTGACGCCGCCCCTCTGGCAGAAAGGAGGGCGATCGCGACTCCCGCTGGGAATAGATTTAGAAATAGCTTTCGAATAGAACCCGGCGGGCAGCAGATCTGTTTGCTGAATCAATTCCTGAGACGAAGACCGCTCTCCTTTCGACCTGTTCCCGGACATTTAAATTCATCATTCAGGCATCGGGCTGCTCTTACGCCTTTCATCCTGGTGTCAGGAGAACCCTTGAAGCGAGCCCACGGTAATCCGCCTCCCTTGTCGGCACGGCGGGGGCGCACCTGAGCCTGGCTGGCCGAAAAGGAGAGGAGGCCGACGAGACATGAGTGCCGTGAGAGTCGCGACTTGCTTCTTGGACGCTGGACATCTTCTTCTTGCAAACCCCACGAGACACCTTCACAATCGCCCCAAGATCCAGTCTGCACGACCACGCACACCGTCCATATATACCAATCTCTGCGCCATATAGAGATCGCAGGCCGTAGCACTTGCAGCAGCTGCTAGTAACTCGTTAAATAGGCACTAACCTAAACGAATAACGCTAGCCAACCTCTCCCTCTGCGATCCTCCCTCGCCGCTCCTCCTTGCATTACCAAACATCTACACACTTTGCAAATCCCTTCGAAACATCCCAATCAAAGGCGCGCTTCCTCTGCACGACCTTGGACGGCGGAAGGACGCAATTCCTCTCAGGTACGTCCGAACAGTCAATCTCATCAATCCAAAACGCAGGCAAGGCTTGCCAAGCCGAAACTTCCTGTTGAATCTTCGGCTCTGGACTTCGATAGTCCATCCGCGACTGCGCTTCATCAATCAACATCCATTCCCACACTGTACCATTATTATTGTCCTCGGCGCTGCTCGTAGTTTCGTGGCATCTCGTCGCGCAGTCGAATTGAGAGTGATGGGAAATTCGCTAATTCACTTCGATAGCGAACTGCCATCTCCTAGCCGACTTTGGATCATCCACATCAACTTCCCCACAACGGAACCAATTCGCCATCGTGCGTGGATACATAACAAACCGGCAAGATGGGTTGTGGTATGAGCACAGAAGAGAAGGAGGGCAAGGCCCGGAACGAGGAGATTGAGAACCAATTGAAGAGAGATAAGATGATGCAGCGAAATGAGATTAAGATGCTTCTTCTCGGTCAGTGAATAGGAACCAACTGCAACTGCTGTCGCTAGGCGCGTGGCTAACGTTCCGCAGGAGCTGGTGAATCTGGAAAGTCCACGATCCTGAAGCAAATGAAGCTGATCCACGAGGGTGGCTACTCGCGCGACGAGAGAGAATCCTTCAAGGAAATCATCTTCAGTAACACTGTCCAGTCGATGCGCGTAATCCTCGAGGCCATGGAGTCTCTTGAGCTTCCTTTGGATGACCAGAGAGCCGAATACCATGTGCAAACCATCTTCATGCAGCCACAGCAAATCGAAGGCGACAATCTGCCTCCGGAGGTTGGCGGAGCCATTGCTGCTTTGTGGAGAGATGCTGGTGTTCAAGACTGCTTCAAGCGATCAAGAGAGTACCAGTTGAACGATTCGGCAAGATAGTAAGTTGCCCCTTTATTTTCAATTATCACCTGCGACTTCTTCGAACAAAGCTTGGAGCACTGTTCTCCGAGAAACCGGGTTCACTTTTCACGCCTTCAATCAACACGACAAGGGGGCAGCAATGCCATCAACTGCAGAGCTCAGCATAGCGGGCAAGCCGAGTGCGGGCAACGCTTCGGCTTTTGTCTCGGTCGACGGAGATCCAGTGGCTAACCAACTGTTTGTGTACAGCTACTTCGACAACATTGACCGCATTGCCCAGCCCGACTACATGCCAAATGATCAAGATGTCCTCCGATCGCGTGTCAAGACCACCGGTATCACGGAAACTACTTTCATCATTGGGGATCTCACATACCGAATGTTCGATGTTGGTGGACAGCGTTCTGAGCGTAAGAAGTGGATCCATTGCTTCGAGAACGTTACAACAATCCTCTTCCTCGTTGCCATCTCCGAGTACGATCAGCTTCTTTTTGAAGACGAGACCGTCAACCGTATGCAGGAAGCGCTCACACTGTTCGACTCGATCTGCAACTCACGCTGGTTCATCAAGACCTCAATTATCCTATTCTTGAACAAGATCGATCGCTTCAAGGAGAAGCTCCCAGTCAGCCCAATGAAGAACTACTTCCCCGACTATGAAGGTGGTGACGATTATGCTTTGGCCTGCGACTACATTCTGAATCGCTTCGTCAGCTTAAACCAGCACGAAACCAAGCAAATTTACACTCACTTCACTTGCGCCACCGACACCACTCAGATCCGCTTCGTTATGGCTGCCGTCAATGGTATGCAACAAGCCTTCAAGCCCCGTGTTTCACATACTAACTGCTTGTAGATATCATCATTCAAGAAAACCTCCGTCTTTGCGGTCTGATCTAAACTGGACTGTTTTCCCGGAACGATTTCCTTGACTCGAATACATGGCGTTCTGCAAAATAGGTGGCACTTTACTATACCACGCTTGCACAAACAACAAAATCGTGCCTGCACCTTCATATCGTCTTGGTCGCGCTACCTGCGTACTGGATATACCGATATAAGGAAGTAGGCTGGTTCTGGTGGAAAGCTTGCGATGCCTTTGTTTCTATCGACTTCACTGTGTTTATTTTCTTTGCGTTTTCGGGGCGCATTTTCCTGGTTAGCAAAAGGCAGCTCCTTGATGATCATTGAGAGGGGTTTGCTTCTTCCCTCTTCCACCATTGTCGACTGCCCGTTTCCTCGGATTTCTGGTTTCCATTTTACTTTTATTAATAGGCGACGATGAAAATCCTACCGGTTGAAGTTGAACTTTTCCTTCGGAGGAGGACAGAACTGTGAGGAATGATGCTGTATGTGGTTGACGGACTGCAGCGTTGATGCTATATGGTTGCGGTGGGCGTAGGCGGGACTATACAAATGATGGTGGAAGGAGAAAATGAGTGCATGCATTATGTCTGCTGGATGCCGGCTTATGTGCTGCCAAAGAAAACCTCATGAGCCGTAGTTCAATAGAGATGATTGATAATGAACTCGTGCGACGCTTTGTGAACTGCCTGCATCGAACACGCGAAAATGTAAAGAAAAAAAGTTATGTCTCTTACGCCTTCAGTATAGGCTCTTTCCCGAGATGATACTTACGAATGGATGATAACCTAACAACAAGAAGCAAGACATTTGAGAAGCAAAGGTCAAGAAGGTGAAACCTCTCCGGTGTATCATCGCATTTCTACACTGCATGTTGACTTAACTCACTAGTTTGGAAAGGAGAGACATGCCAGGTCATCAAATGTACAAATAAAAAGCTGATCTTACAACGTCAGAATGATTGGTCCGCATCAGGCAGCCACGCTCCTCTCCGCCACAACCTCATTCACGTCTTCAACGTCCGTCCAGACTGTCCACAACGCATTATCCACAACTCCATCAACAGCACAATGACCTCCTGTCCCCGGGTGTTTATACAGCCCAATACGGAGACTAATTCATTTTAAAGCTCACTCTGGTTAAAACCAACATCACGATGCAGTTCTTGTCATTTCAGCTACTGATAGCGCTCAGCCTTATCTTCCAACCGATATGGGGGCTAGTGACATTGCAGACGATTAGGAATCTAACGACGTTGACAGATGAGTGTAAAGAGAGGATTGTGGAGAGTGGGACTGTGGTTGTTGATCAGATGGCGAGGATCCTGGGTGGTCAGGTGGTGCTTGGTGGTGGGGATGAGGAGGAGGTTGAGGATGTGAGTTTTGAATTTCTGAATTCTGTTCTGGGATGACTGTGGAGTTGAAGGTCGAATATTTGAGAGAGGTGGTAGGATTAGACGTGATTCGACCATTAATGTTTTCTGTGAGGCTTTTAGCTCGGTCAAGTTTGGTGCAGCAATGTTCGACAATAGATAGAATTGGAGTCTGATTATGGATGTAAAGTTTAGAGCTAACGATGCAGCAGACAGTCACCGCGGCCCTAAGAATGCTCTGTTCAGACCTCCTAATTGAGCTCGAGAAGCCGCTCTCTTCGTCTTCGTCTCCATTACCTGAGGTGCTCCAGCTTCCCCCAAATTCCAAGCATCTCACTGATATCCTTATTTAGAAAGAGTGCCAGCTCGTCAAGAAAGAATATCATGCGTTTTTAGCTTCGACAGTTCAGTTTCTGCACGAGGTTCAAGAACGGCAAATGCTCTGGCATTGGGGCCCTCATAGTCCTGTCTTTGATGCGGTGGTATGGATGCAGGGACTTTGGGCTAGTAGGCAGGCGGTAAGTCTTTTCCTTTCTGAGGTAACGCGTCATGGTGGCTTGTCTTCAATCTCTCCCGAGCGTGGTCTCCTTGGCGGAAGATCATATTCTAGAAATCCTTGGAGATGTAGCCCATGACAACAGTGAGTTGGATAGAGATCTTTGCTAATGATTTGAACAGAACAACCAAGCTAGGAGCTTTATCGAGCAGCAGATGAGTTTATACTCTGCAACTGGCTGCTTTGGCAAAAGTCAAGAGGTGCTCCGGCGGGATGTGGAGGTCGTGGAATATATGAATGACCTAATCGATACTTTCAATTAATACCAGGGTTGGAAGGATTGATCATCCGGGAAGGCTGGGGAGAATCAAACTACGGACTGTTACAGCAATGAAGAGTTGGGGAAATCGAAAGTGTGTGTTGAAAGAACTTGCACTGGTAGCAACAACGTGTCCTTATTATATAGTGAATCGAGATGTTCATAACTCTTCTTCCGTATCCGGAAACGTCTTTTTTTCTTTCGACAATGCTTCGAGTATATAAGCCAGGAGGAATGACCATCAATTGGCTATCAGGAAATTTGGCATTGTACAGACCCCTCCCACGAGACTTGTTGTGGTGTCTCCTGTTTTGCAGGTAGGTCTATTAGTTCGTCTCCTTCGCAGTTGTCTTTCATGGCGATTCTAACATCACTAATATCAAGGTAATGAGTCCCAGGATGGTGATAAGTCTTTACGGATATTGATTTTCGCGAATATGCTGGCTATCCCGTTTCCATCCAGTCTATCTGTTGTGAGTAATCGATCCGGACGACAAAGCTTCGTAGTTAAGATGACAGGAAAGTGTGTTTGTCTGGTTCTTTAACATCATTCTCCGTGATGACGAACTGGGTGTTGACAGCAAATTCTAGCTTCGCTGATACTGTATTGTACTGACTGCAAGAGAAGTAGCATTGAGAGAGGAAGAGCGAAAGGAAGACTCTGGTTAGAAACAGAAGAACATGGAAAGGACATAGAGCGCTATCTAGCAATAATCGTGCTCTGGTCCATGATCTGCAAAAATAATGGTTGTGTTTTGGATGTCTAGTCATTGGATGAGAGGGGGATCTAAATGAGAAAGGGCTATCCATGACTATGATAGGAGAGTGAGCTCAGGTGAGTAGGCATCAGAGCCACGATATCCGGGCGCAAGGTCGGAAAAATGATGCCTGTTCCACAAGAGAATGTCCCCAGTGCGGTATGAACATGAGTTGTGCAATTTTCAGCATGTTCAAGAGCTCGTTGGAACAATCCAATCTATTATAATACATCTCTGCATACAAAACGTACAACATCCTAGCTGAGCAATTACCATGACTCTGAAACATCTTTCGAAACATCATGCAAACCCATTGTCAGCCATAGGGAATTCAGTATTTCCAAACAACCGAAAGAGGGTCGACTGCCACGCATCACTGTACTGCTCTGCAGGCAACCAGCCACCATCATCATCACCTTCGTTCATGACGTACCCAGTTCCGCTCCCCTCATTCCTGGGATCGAACACACTTTCCAGACCATTCATCTGGGTTACCCTAGCGCCACGTTGTTCACTATCATTTATCTGTTGACGAATTGGATGCAGTGACTGAGACTGATTGGCAAAGCCCAAACTTTCTCGATCGAAGATCGCCCATTCGTTGTCAAAACTTTCGGCATTGATCCCAAGCATCGGATCTGGGT